>JAIOJX010000004.1:80340122-81540122 GCA_022376925.1 Tragulus kanchil
ATTGAGCTGGATAAAGATAAATGGCCATACAAATGGCGATATCTATTTTTATGCGGAGAAAATAAGATGAATCATTGATTTCACCACAAATATATAAATGCTGTCTTATGTCATTATGTGGATTTATTGAAATAAGATCCTCACCTAGTAATGAACCCTAGGTTTCTTGTGAAGGTATCAGATCATTACTATCTCCAACGTATAAATAAAAAGGTGAAAGTAGATTACAGAAAAGAGTTGCCCAACATATAGGGTGAGATTAATAATAGGGCTTAGATGCACTGACACATATACACTACCCTGTGTAACACAGATTGCTAGTGGTAAGCTGCTCTATAACCAGGGAGCTCAGTTCGCTTGGTGCTCTGTGATGACCTAGAAGGGTAGGATGGGCAGTTGGGAGGGAGATACAAAAGGGAGTGGATATATGTGTCCATACAGCTGATACACAGTGTTGTACAGCAGAAACTAACACAACATAGTAAAGCAATTATCCTCCAGTTAAAACCAAAAGAAAGGGACTTAACTGTAAAAGTATTGAAAACAGTTCTCTGCATTCAGTAAGCACTGAACACATGTTCCTGGAATAAATGTATGAACTGACACTTTACAGCTCAGTAGATCACTGGGCTTTCCAAGCACCCTGTGGTGCTTGCTAAGACCTTTAGATGCTCACATAAGGTAAAACTTACAGGAGAAACATAGTTTTTCCCCTGTCTCTTTGCTATTGTTAACATAGCCCAAGGGAGTTCACAATGTAACGTATGCATATTAGGAGCAACTTAAGTTCTAGACACAGCCTGTCCAGCTCTCCAAATAACCTATGGGCCTTAGGGAACTCATAGGACATGCCTTTGTTTCCCTACCCACAGGCAGATTAAAGACTGAATTTGACCTATAGTCTGTTGATGCTACAGATGTCAGAACCACACTATTCTTCCCAGTGGAAAAAACTTTCAATAATTTACATGGTGTGAAGAGATTCGGAAAAACCAAAACAAGAGTTTTATTTTGTCCTAACTCCATGGCCCCTACTGCCAGAATATCTACAAAGTCAAGAGCGTGAAGCTAGACCAACCTGCTCTCAGCTCAGTCATGTTCAGTAGCATGATGGATAACAGAAGCTTTACTAACCAAGATGTGTGGGTGATGTTTCGCTGGCTTATGAAATCAAATTGGAGTAGTATTATTGAATTCATAGTGACAATAATAAAGAATTCTTCCTACCACTTTCAAAGGCCAAGGAAAAGTGTCTACATATGTTTTCTCATTAGCACAAGAAGAATCTGAATAGTTTCATGGGAAGGTCTAGATAACAGCAAAAACACAATCACATTTCTCATTCCCCTTCTTGGAGAAACCTAATAAACAGTTAAGTAAGAAAGAGTAAGAATAAATCCTCAAGACTTGGGCATTCTATCATGGAGAACACTCAGCCCTTGGAATTTAAGTATCTGAGAAAAAATTGAAAGGTCACTTGTCCAAAGAACCAAGGGCAAAATCTGGAATTTTCTTCAACTAAATGTCACCATGTTTCCTACTCATTTTCAACATGATTAATCACATCGAATTATACTTTCAATCTAGTACCAAAAGAAAGGGACTTAACTGTAAAAGTATTGAAAACAGTTCTCTGCATTCAGTAAGCACTGAACACATGTTCCTGGAATAAATGTATGAACTGACACTTTACAGCTCAGTAGATCACTGGGCTTTCCAAGCACCCTGTGGTGCTTGCTAAGACCTTTAGATGCTCACATAAGGTAAAACTTACAGGAGAAACATAGTTTTTCCCCTGTCTCTTTGCTATTGTTAACATAGCCCAAGGGAGTTCACAATGTAACGTATGCATATTAGGAGCAACTTAAGTTCTAGACACAGCCTGTCCAGCTCTCCAAATAACCTATGGGCCTTAGGGAACTCATAGGACATGCCTTTGTTTCCCTACCCACAGGCAGATTAAAGACTGAATTTGACCTATAGTCTGTTGATGCTACAGATGTCAGAACCACACTATTCTTCCCAGTGGAAAAAACTTTCAATAATTTACATGGTGTGAAGAGATTCGGAAAAACCAAAACAAGAGTTTTATTTTGTCCTAACTCCATGGCCCCTACTGCCAGAATATCTACAAAGTCAAGAGCGTGAAGCTAGACCAACCTGCTCTCAGCTCAGTCATGTTCAGTAGCATGATGGATAACAGAAGCTTTACTAACCAAGATGTGTGGGTGATGTTTCGCTGGCTTATGAAATCAAATTGGAGTAGTATTATTGAATTCATAGTGACAATAATAAAGAATTCTTCCTACCACTTTCAAAGGCCAAGGAAAAGTGTCTACATATGTTTTCTCATTAGCACAAGAAGAATCTGAATAGTTTCATGGGAAGGTCTAGATAACAGCAAAAACACAATCACATTTCTCATTCCCCTTCTTGGAGAAACCTAATAAACAGTTAAGTAAGAAAGAGTAAGAATAAATCCTCAAGACTTGGGCATTCTATCATGGAGAACACTCAGCCCTTGGAATTTAAGTATCTGAGAAAAAATTGAAAGGTCACTTGTCCAAAGAACCAAGGGCAAAATCTGGAATTTTCTTCAACTAAATGTCACCATGTTTCCTACTCATTTTCAACATGATTAATCACATCGAATTATACTTTCAATCATACAGGAAAAAATAGGCTACAACAGATAGCCACATTTTCGCTTCATTCTTGTTCAAAGGAATATATATATATAAATATATATATATATATATATATATATATACATACACACACACATACATATACACATATATATATATGTATCCTGTATATATAGGAGATTATGAGCACATTGCCTCTGAATCCAAAGCCTCATCTAAGGGTTAATTTGCCAGCCAGCTTTCCAGCCAACAGTCAGCCATATGTCTGTACATTCTCAGAGAGGAATGCATGTCTTATCTTCATTCACTGAGTCCACAAACATTTCACCAACCAGATGAAAAGTCCCAGGTAAAGAAGAAGATACAGATCTACCCAGGAAGATCTTGAAATTTGTATGGAAGATATATTTACATGATAAATTACTAGAACATGAAGCAAAATCTAAAATCTACTATTGAAAAGTTTATTTAAAAAGAAATCCAATATCTGTGACATTTCAGAGGCCACAGCTTCGCTGAGAAAGTGAGAATATTTCCAAGCATTTGAAAAATCACTCCAGAAAATACTCCAAATTCTTAAACAGATCTGAGAAAACAAAATCTCACTGCTGAGGGAGGAAAAAAAAAATTAAAAACCTGTTTAAAAGTAGCATCTTCATTTTTTTTCATTCAACTACACACACACACAAGAGAAACATAAAATGAGACCAGATTTCTTCAACTTTGGCTAGTCTCTATGTGAAAGCTAGTTTCAAATATCAAAGCTAATTTCAAAAGTCAGTTTGAGACTAAAATGTGAAGTAAACAAACTTCCCATCATTATACATGTACTCTGATCAAATTACCCTTAGAATTAAAAATCAATAAACTTCATTTTTCAATAAACATTGTGAACATGCACAGTCAGAAGCTTCCTACCTTTGCTGTTTAATTATCTCTCTGATTGCAGTTCAGATCAGCTTTTTATAATCCAATTTTGAGAAGACTTGGGCATTCTATCATGGAGAACACTCAGCCCTTGGAATTTAAGTATCTGAGAAAAAATTGAAAGGTCACTTGTCCAAAGAACCAAGGGCAAAATCTGGAATTTTCTTCAACTAAATGTCACCATGTTTCCTACTCATTTTCAACATGATTAATCACATCGAATTATACTTTCAATCATACAGGAAAAAATAGGCTACAACAGATAGCCACATTTTCGCTTCATTCTTGTTCAAAGGAATATATATATATAAATATATATATATATATATATATATATATATATATATATATATATACACACACACATACATATACACATATATATATATGTATCCTGTATATATAGGAGATTATGAGCACATTGCCTCTGAATCCAAAGCCTCATCTAAGGGTTAATTTGCCAGCCAGCTTTCCAGCCAACAGTCAGCCATATGTCTGTACATTCTCAGAGAGGAATGCATGTCTTATCTTCATTCACTGAGTCCACAAACATTTCACCAACCAGATGAAAAGTCCCAGGTAAAGAAGAAGATACAGATCTACCCAGGAAGATCTTGAAATTTGTATGGAAGATATATTTACATGATAAATTACTAGAACATGAAGCAAAATCTAAAATCTACTATTGAAAAGTTTATTTAAAAAGAAATCCAATATCTGTGACATTTCAGAGGCCACAGCTTCGCTGAGAAAGTGAGAATATTTCCAAGCATTTGAAAAATCACTCCAGAAAATACTCCAAATTCTTAAACAGATCTGAGAAAACAAAATCTCACTGCTGAGGGAGGAAAAAAAAAATTAAAAACCTGTTTAAAAGTAGCATCTTCATTTTTTTTCATTCAACTACACACACACACAAGAGAAACATAAAATGAGACCAGATTTCTTCAACTTTGGCTAGTCTCTATGTGAAAGCTAGTTTCAAATATCAAAGCTAATTTCAAAAGTCAGTTTGAGACTAAAATGTGAAGTAAACAAACTTCCCATCATTATACATGTACTCTGATCAAATTACCCTTAGAATTAAAAATCAATAAACTTCATTTTTCAATAAACATTGTGAACATGCACAGTCAGAAGCTTCCTACCTTTGCTGTTTAATTATCTCTCTGATTGCAGTTCAGATCAGCTTTTTATAATCCAATTTTGAGAAGACGATGCATCTATTTAAAAGCCTAGTGTGTTCAAGCAGAAAGTTCACTGAATTCTAGTCTAAAAAGAGATTGACATGTTTGCCTGTGCATATCAAATTATTTAACTGCCAAACCGGGAATTATTCCACAGATGTGAATGGATATCTAATTTATGTCACAAAGGAGAGATTATACTCTTAGGAGAAGTTATTTACTTACTCATTTTCCTAAGTAGATTACTATGCACATGAGAATTGCAAGTCAGGAAACCACTGCCAACAATGTTCCACCAGAGACAACCAAAAAAAGATCATAAATGTCTTGTTAGCTCTAAATAATGATTAAATGGAGATCTTTGAGAGTATGATTACAGCTGGTCTAGCCTGAAGGGTTTTTAATTTATATTAACCCAAGTAAATCACATTATACTGATTTAAATTTATGTATTAAAACAGGTTTGTTGCATGCTTTGTCACAGAATAAGAAACATCAAGGAAAGACATCAACTCCTTTCTTTTTTTCCAAAATATTTTTCCAATTATAAACCATATAGCTCCTCCCTCTCTGCGCAGGTCAACAAAGGTGCCTCACCTGCTCCCCTCACTTAAGTGCATTACTCCCTGCAGGAACTTGTCTGAACTTGTTTGTAGCTCTTATTGACAACTTCTAACTTATCTTTTCATCTTTTGAGAAAACGACTTACCAGGGCATCTCACGTGTTCTGTGTCCATACCTCTTCCCACCCCTGAAACTTAATATTTCTTCCTTGGGAGCAGAGGAGTCCACTGTTTAAAAGTAGCATTTTTTCAACTAAAAAAAAAATGGGAAATTTCTTCAACTTTGGCTAGTCTCTATGTGAAAGCTAGTTTCAAATATCAAAGCTAATTTCAAAAGTCAGTTTGAGACTAAAATGTGAAGTAAACAAACTTCCCATCATTATACATGTACTCTGATCAAATTACCCTTAGAATTAAAAATCAATAAACTTCATTTTTCAATAAACATTGTGAACATGCACAGTCAGAAGCTTCCTACCTTTGCTGTTTAATTATCTCTCTGATTGCAGTTCAGATCAGCTTTTTATAATCCAATTTTGAGAAGACGATGCATCTATTTAAAAGCCTAGTGTGTTCAAGCAGAAAGTTCACTGAATTCTAGTCTAAAAAGAGATTGACATGTTTGCCTGTGCATATCAAATTATTTAACTGCCAAACCGGGAATTATTCCACAGATGTGAATGGATATCTAATTTATGTCACAAAGGAGAGATTATACTCTTAGGAGAAGTTATTTACTTACTCATTTTCCTAAGTAGATTACTATGCACATGAGAATTGCAAGTCAGGAAACCACTGCCAACAATGTTCCACCAGAGACAACCAAAAAAAGATCATAAATGTCTTGTTAGCTCTAAATAATGATTAAATGGAGATCTTTGAGAGTATGATTACAGCTGGTCTAGCCTGAAGGGTTTTTAATTTATATTAACCCAAGTAAATCACATTATACTGATTTAAATTTATGTATTAAAACAGGTTTGTTGCATGCTTTGTCACAGAATAAGAAACATCAAGGAAAGACATCAACTCCTTTCTTTTTTTCCAAAATATTTTTCCAATTATAAACCATATAGCTCCTCCCTCTCTGCGCAGGTCAACAAAGGTGCCTCACCTGCTCCCCTCACTTAAGTGCATTACTCCCTGCAGGAACTTGTCTGAACTTGTTTGTAGCTCTTATTGACAACTTCTAACTTATCTTTTCATCTTTTGAGAAAACGACTTACCAGGGCATCTCACGTGTTCTGTGTCCATACCTCTTCCCACCCCTGAAACTTAATATTTCTTCCTTGGGAGCAGAGGAGTCCACATGCAGAAGTCTATAACTAGTGGTGGCTTATTTGTTTTCACTTGAATATATTCAAAAGCTATTTTTTAGAAAAAGACTGAACTGGAAAATAGGAGATTTGAAGTCTGGTCATTGTGTACCCTTGGGCCAGGTATATAAACTCACTGGACCTGTCTCCCCGGCACAAAAGGAAGCCGATCTTATTAGATGATCAATCTCAAAAGTTCTGACAACCTTGACACTGGAGGACCTTCAGGCTCTTGGATTTGGAACCTCATAGTTAAATGCCATTTGTTATGTTAAAACTAGGGTTGGCTCTTCTCCCAGGGGATAAAATCCAGAGAGGAACAAAGGGCATGTGCCTGAGGAGAGAGTGCAGGTGGGTGAGGGGGTGTGTGCAGAGAGGGAGAGAGGAGAGGAGAGGAGAGGAAGAGAAAGACAGAAGAGTATGGAAAGTGAAAGTGTGTGTCACTCAGTTGTGTCTGTGACCCCACGGACGGTAGCTGCCGGGCTCCTCTGTCCATGGGATTCTCCAGGCAAGGATATGGGAGTCGGTTGCCATTCCCTCTCCAGGCGATCTTCCTGACCCAGATATTAAACCCGTTATCTCCTGCACTGCAGGCAGATTCTTTACCATGCAAGCCACCAGGGAAGCCCCAGAGAAAAAGGCAAAAATCCATAGATATGGTGGGAGGTCGGGGGGTTATAAGAGTGCGGAGCAGGATAAAGTGTTCACAGAAAAGAGGAGACACTACAAAGATATGTACAGTTAATAGAACTAAAGAAGAGACCCTAGTAACAGGACTCAACTCTAATTACAAAGCATAAAGTCTGAAAATCTTCACATGTATTTTCCACATGGTAACAAATACCTACAGTTATTTGTTCCTCTCCAGGAAAAAACAAAGCAAAATACTTGGATATTGAAATGAAAACTTTAAATCTCTATAAATATTGGTGAAGGAACACAGTTATTTTCTACCATGGGTTTACTAAACACTAGATGATGACATTTGAAACAATCATATGCTATGTAAAAATTAGCATGATGTGTATAAAATAGCTAGTGGGAAGCTGTTAATAACACAGGAGTCCAATCATGTTCTGTGTCCATACCTCTTCCCACCCTGAAACTTAATATTTCTTCCTTGGGAGCAGAGGAGTCCACATGCAGAAGTCTATAACTAGTGGTGGCTTATTTGTTTTCACTTGAATATATTCAAAAGCTATTTTTTAGAAAAAGACTGAACTGGAAAATAGGAGATTTGAAGTCTGGTCATTGTGTACCCTTGGGCCAGGTATATAAACTCACTGGACCTGTCTCCCCGGCACAAAAGGAAGCCGATCTTATTAGATGATCAATCTCAAAAGTTCTGACAACCTTGACACTGGAGGACCTTCAGGCTCTTGGATTTGGAACCTCATAGTTAAATGCCATTTGTTATGTTAAAACTAGGGTTGGCTCTTCTCCCAGGGGATAAAATCCAGAGAGGAACAAAGGGCATGTGCCTGAGGAGAGAGTGCAGGTGGGTGAGGGGGTGTGTGCAGAGAGGGAGAGAGGAGAGGAGAGGAGAGGAAGAGAAAGACAGAAGAGTATGGAAAGTGAAAGTGTGTGTCACTCAGTTGTGTCTGTGACCCCACGGACGGTAGCTGCCGGGCTCCTCTGTCCATGGGATTCTCCAGGCAAGGATATGGGAGTCGGTTGCCATTCCCTCTCCAGGCGATCTTCCTGACCCAGATATTAAACCCGTTATCTCCTGCACTGCAGGCAGATTCTTTACCATGCAAGCCACCAGGGAAGCCCCAGAGAAAAAGGCAAAAATCCATAGATATGGTGGGAGGTCGGGGGGTTATAAGAGTGCGGAGCAGGATAAAGTGTTCACAGAAAAGAGGAGACACTACAAAGATATGTACAGTTAATAGAACTAAAGAAGAGACCCTAGTAACAGGACTCAACTCTAATTACAAAGCATAAAGTCTGAAAATCTTCACATGTATTTTCCACATGGTAACAAATACCTACAGTTATTTGTTCCTCTCCAGGAAAAAACAAAGCAAAATACTTGGATATTGAAATGAAAACTTTAAATCTCTATAAATATTGGTGAAGGAACACAGTTATTTTCTACCATGGGTTTACTAAACACTAGATGATGACATTTGAAACAATCATATGCTATGTAAAAATTAGCATGATGTGTATAAAATAGCTAGTGGGAAGCTGTTAAATAACACAGGGAGTCCAATCCAGTGTTCTGTGACAACCTATAGGGGCAGGATGGGGTGGGGCTGGAAGGGAGACTACAGAGGAAGGGATATATATTAATATATACTTCTGGCTGATTTGCATTGTTGTATGGCAGAAACCCACACAATATTATAAAACAATTATCCTTCAATTAAAAATAAATACATAAAGTAATAAAATAAAAACTAGCATGAGAGAAATTCCAGCACAGGGCCTGGGAGATGGTAGGTATAAATATACCTCAGAACGAGAGAAAGGGGAAGGAAAGAGGCAGAGGAAGAAAGATGATACTTTACAGTGACATATAAATCATCTTGCTGAGCTCAAAGGCCATACATTATAGTGGAGAGAGAACAAAAGGATGAAATATGCCCATATTAAATTGCTTAAGACTCCGAACAATCTGCAAATACAAACTACAGTAATAAAAAAATCAAGTAACCAGAACTCAACAACCAGAATCCTGTATTTACTAAAATATATACACATACCTTTATTGTCCAGCATTCAGGGAAAAATAAATGTACAAAAATAAAAGATATTTCAGTGTTCACTAAATAATAGTGATCAGCACCAGTCGCAACTCCCTAGGAGTCTCTGGAAAGCAGGCATCCCTGGTTCCTACACATTTGCAGAAAATAACTACTGATGCTTCACCTGCAGACCAGAGACCAGGAGACCACTCGAGGACCTCAGTGGTCAATGAAAGCCTAGTTATTATTCAAAGCGTGTGTGTGCTCAGTCACTTAGTTGTGTCTGACTCTTTGTAACCTCATGAACCTCATGAGCTGACCAGGCTCCTCTGTCTAGGAGATTTTCCAGGCAAGAATATTGGAATGGATTTCCATTTCCTCCTTCAGGCAATCTTCCTGACCCAGTGATCTAACCTGTTTCTCCTGCATCTCCTACACTGGCAGGCAGATTGTTCACTACTGAGCCACCTGGGAAACCCAGTTATTCAAAGTAGTGAGCTTCAAAGTCAGGTTAAGCTAACTGTCCTAGTTTTCCACTAGAAAATTTAAAACACTAGTCCATCCATTAAATTTCTGGAGCCAAAGGGCCCCCATCCTCTTCTCCTTTCCAACTTCAGCTCTGTTCTACAATGTAAGGAGCCCTGCACACACTCAGGAGAACACTCCAGCCCACACATTGTAGATGCACACATGGTCCCACATACCTTGGTCCTAGGAGAGCTCATACACAAGTGGTACAGTTCACCCTTGGAAGATATGACCCCAAGACAGGCCCACACAGATCCTGGAAGCAATGCAGGGATCACTTGAGCAGGGGATTGTGGAGTCCTAAGTGGTTTAGAAGTGAGAGAAAGTGTGCTTTGCATGAACAATGTCCCCATGTCCCTGTAGAATCCTCTATTTGTAGAACATGGACCTAGGCCAAGAATCTTTCTTGATGAAGCCCAAAGGAAGTTACTGTTGATATAACATTTCTGTCTTAATCTAGGTTTATGACATAGTAAGCCTTTTAAAGTGAGAGAGAACTTCCCAATTAAGCTTAAGACTCGAACAATCTGCAAATACAAACTACAGTAATAAAAAATCAAGTAACCAGAACTCAACAACCAGAATCCTGTATTTACTAAATATATACACATACCTTTATTGTCCAGCATTCAGGGAAAAATAAATGTACAAAAATAAAAGATATTTCAGTGTTCACTAAATAATAGTGATCAGCACCAGTCGCAACTCCCTAGGAGTCTCTGGAAAGCAGGCATCCCTGGTTCCTACACATTTGCAGAAAATAACTACTGATGCTTCACCTGCAGACCAGAGACCAGGAGACCACTCGAGGACCTCAGTGGTCAATGAAAGCCTAGTTATTATTCAAAGCGTGTGTGTGCTCAGTCACTTAGTTGTGTCTGACTCTTTGTAACCTCATGAACCTCATGAGCTGACCAGGCTCCTCTGTCTAGGAGATTTTCCAGGCAAGAATATTGGAATGGATTTCCATTTCCTCCTTCAGGCAATCTTCCTGACCCAGTGATCTAACCTGTTTCTCCTGCATCTCCTACACTGGCAGGCAGATTGTTCACTACTGAGCCACCTGGGAAACCCAGTTATTCAAAGTAGTGAGCTTCAAAGTCAGGTTAAGCTAACTGTCCTAGTTTTCCACTAGAAAATTTAAAACACTAGTCCATCCATTAAATTTCTGGAGCCAAAGGGCCCCCATCCTCTTCTCCTTTCCAACTTCAGCTCTGTTCTACAATGTAAGGAGCCCTGCACACACTCAGGAGAACACTCCAGCCCACACATTGTAGATGCACACATGGTCCCACATACCTTGGTCCTAGGAGAGCTCATACACAAGTGGTACAGTTCACCCTTGGAAGATATGACCCCAAGACAGGCCCACACAGATCCTGGAAGCAATGCAGGGATCACTTGAGCAGGGGATTGTGGAGTCCTAAGTGGTTTAGAAGTGAGAGAAAGTGTGCTTTGCATGAACAATGTCCCCATGTCCCTGTAGAATCCTCTATTTGTAGAACATGGACCTAGGCCAAGAATCTTTCTTGATGAAGCCCAAAGGAAGTTACTGTTGATATAACATTTCTGTCTTAATCTAGGTTTATCCAGAAAATCTAATTAGCTGTATCCTATATTCACAATAGCTGGAATGAATAATATTGGTTACACTATTTAGTGAAAATAACCAAACTAAGTGTCAGCATAACGTAAGCTTGGGTGGTCAAATGATTTTGGCTTTTAATACCATGGCACCCACAGTGAGCATAAGAGGAAGCATTTCTTCAATGAGAAAACCATGGACACAACTGAAGAATAAGCTGGCACAAAGAGAAGTTTTGTGACCATGCAGAAAGCAAAGCTTTTGTCTCAGTGCCTATTTTATTACTCTCACAGTCTACAAAACATCACAGGTCAAGGCTATGAGTCAAACTGGATGGCGAACCTTCCCTTTCATTCTCCTTCCTCTTAACACCTCACCCTGACTACCTGAGCTGTTCTTCAAGAAACAAAAAGAACCCATTTCCCAAGAAAGTGCTTTATACTTCTATTTCCCCTTTCCTACCACCAAATTTTCTCATCTTTTCAGAGCTTTATTCACTGGTAGAGACCAACCAACTTATAAAATAAACTACCTACCATGTGCCAATAAGCTAGGGAGTGTTATCAGTTGAGTAGATCATCTGTACAAGTTAATTAACACTGAAAACAAGGCCTTGAAAACATGACATTCCTTTATAAGTAAAAATGATCCCAGAGGAAGTATGTGGTGCAGAAATGAGAACAGGCCATTGGGGACACACAAGCTTCTTGGAGCATCTGGAATATGTTATGCAGGCAACTGTCCCACTGAGAGGACCCTCTAGGTGGACAGAGTACAAGGAATAGATGAGAAAGAGAAGAAACTTGTTTTAATAGGTTTACAGGCAGCTGAAAAGACAGAATCTATGTAAAATGAAAATACTTTTAAAAATTACAAAGTAACACAAGGATGCAAATAGATGAGATATAAAGCCTTTTCTCTCCTGATTACTAATACTCTTCCAAACATCTGATCTCCTATAAGCTTTTCCTAAAATTTTGATTAGGAGACAGAAGACTTGGCTTGAATAACAAAAGACATCACTTGGAAGAACTTGAACACATTTTCCTCCCTTCTCTGCTCTCACAATTTCCTAATTTCCAAAACATGGGTCTTTTGGTGGATGTTTAGAGATGTCCTTATATATTTCATATGCCTCTATTTTTCAAGTCTTTTAATGTACCAAGGTCCTCGAGAGTTAGCTTTATTCTTCTCTCTATAAGAGTGAATGCTAAGTCCATTTCAGCTTTTCCAGCTACAGTTTCTAGAAAGGAGCAATTTTGCAGTTTTGCCATTGCTCTGGCCCATGATTTCAAAAAGGCAGATCATCCCCAAACTGCATAGAAGTCCCATTTCAATTCCAGCTCTAATGCTTAGTCTCCTTGAAAAAGATTTGAACTCTTCTCTGAGACTCAATGTCATCTATAAAGTAGGGATTTGTTTCAGTTAAAATCTGGAGAAGAAAATGGCAACCCACTCCAGTATTCTTGCCTGGAGAATTCCATGGACAGACGAGCCTAGCAGGTTATCGTCCATGTGTCGCAAAGAGTTGGACACAACTGAGTGACTACCACTCAAGATCAAATCAACTAGCTTGTGTGAGAGAGCACACAACCCAGTGGGGCTCAGCACATGTGGCTGCTGTGAACATTCTTGCCATATGTTCTCCACTTTAAAACTCCCCAGAATAAGATCAGATCCATCCAATCCTGCTCAATTTTATGTGGCAGCCTGGATGGGAGAGGAGTCTGGGGGAGAATGGGTATATGTATATGTATGGCTGAGACTTTTTGCTGTCTGCCTGATGCTATTACATTGTTAATCAGCTACATTCCAGTACAAAATAAAAAGTTAAGAAAAAAGAAAGTCACAAACTTTCTCTAGAAAGTATCGCATAAGTTTAAAAAAAAGATCAGATCCATCCATGTAGTCAATTAATAAATAATTTGTTGAGCACCTAATACACATCTGACTCTGCACTAAGCACTTGTGAGAATCACTACAGCTATGAGCCATTCTGTTGCTACTGGAAAGTTTCTATTTTCAAATCACCTCTCTTCTAGCATTTTCCATTTTGGAAAATAGTTAAGAATGTATGTCATGTTTGCTTGCTTAAATTATATCTATTGGCAACATTCTGGAATGTTGCCATCCCTCCTGAGTCTCATTACATATCAAAATTCCCACAGTTGGTGTGTTCTTCAAGACACATAGATCAGCATAGTTTCTAAGAAGTTCTCTTGGATTTGGTAAAGAGTGAATGCTAAGTCCATTTCAGCTTTTCCAGCTACAGTTTCTAGAAAGGAGCAATTTTGCAGTTTTGCCATTGCTCTGGCCCATGATTTCAAAAAGGCAGATCATCCCCAAACTGCATAGAAGTCCCATTTCAATTCCAGCTCTAATGCTTAGTCTCCTTGAAAAAGATTTGAACTCTTCTCTGAGACTCAATGTCATCTATAAAGTAGGGATTTGTTTCAGTTAAAATCTGGAGAAGAAAATGGCAACCCACTCCAGTATTCTTGCCTGGAGAATTCCATGGACAGACGAGCCTAGCAGGTTATCGTCCATGTGTCGCAAAGAGTTGGACACAACTGAGTGACTACCACTCAAGATCAAATCAACTAGCTTGTGTGAGAGAGCACACAACCCAGTGGGGCTCAGCACATGTGGCTGCTGTGAACATTCTTGCCATATGTTCTCCACTTTAAAACTCCCCAGAATAAGATCAGATCCATCCAATCCTGCTCAATTTTATGTGGCAGCCTGGATGGGAGAGGAGTCTGGGGGAGAATGGGTATATGTATATGTATGGCTGAGACTTTTTGCTGTCTGCCTGATGCTATTACATTGTTAATCAGCTACATTCCAGTACAAAATAAAAAGTTAAGAAAAAAGAAAGTCACAAACTTTCTCTAGAAAGTATCGCATAAGTTTAAAAAAAAGATCAGATCCATCCATGTAGTCAATTAATAAATAATTTGTTGAGCACCTAATACACATCTGACTCTGCACTAAGCACTTGTGAGAATCACTACAGCTATGAGCCATTCTGTTGCTACTGGAAAGTTTCTATTTTCAAATCACCTCTCTTCTAGCATTTTCCATTTTGGAAAATAGTTAAGAATGTATGTCATGTTTGCTTGCTTAAATTATATCTATTGGCAACATTCTGGAATGTTGCCATCCCTCCCTGAGTCTCATTACATATCAAAATTCCCACAGTTGGTGTGTTCTTCAAGACACATAGATCAGCATAGTTTCTAAGAAGTTCTCTCTTGGATTTGGTAAAGAGGAATTAAAATACACCTTGACTCCATCAAGCCTCGTTTTCAGGCTGTCAGGGGAGGCAGGCATTTTGGTGGGATAAATTAAATTATTAAGAATGGAAGTTTCCAATAATTAAAGAAGAGATGTAATGAGCAGCACACAAAGATAATGGGCAAGCACATACACTCATCAGAAACCATATGAAAATTACTCTGCAGTTCAGCGCACCCCTCCTCATTTTACCACTGAAAAATGTAGCAAGAAAACATCTGAATGGAAATTTCTGTTCAGTTGAGTCTCTAGTTACAATCAAATAGACAGTTCTTTTAAAGCTTGGCACCTTTCTATTAGACAATTTCCTTTAAAGGTGCACCTTTAATTTCCTTTAAAGGTGCACCTTTCTATTAGACAATTTCCAAAAGCAGTGTGACTTAGTGTGTCATTGCTTACAAATGGGCAGTAATGCGTAGATACCTGAAGCACTGCTTTATGTTATTAATTCCAGAAAAATAACATGCTGAACCATCTATTAAAATGGAGAAGTCATAGTTGTTGTTCAGATCCCAGGGAAGCTAACTAACAGGATAAAACAGGAGTTAGCATGTTTTTGGTATAACAGTTGACCAAAATCATTGACCAGATAAAAATTAGTTCTATACATCTTTAGTGGCTTCTGTTTTCCCTAATCTACAGTAACATTAAACAGAAACTGAGTACCCTCAACAAGATGGAGAAAAGTATAGAAAAAAGCATTATTTTCAACTCCTGTTTTCAAACACCAATCTTCTCCATATGCTTGTGATGAGTGAAACAAGGGAAAAACCCAGGCCTTTTTTGTAGTCATGTTGCACTTTGGGCCCCTTAACATTCTGTTGCTACTGGAAAGTTTCTATTTTCAAATCACCTCTCTTCTAGCATTTTCCATTTTGGAAAATAGTTAAGAATGTATGTCATGTTTGCTTGCTTAAATTATATCTATTGGCAACATTCTGGAATGTTGCCATCCCTCCTGAGTCTCATTACATATCAAAATTCCCACAGTTGGTGTGTTCTTCAAGACACATAGATCAGCATAGTTTCTAAGAAGTTCTCTCTTGGATTTGGTAAAGAGGAATTAAAATACACCTTGACTCCATCAAGCCTCGTTTTCAGGCTGTCAGGGGAGGCAGGCATTTTGGTGGGATAAATTAAATTATTAAGAATGGAAGTTTCCAATAATTAAAGAAGAGATGTAATGAGCAGCACACAAAGATAATGGGCAAGCACATACACTCATCAGAAACCATATGAAAATTACTCTGCAGTTCAGCGCACCCCTCCTCATTTTACCACTGAAAAATGTAGCAAGAAAACATCTGAATGGAAATTTCTGTTCAGTTGAGTCTCTAGTTACAATCAAATAGACAGTTCTTTTAAAGCTTGGCACCTTTCTATTAGACAATTTCCTTTAAAGGTGCACCTTTAATTTCCTTTAAAGGTGCACCTTTCTATTAGACAATTTCCAAAAGCAGTGTGACTTAGTGTGTCATTGCTTACAAATGGGCAGTAATGCGTAGATACCTGAAGCACTGCTTTATGTTATTAATTCCAGAAAAATAACATGCTGAACCATCTATTAAAATGGAGAAGTCATAGTTGTTGTTCAGATCCCAGGGAAGCTAACTAACAGGATAAAACAGGAGTTAGCATGTTTTTGGTATAACAGTTGACCAAAATCATTGACCAGATAAAAATTAGTTCTATACATCTTTAGTGGCTTCTGTTTTCCCTAATCTACAGTAACATTAAACAGAAACTGAGTACCCTCAAAAAGATGGAGAAAAGTATAGAAAAAAGCATTATTTTCAACTCCTGTTTTCAAACACCCATCTTCTCCATATGCTTGTGATGAGTGAAACAAGGGGAAAAAACCCAGGCCTGTTGGGAATATGTGGCTAGGAGGAATTTCTGACTAAAACCTTCATAGGCTGGCTGCCACTTGATGCATACTGCATACTTGCTGCATACTCTTTGTAACATCTACCTCCAGGTTGTGCAAGGCACAGTCTGTGCTATATATACAATGATCCTACCTACAGGTCTGCAAGGATCCACGAAAGGGGCAAGTGCTCCTAACCCAGCAACACATTGCTCTGTGAGCTCATTCAATCCTAATGAGGAGAGGAGGAAAAAGAGAAAGTTTTTATTGACTTTAAAGTTACTCAAGAAGTTCCACAAACAGACACAGAGAATTATCTGAGAACTGGAGAAGATTTGATTGTAATCACAAGAGAGGAAAATCTTTCCGCCTGAATGATCCTCAGATAAAGAAAACCACAGTGGAAATGGCTGTGCAAATGATTTTCCAATCTTCACACCCACACACAAAGGAGAACATATCAGCAAGCAAAGAAAACATTCACCAGTTTCTACTGATGAAATACACCAGGGCTTCTCTTTGGCTGACGTTGAAAACATTAAGTAATGTAATTTAAGTATTTTTTTTTATTATTGAAAAATGGAGTGGATATACTAAATAGAGACCATATGAGGACAAGCCCGCCTGAAAGCAGGGGATTTCTATCTAGCCAGATAAACAGTACCTCTGGACCTCAGTCAGTTAACCAAGCAGAATTCATGTCTGAAGTGTGCTTATCCCAAATGTCAGAGTGAGCCTCCTTTCCTGGGATGCTCGAGATGCACTGAAAGCCGGGTTTGTTGAAAGGAGGATGGAAAGGGACAGGACCATCCTAGGGCCAAGTAACCCTAACGTGGGGCTCCCCTCATGACCCCTTCTGGTCACCCCCTCCCGCAGAGCTAGGAGTCTGCAGCATTGGACCATATACCTCCCTATAACAACAATCTCCCTTCTGGACCATTCCCCAAGTTCCCATGCCCCTGGAATTCTCTGCCTCAAATATTCAAAAGCCAGCCTCCAACAACCATGTGGGACTTTACCCTTTCAGTGTGTGCTTACCCGGGGGGCCCAGTAACATAACAGGACCTCAGTATAAAAAGCATTATTTTCAACTCCTGTTTTCAAACACCCATCTTCTCCATATGCTTGTGATGAGTGAAACAAGGGGAAAAAACCCAGGCCTGTTGGGAATATGTGGCTAGGAGGAATTTCTGACTAAAACCTTCATAGGCTGGCTGCCACTTGATGCATACTGCATACTTGCTGCATACTCTTTGTAACATCTACCTCCAGGTTGTGCAAGGCACAGTCTGTGCTATATATACAATGATCCTACCTACAGGTCTGCAAGGATCCACGAAAGGGGCAAGTGCTCCTAACCCAGCAACACATTGCTCTGTGAGCTCATTCAATCCTAATGAGGAGAGGAGGAAAAAGAGAAAGTTTTTATTGACTTTAAAGTTACTCAAGAAGTTCCACAAACAGACACAGAGAATTATCTGAGAACTGGAGAAGATTTGATTGTAATCACAAGAGAGGAAAATCTTTCCGCCTGAATGATCCTCAGATAAAGAAAACCACAGTGGAAATGGCTGTGCAAATGATTTTCCAATCTTCACACCCACACACAAAGGAGAACATATCAGCAAGCAAAGAAAACATTCACCAGTTTCTACTGATGAAATACACCAGGGCTTCTCTTTGGCTGACGTTGAAAACATTAAGTAATGTAATTTAAGTATTTTTTTTTATTATTGAAAAATGGAGTGGATATACTAAATAGAGACCATATGAGGACAAGCCCGCCTGAAAGCAGGGGATTTCTATCTAGCCAGATAAACAGTACCTCTGGACCTCAGTCAGTTAACCAAGCAGAATTCATGTCTGAAGTGTGCTTATCCCAAATGTCAGAGTGAGCCTCCTTTCCTGGGATGCTCGAGATGCACTGAAAGCCGGGTTTTTGAAAGGAGGATGGAAAGGGACAGGACCATCCTAGGGCCAAGTAACCCTAACGTGGGGCTCCCCTCATGACCCCTTCTGGTCACCCCCTCCCGCAGAGCTAGGAGTCTGCAGCATTGGACCATATACCTCCCTATAACAACAATCTCCCTTCTGGACCATTCCCCAAGTTCCCATGCCCCTGGAATTCTCTGCCTCAAATATTCAAAAGCCAGCCTCCAACAACCATGTGGGACTTTACCCTTTCAGTGTGTGTACGCTTAGGCCTGAGGGGTGACCATGGGCAGCTACTGACTGTAGGCGTGGATAAAGCCAGAATGAGCAGACTGGTTGCATAAGTGCATGCTCAGTCGCTTCAGGCGTGTCCAACTCTGTGACCCTATGTATTGTAGTCTGCCAGTCCCTCTGTCCGTGGATTGTCCAGGCAAGAATATTGGAGTGGGTTGCCTTGCCCTCCTGCAGGGGATCTCACTAACCCAGGAGTCTAACTCAAATTTCTTGTGTATTCTGCATTGGTAGGCGAGTTCTTTACCACTAGCGCCACCTGGAAAGTCTGAGAAGACTGGTTCACATATTCTTTTTTTTTTTTTTAAGATTTATTTATTTATTTATTTTGGTCAGGGAGTAGGTGGGCCACTTCTATTGGTCTTTCATTTGTCCATTTTTTCATCCATCTTTGTTCTTTGGCCCGTGTGGGCCTCCCATCGCGGTGGCCTCTGTTGTCGCAGAGCACCAGCTCTGGGCGTATGCGCTCCAGAGCTCCGGCTCGGTCATTGGACACATCAGTCCAGCCACTCTGCGGCACGTGGGATCTTCCCAGGCCAGGGATTGAACCAGCGCCCCTTGCACTGCAAGGTGGTCTCCTTACCCACTGGACCACCAAGGAAGCCCTGGTTCACATATTCTTACTGTTGCACAGTGGAGCCAGGGTGGGGAGAGAAAGGATGAGAGGATAAGGCTGTAGGGCAGAAGGGTCTCCTGTCCTAGGCCCACAAATGTTAGGCATGGGCTTGCAATGGAACAAATCACAGACTGAAGCGTGTGCTATTCAGTGATCCCAGGAAATGTTTCTCTTATCTTCTACCAGTTCAACAGGCTTGCAGGAAGCCAAGACTGTCCTGCAAACTGGGATGTAAAGTCATCCCAGCTACACGAAACTGCAGGTAGTAGCTTCCCTTCTCATCGACCCTCATAACACTAAGAGTTCCAAAATCATTGCCATCTACTGGTGTCCAGTATCTTTTTCCCATTAAGTGTTTTTTTTTTTTTTCCCCTCATTAGAGAGTGTTTATGTTTGATACACTCAAGTAAATAAAACTTCATCCTTGTCACATAGTACAGATTCTGGGTATAAAATAGAAAACTTTGGAAGTAGTTCTAGCTTCTGTTGTTTATCTGCAAAGGTTGTTCAATCTGTTAAATCTGTAGATTGCCATCCTAATAAATAGAAAATGAAACTTAAAAGCCTAAATGAAAAAAACAGAGAAGTGTGGGAAGTCTGCAATGGCACTGAAGAAAATCAGATACTGGGATTCTTGCCTGAGGTAGAAAATCAAAGACAAACAGTAAACAGAACCTTAAAGAAAATACTGTGATGGCCTTTTCTGGAGCCAACCCTGCAGTAGGCCTAGGAATTCAGGATTTAATCCAGACCAGTCAGTGTTGTCCAGAAGCTCACACTCCAGAGGAGGGAGCTTCTGGTAAGGCCAAAGGCCACACATTTTTGGCACCCGGTCTCTATGTCTCCCTTGCTGTCTCTTGACAAACTCCAGTAGCCTGATTTCCATTCACAGCTGTTACACCCCGCCCCTCCCCACGCACACTGTTCCTGCAGTACTTCCCATCAGTCTGACTTACTGCCTGCCATTATTTACACTAGCAGTTCTTAAACATGACCACCTATCAGTTATCCTGGGAGCTTCTCTAACATGCAAATTCCCAAGCAGCAACCTCTCTGCCATCCCCAAGACTGAATTAGCAGGTGAGGGGTGAGGCCGGGACATTTTTACCCTTAGCAAACAATCCGGATGACTATGAATGCAAAATATTCTAGCCTCTGGAGAAGCTCAGCTAGAGCAACACAGGTCAGGATGCTGTGTGACCAGGATGCAATTGCCGTGGTGCTCAGTTTCTCCTAGTCTGCTCCTTCATGGGTGTCTTCTACCAGTTCAACAGGCTTGCAGGAAGCCAAGACTGTCCTGCAAACTGGGATGTAAAGTCATCCCAGCTACACGAAACTGCAGGTAGTAGCTTCCCTTCTCATCGACCCTCATAACACTAAGAGTTCCAAAATCATTGCCATCTACTGGTGTCCAGTATCTTTTTCCCATTAAGTGTTTTTTTTTTTTTTCCCCTCATTAGAGAGTGTTTATGTTTGATACACTCAAGTAAATAAAACTTCATCCTTGTCACATAGTACAGATTCTGGGTATAAAATAGAAAACTTTGGAAGTAGTTCTAGCTTCTGTTGTTTATCTGCAAAGGTTGTTCAATCTGTTAAATCTGTAGATTGCCATCCTAATAAATAGAAAATGAAACTTAAAAGCCTAAAAAAAAAAACAGAGAAGTGTGGGAAGTCTGCAATGGCACTGAAGAAAATCAGATACTGGGATTCTTGCCTGAGGTAGAAAATCAAAGACAAACAGTAAACAGAACCTTAAAGAAAATACTGTGATGGCCTTTTCTGGAGCCAACCCTGCAGTAGGCCTAGGAATTCAGGATTTAATCCAGACCAGTCAGTGTTGTCCAGAAGCTCACACTCCAGAGGAGGGAGCTTCTGGTAAGGCCAAAGGCCACACATTTTTGGCACCCGGTCTCTATGTCTCCCTTGCTGTCTCTTGACAAACTCCAGTAGCCTGATTTCCATTCACAGCTGTTACACCCCGCCCCTCCCCACGCACACTGTTCCTGCAGTACTTCCCATCAGTCTGACTTACTGCCTGCCATTATTTACACTAGCAGTTCTTAAACATGACCACCTATCAGTTATCCTGGGAGCTTCTCTAACATGCAAATTCCCAAGCAGCAACCTCTCTGCCATCCCCAAGACTGAATTAGCAGGTGAGGGGTGAGGCCGGGACATTTTTACCCTTAGCAAACAATCCGGATGACTATGAATGCAAAATATTCTAGCCTCTGGAGAAGCTCAGCTAGAGCAACACAGGTCAGGATGCTGTGTGACCAGGATGCAATTGCCGTGGTGCTCAGTTTCTCCTAGTCTGCTCCTTCATGGGTGTCTTCCCAGAGAGAACTGAAGATGTTTTGCCCAAACCGCCGGCACAAAGCACGGCCATGAAAAGCTGGCCTTGCCGTGGCCAATCTGCAACCCACTGCCAATTCCAACACATCCTGAAAGATTTCTATATTCATTCCTTCTCATGAGAGCCTATTTGAGCTTTATTCAGAAATAAAAACACACGCCTGCAACAAGTTTACACAGACTTTAGAATGGTCCATTTGCTTTTGACAGTCTTCATTTCTAATCCAACATTAAAACTATTTTTGAATGAAAATTTAACCCATTTCTTTCCCTTCCCTCTGTCCTCCTCCCCATCCACCACACACACATATTATAAGATCTTTTCGGTTAAATTAGTAATTCTCAATGAATAGAAGCCTAATTCTTCCAAGAGAACACATCAGCATCTCCAGAAAAGAATGTAATTTTTGATTTGTCAAAATTAACCAAGTATTTTAGAAGAATAAGAAACACAGCTGGATTCATTCTGTTTCATCCAGAATATGGATGAGAAGTATAGGAACTGCAACTTGAATTTTCTATTTTACAAATAGCCTAGCATAATCAGAAATAAACCTAGATTTCTTAAGTACAATTAGAGAAACAATATCAGGAAGAAATCCCTTCTTGTTGATGGGAAGACTGGCCATGGAAATTGAGGCATCAGTCTGGGTCTTATCATCACAGGCAAATCTACAGATAAGTCAGCTATTGCAAAAACAGAGTCAGCTATTGCAAAAACAACCCCCTGGTGGTCCAGTGGGTGGCGAGTCTTCCTTGCAGTGCAAAGGGCATCGGTTTGATCCCTGGCCCAGAAAGATCCCACATGCTGCAGAGTGGCTGGACCAGTGTGTCCAATTACAAGTCAGCACTCTGGAGCACATGTGCCCAGAGCCAGTGCTCTGCAGCGAGGGAGGCCACTGCGATGGGAGGCCCACACAGGCCAAAGAATAAAGATTGATGAAAATAAATAAATAAATAGAAACAAGAAAAGAGGCCAAAATTAAAAAAGAAAAAAAAGAAGCAGAGGAGGTACAATGAGCTCTATTCCCCTAGCACAAGCATTACGTTACCCCTCCTGGTAAAGCTATCGGGGCTCTGATCATCACTTACCTGGGAGCAGCCACTGCCTGTCTCCATAGGTCTCAGGGACAGAGCCTTATAAGAGAACCCTCTGCCTGCCAAAACTCAGTGCAGCCTAGGCCCTGGCCTTGCCGTGGCCAACCCACTGCCAATTCCAACACATCCTGAAAGATTTCTATATTCATTCCTTCTCATGAGAGCCTATTTGAGCTTTATTCAGAAATAAAAACACACGCCTGCAACAAGTTTACACAGACTTTAGAATGGTCCATTTGCTTTTGACAGTCTTCATTTCTAATCCAACATTAAAACTATTTTTGAATGAAAATTTAACCCATTTCTTTCCCTTCCCTCTGTCCTCCTCCCCATCCACCACACACACATATTATAAGATCTTTTCGGTTAAATTAGTAATTCTCAATGAATAGAAGCCTAATTCTTCCAAGAGAACACATCAGCATCTCCAGAAAAGAATGTAATTTTTGATTTGTCAAAATTAACCAAGTATTTTAGAAGAATAAGAAACACAGCTGGATTCATTCTGTTTCATCCAGAATATGGATGAGAAGTATAGGAACTGCAACTTGAATTTTCTATTTTACAAATAGCCTAGCATAATCAGAAATAAACCTAGATTTCTTAAGTACAATTAGAGAAACAATATCAGGAAGAAATCCCTTCTTGTTGATGGGAAGACTGGCCATGGAAATTGAGGCATCAGTCTGGGTCTTATCATCACAGGCAAATCTACAGATAAGTCAGCTATTGCAAAAACAGAGTCAGCTATTGCAAAAACAACCCCCTGGTGGTCCAGTGGGTGGCGAGTCTTCCTTGCAGTGCAAAGGGCATCGGTTTGATCCCTGGCCCAGAAAGATCCCACATGCTGCAGAGTGGCTGGACCAGTGTGTCCAATTACAAGTCAGCACTCTGGAGCACATGTGCCCAGAGCCAGTGCTCTGCAGCGAGGGAGGCCACTGCGATGGGAGGCCCACACAGGCCAAAGAATAAAGATTGATGAAAATAAATAAATAAATAGAAACAAGAAAAGAGGCCAAAATTAAAAAAGAAAAAAAAGAAGCAGAGGAGGTACAATGAGCTCTATTCCCCTAGCACAAGCATTACGTTACCCCTCCTGGTAAAGCTATCGGGGCTCTGATCATCACTTACCTGGGAGCAGCCACTGCCTGTCTCCATAGGTCTCAGGGACAGAGCCTTATAAGAGAACCCTCTGCCTGGCACCAGATAATCTCAGTGCAGCACTAAGGAATAAGTCAATGGCAAACATGGTCTCCCAGTTCCATCCCACTGATACGCTTTTGGAGGGAATGGAGCTAAAATGGTTATACTAGAAAGACCAAACCCAGATGTTAGAAAATAGGCCCCCTTACTTCCTGAACACATGTTGAGCTGAAGAAATACTCCTCAATATACTAGTCCTTAATGTGCTATTATTTGGTTCATTTAAGTCTCATTTCTCTTGCCTTTTTTTTTAAACAGGAAGAAATCAAAGCTTTAATAACATGTACACACAGGACAGACCCAGGGAAATGAATGACTCACAAAAATGCCTGAAACCCTCAGCTTAAATACTATCTTCAGCTAAAGACAAAAGAGGATGTTGGGGGTAGTACTCTGGGACTTTAAAGGGGAGGAAGGCAAAACTCATAGGAAAATGGAAAAACATCATTTCTCTTGCTTTATTATTGTTCTCACTAAACTTCAGATAATTTTTCCTAAAGTAGTTTTTTTTTGTTTTGGGGTTTGGTTTGGTTTGGTTTTTTTGAGGGGGGGATCTTCTCTTGGTCTTTCATTTATCTATTTTCATCCATCCTTGTTCTTTGGCCTGTGTGGGCCTCTCATCGCAGTGGTGTCTCTCGTCGAAGAGCACCAGCTCTGGGTGCACGCTCTCCAGAGCTCCAGCTCAGTAGTTGGACACATTGGTCCAGCCGCTCCGCAGCACATGGGATCTTCCCAGGCCAGGGATTGAACCAGCGCCCCTTGCACTGCAAGTGTCCTTACCCAGTGGACCACCAGGGAAGCCCCCTAAAGCAGTTTTAAAGGGAGGTTAAATGCTTACTTTACATAAATCATGACTTTCAAACACAGAAATACAAAAGATTGTAAATTATGACTTCCCTAAAGTATAAGAAAGCTATGTATATATTTCAGGCCCACACGGGCAAAAGAATAAAGATGGATGAAAATAAATAAATAAATAGAAACAAGAAAAGAGGCCAAAATTAAAAAAGAAAAAAAAGAAGCAGAGGAGGTACAATGAGCTCTATTCCCCTAGCACAAGCATTACGTTACCCCTCCTGGTAAAGCTATCGGGGCTCTGATCATCACTTACCTGGGAGCAGCCACTGCCTGTCTCCATAGGTCTCAGGGACAGAGCCTTATAAGAGAACCCTCTGCCTGGCACCAGATAATCTCAGTGCAGCACTAAGGAATAAGTCAATGGCAAACATGGTCTCCCAGTTCCATCCCACTGATACGCTTTTGGAGGGAATGGAGCTAAAATGGTTATACTAGAAAGACCAAACCCAGATGTTAGAAAATAGGCCCCCTTACTTCCTGAACACATGTTGAGCTGAAGAAATACTCCTCAATATACTAGTCCTTAATGTGCTATTATTTGGTTCATTTAAGTCTCATTTCTCTTGCCTTTTTTTTTAAACAGGAAGAAATCAAAGCTTTAATAACATGTACACACAGGACAGACCCAGGGAAATGAATGACTCACAAAAATGCCTGAAACCCTCAGCTTAAATACTATCTTCAGCTAAAGACAAAAGAGGATGTTGGGGGTAGTACTCTGGGACTTTAAAGGGGAGGAAGGCAAAACTCATAGGAAAATGGAAAAACATCATTTCTCTTGCTTTATTATTGTTCTCACTAAACTTCAGATAATTTTTCCTAAAGTAGTTTTTTTTTGTTTGGGTTTGGTTTGGTTTGGTTTTTTTGAGGGGGGGATCTTCTCTTGGTCTTTCATTTATCTATTTTCATCCATCCTTGTTCTTTGGCCTGTGTGGGCCTCTCATCGCAGTGGTGTCTCTCGTCGAAGAGCACCAGCTCTGGGTGCACGCTCTCCAGAGCTCCAGCTCAGTAGTTGGACACATTGGTCCAGCCGCTCCGCAGCACATGGGATCTTCCCAGGCCAGGGATTGAACCAGCGCCCCTTGCACTGCAAGTGTCCTTACCCAGTGGACCACCAGGGAAGCCCCCTAAAGCAGTTTTAAAGGGAGGTTAAATGCTTACTTTACATAAATCATGACTTTCAAACACAGAAATACAAAAGATTGTAAATTATGACTTCCCTAAAGTATAAGAAAGCTATGTATAATTTCATTTGTGTAAACACAAATTTGTCATGAAATAGCTTAAAAACAAAGCTTGAACGGACATGCACAGAGAATATTTCCCACCAGATGGTTTGGGGTAGTCCATGATTTCTATTCCTGTAACTTATCTTTTCTACCATAAACATTTATTACTCGTGTGCTTTTGGGCCTTAAAAAAAAGAAGTGGGAAGTACTGAAAGTAGTTGTCAATGGAAGTAATCAACATCTGACATAATTATTTTAGAACTCTAGGAACAAGTGGCTAACATTAGACTTCTGACAACATAGCTTCTTTTGCCACATTATCACCATTGCCAAAAGTGCATCCATTAGTTTGGATGGAAGTACTGTTAACCCTTGAATAACATGAGTTTGAACTGTGGGAGTCCACTCACACATAGATCTTTTTCAATAAACACTTACTATAGTACCATGGTACTTCCCTGGTGAAGGCAATGGCAACCCACTCCAGTAGTTTTGCCTGGAGAATCTCACGGACAGAGGAACCTTTTGGGCTACAGTCCAAGGGGTCGCAAAGAGTCAGACACAACTGAGCGACTAAGCACACAGTACTATGGTATACAGGATTAGTTAAATCCATGGAAGTTGCAGGCCTTTCATAAAGCTATATGTGGATTTCTGACTGCTTAAGAAGTCAGCATCCCTAACCTCCAGTTGTTCAAGTGTCCGCCATATTTGCCCACAATGTGATTTTGAAACAAAAGAACAAAATGGGCACAAATATCAGCTTACTTACTCTCATGAAAGAGCCACAAACTCCACAAGTTGCTTGCTTGTTGTTCAAGACAGAGACCATCACACATAAAGTAAATAATATTGTCTCCTATCAATGAACTGGAAAAATGCATTTATTCAAAAAGTACTCAGTGTCACAACTGACATTTCAATTGTACTCTTCTTGCTTCCGTTTTTAATGGAGGCTGTAAGGCAAGAGGCAGATACCCAATGTTTCCTCAGGGAATTTCAATTGGCTCTATTAATCTCTCTTTGACTTCAAGACAATGTTTAAAAATAAATGCCTGGCTTAACATTTTACAAAAGCTTCTATTTAAACATAAATGTTTCTTCTGTGTACCACAAGAGAGAAATTTTGCATTCAGGTTCTCAGTCAGGAGCAACTCAATGAGACTGAAATTACCCAAAGCAGCTCCATGCTTTCATCTCAATCATTTGATGACTTGCTGGACCACACCTGAGACCCACTATCACTTAACAATTATCTTATCCTCAAGATCTGACATTTTGAGAAACCTCCCTCTGGCTACCACCTCGAATATTTCCACCTTTTCTAACCCTTGCCTCCTGATGAATTTATCTTGCAGCTTCACTGTTCTTTCCAGCTTAATTTGCTTTTTTCTTCTTGGTTTAATCCAAGGCTTCTTAAACGAGGATCTATATCCCCACCCTCAACCTAGTATAAGGCCTAATCATGGGAAACTGTGGCATATATTTTTTACCTGTTTATTTTACTCAACAATAAATGGTTTGATACTTAAAATAAATACAGATACATTCGGGAGATGTAAATATGTATAAAAATAAAGCTCAAGACTTTAGAATTTACAAAGCATCTGATAGGCTACTTTGAGTCAAGCCCCTAAGGCCTGGGGCTAAGCCTCTCTTCTTCTCTGTCATTACAGATATTTCACAGGAAAACTGAGCAGCATTAACCTCACCTTTTCAGCCTCCTCTGGGCTTCACAGTCTCTGGTTTGACCATTGCCAATCAAATTGTCTCTGACCTCTGAGATGCCAGCAAACTCCATTTCAAGTTGCTTTGCCCACAATGTGATTTTGAAACAAAAGAACAAAATGGGCACAAATATCAGCTTACTTACTCTCATGAAAGAGCCACAAACTCCACAAGTTGCTTGCTTGTTGTTCAAGACAGAGACCATCACACATAAAGTAAATAATATTGTCTCCTATCAATGAACTGGAAAAATGCATTTATTCAAAAAGTACTCAGTGTCACAACTGACATTTCAATTGTACTCTTCTTGCTTCCGTTTTTAATGGAGGCTGTAAGGCAAGAGGCAGATACCCAATGTTTCCTCAGGGAATTTCAATTGGCTCTATTAATCTCTCTTTGACTTCAAGACAATGTTTAAAAATAAATGCCTGGCTTAACATTTTACAAAAGCTTCTATTTAAACATAAATGTTTCTTCTGTGTACCACAAGAGAGAAATTTTGCATTCAGGTTCTCAGTCAGGAGCAACTCAATGAGACTGAAATTACCCAAAGCAGCTCCATGCTTTCATCTCAATCATTTGATGACTTGCTGGACCACACCTGAGACCCACTATCACTTAACAATTATCTTATCCTCAAGATCTGACATTTTGAGAAACCTCCCTCTGGCTACCACCTCGAATATTTCCACCTTTTCTAACCCTTGCCTCCTGATGAATTTATCTTGCAGCTTCACTGTTCTTTCCAGCTTAATTTGCTTTTTTCTTCTTGGTTTAATCCAAGGCTTCTTAAACGAGGATCTATATCCCCACCCTCAACCTAGTATAAGGCCTAATCATGGGAAACTGTGGCATATATTTTTTACCTGTTTATTTTACTCAACAATAAATGGTTTGATACTTAAAATAAATACAGATACATTCGGGAGATGTAAATATGTATAAAAATAAAGCTCAAGACTTTAGAATTTACAAAGCATCTGATAGGCTACTTTGAGTCAAGCCCCTAAGGCCTGGGGCTAAGCCTCTCTTCTTCTCTGTCATTACAGATATTTCACAGGAAAACTGAGCAGCATTAACCTCACCTTTTCAGCCTCCTCTGGGCTTCACAGTCTCTGGTTTGACCATTGCCAATCAAATTGTCTCTGACCTCTGAGATTTCCTAGTACTCTACACTCCCCATTAAAACCCTTACTTGTACTGACCTAATCCATTTCTTCTTAATTAATTCCAAGGTATGGCTAGAGAAAGTTCCATCACAACACTTTGTAGAACCAACCCTTCAACCAGTCCTAGGCACTGGCCAGCACTGGACAATCTTTTTGTTCATTCCTCATATACATCCTAATTTTTTCCAGTTCTTCCATTCTCTCAAATGTACTCCTGACTTCCCCAAAGAACAGCTTCACTGCCCACTCTACAGAGACTGAAGTGATTTTAAGTGAACTGCCTCAACTCCCCCTCCCCATGAAATGTCATAGGACATGTCACATCAATTCTTTCTCCCATCCAATCTTGAAGTAGTGTCCATCTTGTTTTCTAAGACCAATGCCATGCTCCTGGCCTACCTCAGCCAGCCTGGGCATTCCATCTTCTCCATGATTTCTTGCATCTTCAGTCTCGGTCTTTCCCTTCCTAGCTGACAAGGACACTTGCCTCTTGAAAAGGGATCATTTCTTAATCTTGTTTCTCCCTAAATTCTGCCTCTTTCATTGCCAAGCTTCTTGAAAGAAGTTTATGTTCATTTCTTTCTTCCCATTGTCCTCTTGAACCCTTGCAAACAGACTTCTGCCTTCACCAAGCCAATGGACCATTCTCACTAAGGTCACAAGGGGCCCACTCACTACTATCCCAGCTCTTTGCTCTGAATTTCTCCTGCTTCAACTCCCAGAGAACAGGAGACTCATCCTTAACTCTCTCTTCCTTTTCTTCACTCCACACCCATCTGTTTTATCTCTTACCTCTCTAATTGCTCCTACCCAGTCTCATTCATCACCAGCTCCAACATTCAGTCTTTTTTTTTCCACAGACTCTCTTGGAAACTGCATGCATCCCATGCCTTAAACAACCACCTCAGTGCAGAGCACTCAACTCCAGGACTCAACTCCTTCAGTCCTTAGCCCAATACTGAATCCCTAGCCCATTTCTACTGTCTGTCATGTATTCTCAAGCAGAAACCCCACGAATGGTCTGGTATGTGTAACAGAATGAGTTTTCTATATGAGCAGTAGTTTAGCCTTGGGCAAGCCATGTAACATGAGTCCCAGTTAATAAAAATAGTAGGACTACCCTCAAAAATTCGCTAGTGAGGATAACAAAAGAGTAATAGGGGCTTCCCTGGTGGTCCAGTGGGTAAGGACACCACCTTGCAATGCAAGAGGCACTGGTTCTATCCCTGGCCTGGGAAGAACCCACGTGCCGCGGAGCGGCTGGACCGATGTGTTCAATTACCGAGCGGAGCTCTGAGCGCATGCGCCCAGTGCCGGTGCTCTGTGATAACAGAGGCCACCACGATGGGAGGCCCACACGGGCCAAAGAACAACGATGGATGAAAATAGACAAATGAAAGACCAAAATAACTCCTCAATTCCCCATGAAATGTCATAGGACATGTCACATCAATTCTTTCTCCCATCCAATCTTGAAGTAGTGTCCATCTTGTTTTCTAAGACCAATGCCATGCTCCTGGCCTACCTCAGCCAGCCTGGGCATTCCATCTTCTCCATGATTTCTTGCATCTTCAGTCTCGGTCTTTCCCTTCCTAGCTGACAAGGACACTTGCCTCTTGAAAAGGGATCATTTCTTAATCTTGTTTCTCCCTAAATTCTGCCTCTTTCATTGCCAAGCTTCTTGAAAGAAGTTTATGTTCATTTCTTTCTTCCCATTGTCCTCTTGAACCCTTGCAAACAGACTTCTGCCTTCACCAAGCCAATGGACCATTCTCACTAAGGTCACAAGGGGCCCACTCACTACTATCCCAGCTCTTTGCTCTGAATTTCTCCTGCTTCAACTCCCAGAGAACAGGAGACTCATCCTTAACTCTCTCTTCCTTTTCTTCACTCCACACCCATCTGTTTTATCTCTTACCTCTCTAATTGCTCCTACCCAGTCTCATTCATCACCAGCTCCAACATTCAGTCTTTTTTTTTCCACAGACTCTCTTGGAAACTGCATGCATCCCATGCCTTAAACAACCACCTCAGTGCAGAGCACTCAACTCCAGGACTCAACTCCTTCAGTCCTTAGCCCAATACTGAATCCCTAGCCCATTTCTACTGTCTGTCATGTATTCTCAAGCAGAAACCCCACGAATGGTCTGGTATGTGTAACAGAATGAGTTTTCTATATGAGCAGTAGTTTAGCCTTGGGCAAGCCATGTAACATGAGTCCCAGTTAATAAAAATAGTAGGACTACCCTCAAAAATTCGCTAGTGAGGATAACAAAAGAGTAATAGGGGCTTCCCTGGTGGTCCAGTGGGTAAGGACACCACCTTGCAATGCAAGAGGCACTGGTTCTATCCCTGGCCTGGGAAGAACCCACGTGCCGCGGAGCGGCTGGACCGATGTGTTCAATTACCGAGCGGAGCTCTGGAGCGCATGCGCCCAGTGCCGGTGCTCTGTGATAACAGAGGCCACCACGATGGGAGGCCCACACGGGCCAAAGAACAACGATGGATGAAAATAGACAAATGAAAGACCAATAGAAGTAGCCTGCCTGCTCTCCTCCCTCCCTAACCCACCGCCCCCCCCCCGCCAAAAATAAACAAAAGAGTAATAAATTCTATTTATTTATATTGATTTAAATATAGTACTTACCATTTGTTAGGAAGGCTTATAATATAGAACTTTACAAATAAGAAGTTGTTTAATCCTCACAAGGACCCCAGGAGGCAAATCATATCATTATCCCCATTTCACGGATGAAAACACTGAGACACAGCCAACTTAGGCAACCGCCCTAGATCACACAACTAATAAGTAACAAAGTCTGATTTCAATCCAGGTAGTTCAACCCCAAAAGCTACGCTAAGCTCTCTTTATACTGCCTGTCTGCCTTTTAACCCACTGAAGAAATCCAATTATCATTATTAAATCAAAAATCCAAAACATCAGACCACCCTTGCAATTCAAATTTCATTCATGAGTTCATACTGGTTAATAACACCAGTCCTATAAACCACAATCTCCTCATCAGCCTAACCTCCTCTCTCACCCTCAGAAACTATTGCTGCAAAATCCTATTTCATCCACCTCTGAAGTAATTGATTTATTCCCACCATCAGTGCTTCAAGTCTAATACACTTCATTAGTACATGAAAAGGAAAGAAAAGATATCCTATGTATTGGGACAATTAGTAAAACTTGTATAACAAACAACAGTTGTATATCAATACTAAATTTCCCAATTTAAAATAACTGTGCTAAGTTATACAAATGGAAGCTCTTATTTTTAAGGAACACACACTGTAATATTTAGGGATTAAAAAAGGCATGAAAGTCTACAACTTACTCTGCTTAGAAAAACCTCTTAGTAATAGCTATGTGTTAGCAAATGAGAGAATGGTGACGCAAATGTGGGAAAATGTTAACTGGTAAATCCAGCTAAGAATATTTCAAAATCCTTTAACTACTCTTGCAACTTTTCTCTATATTTAAAATCACTTCAAAATGCAAAGCTTAAAACAAAAACCACCACTGGTCTCCTTGCTGCCCCTGACCCCCGGGCCCTTTCCTTCCCATTCCACTTTCCAAGTCCCTCCACCAGAGTGGAGAAGGCTCATCTACCACACAGACCCAATCAAGTCCAAGTACCCAGTTAACATGCAGAGCAATCCACAACCTCCCTGACTTCTAGTTCCGTCTCCTGGCACTCTTCCTAACAATAGGCACAACCTTGCTCCCACTCTAGGTTCCCCACTGCACCCCAGCCTCAGCATTTTCCTGAACCCAGGCCTTTGAAGAGGCTGTTTCCTTTGCTTTCTTCCTATAGACAAACATCAAGGTCATAGCCTTCCCTCAAAGTCTAATCGGAATCCTATTTCTTCCCAAGTGGCTTTCCAGGTCCACCCAGATGGAATCTGTTCACCTTACCCTGCCTCTTAAAGCAGATGTTTTCTCTGTGTAGAACTCACCTCCATTCAACCTTGTGCTAGAAATCCTATGCGTCTTTGATCTAGGAGATCAGGAGTTTGCAGAAGATGGTAATAATATGGTTTTCATCCTTACACCCCCACTTCCTCTTATATAATTTTGCAGAAAGTATGTATTTCATAATTCAAAAAAATGTGTGCTGCCAGGGCTGATCAGGGACCCAGGGCAGCAGGCTGGACAGGACAGGAGAAGGCGGCAGCTCTTGGCAGTGAGCATGGAATGTGGGAAGTTCTTATTAGGGCACACACCCCAGTCTTTGTAAATCCCACCTCTGTGAGGAAAGGAAAGAAGAAAAGGAATGGCCTTGCTTTCAGTCAGATCATCCTGCCAGTCTGTCATCCACACCCCCTCACCCCCTCACACAGACCTCCAGGTGTCTCTGCTCAGTGCTGGCCACCCCCACGGCGGCTGCCAGCAGAGACAGTGCATGTGGGGCTTTCCTGGCTGCACGTGAGAGCTTCACCCACCAGTCTATGTACTTGTATGACTTCGTTTTCGGTACTTTGCCTTTTCAATTTTTTTTAAGGGGAAAAAAAAAAAAAAATCATGTCTTTTGATAAAACATACCTGAAACAGGAGTAATTAACTTTTTAGAAAGTTCAGGTAAAAAGCAAAGCAAGTATGCTTAAGAAAAATGAAAACTGAATGCATTTGCCCCTGACCCCGGCCCTTTCCTTCCCATTCCACTTTCCAAGTCCCTCCACCAGAGTGGAGAAGGCTCATCTACCACACAGACCCAATCAAGTCCAAGTACCCAGTTAACATGCAGAGCAATCCACAACCTCCCTGACTTCTAGTTCCGTCTCCTGGCACTCTTCCTAACAATAGGCACAACCTTGCTCCCACTCTAGGTTCCCCACTGCACCCCAGCCTCAGCATTTTCCTGAACCCAGGCCTTTGAAGAGGCTGTTTCCTTTGCTTTCTTCCTATAGACAAACATCAAGGTCATAGCCTTCCCTCAAAGTCTAATCGGAATCCTATTTCTTCCCAAGTGGCTTTCCAGGTCCACCCAGATGGAATCTGTTCACCTTACCCTGCCTCTTAAAGCAGATGTTTTCTCTGTGTAGAACTCACCTCCATTCAACCTTGTGCTAGAAATCCTATGCGTCTTTGATCTAGGAGATCAGGAGTTTGCAGAAGATGGTAATAATATGGTTTTCATCCTTACACCCCCACTTCCTCTTATATAATTTTGCAGAAAGTATGTATTTCATAATTCAAAAAAATGTGTGCTGCCAGGGCTGATCAGGGACCCAGGGCAGCAGGCTGGACAGGACAGGAGAAGGCGGCAGCTCTTGGCAGTGAGCATGGAATGTGGGAAGTTCTTATTAGGGCACACACCCCAGTCTTTGTAAATCCCACCTCTGTGAGGAAAGGAAAGAAGAAAAGGAATGGCCTTGCTTTCAGTCAGATCATCCTGCCAGTCTGTCATCCACACCCCCTCACCCCCTCACACAGACCTCCAGGTGTCTCTGCTCAGTGCTGGCCACCCCCACGGCGGCTGCCAGCAGAGACAGTGCATGTGGGGCTTTCCTGGCTGCACGTGAGAGCTTCACCCACCAGTCTATGTACTTGTATGACTTCGTTTTCGGTACTTTGCCTTTTCAATTTTTTTTAAGGGGAAAAAAAAAAAAAAATCATGTCTTTTGATAAAACATACCTGAAACAGGAGTAATTAACTTTTTAGAAAGTTCAGGTAAAAAGCAAAGCAAGTATGCTTAAGAAAAATGAAAACTGAATGCCATTTGCCTTTTCAAATCATCTTTTCCCCTAATTCTATGCTCCTCTTGACCCTCTCCATCTTGACCCTCTCTGTCCAGCACATGCGGGTTCTGCTCAGGTCAGGCCTCATATTAAGTGTTCATCTCTTCTTAAGGACGGAGACTTGGGCTCAAGGGAGATTAAGTGATTTACCAAAGGTTATGTTGTCCTCAAATGGCTCCAAGTTTGTTAGTGGGTTTATGCGTTCTTTGGTGAGAGTTTAGGACTAAAGTCTGAGACTTGGGAGTTGCACACTTATACCCAGAGAAGTAGATGAGAGTCTTAAGGGAGAATGGGAAAAAAACACAAGCCCAAGACAAGGATCCTGGGAAAACCTACACTTAGAGGGCACAGTAAGTCACCCTGTCATCCTCAAATATGGCCTTTCCATGAAAGCTTCAGGTGATTACTTGCTAAAATCCTTCTTGTGGTGAGAATACCAATATTCACCACTCTTGAATCAAATTTAAGAAGACTCACTGATCTGTATAAAACAGATAACCAAAAAAGATCTACTATATATCACAGGGAACTATACTCAATATCTTATAATAACCTTTATGAAAAAAATCTGAAAAAGAATATATATGTGTATGTATATGTGTAACTGAATCACTTTGCTGTATACCTGAATCTAATACAACATTGTAAATCAACTACGCTCAACTAAAAAAGAGACACACTCTTCTTTTTCATTCATTCAGCAAATAATGGTTGAATGTCTGACACATACCAGAAGCTATTCTAAATGCTGAGGATACATTAGGGCATCAAACAAAGTCCCTGCTTGCAGAGAATTTACCAAAATTACACATCACTTCAATAATCTTGCAATACTTGAAATCTTAGGGATTTCCAAGAACAAGTGATTTATTCTCAACCTTCACTTCTCTCTTCTGTTAAATGGGAACATCAAAACGCTACCACCTACATCACATAGGACTACAAAGAACTGGGTGAAATAGCATCTATAAGGTGCTTAGTATAGAGCCTCACATGCAGTAGAGAATAAGTGGTAACATGTGATTACAATTACACACTACCCTAAAATCAGAGTCATCACTCACTTGTCTCTCAGGACTATGTCCTAAATCTAGTCATTCAGATACATCCCTCACAACTTGTTTATTTCTGTACTCAACTGTAGAGTATACTCAATACTTTAACCTCACTTCAACCAACAATTGTAGAATTACAAGTTGTCTATTTTTTCAAATATACATTAAATGTGTACACAATTATTAAAATTTAAAAAGTTCATTCATGTGACATAGCATCTAAAATTAACTCAGCTATCTCTGGAAGCATGCTGGGTCTACTTTGGGAAACACTTCTCCATATGCTCCACTTTGCAGCACTGATCTCAATATCTAAATTTGGTTTATTTAAATGAAACACATTTTGGAGAGCCCCAGAGTCTGCCATCCTCTCACAGTTTCCACTGCTGCTCCCCTAAGGCAGCCTCCCTTTAACACGACTGTCATGGCTTACCAACTTCTACCCTTGAAACCAGATCATGTCTCTCCCCAGTCCCAAACCCACCAAGGGATTCCCATCTCCTTAGAATCAATGCAAAGACCTTACTGTGCTCTACTAAAGCCCTATATGATCTGGCCCCTCACCACTTGTCTACTTAACACATTTCCTACCACTCTTCCCACTAGCAACAGAGCCGCAGATTTACTGAATATTGTTCAGTCTTCGCATCTGCTTTTCCTCTGCCTGCAGCATCCTTCGCAATTCATCACAGCTTACTCCCTGACTTTAGAGGCCGTCCATGATATCTGCTCACTACTTTCTCACAACCATTTTTGCTCACCCTATTTTTTTCCCTAACACTTATCACCTCTACACATCAACAATTGCAGAGAATTTACCAAAATTACACATCACTTCAATAATCTTGCAATACTTGAAATCTTAGGGATTTCCAAGAACAAGTGATTTATTCTCAACCTTCACTTCTCTCTTCTGTTAAATGGGAACATCAAAACGCTACCACCTACATCACATAGGACTACAAAGAACTGGGTGAAATAGCATCTATAAGGTGCTTAGTATAGAGCCTCACATGCAGTAGAGAATAAGTGGTAACATGTGATTACAATTACACACTACCCTAAAATCAGAGTCATCACTCACTTGTCTCTCAGGACTATGTCCTAAATCTAGTCATTCAGATACATCCCTCACAACTTGTTTATTTCTGTACTCAACTGTAGAGTATACTCAATACTTTAACCTCACTTCAACCAACAATTGTAGAATTACAAGTTGTCTATTTTTTCAAATATACATTAAATGTGTACACAATTATTAAAATTTAAAAAGTTCATTCATGTGACATAGCATCTAAAATTAACTCAGCTATCTCTGGAAGCATGCTGGGTCTACTTTGGGAAACACTTCTCCATATGCTCCACTTTGCAGCACTGATCTCAATATCTAAATTTGGTTTATTTAAATGAAACACATTTTGGAGAGCCCCAGAGTCTGCCATCCTCTCACAGTTTCCACTGCTGCTCCCCTAAGGCAGCCTCCCTTTAACACGACTGTCATGGCTTACCAACTTCTACCCTTGAAACCAGATCATGTCTCTCCCCAGTCCCAAACCCACCAAGGGATTCCCATCTCCTTAGAATCAATGCAAAGACCTTACTGTGCTCTACTAAAGCCCTATATGATCTGGCCCCTCACCACTTGTCTACTTAACACATTTCCTACCACTCTTCCCACTAGCAACAGAGCCGCAGATTTACTGAATATTGTTCAGTCTTCGCATCTGCTTTTCCTCTGCCTGCAGCATCCTTCGCAATTCATCACAGCTTACTCCCTGACTTTAGAGGCCGTCCATGATATCTGCTCACTACTTTCTCACAACCATTTTTGCTCACCCTATTTTTTTCCCTAACACTTATCACCTCTAAACATCAAATGAGATGCATGAGACACATTTGTTTCCTGTCTGTCAAGATCCTCTAGAATGTAGTCTCCAGGAAGGCCTGCATTTTGTCTATATTGCTCACTACCATATAACAAATGCTTGAGATAGCATGGAAGCCACTCACCAAATATTTCTCGATGAAGGCATGAGTGAGTGCACAAAGGGTGGATAGTGGATATTCTTTACATTCAGCTTGAAGTTTCTCCAAACTCGTAGAATGGGCAGTAAGAAATGCAAATATAGCGTTCAGGAGAAAGGAAAGTAAAAAGTAAGAACGCTGAAAAGCAAGACTAAAAATACACAGACCTACCCACCATAACCCTCCCAATGCTACTGGAATATTGGCCCCAAAATCAAGAAATTAGTTGGAAACAAAATAGAGCTCAGAGATGGATATGGATAGAACTGAAAAAGAACTCACTTCATTATTCAAGAATTTGTAGTGCATGATTTAGCTTAAAAAGGAAGGAAGAGAGGCATATACATAAATAAGGTAAAATTTTTATTTTAGCCTTTAATGAGAAGCTGCTCCCTCACCAAATTTTGAAAACAAGTAATAAGGCAGAATTTGCCTTTTTTTTTTTTCTGTCCAGTCTGCAGAAGTGTTAACAAACAGTAAAAATTCCAAACTGAGGTCTGCTAAAATGGAGAGATTGAAATGACACCTGGGAGACAGAGGCCCCAGTTCATGGCTTCTCTGTAGCTACACCCTATGACTCATATCTTTGTATTCATTCTATCTGACCCTGAGGTTCCACCATGACTTGCTTTGGCCAATGGCATATTAGCGAATGTGTTAAGAATTGAGTCCTGAAAAGTACATGTGCTTTGGCATCCATCCTCTTGCACGGCTGGGCTTTCCTGCTTTGGGACCCTGGCCACCACTGTAAGGACATGCATGGACCAGCCTGCTAGAAGGACAGCAGGGATGAGAGACACATGTGGGAGCACTGAGCTTCTTCAATCAAGAGTAACCAGACCCCCAGCTAATCTCTAAGGCATGAGGAAGGCCAGCTAAAATAATCAGAATCTGGCTTCAATAAACAGAACTCCCCTTGCTAACCAGGAGACTCACAGAAAGTAACAAATGATTATCATTTCAAGATGCTATGCTTTGGAGTAGTTTGTTACCCAGCAATAGCTAACTGATATAACTTAATTTCCCTTCAAATAACTGAGATTAAAGACAGAAGTCAAGGGGGAGGGTCCAAGGATATGTATATGAATGATCTGGGAACATACATGTAAAAAAATAAATAAATAAATAAATAAAAACAGAAGTCAAAAGAACTATGAAGAAGGAAATGGAAACCCACTCCAGTATTCTTGCCTGGAAAATTCCATGGACAGAGAAGCCTGGCAAGTTACAGTCCATGGGGTCTCAAATATGGGACTTCTTTGATGGCTCCATGGTAAGGAATCTGCCTGCGATGCAGGATACCTGGGTTCCATCCCTAGGCTGGGAAGATCTCCTGGAAGAGAGCATGACAACTCACTCCAGTGTTCTTGCCTGGAGAATTCCATGGACGGAGGAGCCTGACAGGCTGGAGTCCATAGGGTCACACAGTTGGACACAACTGAAGTGACTAAGCAGAAGCAAGGAATAGAGGGTGTAATTTTCTAATCAGTTTTTCAAATCATTTGAAAACAACAGGAATATATACAAATATGTACAACATAATTGCAGTTCAAAGCTAAATTAATAGAATCCCCTTAAAGTATAAAAGTGTGGTGATCTTTTACAAATATAAACATCAGACACCCAGTGGACTGCTGGTTCTCTCTGTGGGCCCCGACAAAAACAAAATGGGACCACATGTGTTCTCTTCACCCTTCAATCATTCTATCCTAGTCATCACAGGGACTTCTGTTTTCCACAGCACTAGAGTCTATTTTCATTAAAGTAAACTATTCTTCTTCCATCTTAAAAAAATTAGCAACCTTCCTGTGCACATACCAAACTCATTCACAGAACGGTACCAAAGATAAACCAACCATGATTTGCTTCTATTCAGACTTTCGTACTGACAAAAGCACTATATTTTTCCCCTTCCAAGGTTACGCTTCTGTTTTCCTTTGCACATTTCCCAGGAGGTCTGCACAAAAGCATAAACTTTCACATCAGACAAGTGAATACGGACACGATGAGGAACAATGCATACACTGTTTGAAAAGGTTTTCCCATCCAACCTCCTTCACGTTCACAGTCTCACACATGGCTACAAATTAAGTCTCACAGAATCCATTTTATATTCTGCTCCATAAACATTTACAGCTCCGTATATACAGAAATTGGGCCAAATTGCGAGTGTTATTAAAGTTATAAATAATAATACACGGGTAGAGTCCATGCCATGCTTAGCTTCGTGTTCCCCCTCACACGGGTCTTAGTTCATTCAGAGTGGTGCACCAAAATACCACAGGCTGGGTGGCTCATAAACAGCAGGTATTTATCTCTCACAGTTCTGGAGACTGGAGGTCTGAAATCAGGGTGCCAGCATGGCTGGGTGAGGGGCCTCTTCCAAGTTACAGACTTCTTGTTTTATCCTCAAAAGTCAGAAGGGGCTAGGGAGCCCTGTGGGGTTCTTTAGAAAGATACTAACTTCATTCATCAGGCCTCTGACCTCATGACCTGATAACCTCCCTAAGGGCTAGCTTCCTAATACTAGTATTTTGTGCATTAGGATTTCAACACATGAATTTGGGGGCAGACACATTCAGCCCATAGCACTTGGTCAGCAGAGCCTGGGTTCTTATCTCTCAAGCATGGACACTGAGGTTGAGGGGCAATGTAACCTCCTTGAGGTTTCTCTTCTATAAAGTGACTAAATCAGAATTCAAACCCAAGTTCAGAGTGCTTTTATGTACACTATACTGCAGAGTAATACATTGTTGGAAATCTTAAAAAAAAAAAAAAAAAAGAACAAGAATGAGTGTAAGAAGAAAAATAAAGAACAGACAGATGTGTGAGGAAAGAGGCATTTTACACTGAAAAATTGGGGAGAAAAAGCAGCTAGTAACCACTAGTATTTCTAGAACATTTTACAAAGCCCAATAGAAAACCACATAATTTTACATCATGTTAAACACCAACAGTAGAACAACAAATGCCAAGGTGAGGATTCCACACAACCGTGCACATATTTTCACCTCCTCTTAATGTTCTAAATGTGCTATGGCAAGCTATATATCCTTCATTCAACAGGCTACTGCAATAAATTCTTGTTGATCAAAAGTACATCTAGGAGAGTCAGTACTACAGATAACTGATGAGTTAGGCTACTAAACACAGTAACAACTCCTTTGTTTCAGACTTTGCACGGCTTGAGAGCTCTAGAACAGAGTTTGGCGAACTTTTCCTGCAAAAGATCGTAAGTACTTTAGCTCTGAGGGCCATATGATCTCCGTGGCAACTCCTCACCTCTGCCCTCATGTGAAAGCAGCAGTAGACAATGTACAGACGAAGGACTGTGAGTATGTTTCAATAAAACGTTATTCATAAAAATAGATTTGGCTCATAGACCATAGTTTGTCAGTAGTTCCTTTGAAAAGCATCTCTCTCACCCAGAAGAATAACATGCACTCATGCTCTTATTTACTCTCAGGGGAAGACTGATATCCCAAGTGAATGTCTCTCATTTCATACACTGTATTTAAAACCTGAGCTATTTCCTTACTTATAACAAAATTGTACTAAGTATTTCAAATCAAAGATTCTAGCGTAGGCCAGTACAGTGAAGGCCAAAAGCCTTCAGAACACACCCGAAGGATTGCAACAACAGAGAGTCTGGAGCAGCTAGTTTAGGGACAAAACACTTTCTCCCTAACACTTTATCATCTTAATCATTTCAATATCAACTGACCCAATATCACAGAGAACAAAGATTCTTAAGCAACAAAGGAAAGATTTCATTTAATCCCTTCTACACAGAAGAAACAGGGAGACACGTAAGATTCCTTTAGAGAGATCTATGAATCCTGGTTACAAGAAGTTTTGGAATTAACTGAAGAAATTTTAGGTATCTAGAATAAGATTTTATGAAATGATCAATTTCCCCAATAATAATAATAGACTAACATTTGTAAAGCACTTACTATGCATTATGCATTATTCCAAATGTTTTGCATACAGTAGTTTATCTAATATACACAACAATTCAACCAGGTAGGTACAGGAAGACTGAGTAACTTGCCCAGAGTAACACAGCCACTAAGTAGAAGATCTGAACCCAGGCAGTCTGGCCCCAGACATCATTTTTCCAATTACTACATAATGTCAAGGAATTACCTTATAACCGTGTAAGCTGCCTTATTTCAAAGATGATAAACATGATAAGACATATGTAAACTCTACTGATAAATTCTTGTTGATCAAAAGTACATCTAGGAGAGTCAGTACTACAGATAACTGATGAGTTAGGCTACTAAACACAGTAACAACTCCTTTGTTTCAGACTTTGCACGGCTTGAGAGCTCTAGAACAGAGTTTGGCGAACTTTTCCTGCAAAAGATCGTAAGTACTTTAGCTCTGAGGGCCATATGATCTCCGTGGCAACTCCTCACCTCTGCCCTCATGTGAAAGCAGCAGTAGACAATGTACAGACGAAGGACTGTGAGTATGTTTCAATAAAACGTTATTCATAAAAATAGATTTGGCTCATAGACCATAGTTTGTCAGTAGTTCCTTTGAAAAGCATCTCTCTCACCCAGAAGAATAACATGCACTCATGCTCTTATTTACTCTCAGGGGAAGACTGATATCCCAAGTGAATGTCTCTCATTTCATACACTGTATTTAAAACCTGAGCTATTTCCTTACTTATAACAAAATTGTACTAAGTATTTCAAATCAAAGATTCTAGCGTAGGCCAGTACAGTGAAGGCCAAAAGCCTTCAGAACACACCCGAAGGATTGCAACAACAGAGAGTCTGGAGCAGCTAGTTTAGGGACAAAACACTTTCTCCCTAACACTTTATCATCTTAATCATTTCAATATCAACTGACCCAATATCACAGAGAACAAAGATTCTTAAGCAACAAAGGAAAGATTTCATTTAATCCCTTCTACACAGAAGAAACAGGGAGACACGTAAGATTCCTTTAGAGAGATCTATGAATCCTGGTTACAAGAAGTTTTGGAATTAACTGAAGAAATTTTAGGTATCTAGAATAAGATTTTATGAAATGATCAATTTCCCCAATAATAATAATAGACTAACATTTGTAAAGCACTTACTATGCATTATGCATTATTCCAAATGTTTTGCATACAGTAGTTTATCTAATATACACAACAATTCAACCAGGTAGGTACAGGAAGACTGAGTAACTTGCCCAGAGTAACACAGCCACTAAGTAGAAGATCTGAACCCAGGCAGTCTGGCCCCAGACATCATTTTTCCAATTACTACATAATGTCAAGGAATTACCTTATAACCGTGTAAGCTGCCTTATTTCAAAGATGATAAACATGATAAGACATATGTAAACTCTACTGAATAGAATGTAATCTTTAGAATCTAACTATTGAGAAATGCCACTGCTTTTCAATGCCTGGGAGTTAGTGTCTATTTTTTTTAGTTTCACAAAAATAAAAATACTGCCTCGATGTTACATTGAAGATATTTTATTCTTTTTCAGTGTTGCCTTTAAAATTTATTTTGAAATGTCCCAGGAAGATAAACAAGTAAATGGAGTTGTGGGAAAATTCTTTATAGGCATTCTTATTTCAATCAGATAAATATGAGGATGTGAAATAATTTTATTTCACATGAAAATTAAAACAGATGTTTGTTGTCTTTATTTATTAAATATCTTAATTGTAAATTTGGCTTACATTAGAAGAAAGTAATTTGGTTGTCAAAATAACTGAGGTTACTACTGACTTATCACCCAACAAAAATATTTTCTCCTAATATATCCAGACTAAAGGACTAAAATGGTTTATGACATTTATTAAAAGAAAATTAAAAGTTTGTGGGGAAATTTTTTAAATAGCAATCATCTGAAAAATATTTTTGGTTACTGAGTAGGCAACTGTGTTCTTTTTTATTTGTGATATAAATATTTTTGCTAATCTCCCAAAGTTCAGAGTGGAGAGAAATCTTTGCAGCCTCTAGAAAAAAAAAGAGGTTACAAATCAAGTTTATATTAATTCTACCATTTGCTCAACTCCAGGCAATAAACAGTCTCCAAAAGCTATACATGCTCTTCATAGCAGTTTTCCTCTATAATAAGCTAGCATTCACTACAAAATGTATACAACGCTCTAAGAACAGGAAAGAGCAGAGAAGTTTAGAGCAGTCATTTTCTATCTGTTGCCCATTTTTCCTTTTCTTCTTACCCTTCTCTAAAAATACAAAGCATGAGGTTCAAACACTTGACACAGAAGATGAAGAACTAGGTGGAAAGAGAAAAACATACTATTACCACTTTCTTCACAGTTAGAAATCAATATTAAATCAATGGTAACTCCTATAATCATAATTTTCAGCTATATGTTAACAGTCTTGGAAAATTGTTAACATGTGGAATTAAGAATTGAAAAGCTAAGTCATATTCCTAATTTTTTCTAGATAATAAAGATTATAATTCTTTTTTAATTTAACTTATATACAGTGGTTAGACTCAAAATTTAGCTTCTATACAGACATACTAGATAAGAGAAGGGAGAAGAGACAAGAGAGGGGACAACAGGAGAGGGAAAGGGAAGGATAAGAAGGAAAAAAGAAAAGAAAAGAAAAGAACAAAAGGTATGGCATAAATTGGTGAGTTGACCACCAAACCAATTTTCTGTTTTTCCCAGAAATAAACAGGATGCATGCCTTGGACTCCAAAAGGTTAGTTGGGCCTTTACATGACCAAATTCTGGTCTAAACAATGTTAGCAATCCTCCATGTGCTTTCCCCTTTGCCAAAGTACAAGCCCCTGGAAACTGGAAATAATTAGGTGACAACAAAAGTTCCACAAGGAAATCACCTGAATGAGGGAAATTTGTCCATCAGGAATATCCATTTTGGTACATTGGTATAACCATTATGGAAAACAGAATGGAAGTTTCTCAAAAAATTAAAAATAGAACCTCAAAATTCAAAATAAAACCACATATGATCCAGAAATCCCACTTCTGGATACATACCTGAAGGAAACGGAATCATGATCTCAAAGAGAATTCTGTACCATAGCACCACTATTCACAATAGCCAAGATATGGAAACAACCTATGTGTCCATACATGAATGAATGAATTTTTTAAAAAGATTTCTTTGTTTTGCCTCTAGTCATCATTTTTATTTTTCATCCATCTTTATTCTTTGGCCTGTGTGGGCCTCCCATCACAATGGCCTCTCTCATTGTAGAGCACCTTCCCTGGGCGCATGCGCTCCAGAGCACTGGCTCACAATTGGACACACTGGCCCAGCTGTTTCTCGGTATGTGGGATCTTCCTGGGCCAGGGATTGAACCGGTGCCCCCCTTCACTGCAAGGTGGACTCTACCCACTCAACCAACAGGGAAGCCCAGATGAATGGATTTTAAACAGTGATACACAGAGAGACAGAGAGAAAGTAGAATATTACTCAGCCATAAAAATGAAGGAAATGTTGCCATTTCCAATAATATGGATGAAACTTGAGGGCACTGTGCTAAGTAAAATAAGTTAGGCAGAGAAAGACAAATACTGTGTGATCTCACTTATGTGTAGAATATTAAAAAACTGAATTTACAGAAACAGAGAGTAGAATGGTGTTGCCAGGGTCTGGGAAGGTGGGAGAAAGGGGGAATATTAGTCAAAGAATACAAATGTCCAGTTACAATATGAAAAAATTATAGGAGTCTAATTTATAGCACAGAGAGTTAACAATATGGCATTATATATTTGCATGTTGTCAAGAGAGTATGTTTTAAACATTCTCACCAAAATAAGAAAAATAGCAACTAGGTGACATGATGCATATGTGAGCTAACACTGGTGGCAATCATTTTGCAACACAGTAGTCCTCTCTTATCCTTGAGAGATATGTTCCAAGACCTTCAGTGAATGCTTGAAACCAAGGACAGTAACAAATCCTAAACATACTATTTTTCTCTACCCATACTTACCATAATAAAGTTTATCGGAATTGCCAGCATCACTACTTGAACTTTGGAGCCATTAGTAACTAAAATAAAGGTTATGTGAACACAAACACTATGACTAATAACAGTTGATTTACTAATCAGCTAGGATATACTGAGCAAAGTGATGATTCATGTTCAACTTGGGACAAGTAGCAGGATGGGATAAGATTTCATCACACTCTGCTGGAGCACAGAAAGAGAAAAAACTAGGATATTAACCTTGAGCCCAAAATGTGATTCTGATTCATTTGAACTATGGGGCAAAACACGATTGATGTATCGATCATTTATTTTTTTTTCATCCATCTTTATTCTTTGGCCTGTGTGGGCCTCCCATCACAATGGCCTCTCTCATTGTAGAGCACCTTCCCTGGGCGCATGCGCTCCAGAGCACTGGCTCACAATTGGACACACTGGCCCAGCTGTTTCTCGGTATGTGGGATCTTCCTGGGCCAGGGATTGAACCGGTGCCCCCCTTCACTGCAAGGTGGACTCTACCCACTCAACCAACAGGGAAGCCCAGATGAATGGATTTTAAACAGTGATACACAGAGAGACAGAGAGAAAGTAGAATATTACTCAGCCATAAAAATGAAGGAAATGTTGCCATTTCCAATAATATGGATGAAACTTGAGGGCACTGTGCTAAGTAAAATAAGTTAGGCAGAGAAAGACAAATACTGTGTGATCTCACTTATGTGTAGAATATTAAAAAACTGAATTTACAGAAACAGAGAGTAGAATGGTGTTGCCAGGGTCTGGGAAGGTGGGAGAAAGGGGGAATATTAGTCAAAGAATACAAATGTCCAGTTACAATATGAAAAAATTATAGGAGTCTAATTTATAGCACAGAGAGTTAACAATATGGCATTATATATTTGCATGTTGTCAAGAGAGTATGTTTTAAACATTCTCACCAAAATAAGAAAAATAGCAACTAGGTGACATGATGCATATGTGAGCTAACACTGGTGGCAATCATTTTGCAACACAGTAGTCCTCTCTTATCCTTGAGAGATATGTTCCAAGACCTTCAGTGAATGCTTGAAACCAAGGACAGTAACAAATCCTAAACATACTATTTTTCTCTACCCATACTTACCATAATAAAGTTTATCGGAATTGCCAGCATCACTACTTGAACTTTGGAGCCATTAGTAACTAAAATAAAGGTTATGTGAACACAAACACTATGACTAATAACAGTTGATTTACTAATCAGCTAGGATATACTGAGCAAAGTGATGATTCATGTTCAACTTGGGACAAGTAGCAGGATGGGATAAGATTTCATCACACTCTGCTGGAGCACAGAAAGAGAACAGGAATTCCCGAAAAACATCTACTTCTGCTTCATTGACTATGCTAAAACCTTTGATTGTATGGATCACAACAAACTGTGGAAAATTCTGAAAGATGGGAATGCCAGACCACCTTATCTGCCTGCTGCAAAGCCTGTATGCAGGACAAGAGGCAACAGATAGAACTGGGCATGCGACAATGGACTAGTTGAAACTGAGAAAGGAGTATATCAAGGCTGTATATCGTCACCCTGCTTATTTAACTTATATGCACAGTACGTCATGCGAAATTCTAGTCTGGATGAAGCACAAGCTGGAATCAAGATTGCCAGTAGAAATATCAATAACCTCAGGTATGCAGATGATATCACCCTTATGGCAGAAAGTGAAGAGGAACTAAAGAGCCACTTGATGAAGACGAAAGCGGAGAGTGAAAAAACTGGCCTAAAACTCAACATTCAAAACACAAAGATCATGGCATCTGACCTCATCATTTCATGCCAAATAGATGCGCAAACAGTGGAAACAGTGACAGGCTTTGCTTTCTTGGGCTCCAAGATCACTGCGGATGGTTATTGCAGCCATGAAATTAAAAGACGCTTGCTCCTTAAAGGAAATACTATGACAAACCTACACAACATATTCAAAAACAGAGACATCATTTTGCCAACAAAAGTTCTTACAGTCAAAGCTATAGTTTTCCCAGTAGTCATGTATGGATATAAGAGGTGGACCATAAAGAAGGCTGAGTGCTAAAGAATTGATGCCTTTGAACTATGGTGTTGGAGAAGACTCTTGAGAGTCCCTGTGTCTGCAAGGAGATCAAAATAATCAATACTAAAGAAAATCAACCCTGAACATTCATTGGAAGGACAGATGGTGAAGCTGAAGTTCCAATACTTTTGCCACCTGATGTGAAGGGATGACTCATTGGAAAATACCCTGATGCTGGGAAAAATAGAAGGCAGAAGTAGAAGGGGATGACAGAGGATGAGATGGTTGGATGGCATCACTGAGTCAATGAACTTGAGTTTGAGCAAGCTCTGGGAGATAGTGAAGGACAGGGAACCCTGGCGTGGAGCACTCGATGGGGTCGCAAAGAGTCAGACACAACTGAATGACTGAACTGAACTCAGAACTGAATATAATTTAAAATTTATAAATAGTATATTTCCAGAATTTTCCATTTAATAGTTCTGGACCTCAATTGACCTCAGGTAACTGAAACTGGAGAAAGTCAAACCTTGGACAAGAGAAGACTACTGTATGTTAATGTATCAAATCAACTCACTGTATGTCTTAAACTTACACAATGTAATATGTCAATTATATCTCAATAACCTTGGGGGAAGGAGTTAAAAACATTCTTTCATTAAAATTTTAGATTACTGAAGAGTGCTCTTATACAATCATTAAAGGTATAAGAAAGTCACAATAATGGTTCCAGATGGCAGTTTTCAACTTGTACTACCATTTTCTCAGTAGATACAGAAAAATCTTTTGATAAAATTTAACATCCATGGGCTTCCATGGTGGTCCAGTGGGTAAGGACACCGCCTTGCAGTGCAAGGAGCACCAGTTTGATCCCTGGCCCAGGAAGATACCACGTGCGCAAACAGTGGAAACAGTGACAGGCTTTGCTTTCTTGGGCTCCAAGATCACTGCGGATGGTTATTGCAGCCATGAAATTAAAAGACGCTTGCTCCTTAAAGGAAATACTATGACAAACCTACACAACATATTCAAAAACAGAGACATCATTTTGCCAACAAAAGTTCTTACAGTCAAAGCTATAGTTTTCCCAGTAGTCATGTATGGATATAAGAGGTGGACCATAAAGAAGGCTGAGTGCTAAAGAATTGATGCCTTTGAACTATGGTGTTGGAGAAGACTCTTGAGAGTCCCTGTGTCTGCAAGGAGATCAAAATAATCAATACTAAAGAAAATCAACCCTGAACATTCATTGGAAGGACAGATGGTGAAGCTGAAGTTCCAATACTTTTGCCACCTGATGTGAAGGGATGACTCATTGGAAAATACCCTGATGCTGGGAAAAATAGAAGGCAGAAGTAGAAGGGGATGACAGAGGATGAGATGGTTGGATGGCATCACTGAGTCAATGAACTTGAGTTTGAGCAAGCTCTGGGAGATAGTGAAGGACAGGGAACCCTGGCGTGGAGCACTCGATGGGGTCGCAAAGAGTCAGACACAACTGAATGACTGAACTGAACTCAGAACTGAATATAATTTAAAATTTATAAATAGTATATTTCCAGAATTTTCCATTTAATAGTTCTGGACCTCAATTGACCTCAGGTAACTGAAACTGGAGAAAGTCAAACCTTGGACAAGAGAAGACTACTGTATGTTAATGTATCAAATCAACTCACTGTATGTCTTAAACTTACACAATGTAATATGTCAATTATATCTCAATAACCTTGGGGGAAGGAGTTAAAAACATTCTTTCATTAAAATTTTAGATTACTGAAGAGTGCTCTTATACAATCATTAAAGGTATAAGAAAGTCACAATAATGGTTCCAGATGGCAGTTTTCAACTTGTACTACCATTTTCTCAGTAGATACAGAAAAATCTTTTGATAAAATTTAACATCCATGGGCTTCCATGGTGGTCCAGTGGGTAAGGACACCGCCTTGCAGTGCAAGGAGCACCAGTTCCATCCCTGGCCTGGGAAGATACCACGTTCCACGGAGCAGCTGGACCAATGTGTCCAATTACCAAGCTGGAGCTCTGGAGCACATGCGCCCAGAGCCAGTGCTCTGTGACAACAGAGGCCACCGCGATGGGAGGCCCACATGGGCCAAAGAACAAAGATGGATGAAAATAGAAAAATGAAAGACCAACAGAAGTAGCCTGCCCACCCCCTTCCCTCCCCAACCCACTCCTCCCCAATAAATAAATAATAATAATAAATAAATAAATAAAAATTTAACGTCCATTAACAATAAAAGCTCTTCAGAAAGTGGATGGAGTGTACTTCAAGATAATGAGGACCACCCATGACAAGCCCATAACTACCATCTTCCTCAACAGTGAAAAGCTGAAAGCATTCCCTCTAAGGTCAGAAAAAGACAAGCATGCTCACTCTCAGCACTGTTATTCAACATAGAATTGGAAGTCTTCACCACAGAAATAAGAAAGAGAAAAAAAAGAAATCTAAATTGGATGTAAAGAAGTAAAAATGTCCCTATGGCATTATATTATACAAAGAAAATCATAAAGATGCCATTAAAAAGACCACTAAAGTACTAAAGGTCATCAATGAATTAAAGTTGTAGATTACAAAATTAATACATAGAAATATGTTACATTTCAATACACCAACAATGAACTATCAGAGAAATTAAGGAAACAAGCCCATTTACCATCACATCAAAAAGAATAAAATACCTAAGGAATAAACCTGTCTATGGGGGCAAAAGACCTGTACTTGGAAAACTATAAGACACTGGTGAAACAAATTGTAGACAACACAAACAGATGGGACGATAGACCACAAACAGATGGATTGTAACAGATAACATTGTTAAAGTGACTATACAGCTCAAGGCAAACTACAGATTCAATGCAAACTCTACCAAAATACCAAGAGCATTTTCCACAGATTTAGAACAACTTTAAAATTTGTATGGAAAAACAAAAGATCTCAAATAGCTGAAACAACCTTGAGAAAAAACAGAGACAGAAATAATATGATCCCTGACTTCAGACTACACTATAAAGCTACAGAAAGAAATAAAAATAGTATGGTATTGCACAAAAGGGCTTCCCAGGTGGCTCAGTGGTAAAGAATCCACCTGCCAATGCCAGAGTTGCAGGAAATGCAGGTTCAATCCCTAGGTTGGGAAGATCCCCTGGAGAAGGAAATGGTAACCTATTACAGTATTTTTGCTGGGATAATCTCATGGCAGAGGATCCTGGCAGGCTACAGTTCATAAGGTTGCAAAGAGTCGGGGCACAACTGAGCATGCATAACTGCATGAAACAAACACATAGATAAAAGGAACAGGATAGAGAGCCCAGAGAAAAACCTATGTCAATCAATCTGTGGCAAAAGAGGCAAGAACACACAAATGGAGAGAGATAGTCTCTTCAACAAGTGCCTGGGAAAATTAAAGACACGTAAAATAATGTGAAATGAGAACATTTGTTCACACCATATATGGTGAAAGATAAACTCAAAATGGTTTAAAGACCTAAGTGTAAGACTGAAACCATAAAACTCCTAGAAAAGAATGTAGAACACTCTATGACATAAATTATAGCAACACTTTTTCCAATTTGTCCTCTAAAGCCAAAAAAAAAAAAAGCAAAATTAAATGAATGGGACCTAATTAAGCTTAAAAGCTTTTATACTACAAAGGAAACAATCTACAATATGAGAGACAAATTATGGAATGATATCACCAACAATAAATGATGTGACCAACAAGCAGTTAATATTCAGAATACATAAACATTTCACATGACTCAATATCAAGAAAACAACTCAATCAAAAAAAGGGCAAAGGAGCTGAATAGACATTTTTCCAAAGATATACAGATGGTTAACTGACACATGAAAAGACGCTCAGCATCATTAACTATCAGAGAAATGCAAATCAAAACCACGATGGAGTATCACCTCCCACCTTTCAATATGGCTATCACCAGAAAGACCACAAATAACAAACATCAGTAAGGATGTGGAGAAAAAGGAATCCCTGTACACTGCAGGTGGGAATGTAAATTGGTGCAGCCGCTATAGAAAACAGTATGGAGGTGTTCCCAAAAACTAAAAATAGAACTACCATATGATCTAGCAATTCCACTCCTGAGTATATATCTAAAAAAAACCCAAAAAACCTTAACTCAAAAAAGACATGGCACCCCATGTTCATAATAGCACTATATACAGTAGCCAAGACATAGAAGCAACCTAAGTGTCCATTAACAGATGAATGGAGATGTGTGTATGCATACACACACACACACACACACACACACACAAACTCCCAGTCATAACTGAAATTTTGCCATTTGCAACAATAATGGTAGACTTGGAGGGCATTATGCTAAGAGATATGTCAGAAGAAATATAATATTACTTGTACGTGGAATCTAAAAAACAAAATAAACTAGTGAATATTAACAAAACAGAAACAGAATCACAGATATAGAGAATAAACTAGTGGTTACCAGTGGGAGAGTGAAGGAGGGAAGGGCAAGGATTAGACGTACAAACTACTGTGTATAAAATAATAGGCTACAAGGACATAGACTGCAGCACAGGGAGTATACCCAACATTTTATAGTAACCGTAAATGGTATATAACCTTTAAAAATTGTAAGTTACTAAATTGTACACCTGAACTTATATAATACTATACATTATATCTGAGTAAAAATAAATTTAAATATTTGTTTTAATTTTTAAAACTATACTACACGTGAAATTCTTTCATTTCTAGAAGGTTCTCTCATGAATTGCTACAGGGAATATGTAGGATAAATACAAGAGAAAATTCATTTCATTTCATTTGTTTTACTTATTGTGCATCCTGTATGGTTTCATCTAAAAAACAAAAGAGAGATTATACAGGTAGTAGAACTGGTTCAGATTTGCCAATAGTGCTATTAGGAAATAACCAAACTCTCTAACAACAGTGCACTCGGCAGCCAAAATATAAGACACCTGTGGCTAATATTTCAAAAAGTGTGACAGCCTTCCAAAATAGAACCAGTTAAAACTCTGGGATTCGAAACTGTTTACTGAACTTTCTAAATCATTCAGATAGTCATCTGGACCATTCATTTTATTCCTGAGGTGAAAAGCCCTAGGAATAAATTGCATCACTTTATCCTACATGATTATTTTGTTAGTTAAATTTAATAGAGAGAAAGACACAGGAATAAAAAGTTCAAGAGCATCTCACCATCTCAATTTTCTAAGTCACTCTTTCTTCTGAGGAAACTGTCCTCTAAAACTTTGTCATTAACAGTTCTAAATATAGACTCAGAGGGAATGCTTATCTGAATGTTGGCTTTGTGCTATATCTAAGTAGAAGGAAAGTCATGGCACCAGCAACCAATCAGATAATCCACACTCTTAGAGGGAAGTAGACATAGCTTAAAAAGCTAATAAAACTTCAGGTGAACAGTGAAGGAACTCAGCCACACACACCACAACATTGTTAATCAGTTATACCCCAATACAATCTAAAAAGTTTAAGGTTACAAACAAGAATAATAAAGAATTATCTTCATTAACGAAAAGAGCTAATCAAACTAATCAATAAGAAACATGTAGGTCCCATTAGCAGTCATGCCTCGTACATCCTGCCCCCAATGCCTTACAGCCATTAATCTATTTTCTGTCTCTATAAATGTGCCTATTCTGTCATTTAGTATAAATGGAATCATACAATTTAAAGGAAAAGAAATAAATGTGAGAATTTTCCATTTTAAAAATTGACTTTAGGGGCTTCCCTGGTGGTCCAGTGGCTAAGGACACCGCCTTGCAGTGAAAGGGCACCAGTTCCATCCTGGATTAAAAAAAATTTTTAAAACTATACTACACGTGAAATTCTTTCATTTCTAGAAGGTTCTCTCATGAATTGCTACAGGGAATATGTAGGATAAATACAAGAGAAAATTCATTTCATTTCATTTGTTTTACTTATTGTGCATCCTGTATGGTTTCATCTAAAAAACAAAAGAGAGATTATACAGGTAGTAGAACTGGTTCAGATTTGCCAATAGTGCTATTAGGAAATAACCAAACTCTCTAACAACAGTGCACTCGGCAGCCAAAATATAAGACACCTGTGGCTAATATTTCAAAAAGTGTGACAGCCTTCCAAAATAGAACCAGTTAAAACTCTGGGATTCAAACTGTTTACTGAACTTTCTAAATCATTCAGATAGTCATCTGGACCATTCATTTTATTCCTGAGGTGAAAAGCCCTAGGAATAAATTGCATCACTTTATCCTACATGATTATTTTGTTAGTTAAATTTAATAGAGAGAAAGACACAGGAATAAAAAGTTCAAGAGCATCTCACCATCTCAATTTTCTAAGTCACTCTTTCTTCTGAGGAAACTGTCCTCTAAAACTTTGTCATTAACAGTTCTAAATATAGACTCAGAGGGAATGCTTATCTGAATGTTGGCTTTGTGCTATATCTAAGTAGAAGGAAAGTCATGGCACCAGCTTAACCAATCAGATAATCCACACTCTTAGAGGGAAGTAGACATAGCTTAAAAAGCTAATAAAACTTCAGGTGAACAGTGAAGGAACTCAGCCACACACACCACAACATTGTTAATCAGTTATACCCCAATACAATCTAAAAAGTTTAAGGTTACAAACAAGAATAATAAAGAATTATCTTCATTAACGAAAAGAGCTAATCAAACTAATCAATAAGAAACATGTAGGTCCCATTAGCAGTCATGCCTCGTACATCCTGCCCCCAATGCCTTACAGCCATTAATCTATTTTCTGTCTCTATAAATGTGCCTATTCTGTCATTTAGTATAAATGGAATCATACAATTTAAAGGAAAAGAAATAAATGTGAGAATTTTCCATTTTAAAAATTGACTTTAGGGGCTTCCCTGGTGGTCCAGTGGCTAAGGACACCGCCTTGCAGTGAAAGGGGCACCAGTTCCATTCCTGGCCTGGGAAGATCCCACGTGCCGCGGAGCAGCTGGACCCATGTGTCCAATGACCCAGCTGGGCCTCTGGAGCGCATGTGCCCAAAGTGCTCTGCAGCAAGAGAGGCCACCGCGATGGGAGGCCCATACAGGCCAAAGAACAAAGATGGATGAAAAAAATAAATAAATGAAGGACCAATAGAAGTGGCCAAAAAGAAAAAATTGACTTTATACCTTGTATTAATATCCCGATAATAGCTATCCTAAGTAACATTTACATGGCACTTAGAGACTAAATATATTTTCACATACAACATCACTTTGTTACAGTAACCCTATTGGTATTTTTATATTCAAGTAACAGACAGATAAGAACTGAGGCTCCGAAAAATCTTTGTAACTTTTCGAGATCAAACACTGAAGACGGCTTTTACTCTAAAAAAGTACTTATTCAATACCAGGAATATACTTTTAGAACTAAAGGGTGCTAACCAGTGCTATAAACTTCTAAAATGATAATAATGTCTAGTTGTATGTTACAATGCCCAAAGAACTAAAGTGTTCTGTAATCAATACTTGCTCATCATGCTGCTGATATTCACCAATACAGTAAAACACCAGGACATATACCATTATGTCCATTTCACAGACATAGAGACTGAGGCTTGGAAAAATTTAATGATATGAGTATATCACTGACTCCAAGATTAACTCACTAAGTCAACTTTGCTTCCTGAAACTGGAGGGATACAATTTTGGCTAGTGACTGGTATAATGGAAAACTATATCACCCGCATACATTTTATAATTAAAGTGGAAAATTTGATTTCTTTTAATTAAATGAAAGTTCCTCCTCTTCCAAGGGGTAGAGTCAAGCTCCACATACAAAGGGAATCATACAAATCTAAAGCATTTAACTCTCTGTTGGGCGAGAGAGGGAAGGTGGTGGTGGTGGTGTTTTGCTCTGCTTTCTTTAAAACATGCTCCAGGTGGGACAGCAAGTCTTTTGAAAATGCCAATTAAGAATAATTAGGGCTTCCCCTGGTGGTCCAGTGGGTAAAGACACCACCTTGCAGTGCAAGGAGCGCCACTTCAATTCCTGGCCTGGGAAGATCCCACGTGCCGCGGAGCGGCTGGACCGATGTGTCCAATTGCGACAACAGAGGCCACTGCGATGGGAGGCCCGCACGGGCCAAAGAAAAAAGATGGATGAAAATGCATAAATGAAAGACCAATAGAAGTAGCCCGCCCATCCCCCTCCCTCCCCACCCCACCCTCCAAAAGATAAATTAATTAATTAATTAATTTTAAAAAAGAATAATTAAATTCTTCAGCAAGAGTAAGCAAAAAGAGTAGTTCTATCTGTAAGACTGGAACGAGTGTCTTAGAGAAGAGCAAGTCTTTCCAAAAGCGAAATTCACCAAAGGAAACACTGGAAAATGTAATTCAATCAAGAAATAATATTATTTCAGCCAATTTGCATTCACAAATGCTTTGCAAGTTCATGATTTAATACATTCCTTCTTGGATATATCTTTGTCAAACCCATCTGTCTGTGGCAGATATAGATAGTTTATCTGCAAAAGAACTTCCATATTCAGATAAAATGGTGATAGAAAATAAAGAAGTGGGGAGGGAAAACAGATAAGCTACTGATATTTGGAAAATGTTTCCTTCATGCACAGTGCCTTGCTCATGGATACCTGTACCCTGAACATACGGTACTCCTCTCCTTTTTCTTAATCTCCTACTCTTTCATGAAAAAAGAGATATAACCTCAGAGTCTCAGGGAGACCTGAGGAAGTGAAAGTCCTAAAAGAAGCACCAATGCAAGATGTCAGTACTCCCACCAGAATTTCCCTGAGTCATGTTCTAAACACCTTCTCAATGGAAAATTTCCCGCATACATTTTATAATTAAAGTGGAAAATTTGATTTCTTTTAATTAAATGAAAGTTCCTCCTCTTCCAAGGGGTAGAGTCAAGCTCCACATACAAAGGGAATCATACAAATCTAAAGCATTTAACTCTCTGTTGGGCGAGAGAGGGAAGGTGGTGGTGGTGGTGTTTTGCTCTGCTTTCTTTAAAACATGCTCCAGGTGGGACAGCAAGTCTTTTGAAAATGCCAATTAAGAATAATTAGGGCTTCCCCTGGTGGTCCAGTGGGTAAAGACACCACCTTGCAGTGCAAGGAGCGCCACTTCAATTCCTGGCCTGGGAAGATCCCACGTGCCGCGGAGCGGCTGGACCGATGTGTCCAATTGCGACAACAGAGGCCACTGCGATGGGAGGCCCGCACGGGCCAAAGAAAAAGATGGATGAAAATGCATAAATGAAAGACCAATAGAAGTAGCCCGCCCATCCCCTCCCTCCCCACCCCACCCTCCAAAAGATAAATTAATTAATTAATTAATTTTAAAAAAGAATAATTAAATTCTTCAGCAAGAGTAAGCAAAAAGAGTAGTTCTATCTGTAAGACTGGAACGAGTGTCTTAGAGAAGAGCAAGTCTTTCCAAAAGCGAAATTCACCAAAGGAAACACTGGAAAATGTAATTCAATCAAGAAATAATATTATTTCAGCCAATTTGCATTCACAAATGCTTTGCAAGTTCATGATTTAATACATTCCTTCTTGGATATATCTTTGTCAAACCCATCTGTCTGTGGCAGATATAGATAGTTTATCTGCAAAAGAACTTCCATATTCAGATAAAATGGTGATAGAAAATAAAGAAGTGGGGAGGGAAAACAGATAAGCTACTGATATTTGGAAAATGTTTCCTTCATGCACAGTGCCTTGCTCATGGATACCTGTACCCTGAACATACGGTACTCCTCTCCTTTTTCTTAATCTCCTACTCTTTCATGAAAAAAGAGATATAACCTCAGAGTCTCAGGGAGACCTGAGGAAGTGAAAGTCCTAAAAGAAGCACCAATGCAAGATGTCAGTACTCCCACCAGAATTTCCCTGAGTCATGTTCTAAACACCTTCTCAACTGCCTGAGCACTGATGAACATTTGATGACTAAGCATACATCACTTTTATTGGAGTCATTGCAATCAGAGCTCAAGCCAGTTAATACTGTAAGAAAGGAAAGCATGAAGAGGTGAGCGGGAAGGCGACGGCTATACCCAGAGAGCTATAGGACAAGAAGAGGAGCCACTGAGAGGTCAGAAACCAGCTCAGAGAAAGCAGCTTCCTCCCTCCCCACTTCTTCTTCTAGATAGGCCCTGGCCCAGTGAGAGTCCAGTCCTGCAGTAGATGCACTACGTTCTTCCAATGATACAGGCAGTCAGGATGTTGAACAACAAATGTCAACTCCCGCTATTAGCGCCTACAGCCATGGAAACTCAATAACTGAACTCGCCACGCTTATCACAGTAAAGAAACTCATAGTCTTTCTTCACAAAGTAAACATGTTTTTGAAAGAATGCATTAGAAGTATACTTTTTAAAACTCTTTTACATATGTTTGGATATTATAGAATAAGATTCTATGTTGTTTATTTTTCTCTTTCTATAAACCTTATCAGTCACCATGACCTGAAAGGGGTCATATTTCAGAAGGCAAAAATATTTTAACAACAAAATTTTGCATTTCCAATGTGCCTGAAACATAAAATTTTGCAAAAAACACTTCTATTTCTTTCCTACTAACCAAATAATGTCAGTCATTTAAATAGGTGTGACCAAAAATAAGCTGTTCTTAGGTATAAAAATAATACTTTTATAGGAATTGGCAAGTAACTATTCTAGCTCTTAGAAGTTTATATCTGCCACAGAAACCCGTGATTTTAAAACTGTTCAGATGATTTATGTTTGGGGCTTATATACAGCACAAAAATATACATTTGTATCTCTGAGTCTAAAGAGGAAAACTTAAGCAAAAAGCAAACTAGAAAACAACCCCAAATTATAAGAAATTACCTAACTTTGTGATGTATTCAGAAAGATATAAAAATTATTTGGAAGGAAGAAAAATTTTTCTAAACATTAAATTCATAGACAGAAGCCCAATTTTTTTTATGATAGGCTAGGAGAAATCATTTCTGTTTTAAAAGTAAGACAAGGACTGCTTACACTCACCCATCTATACTCAGTGTTAATTCTATCCTGCAGTGTATGCTCTAGAAGGGAATCAAACGCTGATGTTTTCTAGTTTCTTCATTCAGTCTGCTTTGGCTTTATCTTCAACTTGGTTAGCAACAGAAGTCACCCCAGCAATTACACAAACCTAACAACGGCTTCCCTGGGATAATATGATCCGCTCTGACCACACATTCCAATCCACATACTTTCTTCTATTACTGTTGTTGTCTCTGTGTGTTTAATATGCCTCTTAAAAGGCTTTAAAAAAAAAAGGCTAGGGATTTCTCATTCAGCTTCCTACTATATAAACAGAATCACTGAGGAGCATTTCTATACATGTAAAAACATACTACTTATCCATAGAATATGTCTTGGTACAGTTTCAGATGATGGTAAAGAAAAGCTCTGCTGTTCTTTCACATTTCTCCTGTTTCTGTGCTCTGAGCACTGTGAACCTGTGTCCCCAAAGGATTGCCTGTCATGAGCTGTTCCCTCCCAGCTGTGGACCGTGTGGGTGGGAAGTCTCGAAACTTGCCCGACTCAAGGGCTCTCAGCCCTTTGACACCAGCAACCTGCTGGTGTTGGACCTTTCTCTCCTTCCTGACGCCTTAAAACAAACAAGACTAGCGAAGGCATTGAAAAGCCTCCTTCAAAATGCAGCTTGACTCTGATTCGTGGCAAAAAATATATATAATAATAAAACTGGAATAACCCTGCCAGGTCTTAGAAGCTTTACAATTAATTGCACTGAATTGGATAACACAGAAAACAGCACCTTCAAAATGAATCATCTGCTACTTCAGTATTTTCTAATTACCATCTCTCCCTCTCAGGGGCATGTAATTCATTTACGGAGTTTAAAAAAAAAAGTCAGGATTACTCACACAGTCTTGAAGATGCAATGTCAGCTATTTAGGACAGAAACATCCAAGGCCGTGTTAGAACTCACTTACGACTACATATGCGTTAACACAGGAACTGGCAGGCCTCTGGACAACAGCAACTATAAGACTCGTGCTTCTCGTACGCCGGGCTATAATTTATGAGACCGAGCCCCAGATCCAGCCAATCATTTAGCTCCTCATAACAAGTCTAACTGGCTCTGGAAAGCTGAAAGGGCTGCATAGAACAACAAAGATGAGATATTCCACAGAACACTCAGCTTATCTGGAATCACTTTTCCTGCAGGCCAGAGAAAAAAAATCACTAGCTTCACTGCCTGAGGGAAGCAGAACAGAGGGCTGGGAAATGCGGCTTCACCTGGAGCAGGAGCTGTTATGCTTTGGCAAGTCCATCCTTGCCAGCCTTAAAGGACCCAGCTCCCCCTCGAACTCAGAGGGCAACTACAGTGGCAAAAACCTGAAGGTAATTTTCATCTTTCTTTTTATTTTTAGTAGGAGGAATGGTGAGTCGAAATCTTATGCATTAGGTCATTTGGGCAACGAGGTCTGCTTTGATTTCATTTTACCTTTTTCTAATCTTATCTATTATAGGATCATTTGTTATTGAGTATGAGTAAAGGAAAGCTTAATGTACCTGAAAGAAAAACCAAAACGATCATCTGCAGAGGAGGAGAGATCATTTTCCAGAATGGCTGAGAGCTATCTTTTCAAATGGGCAGCCTTCTCACCCACCCACAGAAACAAGAATACAGGCAGCTCCGGCAGGGAAGAGAGAAAAGGGGTTTCATGAGTACAAATAAATGCTTTCTGTGTCTTAAAAGAAGTAACTCTGCTCAGACAGTAAATTAGGAAGATAGGTTATTATTCTTACCCTCGGTATTTAGGCTATATGAGAATATACCAGAATGTACCTTGGTGGGATTGCTGGAGCAGAAAATGATGTAAGAGCCAGTTGGCAGAGTGCCCCCATGGCCTAGGTTTTTATTTTCTATGCAATATTTTCCTTATTTCCCATTACACTTAGAATCATTAGTTATACCAACTATTTGTTATAGCATACTTTCAAACTGTAGTTATTAAAGGATCTGTGAAAAACATTTTTAAGCCAAAAGAGGTGACTAAAAAAGCAAAAATGTTTTACATGGAATTAACACATACCCTTAGATACGTGACACACTTAACCTAATGACAAATCCTTCCAAATCCTCAGCAAATGGTGTGCCTCTTCAACAAATTTCGTAGCAACTATAACATTAGCAACCAAGAAAATCGTTGTAATAAACTTTTAAATTACGAAATCAATCATTATGCTTTCAAAGTGACAGTGGAACCTCCATAATATAAACTCATGTCAATTTTACCTGCTCCCAAAGGAAAAAGCTAAGAAAGGAAACTGGCTTTGCTTAGTGATGAAATCTAAGAACAGGAACAGAAAAGACATTTATGCACTTTTTGTTTGCTGTAGATAGTTGAACTGAATTCAATTTGAGATTTAACACCAAGAAGAAATACAGGGAACAGAAAAAGTAATCCATTCTCAATTCCCCCAAGATCTGTCTTTGAATTGTCCAACTTGTGACTAACCAGGGGGGAACATTTCACTCTGTTTAAACATTTTTTGCTTAATTAAACCTTTGTTTATTTGACAGTGCTGCTGCTTATGGTGACTGTGTGAGAACTAAGTCTTCTGAGGAAAGTGAGGTTGTTAAAATTGTGATCCCCTTTATTCAACGATAACAAAGATGATCTAGTCTGAAAGGGAAAGCAAGCCTTTAAGGTAATGTCATTGAATCCTCAATATCTAGAATTCCCTGTTTTTTTATTCCCTGAATAAAATTATATTAAAATTCCTTCAAAATCCCATGCTCAAATCTGTTTGTCAACAGACTAGACCAAGAATACTCTAAATTAAGGTATTTAAGTCATTTCACATGTTGGTTGCCTAGAAGTTTCCTACAGAAAAACTTCATCTTAGACAACTCTTAAGATGACCATCTCCCCACCCAAGACAATGGCCAACCATCATTGAGCAGCTAGAAACCTTCATGGCATCTGAAAATTCTGTGTGTCAACATAAAGCTCAGTTTCAGACTTATCCCTGGCACCCTGACCCTTACAAACTCTAAAGGTTGTGTTTGACTTAGCTTCAAGATGCTCATCTGTTAGCAATGCTCAACCAAAAACACATTCATGATGAGGGCTTTCTAAAAGACCAGCACGGCCTTCCCCTTCTATAGTCATAATAATTGTGATAGGCTGAGACATGTTACTATTACTTGGCAATTGGGAGTAGGGGGCGGGTATTTAGTACCTGGAGCCATCACAGAGCAGGGAAAACTTCACACCGGAAGTGATGTCTTAGTACAGTCCAACTTAAGCTGATTATATCATTTCCATTTGATTTCAATACCCTATTAAAAACAAGGCAATAAAGGAGGAAGTTTAAAAATACATGCTAATACTCTAATCTTCTCTCCCCTTGAGTTGTTAGTACAGTGTGCTAACGTCAGCTTCTAGCAGGCATCCGTGCTAGTCCATCAGGGCTTGTGTTAGCACGCTGTAGCTAGACTGACTCCATCATTAGTACCAGTCAATATCTGCTGGCTGTCGCACGTGGCAGTAAGAGGTTCATGGTGTACAGAGGCCACCCAGACAGATTAATTCTGTTCTTTACTAATTTCCTGGATCTCCATCTCAGACAAGAATTTAGATGATCCCAGTTCAAGAAAAGTACTCAGGAATCCAAACATTTTATCTGAATCAAGCACTGTCAGTCACTCTCAAATATCAGAGCAGCTCAGTTGACTGAGAAGTGTCCCTAGATCTGGGCCAAGAACAATTTCTAGGCCCATAAGTTAATCTGCCTGGCCCTGCAGTTTACGTGGCCCAAGGAGTCAGTCACTCATGAGAAAACTGAAGAAACATTCAGATCCACCGAGTTAGAGCGTTCAACCTGCTGAGACTGGCAGGATGTTAACTATGCTCCAGGTGACATGGATAAACAGCCCCATTGTTTTCACCAGGCTGGACTCCACCTAAAGAAACCCTAGATCTTGGACCAGGTTGCTGGCTGGGGTTGAGAGGGGCAGGGGCACAGTGCGGGGGGTGGGGTGTGCAGAACTGCTGACAGTTTAAATGTCGACTGCTGGAGCCAGTGTCTATGGTGTTAATAGAAAGAGAAGCAGTTACTTAGAAATATATCAGTGAGAAGCCCTGCTCACTTTCGCAAAGCAAAAAAAAGAAAAACTGTTATTTAAATAAAAAGGCATGGGTGCAAGTGCTATGAATCTGTGGCCGTTGCAGGGATTAAGCTTATGTTCTTGGTTTAAATAACAAAACACATCATCTGGGTATACAGACCTCACAATCAAACTTGTTCTCAACTCATAGGAGGGAATTTTTCTGGCTGTTTTTTGTCTCCTTAAGCACATGAATGTTTGGAAACATACTAACAGTGCATGTGATAAGATTCTAAGCCATATTATACATAGAATTAACCTAAGTTAATAACCTTTCGTGCTCCTATATACTCAAAACTCTTCTACGTAATGAGACGTGAGGGAAAACAATCAACATTTCTTTGGCCTTGCTGTGGTCAATGTTTGTCAAAAGTCATGCAACAGCACATATACAAGACAGGCAATTACATTTTTTAAGAGAAAAGTCTGAAGGACTGCATTCTTCATATTTGATGCTAAAATCACCTCTCTGTTTCAAGCAATGTGTAAGCATTATATTAATAGCCTGAAAGTTGAGAGCATACCATCTGAGCCAGACTGCCTTGGTTTCAATCCCAGCTCTGACTCTGACCTGCGGATTAGGGGCAAGTTACTGAAGACCCCTGTGTCTCAATTTCCCCAAATGCAAAATGGAATCACTCACAGTACCTACCTCATGAGGCTAGTGTGAAGATTAAACGGGCAATGCCTGCTTAGAACTGAGCCTATTACATGGTAAACATTCCTTAAGAGAAAACTGTCATTTGTATCATAATTAAGTTCATTGCAATAAATGTACACAAGATTCAAAATGGAGTTGAATTGCTGAACCTGTCAGATATGATAAAATATATCTATTAACATCATACAGATCACTTTGGGAAATATTTATGTAAGTAAGGTTTTGTCTTAAGGCCTCTAAGACCTCAAGGACATGGGTCTGTTCACTGTCAATTTTCTGCCTGGTTATCACTTGACATTTTCAACCCTGCCCTACATTTATGGTGTCACACAATGGCACTAACCTAGGAAATTACACAGAAAGGGGTAATTGCAATAGACATGATTTGTACGATAGTTAGTACAAAGTTCAGCCTAGTTTTAAGATTCCTGCATAAAAGCAAAGAAAATAAAATAAAAATAATGGAAGCCATTCATTTCAGTCACAGTACCCTAACCAAAAAGATGGAAGCAGGGGAGAGAGTTACCTATCATGAACAGCTGTGATGATTATCCAAAGATATGAACCATGTCTAGAATTCATGCTGACTCCTCAGCTTAGCTATGAGAGCACACTGAAGCTAATTATCTCCTTTCCTACCAAGATAAGGGATTTCTCAGTTTAGGAGATTATTAACTGAAACTTCAACTTACTTACTGAGGAGGTGCAGAGAAAAAACAGAGTCTGTTTCGTAACGGAAGAGCTGCCCTAAGGAAGGACAATGGAACTCTGACTCATTCATTCCTGCATTCCTTCATTCACTCCTGAGGGGTCTTGCCCTTTATCTCCTTCCAGACCCACAGAGAGCCCCACCAGCCACGTCTCACTGTTCACAGGGCCTCAGGAATCCTGCACGCTCTCACTGCTGTGCTTTCCACGATGCATCTCTCCATCTGTGTGCTCTTCCCCAGCATCCACCACCAAGACCAAGGAAATGCCCCTCCTTCAGAACAAACTCTTCTCCTCGCCTCACCTCCTCTCCATGGAGGGTGCTTACTCCCTGCTGTGTAAACTCATAAATCACCACCACTTACCACATAAGTTACCAGGACAAATAACCAGTGGGAAAACTGGGGAACATTTTCATGTCTTTCATGTCATTTCAAAGTGAAATCTAAGGTGATTTCTGCAAGATCCCAAATGAAATCAAATGTTAAGACTTAATAGTCATGACCAGACTCATCTCTGGTCTTTCTCAACAAGTTGATAAACAAATGCCAGGAAGTCTACCTGGGATGCTAGAAATGACTGCATATGTGAAAATTTTCCTGGTAGGGAGCTGAATGAGTTCTTTTTTTTTCACCAAAAACAGTTTTATTGGGATATAGCCAATTAACAATTTTGTGATAGTTTCAGGTGAACAGTGAAGCAACTTGGCCATACATATATGTGAATCCATTCTTCCTCAAATCCCTCTCCCATCCAGACTGGTACACAACATTAAGCAGAGTTCCATGTGCTATACAATAGATTTTTGTTGGTTATCCATTTCAAACATGGCAGTGTGTACATGACTTTCTCAAAGTCCCCAAGCATCCCCTCCCTCCTGCAACCCTAAGTTCATTTTCCAAGTTTGTGAGTCCCTTTCTATTTTGTAAATAAGTTCATTTGTATCATTTCTTTTTAGAATCCATTTAAAAGGGGTGTCAAATGATATTTCTCCTTCTCTGTCTTACTTCACTCAGTATGACACTCTCTAAGTCCATCCATATTGCTGCAAATGGCCTTATTTCATTCTTTTTAATGGCACAGTAATATTACATATATACATTAATATTCCATTATATATATTATTCCATTATATATATATTCCATTATATTGGGATATAATATTCCAATTATACATATTCCATTATAGATATATAATGGAATATTAAAATAGTGTATATATAATATATACATATACTTATAGATGGGTGTGTGTGTGTATACATATATACCACATCTTCTATATCCATTCCTCCGTCGATGGACATTTAGGTTGGAATAAGCTAACTCTTTATTGTAATAATCCTGCTCCTGGGAGAGGAATGCAACAGGAACGTGGTCTCGGACTGAATAAGTGATTGCCTCCCCCACCTCCCTATGCTGCCTCAGCTCCAGAGGTGGGCACTTGATGTGTCCAGTATCATGCACTGAGGCCTCACTGCCCACAGCATCACTGTAGCCCAGTCCTGTGCCTGAGGGCACATAAATCACCACCACTTACCACATAAGTTACCAGGACAAATAACCAGTGGGAAAACTGGGGAACATTTTCATGTCTTTCATGTCATTTCAAAGTGAAATCTAAGGTGATTTCTGCAAGATCCCAAATGAAATCAAATGTTAAGACTTAATAGTCATGACCAGACTCATCTCTGGTCTTTCTCAACAAGTTGATAAACAAATGCCAGGAAGTCTACCTGGGATGCTAGAAATGACTGCATATGTGAAAATTTTCCTGGTAGGGAGCTGAATGAGTTCTTTTTTTTTCACCAAAAACAGTTTTATTGGGATATAGCCAATTAACAATTTTGTGATAGTTTCAGGTGAACAGTGAAGCAACTTGGCCATACATATATGTGAATCCATTCTTCCTCAAATCCCTCTCCCATCCAGACTGGTACACAACATTAAGCAGAGTTCCATGTGCTATACAATAGATTTTTGTTGGTTATCCATTTCAAACATGGCAGTGTGTACATGACTTTCTCAAAGTCCCCAAGCATCCCCTCCCTCCTGCAACCCTAAGTTCATTTTCCAAGTTTGTGAGTCCCTTTCTATTTTGTAAATAAGTTCATTTGTATCATTTCTTTTTAGAATCCATTTAAAAGGGGTGTCAAATGATATTTCTCCTTCTCTGTCTTACTTCACTCAGTATGACACTCTCTAAGTCCATCCATATTGCTGCAAATGGCCTTATTTCATTCTTTTTAATGGCACAGTAATATTACATATATACATTAATATTCCATTATATATATTATTCCATTATATATATATTCCATTATATTGGGATATAATATTCCAATTATACATATTCCATTATAGATATATAATGGAATATTAAAATAGTGTATATATAATATATACATATACCTATATATGGGGTGTGTGTGTGTGTATACATATATACCACATCTTCTATATCCATTCCTCCGTCGATGGACATTTAGGTTGGAATAAGCTAACTCTTTATTGTAATAATCCTGCTCCTGGGAGAGGAATGCAACAGGAACGTGGTCTCGGACTGAATAAGTGATTGCCTCCCCCACCTCCCTATGCTGCCTCAGCTCCAGAGGTGGGCACTTGATGTGTCCATTCTCTCCACAGCTCACTCATGCCACTGAGGCCTCACTGCCCACAGCATCACTGTAGCCCAGTCCTGTGCCTGAGGGGACAGTCACTGGGCACTGGACACACACCAAAGATGAGGAGGATGGGAGGCACTGGCGGATTAAGGAAACAGTGTGCTGGAAGATAACCTTCAGAACTGGGACACGGGTCCAGTGTGCCTTTAGAGCCTCTCCCACTCCACCTGTGCTTTGCCCCTCAAAAGACAAACCCAGTTTTCCTAGTTTTCCCAACCTCTTCCACTAAAGTGGCAAAGGAGCCTGCCCTGCCCTCCCACCAAATGAATCCCCAGAGAAACCACATTAAACCAGTCTGCACCACTGTGATTAACTGGCCCTGTTATCTTCTACTTGACATTTCATTTTAACAGAAGCTTTCTGGAAATAAGCCTGGGAACCACTAATGACACTGAACATCTCAGGCCTCTTGGAGCATGACAGAAAAGGCATGTAGAAGGCAGAAAGGGCTTTCTGAACCCTGAGATCCACACCAGCACATCAGTTACGTTCTCCTCTCAAGAGTGGGCCAGCCCTGGGCCAAGGAGATCACCAGGTTTTCACTCCGCCCAGGGCAAGACCACCACATCCGGTTGAGCAGTACACAACCCATGCAACACTCACACAGCTCTGCCTCTGTGGTCTCTGAGGCTCCCCTCTCTATTTTCAGAGCACAGGCTGCCGTCAGTCAAGAGAAGATTCCTCAGTATTGAATCCTCCCACAATAGAGACAAACACTTGGTATCTCAAAAGCACTTTGGCTATGGGGACACACTCATAATCACCAGCTACTAAGAGGCGTAGGTTGCCCCACATCTCCGAGTCCACAGGATTTTTTTTTTTTTTTGACTTTTTTTGCCATAAGAATTTAAGCACAGGGCTTCCCTGGTGGTCCAGTGGGTAAGGACACCACCTTGCAGTGCAAGGGGTGCCGGTTCCATCCCTGGCCTGGCAAGATCTCACGTGCCACAGAGCAGCTGGATTGATGTGTCTAATTACCGAGCCAGAGCTCTGGAGCGCATGCACCCAGAGCCAGTGCTCTGCGACAAGAGAGGCCACTGTGATGTGAGGCCCACACAGGCCAAAGAGCAAAGATAAATAAGTGAAAGATCAATAGAAGTGGCCAAAAAAAAAAAAGAATTTAAGCACAGAAATCAGAGACGTGGAAGGCAAGCAGATGACACTTGAGTTCCATGTGCTTTGAAAAATAATGCAAAGGCTCTTGAACTTCTTGTGCATCAGGATTGCTGAAGGTGCTTGTTAAAACAGATCTCTGATCTCACCACAGGATGCTTATCTCGCAAGTCTGGAACGGAACCTAGGAATCTGTATCTCTATTGGCACACATAGCCCCACCCCCCAAGGCTTGTTAAATCAGTCATAATGGATTACTCATTGAAAAGCATCCACATAGCACATGAAAACCACTTAACACAAAATCTGGCACGTTCCAAAGTGCTCCATTTCATTTTAACAGAGTTTGGAAATAAGCCTGGGAACCACTAATGACACTGAACATCTCAGGCCTCTTGGAGCATGACAGAAAAGGCATGTAGAAGGCAGAAAGGGCTTTCTGAACCCTGAGATCCACACCAGCACATCAGTTACGTTCTCCTCTCAAGAGTGGGCCAGCCCTGGGCCAAGGAGATCACCAGGTTTTCACTCCGCCCAGGGCAAGACCACCACATCCGGTTGAGCAGTACACAACCCATGCAACACTCACACAGCTCTGCCTCTGTGGTCTCTGAGGCTCCCCTCTCTATTTTCAGAGCACAGGCTGCCGTCAGTCAAGAGAAGATTCCTCAGTATTGAATCCTCCCACAATAGAGACAAACACTTGGTATCTCAAAAGCACTTTGGCTATGGGGACACACTCATAATCACCAGCTACTAAGAGGCGTAGGTTGCCCCACATCTCCGAGTCCACAGGATTTTTTTTTTTTTTTGACTTTTTTTGCCATAAGAATTTAAGCACAGGGCTTCCCTGGTGGTCCAGTGGGTAAGGACACCACCTTGCAGTGCAAGGGGTGCCGGTTCCATCCCTGGCCTGGCAAGATCTCACGTGCCACAGAGCAGCTGGATTGATGTGTCTAATTACCGAGCCAGAGCTCTGGAGCGCATGCACCCAGAGCCAGTGCTCTGCGACAAGAGAGGCCACTGTGATGTGAGGCCCACACAGGCCAAAGAGCAAAGATAAATAAGTGAAAGATCAATAGAAGTGGCCAAAAAAAAAAAAGAATTTAAGCACAGAAATCAGAGACGTGGAAGGCAAGCAGATGACACTTGAGTTCCATGTGCTTTGAAAAATAATGCAAAGGCTCTTGAACTTCTTGTGCATCAGGATTGCTGAAGGTGCTTGTTAAAACAGATCTCTGATCTCACCACAGGATGCTTATCTCGCAAGTCTGGAACGGAACCTAGGAATCTGTATCTCTATTGGCACACATAGCCCCACCCCCCAAGGCTTGTTAAATCAGTCATAATGGATTACTCATTGAAAAGCATCCACATAGCACATGAAAACCACTTAACACAAAATCTGGCACGTTCCAAAGTGCTCCATACTTACTAGCTGTAATTATTAAGAGTTGGAATTGATTCCAACATCATATACTCTACTCAGACCTGATTTTTGTTAAGTGAAAATTGTACATGGGCGGGCTTCCCCTGGTGGTCCAGTGGGTAAGGACACCGCCTTGCAGTGCAAGGGGCACCGGTTCCATCCCTGGCCTGGGAAGATCCCACGTGCCAGCAGAGCTGCTGGACCGATGTGTCCAATCACCGAGTCGGAGCTCTGGAGCGCATGCACCCAGAGCCAGCGCTCTGCAACGACAGACGCCACCGCGATGGGAGGCCCACAGGAGCCAAAGAACAAAGACGGATGAAAATGGAGAAATGAAAGACCAGTAGAAGTGGCCCGCCCGCTCTCCTCCCTCCCCAACCCGACCCCCGCCCAAAATAAATAATAAATAAATAAATCTTTAAAAAAAAAAAATTGTACATGGCCATGGCAGTGTGGTAGCAAGCCAGGAGCTGGTTTAGCATAAAGAGAATAAGAAGAGGAATACAGGACAGAAACAGCCTAATTTGTGTCCTTCTAGTGATCTATTAGCCTTTGATGAAAACTCTTGAGCCTTAGCTACACCCCCATTCCACAATACCAACATCTCTGAAAAGATATCACAGCTGTGTTGGTAATAATCGTCTATGAATCAGAAGTTTCCAAAAGTAAAAACACTCAAAATATTGGCATTTTCATTTTTCTGCTTCAAAGAAAGCAATATCAAGTTCTTTGTCTTGTAGACCCAAGTAAGCAAGGAGTTTTTAAATGGCTGGATCCACCAATGTTAGCACAGGAAGCAGAAGTAAACCCCAACCCAAATGGCTGCTGTGACTCCACAAGTCTTGGCTAAGTTCCTCTGTGATGATGTGGGCCCTCCACAGATGGCTGGAGTTAATCACATCTACTTTCCACTTGGAATCACTCCTCACAATAAATAGGATGGCCCTTCAGGAAATCTTCTGTTTAGTTTGTATGCTCCTGAGCATAGGACAAAGCTCTGTTGTTTAAGAACATAAATAACAAAAGCTCTGTTCTTCCAAACCAAGAGGGAAATTGGAGAACCATCCGAAATCATTTGGTCTTAAACTACGTCAGGATGACAAGAATGAAATATTATTTTAGGCTGCCCAACAGTCTTCAGGTCACTAGCTCTCCTCTCCTGACTTCAGAAAACAATTACTCAATATGGCCTTTTTCCGACAGACAGCCTTAGGAAAACACCGTTCTACATATTTGGAAGTAGGGTTCTTCCTGCATTTAAATCACTGGAAGCTATCCAAAGCCCTCTGAGCTTTCTCTTTGAAGCATGGGCATAGGAACACAGCTGTCTGTACTCCTACAATTAGAGTAAAATAGAAACCGTATGAAAAAAAAAAAATCAAAATATTTTCTTGCACTATCCTAGGTACTTGATGTGTATTTTATTGCCGAAGTCCCACAGTAACCTCTAAAAAGTTTGATACATATCATTATTCCCATTTTTTACCATGAGTAAGCGAGGTTAAATAAGCTTCTCTACGGACACAGGGCAGGGGGCCCTTCTCCAGTGGCTCAGTGGTAAAGAGTCCACCTGACAAGCAGGAGGCACGAGTTGGATCCCTGGGTCAGGAAGATCCGGTGGAAAAGGAAATGGTAACCCACGCCAGTATTCTTGACTGGGAAATTCCATGGACAGAGAAACCTGGTAGGCTCCAGTCCATGGGGTCACCAAGAGGTGGACATGACGGAGTGACTGAGTGTGCATATCACCCAACTACCCTCTAAAAGGTTGCATCAGGCACCTGAGTGAACAGGCCCATCTCCTCCTCATCACAGGCTCACCAGCTTTAACCAGCTGTATACATTCATGCCAAAATGACAGAGGGAAATGAAAGTATTTTTATTTGCATGTCTTTCATTAGATAAGACTCTGACTCCAAAAATTCATCCTATTAGAGTCTGACTCCAAAATTTATCAGAAAGGCTTTCTCCACAAAGGTTTCCTCCTGCCTCATACTGCTTTCTGATTGTCTATTCTGGTGTATCAGAAACCTTGGTCTACACCCAAGCAAACGTTGGCCACATTTTTCCAGGGTGATTATTCAAGTCCCATAAAACATGTCCCAAGAAGAGAAACTAATTTTGAAGAAAATAAAGCCGTAAACTTCCTCCTGGTTGTCTGCTTTTGAAATAGGTTAACTCCTGACTTTATCAGCAGTGGTTTATCTTGTAAGAAGCAATGATCCATTCAAACTTAACCTTATTCTTTTGCACAGAGAAATTTAGGTAACAGAAGAAGGACAAGAACAGTTTAGAGGAACATCTCCAGAACCAAGGACTGAAAAGGAGGAAAGAAAAATACACTCCCATACCCCAGGCAGAAGCAGACCATGGATTCACAGATGGTTTGTGCTGAGATCTAGGTTAGAGATACCCTCATTCCATGGACATTGAGGCCCCCAGATGTAAAGTGACTTGCCGCCATCAGCTGGCAAACGGTAGTCCTTTGTCTCCCTGAGCAGAGTTGATCCTACTAGGGGACACTGGCCACAGGTAAAGCACAATTAAGTTGAGTCCCCAGAGCTGAAAACACTGACTCTGCCCCACCACAGGTCTGGGATCGTGTTGAAAGGTACTGTGACCAAAGCAACCCTTCGCCAGGCTCAGAATCTTGTGTCCAGAGGACCTGGACAGTCACATAGCTGCTAGGACTGGACAGAATTCTGATGGCTACAGCTAGCGGGTGACGCAGATGATGTGAGGCTCCCCTCTTATTCCTCTACTCAAGAAAGAACAGGGCCAAGTTCAAACAGCAAAATGGGGCTGATGACATTCTTAGACTACCTGCATTTTTTTAACAAATATCTCTTGTATGATTACCTCAGTTTGGTTGATTTTATCTGTTCAGTTTCAACCAAACCTAGAGTCTATGCCAAACAGAACCAAGCCTGGCCAGGTAGTAGTCTTATCTTCCCCAGTGGGGTTCTGCCTTAGCCCAGCAGAGAGTAAACCATGACCGAATGTCTGTCAGAAGAACTAGAAGAGGCCACTCTCTCCAGAAAATTGCAGACGTCAGTGGTCCCACATTCATTCCACCAAGGTGATCAAAAACAAACCATCAACCAGCTGCCCAGTGGCATAACTCCTCTCCATGGTCCCATCGTGAAGCTCTTATCAAACCCAAATGATGGGTACACTCCACCCAACACACATCCTTGATGACCCTTGGAAAGACAGCCTCTGCCATCTTTTCTCAATTTGAAAGCATTTTTCTTAACTCTTTAGGCATCCTGCGACCTAATACAATCAATAGTTCCCCTTGATCCTTAAAGAACAACTAAATGAGCATCTTCGGGAAAATGGCCTAGGATCCAATAGTAATGGCTGTTTTGCACCAGGAGTTGTACCTGAGTGATTTATTTCATTCTCACAATGACTTCCCAATGTGGGTAGTTTCTATCTATACTTGAAACATAAAGAAAAAGAGCTCCTTTCTGGACTCACTTGATTCTTTTGCCGAATTTTGTGAACGTTCATTTTGACTTTAAGCAGTTCTTCCAAAAATCAAGGGGAAAGAACAGAGGAGTCTGTCCCAAATGTTAACCTGTCCTAAGGTTGATTCCTGGCTGCTGGACCAACTGGTTCCCGTTTCCTCCTGGAAAAACAGTCATCTCATGCTGATGACTTTCTTTGGAAATAGGATGTTTCCCAGAAGAGAAAATTCTTTCCAAAACTTAGTGCTTTTTTAATTTCTTGTGAACACATGAATTTGTCAGCAGAAATTTGCTAATCTTTATGGTATATTTCTCTCATATCCTTTGGAGTTTTCTGATCATCTCTCAGGATTCCTGGGGTCTTTATTTGTTGACTCTGAAGGTTGGACTACATGCAGCTGGTTTTGGTTTCCTGAAACATTCACTCAATTTAGACTAGCATATTTGCTTTTCTATTTTCTCCAAAAAAAAGATCCAAAAGAAACTAATACCTAATCCCTGGGGTAGAAACAATATCACTCAGAATGATTTAACATTTAATTATTATAATATACCTTACATAACACTACATTGGGGGAAACATCTAATTCCACAGAGTATCCAAAATGGTATCTGATTCAATACTAACCTACAAGAAACTCAATAAAGATGCACTAAATGATTTATATTCATCAGACTGATAACGGTAATAAAAGAACATGTACCTACAAAGAACTTTTGCATTCTCAAAATACATCTGCAAATGCCATTTCAAATGAACTTCAAAGTCTCATGGAGGCCTGAGAAGGGGCTTTGGTCCATACATATGAAGGTTCCCAACCTGCCTTTGCCGCCTCTTAGCCGTGTGACCTCAAGCAGGCTCCTAATGGATCTAAACCTCAGTTTTTTTCAACTATAAAACGTGATAATTACTCCTTCCTTGCAGAGTTGATGAGAAATTTAAAGATAACATATGACAAAGGCATAGCACAGTACCTGACACATGGCAGGCATTTAGAAATGAAAATTGTCATTATTATAAAACAGAACAGATATTGTTACAGTTGAGGGAATTGAGATTAAAAGAGATGAAACAATTAGGCCATAGAAGACCAAAACCCTAATAACTCTTCAACCCACCAAAGGAAAGAGTTCTCTATTATTTCAAAACCTAAAGTGTGAAAAGTAAAATGATTGCCAAAACATGGGTATTGTTATCTGAGTCTTGAAAATATTTGATCTGTGCTTTTAGCAGCATAAAAGTCAATTAAATTAAAAACTTCCCAAGCATTTAATGAGCTTTATTTCGACCATTACTCTTTTTTAAAAAAAAGATTTATTTATTTATTTACTTTGGGCGGGGGTCGGGTTGAGACTGAGGAAGGGCGGGCCACTTCTATTGGTCTTTATTTCTCTATTTTCATCCGTCTTTGTTCTTCGGCTCCTGTGGGCCTCCCATGCGTGGCGTCTGATTTATTTGTTGACTCTGAAGGTTGGACTACATGCAGCTGGTTTTGGTTTCCTGAAACATTCACTCAATTTAGACTAGCATATTTGCTTTTCTATTTTCTCCAAAAAAAAGATCCAAAAGAAACTAATACCTAATCCCTGGGGTAGAAACAATATCACTCAGAATGATTTAACATTTAATTATTATAATATACCTTACATAACACTACATTGGGGGAAACATCTAATTCCACAGAGTATCCAAAATGGTATCTGATTCAATACTAACCTACAAGAAACTCAATAAAGATGCACTAAATGATTTATATTCATCAGACTGATAACGGTAATAAAAGAACATGTACCTACAAAGAACTTTTGCATTCTCAAAATACATCTGCAAATGCCATTTCAAATGAACTTCAAAGTCTCATGGAGGCCTGAGAAGGGGCTTTGGTCCATACATATGAAGGTTCCCAACCTGCCTTTGCCGCCTCTTAGCCGTGTGACCTCAAGCAGGCTCTAATGGATCTAAACCTCAGTTTTTTTCAACTATAAAACGTGATAATTACTCCTTCCTTGCAGAGTTGATGAGAAATTTAAAGATAACATATGACAAAGGCATAGCACAGTACCTGACACATGGCAGGCATTTAGAAATGAAAATTGTCATTATTATAAAACAGAACAGATATTGTTACAGTTGAGGGAATTGAGATTAAAAGAGATGAAACAATTAGGCCATAGAAGACCAAAACCCTAATAACTCTTCAACCCACCAAAGGAAAGAGTTCTCTATTATTTCAAAACCTAAAGTGTGAAAAGTAAAATGATTGCCAAAACATGGGTATTGTTATCTGAGTCTTGAAAATATTTGATCTGTGCTTTTAGCAGCATAAAAGTCAATTAAATTAAAAACTTCCCAAGCATTTAATGAGCTTTATTTCGACCATTACTCTTTTTTAAAAAAAAGATTTATTTATTTATTTACTTTGGGCGGGGGTCGGGTTGGAGACTGAGGGAAGCGGGCGGGCCACTTCTATTGGTCTTTTATTTCTCTATTTTCATCCGTCTTTGTTCTTTGGCTCCTGTGGGCCTCCCATCGCGGTGGCGTCTGTCGTTGCAGAGCACCGGCTCTGGGCGCATGCGCTCCAGAGCTCCCGCTCGGTAATTGGACACATCGGTCCAGCCGCTCCGCGGCACTTGGGATCTTCCCAGGTCAGGGATCGAACCGGCGCCCCTTGCACTGCAAGGTGGTGTCCTTACCCACTGGACCACCAGGGGAAGCCCTACTCATATTTTTTATTCTAACTTTCTTTAAAAATTTTGCTAATCTTGACACTTTGGTGCGGGTCATCTGCCCTTCAACTGAAGTTCATATAATTTCTGAACAGAACAGACCCAGAAGTAGAGACATTTGCCACCATCAGAATGAAAGAAGGTCACCTTATCGAAATATCTTTTAAAATGTGTAGTTTATCCTTTCAAAGCAATAATAAAGGTCATTTTGTGAATTTTTGTGGCCTCTGGTCAGTTCTAGAACATGGCTGGGATGTCATCTTCTTAGAACTACTGTATAATAAGTTACCACAGTCAATATTATTGACAGCAATATGAGGCCTGCCTCCTAAGCGTGGGAAGTTTTCAGAACCTTACAACAGATCAGAAATCAGTAATGCTCTCCACAGAAAGTTCACCTGAGCTTCTGTGAAATCACTGAAATAAGCTACTGAGGCTGAGTTATCACTCACACATTTGTGTCTTTTTAATGATGTAAACAGAATCTCTGGAGTACAGATGGCCAAACTATTATCAATAAAAGCCCTAGTGAACAAGAGTGCAAACAGCACTGGCATAAAAACAAAAATATAGATCAATGGATCAGGATAGAAAACCCAGAGGCAAACCCACACACATACGTTCATCCAATCTATGACAGAGGAGGCAGAAATATACAATGGACAAAGGATTACCCCTTCAATAAGTGGGGATAGGAAAACTGGACAGCAGCATGTAAAAGAACGAAATGAGAACATTCTCTAACACCACACACAAAAAAATAAACACAAAATGTATTAGAGACTTCAATGTAAAGGCAGACACTAAAACTCTTATAGGAAAATACAGGCAGAGCATAAATAACAGCAGGATCTTTTTTTGATCCACCTCCTACAGTAATGAAAAAGAAAAAGTAACAAATAGGACCTAATTAAACCTAAAAGCCTCCTCACAGCAAAGGAAATCATAAACAAAATGAGAAAACAACCCTCAGAATGGGAGAAAATATTTGCAAATGAAGCAACTGACAAAGGATTAATCTCCAAAATATAAAAACAGTACATGCAGCTCAATATCAAAGAAACAAACAACCCATCAAAAAAATGGGCAGAAGATCTAAATAGATATATCTTCAAAGAAGGCAAAACAAACGGCCAATAAACACATGAAAAGCATGCTCACCACTAATTATTAGAAAAATGCAAATCAAAACTTCAATAAGGTATCACCTCATACCAGTTGGAATGGCCATTGATTAAAACAAACAAATAAAAATCCACAAACGGGCTTCCCCTAGTGGTCCAGTGGGTAAAGACACCGCCTTGCAGTGCAAGGGGCGCCGGTTCGATCCCTGGCCTGGGAAGATCCCATGTGCTGCGGAGCGGCTGGACTGATATGTCCAATTACCGAGCTGGAGCTCTGGAGCGCATGCGCCCAGAGCTGGTGCTCTGCGACAACAGAGGCCACCGTGATGGGAGGCCCACACGGGTCAAAAAACAAAGATGGATGAAAATAGAGAATTGAAAGACCAATAGAAGTGGCCCGCCCATCCTCCTCCCTCCCCACCCCACCCTCCAAAAGATAAATTTAAAAAATTAAAAAAATTAAAAATCCACAAACCATAAATGTTGGCAAGGCAGTGGAAAAAAAGGACCCCTCTTGCATTGCTGGTGGGAATGTAAATTGATATAACCATTATGGAGAACCATACAAAGGCTTCTTAAAAAGCTAAAAATAGAACTACCATATGACCCAGAAAACCTGCTACTGGGCAGAGAAAAATGACCCAGAGAAAAATGTAATTCAAAAAGATACGTGCACCCCAATGTTCACTGCAGCACTTTTTACAATAGCCAGGACAGGAAAGCAACCTAAATGTCCATCAACAGAGGAAGGGATAAAGAAGATGTGATACAACTACCACAACACTGTTGATCACGCATATTCCAAACAAAATTAAAATATTTCATAAAAGATGTAGTACAGGGCTTCCCTGGTGTTTCAGTGCTTAATAATCTGCCTTGCAATGCAAGAAATACTGGTTCAATTCCTGGTCTGGGAAGATCCCACATGCTGAGGAGTAACTAAACCCCAACTAGAAAGTAGCCTTCGTTCAACGCAGCTAGGAAAAAAGCCCAAGTGCAGCAAGAAGACCCACCAAATAAAATGAATAAACCAAAAAAAAAAAGATATGTGGTGTGTGTGTATATGCGCGTATGTGTGTGTGTGTGTGTGTGTGTGTGTGTGTGTGCGTGCAATGGACTACTAATCAGTCATAGGAAGGAATAAAATCAGGTCATTTGTAGAGATGCAGATAGACCTAGAATCTATCATACAGAGTGAAGTCAGAAAGAGGAAGACAAATGTCATATATGAACACATATATGTGGAATCTATAAAAATGATATAAATAATCTCATTTGCAAAAAGGAAACAGAGACACAGACATAGAGAACAAACGTGGGATGAACTGGGAGAATGAGACTGACATACATAAACAATACTGTGTATAAAATAGATAACTAATGAGAACCTACTGTATAACTCAGAATATCCTACTTGGTGCTCTGTGGTAGCCTAAATGGGAAGGAAATCCAAAGCTATATGTATACGTGTAGCTGATTCACTTTGTTGCAGAGTAGAAACTAACACAACACTGTAAAGCAACTATACTCTAAAAGAAATTAATTTTTAAAAAAGAACAGAGAGCATTAGAGCACTCCCTCCTCCGCCATCTGGTAGAACACAAGTGAAAACATACCGTGATCCATAGACAACGCACTCTACTGCAAGAATACCAAAGGTGTAAATATTTGACTCTGTCCATTGGGTAATTTAGTCAACAACTGTCCCAGTTGGTTAGTAAACTCTCCTTGCATTTCTTTATTCTTGGCTTTATTTTCTTTGCCTTTCTTTTCTTCTTTTGCATCTCTGCATTTCTTTACTATTTTCATTGCATGTATTTCTATTCCTACCTTTATCCCACTCTTCATTATCTGAAAGTGCTTTCAGAAGAATCAAGTGATATAGAAATAGAAAATTGTTATATCACTATTACTCTTATCATCTTTTTATTATTTATGTCAAGGTATTTTTAAAGATCTTTTCCATTCTCACTATTATGTTTATAACTTGTTCCTCTAGCATTTATCTTATCTGGTCTTCCACAGATATTTCAGAATATGACACATAAATATTAACAATAGGACCAAAATTGAATAGTTCTATGTTAAACTTTTTTTAAATCTGGAAGTATCCAGTGAGTTAGGGAATATTCATTATACACTATCTGCAGACACAATTATTGTACCCAAGCTACAGAGGAAATTCTAAAGATACAAAAGACAGGTTTATTGACTTTTGAGCTTTGAGCCTAATCAAAACAACAAGGCAGACAATGAACAACTGAAGAGAACATTTGTAAGATGTATAGACAGCTAGAAGACCAGAGGGCCAAGTTTGATTTGACCAGGTAGAAATCCAAATAAGGCTCTCCTAAGGTGAAATTTCAAAAAGGAGAAGAAAGAGATGAGAAGTCTATGGGGAAAAAGGCATTTTCTATCTGACCCACCAATGTTACTGAATCATTTTCTATGGCCGTTTTCAGTCTCCTAGAGACTACACAGTTTTATGATTCTGTTCTTACTTCTGTTCTGAATACATTTAAAAAGCTGCTTTGGAACTTTGGAAAGCTTTAAAATACCTTCCTTTATACAGTGCGCTCTTGTTTGTTTGTTGCTTTGCTTCCATGACCTTGCATATTGCTCTGGCATAAATTCCCAATAGCAACTACTTGCTTCTCTAGTTCTTTCAAGTTTTTCAAGTCTTTTTAGGTCTTTATTTTTAGCATGACACGTGAAGGGCATGATTTTTTTAAAAAGCAGTTCTGTGGCAGACATGGAATGGCCCAGCAGCTTTGAGATTTTATCCCGACCCTCACCAAGGGCTTTGTACTATCCCTCGGGCAGTTTCATTCTCTCTGCAAAAAAAGAGTTTCTAAAACAGCCTCCTCCACACTTAAATGGAGACGCCAAAGCAATATGCTTTAAATACAGTCTGAATCTGTATTTAGATCAGCTTTGATAAGCTCTAAACCTGGAATAGAATTATTTCCATTTTTTCCCCCAAAGCTGCATCTTCCTTTTCAAATTTATTTGACATTTGAGTTGATGTAGTGACTTAAAAGTTAATATTCATCATGGCAAGCAAAAAAAGGGGGAGCACATTTAAATAAGAAGTTTAAACTTATTTAAACTTCTTTTAAAGTTCTTTTCCCAATATCACAAGACTATCTAATTTACTGCTTCCACAGATATTTCAGAATATGACACATAAATATTAACAATAGGACCAAAATTGAATAGTTCTATGTTAAACTTTTTTAAATCTGGAAGTATCCAGTGAGTTAGGGAATATTCATTATACACTATCTGCAGACACAATTATTGTACCCAAGCTACAGAGGAAATTCTAAAGATACAAAAGACAGGTTTATTGACTTTTGAGCTTTGAGCCTAATCAAAACAACAAGGCAGACAATGAACAACTGAAGAGAACATTTGTAAGATGTATAGACAGCTAGAAGACCAGAGGGCCAAGTTTGATTTGACCAGGTAGAAATCCAAATAAGGCTCTCCTAAGGTGAAATTTCAAAAAGGAGAAGAAAGAGATGAGAAGTCTATGGGGAAAAAGGCATTTTCTATCTGACCCACCAATGTTACTGAATCATTTTCTATGGCCGTTTTCAGTCTCCTAGAGACTACACAGTTTTATGATTCTGTTCTTACTTCTGTTCTGAATACATTTAAAAAGCTGCTTTGGAACTTTGGAAAGCTTTAAAATACCTTCCTTTATACAGTGCGCTCTTGTTTGTTTGTTGCTTTGCTTCCATGACCTTGCATATTGCTCTGGCATAAATTCCCAATAGCAACTACTTGCTTCTCTAGTTCTTTCAAGTTTTTCAAGTCTTTTTAGGTCTTTATTTTTAGCATGACACGTGAAGGGCATGATTTTTTTAAAAAGCAGTTCTGTGGCAGACATGGAATGGCCCAGCAGCTTTGAGATTTTATCCCGACCCTCACCAAGGGCTTTGTACTATCCCTCGGGCAGTTTCATTCTCTCTGCAAAAAAAGAGTTTCTAAAACAGCCTCCTCCACACTTAAATGGAGACGCCAAAGCAATATGCTTTAAATACAGTCTGAATCTGTATTTAGATCAGCTTTGATAAGCTCTAAACCTGGAATAGAATTATTTCCATTTTTTCCCCCAAAGCTGCATCTTCCTTTTCAAATTTATTTGACATTTGAGTTGATGTAGTGACTTAAAAGTTAATATTCATCATGGCAAGCAAAAAAAGGGGGAGCACATTTAAATAAGAAGTTTAAACTTATTTAAACTTCTTTTTTAAAGTTCTTTTCCCAATATCACAAGACTATCTACTTAACTGTTTTCTTACCATTAGACAAGATATGAAATACAGACTGGCAACTGGGGAGCTCACCTAAACCAAAAAAAAAAGCATAAAATGCTCATCTGTCTGCTCACAGGTAACATACATCTTCTTCCACAACATTTGCAATGTCAAATTCAAATGCCCAAGCGGAATTAATATAAATCTTACATGTGCACAAAGATGTGCTTGATTGGTCACCCCAGAAAGCGAACATTTCTTATGAAGGGAGTGTTTATAACTAGAAAAAGAAAGAGGAAGGAAGTATGGTAAGATGGAATAGAAAGGAGAGAATGAGGCAGCAAGGGGCGAGATCAACTTTTTCACGTATTTCCAAAGGTCAGTTGTGGCCAGGGCCGCCTAGGGCGTTAGCACTGTTCCTCACCCTTTGTGCTTTGATACATTTAGGCATCTCGTGTCATTTGCAAGCTTATTTCTAACCAAGTAAATTTCACAAACTCCAATTTTTCCCCATCAGTCTTTGGCTTTAAGGAAATAACATGAAAGTAAAACACTCATCTCCCTAGATATCTATCCTTTCTCCTCCCAGTTCTCTTTAGATTGAAGTATGAAGAGCTTTCTATCCCAGGAAGCAAGTCAAGGTACATTTTTCTCTGCTAGGAGACAATGAGTGCTCTATCACACAGCCACAGGATCTGCACACTGCAAGCCAGTATCCCATTTGTCTGGTTGTGTTCATCATGGGTTTACCCAGCAAATTTTCAAGGCCTAATGTTGATGGACCTATCTTGGAGCCAGTTTCAGAACTGGACCTTAGATTTATGGAAATAAAATACACATTGCACTTCAAATACAAATATCTACTTTGAATTTCAATTTACACATTAAAATGCCTATCCTATAAACCTTAGGCTTGATTTTTGACTCAGAGAGCCTCCTGATTTGGTCCTGAGCTACCTCCGGTGAGGAGTCATTTTAATTCAGCATTCACACTTCCATAAATCAAGTTCTACCATCTTTTCTAATATATGTATCTTTTTGCTAGTTGGCAAGCTTTGGGAGAGATTAAAAGTCACACTTCCTGGCTCCAAAATAGCCTAGCAGTAGCTGGATGGCCCACAGAGCCAGCTCAGTTCACATCATCTTCACAGAAGCTTTCCAAGTATGGAGGTGAGCCTGCTGATACCAGGGAGGATTAGGACATTCCCGTTCTATGCACACAATTTGGACAGTTTCTGACCTGACCTTCAGATACCTGCACATGCTCTCATACATATGTATACACACAAAGCACATACATGTACACCTGGAAGGAAACATGTGCGCCTGTCACACATGCTTCTGATGCGGCAGGAAAATATTTGTGAAATCCCCAAAGAAAAATGTAAAAATTAACACAAAAGTACTGGGCTTTCCTATGACTCAGATAGAATAGAGTGCAACTGCAATGCAGGAGACCTCAGTTTGATCCCTGGGTCAGGAAGATCCTTTGGAAAAGGGACTGGAAACCCACTCCAGTATTCTTGCTTGGAGAATCCCATGGACCAAGGAGGCTGGCAGGCTAAGGTCCACGGGGCCACCATGAGTCAGACACCACTGACTAACTAAGCAAAGCATAACACAAAAGTACTGCTGAGGCTCTGAGGTCTTGAAGAGACCATTCCATGAATGCTGCTTCTGACTTCCAAAAGGAAAAGCTGGGATAAAGAAACAAGGATCACCATAATTCAAAAACACATGTATGCCAATGTCTACTGCAGCACTAGTTACAATAGCCAGCACATGGAAGTAACCTAGATGTCCACTGACAGATGAATGGATAATGTAGTACAGATATACTTAATCATAAAAAGAAATAAAATTGGGTCATTTGTAGTAATGTGGATGAACCTAAAGTCTGTCATACAGTGTGAAGTGCATCAGAGAGAGAAAAGCAAATATCATATAGTAAGGCATATGTGTGGAATCTAGAAAAATAGTACTGATGAACTAAAGTGCAGGGCAGGAATAGAGATGCTGGCATAGAGGATTGACTCGGTGATACAGCAGGGGAAGGGGAAGACAGGATGAAATAAGAAAGCAGCACTGACATGTATACACTACTATGTATAAGAGATAGCTAGAAGGAAGCTGCTGTGTGGCACAGAGAGCTCAGAACGGTGCCCTGTGATGACCTACAGGGATGGATATACACTTATAGCTGATTCATGTTGTTGTGCAGCAGAAACTAACACAATATTGTAAAGCGATTATCCTCCAATTTAACAAAGAAATAAACCATGGGAGCTTCCCAGGTGGCTCAATGGTAAAGAATCTGCCTGTCAGTGCAGGAGATGCAAGAGACATGGCTTTGATCCCTGAGTCGGGAAGATACCCTGGAGAAGAAAATGGCAACACACTCCAATATTCTTGCCAGGATAATCCCATTTACAGATAATCCCTGGCAGGCTGCAGTCCCTGGGGTCACAAAAAGTCAGGCAAGACTGAGCAACTGAGCATGAACATGAAAAACCGTAATGGAAAAGAATATTTTAAAAAGAATGAACACACATACACACACACGCGCGCGCGCGCACACACACATAACTGAATCACTTTGCTGTATAAGAGGAATTAGCAACATTGTAAGTGAACTATACTTCAATGAAAATAAATAAGAAAAAAACAAGGATCACATGAACATCTGAAACTAAATATTACAAACAGGAGAAAAGGGCTAAGGCTGACAAAGAAAAGCAGGCAGCATTAAAATTTCTTTTAAAAGATCAGTGAAAGAACAAAAAGAAGAGGAGGAGAGAGGCAAGAACTGGAAAGGGGTATGAAAACAATGATTTAAGCTGAAATGACACCATGGGAAGAAAAGAAGCCTGTAATTGAACAAATGTGAAATGACTGAATTTCCATTTTAACTTTCAGCCAAAACCATTGGTAAGACTTTTTGAAATACAGACATTAAGAAAAATGGGCAGAACTTCCCGTAGGTAAATCAAAGTTCAAGTGGGACAAAAATTTTATTTGACTTTTTTTTTTGGTTATAAAAAAATATAGTCATTTAGAGAATTTGAAAAATACAAAGAAAAAGAAGGAAAAGAAATACCAAATACTAGAAATAACCTCTGTTAATTTATGTTCTTCTTGTCACAAATATACAAATCTTGAAAATACTATATACGCTGTGACTTTTTTTACATGGTATCTTGCCATGGACAGTTTTCATTTTATTAAGTCATCTTAATATAATTGACAGTTTTTAAACATTTACTTTGATTTTTACTTTATATATTCTAAAGAATAATGCTTAATACACAGCATTTTTCCCTAAGTTCCGATTAATTCCTTATAATTGTGGAAGTTAAATCTGGTACCTTGTTCAAAAGCTTCCAATGGTTTTTTTAGAAATATTGTACTAATTTACACTACCTTAGGTAAGCTTGTTTTGCGATTACCTCCAATTTAACAAAAAGAAATAAACCATGGACTTCCCAGGTGGCTCAATGGTAAAGAATCTGCCTGTCAGTGCAGGAGATGCAAGAGACATGGCTTTGATCCCTGAGTCGGGAAGATACCCTGGAGAAGAAAATGGCAACACACTCCAATATTCTTGCCAGGATAATCCCATTTACAGATAATCCCTGGCAGGCTGCAGTCCCTGGGGTCACAAAAAGTCAGGCAAGACTGAGCAACTGAGCATGAACATGAAAAACCGTAATGGAAAAGAATATTTTAAAAAAGAATGAACACACATACACACACACGCGCGCGCGCGCACACACACATAACTGAATCACTTTGCTGTATAAGAGGAATTAGCAACATTGTAAGTGAACTATACTTCAATGAAAATAAATAAGAAAAAAACAAGGATCACATGAACATCTGAAACTAAATATTACAAACAGGAGAAAAGGGCTAAGGCTGACAAAGAAAAGCAGGCAGCATTAAAATTTCTTTTAAAAGATCAGTGAAAGAACAAAAAGAAGAGGAGGAGAGAGGCAAGAACTGGAAAGGGGTATGAAAACAATGATTTAAGCTGAAATGACACCATGGGAAGAAAAGAAGCCTGTAATTGAACAAATGTGAAATGACTGAATTTCCATTTTAACTTTCAGCCAAAACCATTGGTAAGACTTTTTGAAATACAGACATTAAGAAAAATGGGCAGAACTTCCCGTAGGTAAATCAAAGTTCAAGTGGGACAAAAATTTTATTTGACTTTTTTTTTTGGTTATAAAAATATATAGTCATTTAGAGAATTTGAAAAATACAAAGAAAAAGAAGGAAAAGAAATACCAAATACTAGAAATAACCTCTGTTAATTTATGTTCTTCTTGTCACAAATATACAAATCTTGAAAATACTATATACGCTGTGACTTTTTTTACATGGTATCTTGCCATGGACAGTTTTCATTTTATTAAGTCATCTTAATATAATTGACAGTTTTTAAACATTTACTTTGATTTTTACTTTATATATTCTAAAGAATAATGCTTAATACACAGCATTTTTCCCTAAGTTCCGATTAATTCCTTATAATTGTGGAAGTTAAATCTGGTACCTTGTTCAAAAGCTTCCAATGGTTTTTTTAGAAATATTGTACTAATTTACACTACCTTAGGTAAGCTTGTTTTGCAATACACTAGACAACAATTAGCATTTTCTTAACATGAAAATTCCTCTACTAAATTGATCAGTTCAGTTCAGTCACTCAGCCATGTTCAACTCTTTTTGACCCCATGGGCTGCAGCATGCCAAGCTTCTCTGTCATTCACCATCTCTTGGAGCTTTTTCATACTCATGTACATTAACTCAACAATACCATCCAACCACCTTGTCCTCTGTCGCCCCGTTCCCCTTCTGCCTTCTATTTTTCCCAACATCAGGTTCTGTGCCAATGAGTCCTCTCTTTGTGGCAAAACTATTGTAGCTTTCGCTTCAGCATCAGTCCTTCCAATGAATATTCAGGGTTGATTCCCTTTAGAATTGACTGGTTTGATCTCCTTTCAGTCCAAGGGACTCCCAAAATAAGACAGGAGTGCAAAATATGTCAAACTCACTATTAACTCTAAAGTAAACTTCTGAATACATATAGAAGTTTTTATGCTTTTTCAGAGTCATGAACTCCTTTGAGATTCAGCTGAAATCTATGAAACTTTTTCAATAAAAATGCTCAAATACAACACAATAGGTCTCTCAGAGCTCATCTTTGAACACTGTTAGACTTACTTCTTAACATCAGAACTAAGTAGAATTTCTGGAACACGAGTTCATTTGTAAGCCTAGATCAAATAATCCATTTAAGTACATAGAACACCCATGATTTAGTGGAAATGGACTCAGTCTGAGTCATGGAATTGGTTTCTGGTTCAGCATTTCATCTAAACATGCTTAGGCCCTTATCACATACCAAGCCTCTAGGATCCTTTCTGGAGCTTAAGAGAGAGCCGACCTTCCCTGACATGCTGTAAAGATCCCTACTCTGTGGACAGTCTGTGGTTATTTTCTGTATCTAGGCTGGGTTTCTTGATGTTCAGAACATCAAGGAATCCAGCATCTGAGTCTGTGTGATGTCTGTTCCATGAATACAAATTAATGTCTATACCACTGATTTCACAATTCTTATGGCCTTTCATGGCAGATTGGGAGCTCCTTTGCAGCACAAGTTGGGTCTTAACTGTGCCTGATTTGTTTAGTACATTCCCCAGTAAATGTCTGCTAAAATAAACCAATCTAAACAAAAGAGAAAAATATCTTCCAAAACTAGATAAGAGTAATTCCACTTTGCTTGGGATGACTATAAATCTGCAAGATGTTTAAATGTGTACATACATTGGCCATCTTTTCAGCTTAAACAAAATATTTTTATACAGCTGATTCTTGTTATTCATAGTAGTTATGTTCTACAAAGTCATTGGAAACACTGAATTAGTGAATACTGAACAATTATTCATAGGGGGTGAACAGGTTCTTGTGAGTCTCTGGTCATTACATTTTCATCAACCAATCAATATATGATCTTATTTTATGTGTGTTTCTGGTGAGACACATTATTTAATATATATTGTTAATTCATTAATACTGAAATGCTATAGGCAATGGCCCCATAACTCAGGTCTCAATAAAGCTCATTTAACACACATATTATCTTCCTTGGTGGCTCAGATGGTAAAGAACTGCCTGCAATGCGGGATACCTGGGTTCAGTTCCTGGGTTAGGAAAATCCCTTGGAGAAGAGAGTGGTAATTCATTCCAGTATTTTTGCCTAGAGAGTCCCATGGACAGAGAAGCTTGACAGGCTGCAGTCCATGGGGTTACAAAGAGTTCACTACTAATATTTCATTTTCAACACACGTATTTCTTCTACAAGGCACATTGCAGCCTTCTTGTGCTTGAGAACACTAGACAGCAATTCAGTATATTTGTGGGCCATTTTACACAGCAAAATCACCATCAAAAAGCACAAAATGAGGCTTCCCTGGTGGTCCAATGGGTAAAGAGTCCACCTTGCAGTGCAAGGGGCACCAGTTCGATCCCTGGCCCAGGAAGATCCCACATGCCGCAGAACAGCTGAACTGGTGTGTCCAATTACGAGCCAGAGCTCTGGAGCGCATGCGCCCAGAGCCAGTGGTCTACAACAGGAGAGGCCACTGTGATGTGAGGCCCACATGGGCCAAAGAACAAAGATGGATGAAAATAAATAAATAGCCAATAAAGGAAGTCAAAATTGGGGGAAAAAAAGTACAGAAAATAAACATTTTTTTAAGAAGCACAAAATGCAGAACAAATGCAGCATTAAATATACCAAGAAAAGGATACTTGTTTACAGTGTGAGAGGTGGAACAAAAAGGCAGACATCACCTTGTTAGGAACTCAGTAAGTGTTCATGGTATTAGGGTTCTCCAAAGAAGCAGAATCAACAGGAGATATTGGTTATAACAATATATTTTAATGAACTGGTTCATGCAATTACGGAAGCCAAGAAGTCCCACAATCTGCTGTTTGTTAGTCAGAGGCCCAGGAAGCCAATGGTGTTCTGAGAATAGGCAGGTCAATGATATAAGCCTCAGCATAGGACAGAAGCCTGAGGTCTCAGCTGAAGCAGTCAGGCAGAGTCAATTCTCTCTTCCCCCACCTTTTCGTTCTGCTCGAGCCTCAACAGATTGGATGGTGGCCACCCTCATCACACAAAGCAATCTGCTTTACTCTACCAACTTGAGTGCTCATCTAAGCTGGGAACATCCTCGCGGACCCAGCCAGAAATAATGTTTAGCCAAATATCTGGGCATTCTGCAATCCAGTAAAGATTACACACAATATTAACCATCACACTTGTTAAATGAAGAATGCAGAATTTGGGCTTCCCTGGTGGTCCAGTGGGTAAGGACACCGCCTTGCAGTGCAAGGGGCGCCGGTTCGAGCCCTGGCCTGGGAAGATCCCACGTGCCGCAGAGCGGTTGGACTGATGTGTCCAATCACCGAGCCGGAGCTCTGGAGTGCATGCGCCCAGAGACGGTGCTCTGCGACAACAGAGGCCACCACGATGGGAGGCCCACATGGGCCAAAGAATGAAGATGGATGAAAAATAGAGAAATGAAAGACCAACAGAAGTGGCCCACCCGTCCCCCTCCCTCCCCACCCCCCCCCCCCCCAAAAAATAAATAAAAAAAATGTTTAAAGAAAAAAAAAAAAGTGGCCCGCCCCCTCCCTCCCCAGCCCACCCCCCGCCAAAATATAATACTAAAAAAAAAGATAACTAGAAAATCCATGTATTTGGAAAATAATACATTTATAAAGAAAACAGAGGTTAAAGAAAATTCTCAGTGGAAACTCAAAAATACTTTGAAGTAAATAAAAGTGAAAATCCTGGGACTTCCCTGGCGGTCCAGTGGTTAAGACTCCACACTCCTCACATTCAGTGCAGGGTATCTGGGGTTGATCCCTGGTCATGGAATCAGATCCCACATGCCACAACTAAGACTCCATACAGCAAATAAAGAAAAGAAAATCTTAAGCAGGAAAATGTATTATATAGTTAGACCCAAACCTAACAAAAAGAAAGTACAGGTCAGATTCTCTCACATAATAAATGTAAAACTCTTAAATAAAATATTAAACTGAATTCAGTAATAATGTACCACACCTAATGAACACAACATAGATGACTGAGTTCACCTTATTCCAAGAACACAAGGTTGATTTAACATTTCACAATACCACTTCAGTGTTGTCAACCAGACTGAATGAAAGAGAAATCTCTATAATCTTTTTTTTTTATTAATTGAAGGATAATAGCTTTAGAGAGTTTTGTTGTTTACTTCCAAACATCAACGTGAATCAGCCATACGTATACACACGTTTCCTCCCTCTTGAACTTCTCTCCCGTTTCCCTCCCCAGCCCACCCCCCTAGGTTGTTACAGAATAGATTCAGAAAAAGCATAGGACAAAATTTAACATCTATTAATCTAATAAACACCACACCAAACATTACTTTTAATACTGAAATGTTGAAAACTTTTCCTACAGATCAATAAAAAGAACATGATTTTCACCACCACCAGTTCTACTTGACAACATACTGGAAAGACTAGCCAGGGTAATAAGACTAAAAAAAGGCATAAGATTGGAAAAAAAGTAAGTAAAAATATCAGTCTTTTAGGTCACATGATTGTGTTGTCTTCCCTCAAGAACCACCCTAGCAATTTGTTCTCCCACCTCTCTGCTTTAGGACCACCGTCTCCCATAGGATGCCTCCCAGTCAACCTCAGCTGGGGTTTAAGCAAAAAAGACAAGGCTATTGAAACATGAAACACAGAGCAGCTTGAACCTGAAACTCCTAAGCTTGGACCACCTCAACCAGAATAATCCTAAACCAGAGGAAACACCTCCACATGGCACAGCAATTAGTGAAAGAGATTGGAATTACAGCAAAAAAAAAAAAATGATAGTAATGAGTTAACATATGCTAAACATCTGTTCTATGCCATGCATGGTTCCAAGCATCTTACATGAATTAACTCGTGAAATTTGCACAGTAACACTGAGGAAGGTAATGTTTCCCCATTTTGCAGCTGAGACAAATGAGGCACAGAGTTGGGTTTTTTTTTAATTATTTAATTTTATCTTTTTTAAATTTTTACAAGTTTTGTTGTTCACAGACATGTATGTTCCCAAATCAGTCATATGCATATCCTTGGCACCCTCCCCCCTCCCAGTTCCCCCCACCCTCCCTCTCCAGGCCATCGCACCCCGCCCCTGCAGGATCTCCTATTCCCGCAGTGCAATGACCATAGCTATCTTTTTCACATATGATAGTATAGGTTTCCATGTTACTCCTTCTATGCCTCCCACCCACCATTCATTCCCCACAATGTCCATATGTCTCTTCTTCATGTCTGTTTTTCCATTGCATCACTGTGTGTGTTACCATTACCCTCTTACTAGATTCTATATATATATATGTGTTAGTATACTCTACTTGTCTTTTTCTTTTTGTCTTACTTCACTTTTTATGAGAGGTTCTAGATCCAGCCACCTCATTAGGACTGATTCTTCTGCATTTCTTTTTACAGCTGAGTAGTATTCCATTGTATATATGTACCAGAGTTCTTTTATCCATTCATTCATTGATGGACATCTAGGTTGCTTCCACGTTCTAGCTATTGTATAGAGAGCTGCAATGAACATTGGGGTACAGGTACTTCTTTCAGTTTTGATTTCATCAGGATATAAGCCTAAGAGTGGGATTGCTGGGTCGTATAGTGCTTCTATTTTTAGTTTTTTAAGGAATCTCCAAACTGTCTTCCATAGCAGCTATATCAATTTACATTCCTACCAGCAACGCAGGAGTGTTCCCTTTTCTCTGAACCCTCTCCAGCAGTTACTGTCTGTAGATTTCTTGATGATGGCCATTCTGACCAGTGTGAGGTGATATCTCATTGCAGTTTTGACTTGTATTTCTCTAATAATAAACGAGATTGAGCACCGTTTCATGTGCTTTTTGGCCATCTGTATGTCCTCTTTGGAGAGGTGTCTCCTTAGATCTTGCTTCCATTTTTTAATTGGGTTGTTCATTTTTCCGGTGCTGAGTTGTCTGAGTTGCTTGTAGATTTGGGAGATTAATTCTTTATCTGTTGTTTCATTTGCTATGATTTTCTCCCATTCTGTGGGCTGTCTGTTCAGCTTTTTTGTGATTTCTTTTGCTGTACAAAAGCTTTTAAGTTTCATTAGGTCCCACATGTTCAGTTTTGGTTTTAGTTCTGCTATTCTAGTAGGTGAGTCAGAGAAGATCTTGCTTTGGTTTATGTCCTTGAGTGTTTTACCTATATTCTCCTCTAAGAGTTTAAGGGTTTCTGAACTTACACTTAGGTCTTTAACCCATTTTGAGTTATCTTTGTCTTTGGTGTCAGGGAATGCTCCAACTTTATTTTTTTGGATGTAGCTGTCCAATTTTCCCAGCACCATTTCTTAGAGGTTGTCTTTGTCCCATTTTATATTTCTGCCTCCTTTATCAAAAATAAGGTATCCATAGGTGTGTGGGTTTATCTCTGGTTTCTCTATCTTGTTCCATTGATCTATGTTTCTGTTTTTGTGCCAGTACCATACTGTCTTGATGACTGTTGCTTTGTAATATAGTCTGAAGTTAGGGAGGCTGATTTCTCCAGTTCTATTCTTCTTTCTCAGGATTGCTTTGGCTATTCAAGGTCTTTTGTGTTTCCATATGAACTGTGTTATTCTTTGGTCTAGTTCTGAGGCACAGAGTTTTTAAGCAAGTAACACAGTTGAGAACATAGAAAGAAACAAAGAGTGAACTTAAGGAACCAAGAAGGATAAGAACGTAGATTATCTTCTTGATAAAGTGGGACTTGGTGATTTTTCAGGATCACTTTAGTTTGCCTTTTGTTACAACTAGGCATTCACACAGACTCAAGGTAGATAGACGCTTGGACTCTAGCTACTTGTCAACTTTTGCATGGCAAATGTGGAAGTGTCCAATGTCAATGCCAGAGAGGATTCTTTTCCCTTTAAGAAAGATACTGCTTTTGTAGCTTCCAAACTAACATCCTCATAAGGAAATGTTGAACAGTTTCTAGGGACTCACCAGGACACTAATCTAAAAAAAGACAAAAAGCCTAAACATCAGCTGACTACAATTCACCCTACTGACTTGAGACAGGTCAGTTCCCTACCTTATTTTGGGAAACCCAGGAAAAAGACTGGTAGGCGGAAGGTATTTGGAAGATCAACAACAACAAAAAACCCATTTAATCTATGCATCCAAAACCACTGAGGAAAAAAAGGTCATCAAAATCCCAAAGCCCAGTGAAATACCTGCTTGAGAAACGGATCTAACATCAAAGCTAGGCTGAATATTGATGATTAGATTGTGGTTTCTCCATCAAGCTTTTCAAAGAACTTAAAAAAAAAATCACTCAAAGATGGGAAGATTAGAAACAGAGGTCTATTACTAGCTCTTACCAACAAATGTGAAGTACTTACTAAAAAAGAGAGACCTTTCAGCCTGACATTTAGACATTTGCTTATGTGATGTCCACTCTCCCATTAGAGTCCTGATCTAAATTTAGGAGTCTAAAAAGAACTAAGTCTCTCCTCTCACCCATTTCTAAATGCCAACTAAGAAGGCATTTCTCAGACCCTTTGCATCCTCAAGAAAGCCCTAAGAACTTTGAAAAAACTAAGGACAAAAAGGTCAGAAAGTTCAAACACAGTATGCAGTCTCTCCTCCTTCCTAAAATGGCCATTTGGTTACAATTTATGACAATGAAAGAGTTAAAGTTTTGCACTGTTTAAGAACAACCAGTTGACCTTTAAATCCACTGGTTTGAATCCAATCACCTTTCAACAAGCATGAAATCTGGCACAAGGCGTACTAACACCAATTATTTTCATAGTGTACATGACAGAGCTCACTGTGTCCTGTTTAGAAAAAAAATAAAGTAATACATGTTCATTTCCAAAAGCCAGACTTAGAGACCGAGTGTCTCTGTTGGCAAGGGTTGTCCTTTGAGAATTGTCTCAAAAAGTAATCTTGCAGAAGACCTTTCCCAGAAAAAAGTATAGTTCCTCAAAGAAAGTAACTTTTTCATGTTGTTTAAATTCTGTTCAATGAAATGGCTTCTCCCAACTTCAAAAGTAAAAGTAGCTGGGAAACAAGGCTGCCCCAGCCTCCTCCAGGGGATCTTCCCAACCCAGGGGCTGAACCCACATCTCTTGTGTCTCCTGCACTGGCAGGCAGGTTCTTTACCTCTAGTGCCACCTAGGAAGCCCAAATTACATACTACACTCAGTTAAGAGCTCTGCGTTCCACATATGTAAGAGACAAACTTTCCCCTTCCCATGAAAGGGGCAAAACACTGACTCTCACTTTGAGCAAAGGCATGAACATCCAGGAACTCCAAACCAAGCAGAGTTAACCTCCTCAACATGCTTTATACACTCGAGGCAAACAAAACTTGTCTTTTAGCTGATTCATGACCTTTACTTTGTTTACTGTCTAACCTTCCATATTAGTGCATTGTTCATGGTTGTTCCTCTACTCTAATTCTGTTGAAATAAAACCTATCCTTCAAATCCACCCCCACCCCCAAAAAAGAGTGTAGAACGACTACTCCTTAAAACAATTCTCTGCTTTTTGAAAGTAATTCCCATGAGGTTCTTTTAAGTGATCATATTCCCTCATGCCTTCAAAATAGAATCCAGTTTACAGATATTCTGTCCTGGGGCTTTTTAAGAGCAATGGCATGACTGTTTTGTACAATCCCAGAGAGAGGAGCTCTCCCTGGAGGCCTGTGGCCTGTGACCAGACAGCTTCTGGCCAGTTGCAAAACTGTGCCCTTCAAGGCCTTGTTTATCCTCTACCCCCAGGTCTCCTCTGTGTCTCATCCCAACCCATTTCTCCCAGTCGGTCACATGGAATATCAACCCCACACCTGGACCATATTCGAGTGTGCTTTTTAGGACTGAGACTTTTGAGTTTCCTTTCCAAAGCCTCCTCTCTCAGCATCTTTTGCTCCAGTGAGACTTCTTCTGCCGGTCCCTCCTTGCCACAGTATTTAGTTGCCCTCTTTCTCTCCCCGCCATGTGACAGTACAGAAGGAGAATGGTCAGGATCTCACAGCCATGTGGGCAGCGGCCCCAAGCCAGGGCCCAGGGCACTGCCCTCCCAGCCACTTCCACCCTGGGGCTGAGGAGGGAGGGGCTGGCTTCAGGAAGAGAGGGGACGGCCTGCCCTGGCTCCCGCTCACAGTCCGTGTCAGGAAGCCATGTGCCAGCCCTGGCGCAGAAGGTCCCGTGGAGTTTACTGTCTATCAGGACAACCTGGTCACGTGAAGAGCCCTGAGGATGACTCAGAAATCAAAGAAAGTCTCCCAGAGCCCTGGCAGAGCAGGGTTATTCCACAGACATGCCAGGCAAGACAGGCAGCCGAGGCTTCCACAGGCCTCGCTCACTGTCCTGTCCTAAATCTCCATCCTTCGCAAGAAACAGAGCAACCTTACTAGCTTCTAAGCAGGCATAATTTCCAATCCCTTTTTCCTGCATCCTGAATTGATGCATTGCTAAAGTCCAGATACTCTCCATCAATCCCAGCTCACAACTGATTCCTACCTGATTCCTACCTACTCACCTTCCTTGCCAAGACTGGGGAACAGGGAAAATCTAAGTGTCTTTGTTTTTTTTTTTTTTTTTTTTTCAGAGTGTCTTCTTATACCACCCTCAGCCAAACAATCAACAGAAAAACTCTGATCACCTGAGTACAAGGTGTGACCCAACAGTACACCTGCACCTGACTTTTTTTTTTTTTTTTACAGTTTTATTGTTTACTGTCATACATAAACCCAAATCAGACATAGGTATACACTTGATTTCTCCCACTTGAACTTCTCTTTCATCTCCCTCTCCATCCCACCCCTCTAGGTTATTGCATAGCCTCTGTGTAATTTCCTTTAGTCTTACAGCAGATTCACATTGGTTGTCTCTTTTACATACTGTAGTGTAAGTTTCCATGGTGCTCTTCCCATACCTCTCACCCACTCCTCCTTTCCCCCAACGCCTTTAAGTCTGTTCTCTATGTTTGACATTTTTAATTACTTTTAATTACTCCCCTCACATATGGTCCATAACTCCCTTGGTCACATCACTCTAAAGTCTGTAACACAAAAGGAGACCCAAAGTCCTATTTGCTTGCAGAATTGCATGGCCACATCTTCAGTTAACACTTTCTGTTTTATTAGGGTCCATGACTCTATAGAGGATGAAATCTGTTCAGGTCAGTCACCATTTTCTCTCGTTTCCATCAGCATCCAACAGACCACTGCCACCACCAGAAAAGCAAAGTGGTCAGGGGGAAAAGAAAAAGAAACCAGGAGATACCTGAAGACAGAAGACCAAAGATGCAGGCCCAGAACTGTTGTGTCCTGAATGACTTTGACCAAGTCAGGATGATTCACTAAAACCTCAGTCTCTCCTTCTATAAAATGGGAACTGTAACAGTTGCCTTACAGAGTTGCATGAAGGAATCAGTAAGATAGTAAAAGTGAACATAATTTTTAATTATAAACAGAGAAAGAGGAAAAGAGGAGAGAGGAGGTGAAGAAAAACTGAAAAAGATCCACTTTCCTCTCCTTTTTGCACAAGCAGGTAAAATAAAGGGTTCAGACAGGGAGCCTTAATAGGATAATCCAAAATGTAATATTCTCAGGAACCATCAAAGGGAGAGGCTACTATCATTTCCAAGCCTGGTCACAAGCTCAGTTTGAGCAGCACATTTTGACTCCCTGGGTGCACTAAAGGTTTGGGACTAACCTGCAGGAAAAGACCAGAAGCTTTCCTCAAAGAGCAGCTGCAGGACAAACTTCAAGACCTCGGGGTGAACTTACTTTTCGATAGATCACCTTCGGGAGAAAATTCCAGCTTTGTGTTGTCTGCTGGGCCTCACTCAAATGGGAAGTTCTGCTCAGAGGCCTGAAATAGAAAACAGGAAGTCAACAGAACTGATTTCCCTAACTCCCCATGCAAATCACTGCATTTGCTATGGATAAGAACTATACAGTGAGGTGTAAACCTTCTTTTTAAATGGAGGTCAGGGGCCAGCTGTGTACAGAAAACATCCTATTCCAGAAAAAAAAAAAGGAACAACCCATCAGCTTTCTTTCTAAATGAACGAGGGAAGCAGAGCTGGGTGGACAGTGAAGTAGAGGCTAGCAAAGCCATTAGAACCAAACTGCCGCTAAAAACAACGAAGTGTCCCACTGGGGTGCTCAGACACTGTTCTCTGAGCTGATTCTTCTCTGCAGCCCCTTCTGAAGGGGGCAGTGGCTAAAGGGGCTCCCCTCCCAACTTCCTTATCACCATATGTAGTATCATTATTTTCTCAGATTCCACTGTTTGAAACTTGCAAGTTGAAACTCCAAGCTCCACCCTCTCACCTGCCCCTTTAGTCAGTTTCCATCCTATACTATCAGGTTCATCGCATTTCCAAAACCTCAAAGGCAAAGTGGTCAGGGGGAAAAGAAAAAGAAACCAGGAGATACCTGAAGACAGAAGACCAAAGATGCAGGCCCAGAACTGTTGTGTCCTGAATGACTTTGACCAAGTCAGGATGATTCACTAAAACCTCAGTCTCTCCTTCTATAAAATGGGAACTGTAACAGTTGCCTTACAGAGTTGCATGAAGGAATCAGTAAGATAGTAAAAGTGAACATAATTTTTAATTATAAACAGAGAAAGAGGAAAAGAGGAGAGAGGAGGTGAAGAAAAACTGAAAAAGATCCACTTTCCTCTCCTTTTTGCACAAGCAGGTAAAATAAAGGGTTCAGACAGGGAGCCTTAATAGGATAATCCAAAATGTAATATTCTCAGGAACCATCAAAGGGAGAGGCTACTATCATTTCCAAGCCTGGTCACAAGCTCAGTTTGAGCAGCACATTTTGACTCCCTGGGTGCACTAAAGGTTTGGGACTAACCTGCAGGAAAAGACCAGAAGCTTTCCTCAAAGAGCAGCTGCAGGACAAACTTCAAGACCTCGGGGTGAACTTACTTTTCGATAGATCACCTTCGGGAGAAAATTCCAGCTTTGTGTTGTCTGCTGGGCCTCACTCAAATGGGAAGTTCTGCTCAGAGGCCTGAAATAGAAAACAGGAAGTCAACAGAACTGATTTCCCTAACTCCCCATGCAAATCACTGCATTTGCTATGGATAAGAACTATACAGTGAGGTGTAAACCTTCTTTTTAAATGGAGGTCAGGGGCCAGCTGTGTACAGAAAACATCCTATTCCAGAAAAAAAAAAAGGAACAACCCATCAGCTTTCTTTCTAAATGAACGAGGGAAGCAGAGCTGGGTGGACAGTGAAGTAGAGGCTAGCAAAGCCATTAGAACCAAACTGCCGCTAAAAACAACGAAGTGTCCCACTGGGGTGCTCAGACACTGTTCTCTGAGCTGATTCTTCTCTGCAGCCCCTTCTGAAGGGGGCAGTGGCTAAAGGGGCTCCCCTCCCAACTTCCTTATCACCATATGTAGTATCATTATTTTCTCAGATTCCACTGTTTGAAACTTGCAAGTTGAAACTCCAAGCTCCACCCTCTCACCTGCCCCTTTAGTCAGTTTCCATCCTATACTATCAGGTTCATCTCATTTACATCAGACACAAATTCAGCTAGTTTTCCCATCAAGGCCCCACTCTGGTTCTCCACATCTTGTCATTTTCTCAGCCATCTCTGGTCTGAATCAGCACCTCAGTCTTCCTGCCTTCTCTCTTTTAAAAGACTTCCAGATGAATCTTTCCAGCAGACAGTCTGCTCACGTTATTCCCCAGCCTTAAGGTCTGCCACCTCCTAATAACTCCTGATCAAATCTAAATTACTCACAAAGGGGTCTCACCAGAGCTCTCTAGCTTAGTGTGCTATAGCAGAAAGTGCCCCAACCTGGCTGTGAATAGATTCAGTAAGAATCTGTCTTAGGTGAGCTTTACCACGACGTGGCTGTGCGCAAATTATGAAACTTCTCTGCACTTTGGTTTCCTCATTTGTGGAATGAAAATTATTACACCCACCCACGTAGTTATTAAGGGACTACATGGGAAAATACATATGAGAAGTCAAGTGGGTTCCAGTAAGAAAAGTAATGAGTGCTTGCTGCATCCTGGGCTCTGCTTTGAGCACCACACATGTGTTTATGCAGGTATTTTTATTATCCTCACTTTGCAGAAGAGGAAATTGAGGTAAGAGAAAGTGAGGTCACTGAAACCACACAGCGAATCAGTAGAGGAGGCAGCGTCTGCACTCAGGCAGTCTGATTCCAGAGCCTGCACACTCCAGCTCCAGCCTCTGCCGCCTCCCGCCCGCACCACTTCCCGCCCTCCTGCCGTGTGCACAGACCGCCTCAGCCCACACGCCCACCCCAGGCTCCCCCTCTGCCCTGTCCCTCCTCGTGGATTCTACGCCAAATTCTCCCTCCAGTCTCACTTGGTGTCTTGAGAAAAGCAGCTCCTATATTTTCTCTATACTCAAGCATACCATCTCTTTCCTCTTTTTTATCTTGACCTCACTTACGTATCAGCTTGTTTTCCACCTCTTTCTATCATCTGTTTCTAGAAATCGCATCTGAAAAATAGACAGTATCCCCCAATTCCAGAAGGTCCTGGAAGAATCATGGTGTTTCCAGCAACCCCTCAGCTGCCATTACCAAGCCAAATCACCTAAGTTCCAGTCACTTATCCAACCAACATTTACCAAGCATCTGCTGTGTTCATTTCGGCAGATGCAGATCACATGGGCTCTGTCTTCCAAGAGCTCACAGACTCACGAGGAGATCAATGGTTATGTAGAAAATTTGAATAAGCTGTGATGAATATGAAATGCATGCTGTTAGTGGCATCTCCATCTTCGGTTCTTCTCTTGCATTTCCCATGTCATGCACATAGGCTGACACACTGCTCCGTCCTGTTCATCTCCACGGCCATCCCCATGGTTCACTTACTCCTTACCTCATTCCTGAGCTACTGCCATCACCCCCCAAACTCATCTCACTCCCTCATTCTCCTGCCCCTCAAGAGCAGCCCACCTGCTGCTGCCAAACAACCTACATGTGTTGTCAACCTACATGGTGGTCACTCCCATATCTGAAAACCACAGAGGTTAATGAGGCAAAGCGGTCTGGGAACTTAGCAGATTTCCAATCCTTGCTTTGCTCCACTCCCCTGCTCGCCCACACACCTTGCCTCACACGTCACACCAAAAAGAGACTTCTTTAAGATTTTCAAAACCAAGTCACCTTCCTATTCCCTACCGTCCCCTTGCTCTCTGGATTGACTAGCTCATTTTTCTCTCTGAAATTCAGATGCTCCTCCAGGACTCAGATCAAGTCACCTCCTCCATGAAGCCTTCTCTCATTCTCCCACAAAAGTTTTGTTGTCTGGCTTGTTTTAGCCTTGCATTTGTATCTCCTTTGGAGCACTTTAATTCTATCTTGCTTTCCAGGCAGGACGAGGCTTAATTTTATGGTCTCTGTATCTTTAGAACAGTCTTTGTCTTTATCATCTTCATTCAGAACTGCAGCTAGCAAATTGCCTCAGGTATAACACGTCTTTGTCTTTTTATCTTGACCTCACTTACGTATCAGCTTGTTTTCCACCTCTTTCTATCATCTGTTTCTAGAAATCGCATCTGAAAAATAGACAGTATCCCCCAATTCCAGAAGGTCCTGGAAGAATCATGGTGTTTCCAGCAACCCCTCAGCTGCCATTACCAAGCCAAATCACCTAAGTTCCAGTCACTTATCCAACCAACATTTACCAAGCATCTGCTGTGTTCATTTCGGCAGATGCAGATCACATGGGCTCTGTCTTCCAAGAGCTCACAGACTCACGAGGAGATCAATGGTTATGTAGAAAATTTGAATAAGCTGTGATGAATATGAAATGCATGCTGTTAGTGGCATCTCCATCTTCGGTTCTTCTCTTGCATTTCCCATGTCATGCACATAGGCTGACACACTGCTCCGTCCTGTTCATCTCCACGGCCATCCCCATGGTTCACTTACTCCTTACCTCATTCCTGAGCTACTGCCATCACCCCCCAAACTCATCTCACTCCCTCATTCTCCTGCCCCTCAAGAGCAGCCCACCTGCTGCTGCCAAACAACCTACATGTGTTGTCAACCTACATGGTGGTCACTCCCATATCTGAAAACCACAGAGGTTAATGAGGCAAAGCGGTCTGGGAACTTAGCAGATTTCCAATCCTTGCTTTGCTCCACTCCCCTGCTCGCCCACACACCTTGCCTCACACGTCACACCAAAAAGAGACTTCTTTAAGATTTTCAAAACCAAGTCACCTTCCTATTCCCTACCGTCCCCTTGCTCTCTGGATTGACTAGCTCATTTTTCTCTCTGAAATTCAGATGCTCCTCCAGGACTCAGATCAAGTCACCTCCTCCATGAAGCCTTCTCTCATTCTCCCACAAAAGTTTTGTTGTCTGGCTTGTTTTAGCCTTGCATTTGTATCTCCTTTGGAGCACTTTAATTCTATCTTGCTTTCCAGGCAGGACGAGGCTTAATTTTATGGTCTCTGTATCTTTAGAACAGTCTTTGTCTTTATCATCTTCATTCAGAACTGCAGCTAGCAAATTGCCTCAGGTATAACACGTGCTGAAACAATGAATAATGAATACACTCTTTAATTTTTTGTATGTGAGGTAGTGAGCGAAACCTCATGAGGACCCAAGAAGAAGCCTAAGTTTTTTCTTCTTATTATCATCTCATCTTTTATCCAACAAGTGTTTTTCCATCCCTAGGCAATATGCTAGGCACTCAGGGTCCAAAAATTACATAAAATAAACACTTATTTTCTATCAGAGATGGAGCCATAATACAAATAAAATAGTCAGATACATAAAAAATCATAGGAATTACAAAATTATGCCAATTCTACTACTAACTAGGAGTATGACTTGGGGAAATCACATATGCTGTGAGGTGTTGATACCTATACAATGCAAACTCATAGCTAGCTGATCAATGAGTTTATGATTATAATCATTGGATGGCCTGTTTGCTAGTGGATAGCATTTTGATGTGAGTCAATATATTTGTGAAAATTACTAATGCTAATTAATTCCAGGGAAATCAAGTAAGCAGCAACTAAAGTAAAAACTAAAAGCTGAAATTGGTAATTAGACAGTGAGGAACAGCTGAAATTGGTAATTAGACAATGAGGAAATGAATTATACTTGCTTCATCAAAGCTATTTACATAAGTAAACTACTGAAATTCAAGGTCATAAAATTCAACACTGTGTATCCTGGTTCCTCCACCAACACAGGCATGAAGCCTACTGTGAGAGGCCCTCCTTTGCCAAACCTCAGAAAATGGGAATTAGATCACCCTCTAAGCAGAAAAATTGTTTTATTCCAAAACCAAGTCACCTTCCTATTCCCTACCGTCCCTTGCTCTCTGGATTGACTAGCTCATTTTTTTCTCTGAAATTCAGATGCTCCTCCAGGACTCAGATCAAGTCACCTCCTCCATGAAGCCTTCTCTCATTCTCCCACAAAAGTTTTGTTGTCTGGCTTGTTTTAGCCTTGCATTTGTATCTCCTTTGGAGCACTTTAATTCTATCTTGCTTTCCAGGCAGGACGAGGCTTAATTTTATGGTCTCTGTATCTTTAGAACAGTCTTTGTCTTTATCATCTTCATTCAGAACTGCAGCTAGCAAATTGCCTCAGGTATAACACGTGCTGAAACAATGAATAATGAATACACTCTTTAATTTTTTGTATGTGAGGTAGTGAGCGAAACCTCATGAGGACCCAAGAAGAAGCCTAAGTTTTTTCTTCTTATTATCATCTCATCTTTTATCCAACAAGTGTTTTTCCATCCCTAGGCAATATGCTAGGCACTCAGGGTCCAAAAATTACATAAAATAAACACTTATTTTCTATCAGAGATGGAGCCATAATACAAATAAAATAGTCAGATACATAAAAAATCATAGGAATTACAAAATTATGCCAATTCTACTACTAACTAGGAGTATGACTTGGGGAAATCACATATGCTGTGAGGTGTTGATACCTATACAATGCAAACTCATAGCTAGCTGATCAATGAGTTTATGATTATAATCATTGGATGGCCTGTTTGCTAGTGGATAGCATTTTGATGTGAGTCAATATATTTGTGAAAATTACTAATGCTAATTAATTCCAGGGAAATCAAGTAAGCAGCAACTAAAGTAAAAACTAAAAGCTGAAATTGGTAATTAGACAGTGAGGAACAGCTGAAATTGGTAATTAGACAATGAGGAAATGAATTATACTTGCTTCATCAAAGCTATTTACATAAGTAAACTACTGAAATTCAAGGTCATAAAATTCAACACTGTGTATCCTGGTTCCTCCACCAACACAGGCATGAAGCCTACTGTGAGAGGCCCTCCTTTGCCAAACCTCAGAAAATGGGAATTAGATCACCCTCTAAGCTTTACGATTTAAATTATTTAAGAATTAGTAATCAGAATGCTTTGTCACCTTAAAGAGAGTTGGTAACTCCCAAATAAGCAGCAGTTGCCTTAAAATACACTTGAAAACATGCACATCTTTAAAAAAAAAAAAAAAAAAGAACTCAACACAAAACCTGATTTTCATTCATATAATTGTAGGAAAATGAGGCCATAGAGTTAAAGGCAAGAAGTTCTGTCCAAGCGCTCTTCATCTGAAAAGGAGTCTTGACCAATAGAGTTTAACTCTCTTGGCCAAACCTGTTCTTCAGATAGAGGCGAATTCTCACTTTACTGTAGCGCAAATTAGACAAATCATTTAACAGCCTCCTCAAGCTTTGATTCTGTACTCATCCAGCCTGGTTACTGACTGGTTTGCTATGAGGTCTGTCTGTTGGAATAGAATATGGTGATCAAGCTAATAAGTATTTTGGTTTCTGGGTCTTTTGTTGCAAATTAGTATGTCATTCTTGTTGGCACATCAGTCTAATTAGCTGATTAATACGAGTTCTCACCCAGGAAGTAGATACCCTCAGTGACTTCATTTGTTAATCAAGTTTCTGGGCCAAAAGGTTAAGGTATAAACCTTAGATCTTAGAAAATTGGACTGCAAAGGCACCTTGTAGAGATTTCAGAAAGATGGCAGGGTGCCCTTCTCTTGGAGACTTCCCCAATACCACATGCCATGTACCTTTTCTCCAAACTCTCTAATTGGTACCTAGAGGTAAGGCCCAGATTTTCTTTTCCTTGTGCTTCATAGAGCCTAGTCAGGAACAAGGCCGTGGTGGGCATAAGAGATGCTTGTCAGGACTTCCTTGGTGGTCCAGTAGTTAAGACTCTGTGCTTCCAGTGCAGGAAGTGCAGTCTCAATCTCTGGTTGGAGAACTAACCACATGCCATGTGGCTTGGCAAAGAAAAGGGGCTCCCATATCCTACTACTGGTATTTACTACAAAAGGAATGGAAATGGTGTGGGGGCTCAAGGCAACCTCCCCTCTCTCATGTAGGTAAGGTGTTCTTTTTGCTCCTCCTTTGTATCCATCACACCTGGTGCCTGGCATGTCAAAGGCATTTAATAAATGGGATGAAGCAATCAGTCAATATCAAAAACTTTTTTTAAGGATTTACACCTGCTAAATTCAGAACTACCAAATGGTATGATTCCTACCCTTAAACAAAATCAATGTATAACTTAAGATCTGAACCGTGAATATGATTTGGTCTCAGGATGGGTCATTAATCAATGAAAAACAACTTCACAACCAAGAAGTTATGTCAAAACAACAAATGTCCCTTTGCGTTTCTCAAACACTGGTAAAGGGACCCAGTCCACAGCAACAATCCATAAAACTCCCTTTTTCCCACGGTTACCTCCTATCACACAAGCTGTTTTGTTTACCTTTCTCCTTCAGATTCCAAAACTCTTCCCCAGCTTCTGTCCTCAACCCTCACCCCTTTTCTCCCTCTGTTTTCTCTTGATTTTGCATCACAAAAGCCCAAAAGAACTGATCTGATAATATCAAATCTTGCTTAAAATCTATAGAAGGAAAGGAAATGAATAAGCAAAACCAGAACTATTCTTTTTTTTTTAATTGGGCATAGCTGCTTTACAATGTTGTACAATAAAGTGAAGTAGATACCCTCAGTGACTTCATTTGTTAATCAAGTTTCTGGGCCAAAAGGTTAAGGTATAAACCTTAGATCTTAGAAAATTGGACTGCAAAGGCACCTTGTAGAGATTTCAGAAAGATGGCAGGGTGCCCTTCTCTTGGAGACTTCCCCAATACCACATGCCATGTACCTTTTCTCCAAACTCTCTAATTGGTACCTAGAGGTAAGGCCCAGATTTTCTTTTCCTTGTGCTTCATAGAGCCTAGTCAGGAACAAGGCCGTGGTGGGCATAAGAGATGCTTGTCAGGACTTCCTTGGTGGTCCAGTAGTTAAGACTCTGTGCTTCCAGTGCAGGAAGTGCAGTCTCAATCTCTGGTTGGAGAACTAACCACATGCCATGTGGCTTGGCAAAGAAAAGGGGCTCCCATATCCTACTACTGGTATTTACTACAAAAGGAATGGAAATGGTGTGGGGGCTCAAGGCAACCTCCCCTCTCTCATGTAGGTAAGGTGTTCTTTTTGCTCCTCCTTTGTATCCATCACACCTGGTGCCTGGCATGTCAAAGGCATTTAATAAATGGGATGAAGCAATCAGTCAATATCAAAAACTTTTTTTAAGGATTTACACCTGCTAAATTCAGAACTACCAAATGGTATGATTCCTACCCTTAAACAAAATCAATGTATAACTTAAGATCTGAACCGTGAATATGATTTGGTCTCAGGATGGGTCATTAATCAATGAAAAACAACTTCACAACCAAGAAGTTATGTCAAAACAACAAATGTCCCTTTGCGTTTCTCAAACACTGGTAAAGGGACCCAGTCCACAGCAACAATCCATAAAACTCCCTTTTTCCCACGGTTACCTCCTATCACACAAGCTGTTTTGTTTACCTTTCTCCTTCAGATTCCAAAACTCTTCTCCCAGATTCTGTCCTCAACCCTCACCCCTTTTCTCCCTCTGTTTTCTCTTGATTTTGCATCACAAAAGCCCAAAAGAACTGATCTGATAATATCAAATCTTGCTTAAAATCTATAGAAGGAAAGGAAATGAATAAGCAAAACCAGAACTATTCTTTTTTTTTTAATTGGGCATAGCTGCTTTACAATGTTGTACAATAAAGTGAATTAGATATATCTGTACATACACACATATATATATGTGTGTGTACACATATATATAACCTCTTTCATGGCCCTCTCTCCCATCTCCCCATCAATACTACAAGGAACTATCACTTCACACTGATTAGAATGGCCATCATTAAAAAATCTACAAAGAAATCACTTCACGCTTCACCTGAAACCAGCACAACATTGTCTGTTAATCAGCTATACTCCAATGCAAAATAAAAAGCTTTTTAAAAATCTACACACAGTAAATGCTGGAGAAGGTGTGGACAAAAGGGAAACCTCTTGTACTGTTGGTGGGAATCTAAATTCATAAACCCACTATGGAGAACAGTGCAGAGATTCCTTAAAAAAAAAAAACTAACTGAAAATAGAACTACCATATGATCCAGCAACCCCACACCTGCGCATATATCCTGAAAAAATCATAATTGAGAATGATTCTTTATAAGCAGTGAAAGAAGAATGCCTCATAACTATCATATACTAAAAAATGCTGACCTGATTATATAATTATACAATTTTTAAAGCCAAAATAAATAGAAAATAGTATCAAGTGAAGAAACTGTTAAAATTTTTTAAGCATCTACAATGTTTGGGAGACCTGTGGCAATCACAATAGATTTATTGATCACTTGCTATAAAAACTGTCTTGGGGATACTGTGTCAGGAGTACCAAGACCACCCCTATATCTGAACATTCACTAGAAGAACTGAAAGAATTCAGCCTATAGTTGTACTTGGGCTTCCCTGGTAGCTCAGCTGGTAAAGAATCTGCCTGCAATGCAAGAGACCCTGATTCAATTCCTGGGTCGGGAAGATACCCTGGAAAAGAGATAGGCTACCCACTCCAGAATTCTTGGACTTCCCTGGTGACTCAGAAGGTAAAGAATTTGCCTACAATGTGGTAGAGACTTGGGTTCGAACTCTGGGTTGAGAAGATCCCCTGGAGTAGAGAATGGCATTCCAGTATTCTTGCCTGGAGAATCCCCATGGACAGAGAAGCCTGGTAGGCTACAAGATAGAGGGGTCACAAAGAGTCAGACACAACTGGGTAACTAAGCACAACACAGCACACAGTTGTACTTACATCTAAGATGTCTTACAGTGTAGTAAGAAATCTGATCTACACTTTAAGAAATCTGATCCCAGTCAAATCATAAGGGAAAAATTATGTGGAGAATCTGAAGGATTCCAGGTGTAGATTCCCTTATGATCTCTCCCCTTCCATTAGAGGACTCGCAGAGAACATACAACACAACAACGAAAAAGCTGCAACACCAAGCATTGATCCAGACTCGGGAAGTTCCTTAGAGACCTGGTGCCTAAGGTTTGTACAGGGCGCTGATCATGTAGGTGCTCTTTGCCTGGCACATGAAAAACCTTCCAGACTCGCAGAAGGAAAGCAGGAATTCTAACATAAACTGTATGGTTTGCATAAAATTCTAGGCACAATGAATCACACCCATAGGTTAACTGACTGTGAGAACCAAATTCCTAGATGCCAACCAAGAGTGAACCTTGCAAACAGGCCTTTCTACGAGTAGCAATCTCAGCCCTGTGATTTACCTTTTTCCTGCACAGATTTGAAAACCACGTTCTTTCCCTTGGGGCAACTGAAATCTAGAGAAGTAAGACTTCTACATAAAAACAAGCATTGCACACAGTAGACTGGATAACACTAAAAGTAATACTTTTCAAAATGTTCTTTTGATGACCTTAATCAGAATCAGCAGTGTGCTTGTCAATGGCTATACCTTGAAGCATCCTAAGCAATAGAAGAATGAGGTGCCAGTCAAAGCCATGGATTAAGGTGATATTAGAGAAGACCTTGAATACCATAAGGAGAAATTTTTTTTTTTTAAAGATTTATTTATTTTGGCGGGGGTAGGGTGGGGAGAGAGGGGAGCAGGCAGACCACTTCTATTGGGCTTTCATTTCTCCATTTTCATCAGTCTTTGTTCTCTGGCTCCTGTGGGCCTCCCATCGCGGTGGCCTCTGTCCTTGCAGAGCACCGGCTCTGGGCGCATGCGCTCCAGAGCTCCGGCTCAGTAATTGGACACATCGGTCCAGCCGCTCCACGGCACGTGGGATCTTCCCAGGCCAGGGATGGAACGCGTGACTGCAGATCCCTGGAGTAGAGAATGGCATTCCAGTATTCTTGCCTGGAGAATCCCCATGGACAGAGAAGCCTGGTAGGCTACAAGATAGAGGGGTCACAAAGAGTCAGACACAACTGGTAACTAAGCACAACACAGCACACAGTTGTACTTACATCTAAGATGTCTTACAGTGTAGTAAGAAATCTGATCTACACTTTAAGAAATCTGATCCCAGTCAAATCATAAGGGAAAAATTATGTGGAGAATCTGAAGGATTCCAGGTGTAGATTCCCTTATGATCTCTCCCCTTCCATTAGAGGACTCGCAGAGAACATACAACACAACAACGAAAAAGCTGCAACACCAAGCATTGATCCAGACTCGGGAAGTTCCTTAGAGACCTGGTGCCTAAGGTTTGTACAGGGCGCTGATCATGTAGGTGCTCTTTGCCTGGCACATGAAAAACCTTCCAGACTCGCAGAAGGAAAGCAGGAATTCTAACATAAACTGTATGGTTTGCATAAAATTCTAGGCACAATGAATCACACCCATAGGTTAACTGACTGTGAGAACCAAATTCCTAGATGCCAACCAAGAGTGAACCTTGCAAACAGGCCTTTCTACGGTAGCAATCTCAGCCCTGTGATTTCCCTTTTTTCCTGCACAGATTTGAAAACCACGTTCTTTCCCTTGGGGCAACTGAAATCTAGAGAAGTAAGACTTCTACATAAAAACAAGCATTGCACACAGTAGACTGGATAACACTAAAAGTAATACTTTTCAAAATGTTCTTTTGATGACCTTAATCAGAATCAGCAGTGTGCTTGTCAATGGCTATACCTTGAAGCATCCTAAGCAATAGAAGAATGAGGTGCCAGTCAAAGCCATGGATTAAGGTGATATTAGAGAAGACCTTGAATACCATAAGGAGAAATTTTTTTTTTTTAAAGATTTATTTATTTTGGCGGGGGTAGGGTGGGGAGAGAGGGGAGCAGGCAGACCACTTCTATTGGGCTTTCATTTCTCCATTTTCATCAGTCTTTGTTCTCTGGCTCCTGTGGGCCTCCCATCGCGGTGGCCTCTGTCCTTGCAGAGCACCGGCTCTGGGCGCATGCGCTCCAGAGCTCCGGCTCAGTAATTGGACACATCGGTCCAGCCGCTCCACGGCACGTGGGATCTTCCCAGGCCAGGGATGGAACCGGCGCCCCTTGCACTGCAAGGTGGTGTCCTTACCCACTGGACCACCAGGGAAGCCCCCATAAGGAGAAATTTGAATGCTATTTCATAGCCATGGGAAAACCATTGAAATTTTTCTTTATTCTTCACCAGCTAATAAGAAGATGAAAACAGCACTACTTGAAGATGAATCTGACTACCTTACGTAAAATACAGTGGAAGGGGCAAAGAAAGTAGGCCAAGAACCCGTAACCTCAAAGAGAAAGAATGATCATAACTAATATCTAAGGATCACTCACCAGGAGCTTACACTGTCCAAGGCACTTTACATGAATTCTCATGTCAGCCTTCCAAAGTAGGCTATAATGTCATGCAATGAATTCAAACCTAGGGAGTGTGATCCCCGAGCTTGTACACTTCCTTGTCTATAAATAGGGAGTCAGGACAGTAGAAAAGGAGCAAGCAGTGAAGCAGTGCATGGGGTGAGGGGGGGAGGTAATCCCAAGTGACTCCTACATTCACGTTGTCCTTTCCTCCCTTTGTGTGCTTTCTTCTAAGATGACGGCAGAAAGTCATCTTTGAAAAATGATAGATGATTGAAACAGAGAACTAAAACCAGAAATTGTCACCTTTTTTCTGAATGAGATAAGAGAGGTGAAGAATAAATAGGAGTCAGAGCTTCCTGACCCAGATAGCTAGTAAGAAACAAAGCTCCTTGTGGCAGTCGATCTAAAAAACGAGTGGGCAGCTGGTAGCATTCTTTTATTTTTAATATCTCAGAGAAATTTACACTATTAAAAATCTTCCTATTTTCCTCTGATATAATACAACCCCGATAGTATTTAATAACTGAGTTACTCTAGAGAATGTAATTTTTAAGACATCTAAAATTAACACTCCAGAGTCACCACTGTCTCATCATCAAGATGCACTTGTTGATCACTTAATCACAGAAAAAGTTTTAGAGATGCTTTAGCAAAACACTGTCCCAGCAGCTTTAGGGCAGGCAGCAAGGTAATTTACTTAATCAATAAATTCTTGGTTTTTCATAAAACGCAGAATTTAAAAAAATAAACTACTTGCGGAAAAACTAAAAAAAAAAAACAGAATTAAGCAACATGACACGACAAACCACTATTTATGGAGAACTCATTTGTTGCCTCCACTGGCATTAGGCTCAAGGCCAGTGAAACACATTTAATGTTCCAAAATAACTCAGTTCTAGGATACTGATCTTATCATGTTGGAAGTGACTCTAAAATCTTTGTTAGCCATTAACCTGACTTCTAAGCAAGCAGTCGGTAGCTTTCACCTTCACCCTATTAGGTAACTCAGAAGTAGGGTCAAGAAATGACAAAGAGGAATAACTTAAAACCTTCAATGTTACAGGGAAAGTTCATTCTAACTCAGGTGACCAATTCAGTGATAGGTTGCTTGAGAATTCTTTTCCCCTAAAAGAATGCCAGAGAGAAGTTATTTGCTTGCTTATTGTTACAGCATTCTGATGAAGCTTAAAAGAATGAAGGAAGACACACCCTGCCTTCCAGGAGTCTCATGAGAAAGATGGTACACACGCAGGTAAAAACCATATGATTTTGAGAACCAACTGGGGACTCTATTCAGTGCTCTGTGATGAACCAAATGGGAAGGAAATCCAAAAAAGAGTGGATACATGTACACGCGTAGCTGATTCACTCTGCTGTGGAGCAGAAACACTATAAAGCAACTATACTTCAGTAAAAATTAATTTTAAAAAATGTGAATACACATAGGGAAACATTTCTAAAAGGTGTCAAAGCATGGGTTATGGAAATCAAACAACCTCAGTTTGCAGCCTGGCTCTACCAGTCACCATCTTAAGTAATTTTTATAGGCATATCAACACTTCAGTTTCCCCTTCTGAAAACTGTGCTAGTATTAACACCCACCTCGCAGGCTGTTGTGAAGCATGAGATAATGTACGCAGAATGCTCAGTGCATAAAAGGCATCCAGTGAATGCTAGTTGCTATCACTGTCATAAAACAATTAGTTTTCTTTTTACTACTACGGTCACTACTGCTACCAGAGTGGGTGCTCTCATCTAGATTCTGTCCCCTACCTTAAAGAGAAGCAGACTCCCAGGCTGCATGCACTGGTCCAGTCCAGATGGAATAACTCACCTCAGGCAGGGAAGCCAGGAGGTTCAGGGATTGTCAGAATGTCAAGAAGACTATTTCAGATGGCTGTAGAAGGAAGGAAGTACAGCCTGGATAAAGTAGATAAGTACATTTGCTCTAAATGTTTTCTTGAGCTGAGAAAGGGCACATGTTCACAGTCACATGATTTTCAGAATTGGAAAGTGACTTAAAAATCCCTAAGTCACTCACACACATATACACACACAAAAGCAGTTTTTAGACAACCACAGAAATTGTATGCTTTCCTCTGGTGTTATTTGAAATTTTAAAATTTGGTATCAAGAGGGGAAAGAAAAAATAAGATGATTGCAATGGTAACCTTGAAAAACAAAATACTTTGACCTCCAAAGCTGCTCATTTCTTCCTTGGATCATGTGGCAACAATGAATCTTCTTGCTCACCACAAGCTTCTTCCCTAAGTAATGGAGAAACAGAGCCCAGTGCAGGTTACTCTCAATGTCATACTTCATTGCTGCTTTATTTTCCAAAGTCATGAGACACCTTCACCTTGACTCTGAGACACCCCATACAGGGCCAGGACAAAGGACCGTAAGACTCTAATGGTTGGCTCTTAGCCACACAGCTAGTTGGCGAAGAAAAGAAACAGGAATCCTACGGATGGAGAGGGAGATTAGAGGAGGAGAGGAAACAGAAATGAGAGCAAGGGCTTAGAATAACTTGCTATAGGAAATCAAATGATGTGGGCAGCTACTTAGATCTGAGCAAGCCTGGGACTTCAGCAAAAGGCTTTTTTAGGGAAAACATCCTTGCTGCTGTATGCAGTGCACAGGAAATTTACATTGTCAGATGCCTTATCCCAGTATCTTTTGCTGCCAGAACCTATAATGAAATATCAAAATATAGCTAAAGGTAAAATCCAGTTGTAATGTTTTTCATTTGAGGAAGTTTTTCTACTTTTAACTGGTGCTCACCCCATTTTAGGAATAAAGTTGAAATATATTTTTCCCCTCAGTTCATTATAACAAAGTTAAAGGTTCGGTAGCTAGAAAAACAAATTCTATTTTCAATTTTTTTTAGAGCATTACACACTGATCATCAAGGATCCTGGACTGTTGGGTGTTCCCCAGTCAAGAGCACAGTTTTTGGTCTGCTTTCCTTAGAGATGACCTCTCACTCTGACAATCTGTAGACCTTCTGAGTCCTCCTCTGCCTAGATTTTCAATTCAAGTAACTGGTGGCTGGGCATTTTGCAGAGTCTTCCTATCAGAACCCTTTTTCCCTTGCCAGTACAGCCCTATGCTCTTGCTAAAGCCTTAGCCAATGTGTGATGGTGGCTCTGAATTTCAGTCTTTTCCCAAAAGGGAGAGGATCAAAAAGGAGCTTCCTAACTGGAATTTATTCTGTTTAGCCACTTCCCTACTACTTACCGGAGACTGTGCAGATGGGAATACTCGTAAAAAGTTACATAAACAGGCCCATGTTTGAGTAGTCCTCTGAAACCGAAGTTAAGTACACTCGGGGTGTTCTTCGTGCTGACCAGTAAACTGCGGTGTTTTCTCAGAAGAAAAGAGGGCGGCCTTTTTCTCTTGAAGACGTGGGAAACAGGGAGGCGTGTGGGAGGCTCCAGAGTTTCTGTAGAGGAAGGGAATGGAACAAAAATCTACCACGAAGAGGAATTTGGGCGGGGGGGACGGCTTTGCTGAAAACTGCGCTTCCTGACTCAGGATACATAACAGACTCAGGTTTGATTCCTCGGTGAGGAAGATCCCCTGGAGGAGGAAATGGCAACCCACTCCAGTTTCCTTGCCGGAGATGGAGGAACCTGGCGGGCTGCAGTTCATACGGTCGCAAAAGAGTCAGACTGGACTGAGCACGCGCGCAGAAAGGCATCCTTTCGCAAGCAAACAGCTATCAGTGCGTAGCAAGTAATCAGGCAGCTGCTGGCGTTTATCAGCATCAGTTGAGCGAAGCTGATGGTGCTAATGATTTAAGCCTGTACATCCAAGCCACCCCTGGCCTGCTAGTGGGGGCTGAAGAGAGGAAAGGCCGGAGTGGGCGATGCTTGGAAAATGATGAAAATCTAACATCAGTGTGTTCACTCCCTTATGACTCTCTGAAGTCTCTCTTGGGAAAATTAGGTCTGGGAAGTTTCCATACACAGGCAAGTGAGTCCTCAAAACCCTTACAGGAGCCATCCAAGCAAATCATTCCATACCCATTCTCTGTAATTTTTTTTTTTTTACCTTATTAATAGTCAATGTTGAATTTGGGGAAAAAGATCTTACTTTTGTGAAGAGAGAATACTATAAATGGTTCAAAATTCAAAAGTTATAAAACAAAGTAGAGTGAAATATCCTCCATACCTCTCTTTCCTAGCCACTCAGCTACCGTTGCAGTTTCTTGAACAGAGGTCCAGAGCTGTTCTATGCATATACAAGTACATACGTGCATGTGTTTTCTTTAAATCTTTAATTGTAGGATAACTGCTTTAAATGTTGGTATTTGCCATACAGCAACATGAATCAGCCATAGGGATGTGTGTGTGTGTGTGTGTGTGTGTGTGTGTGTGTAGTGGAAATTTCATAAATCATATACATACGTGGGTAGTTTTCAAACTTTTAAAATTTTGATCCACAAAGAAAAAGAAAAAACTTCTCTCTGTTCCATGGATGTGGTGGTCTCTGCCGCAGTACCAGAATACCTTAATCACTTTAGCTTGACAATGTGTGTGCATCAAAGTATTTATGTTTCTCATTGCAATTCTGATTCAGGATTTCTTTTGTCTATCTTGCATTCTGATTCAGGATTTCTTTTGTCTATCTTGCATGTCTAATTTTCCAGATAAACTTTAGAATCCCTTCTCTGGACATGTGATCCTTTCTTTCATTGTATCTTGGCACCAAATGATGTTGTTTATATGTATAAAGACCATTGATTTGATACAAAAATCAACCCACACTAGTCAATTCTGTTATTTATTGTTGGTGGTCATGATCTTTCAGTTAATTACCTTGTTTTCTAGACACAGAATCATATCATTTGAAAATATGATTATTTGACCTCCTTTTTTCCTATTTATACAGCTCATATTTCTTTCTCTTACTTATGTTGACTAGCACCTCAAGATTAATATTCACTAATGTGATGAACATTCTTCTATTATCTACCCATTAGGCATGAGCAGATTTTTGAGGTAAGAGAAATATATTAAGACAATAGGAATTTAGTTCTGTTTCCTGAGGTTTTGTCCATCATCAATCATGAGTTTTACTTTTACAGCAAACATTTTTAGCAACCAAGGGTGTGCGCACTTGTGTTTTAATATATTAGTATGATGAATTGTATTAATAGGTTTCCTAATCCTAAGCTCTCCTTTCCCTCCTAAAATAAACCTCACCTGGTCATGTTTTATTTTTCTTTTATGACACCTGGGATCTGTTGGCAAATATTTTATTGAAGACTTTTGCATTGATAGTCACGAGGCACTAGTCTGTGGTTTTCTTTCAGTTTATTATTGATGTTTCATGAGAGACTTTGGCATTAGTGTAATTATAAAAGAAATCAGAGGCTTTTCTTCTTTTTCTAGAAGAGTTTTGAAAAGCAGTGGAGTGGAGTGATTAAGACTGAAAGGAGTTCATCTATGAAAACATTGGCACCTGGTAGTTGAGGAGAGGGGCAGCCTTTTGAAAACCTTCATATTTTTCAGACTGTAATTGATCCCTTTAGATTTTCAAAACTCTTCTGGGGTCAGTCTTAGAACTATATTTTCTAGAAGTTTCTATATTTTATCTAGGTTTCTAGAAAGTATATATTTTACTCCAGGTTTTTTAATTAATTTGTATATGGTTGAACAAATAAGTCTCCTGTAATCTTATTTTCTAATCTTGGGGTTTTTTTTTTTTTTCCCTCTTTCTGATTTGTCCCTTTCAAAAATATATGTTGCACCATTTTTCACAATAGTCAGAAGGTAGAAGCAATCCAAGTGTCCACCAACGGATGAATGATAAACAAAATGTGATATATGCAATACAAGGAATATTATTCAGACATAGAAAGGAAAGAAGTTCAGACACACGTACATTATTTGATCAAATAATATTTATTGTTGGTGGTCATGATCTTTCAGTTAATTACCTTGTTTTCTAGACACAAATCATATCATTTGAAAATATGATTATTTGACCTCCTTTTTCCTATTTATACAGCTCATATTTCTTTCTCTTACTTATGTTGACTAGACCTCAAGATTAATATTCACTAATGTGATGAACATTCTTCTATTATCTACCCATTAGGCATGAGCAGATTTTTGAGGTAAGAGAAATATATTAAGACAATAGGAATTTAGTTCTGTTTCCTGAGGTTTTGTCCATCATCAATCATGAGTTTTACTTTTACAGCAAACATTTTTAGCAACCAAGGGTGTGCGCACTTGTGTTTTAATATATTAGTATGATGAATTGTATTAATAGGTTTCCTAATCCTAAGCTCTCCTTTCCCTCCTAAAATAAACCTCACCTGGTCATGTTTTATTTTTCTTTTATGACACCTGGGATCTGTTGGCAAATATTTTATTGAAGACTTTTGCATTGATAGTCACGAGGCACTAGTCTGTGGTTTTCTTTCAGTTTATTATTGATGTTTCATGAGAGACTTTGGCATTAGTGTAATTATAAAAGAAATCAGAGGCTTTTCTTCTTTTTCTAGAAGAGTTTTGAAAAGCAGTGGAGTGGAGTGATTAAGACTGAAAGGAGTTCATCTATGAAAACATTGGCACCTGGTAGTTGAGGAGAGGGGCAGCCTTTTGAAAACCTTCATATTTTTCAGACTGTAATTGATCCCTTTAGATTTTCAAAACTCTTCTGGGGTCAGTCTTAGAACTATATTTTCTAGAAGTTTCTATATTTTATCTAGGTTTCTAGAAAGTATATATTTTACTCCAGGTTTTTTAATTAATTTGTATATGGTTGAACAAATAAGTCTCCTGTAATCTTATTTTCTAATCTTGGGGTTTTTTTTTTTTTTTACCTATTTCTGATTTGTCCCTTTCAAAAATATATGTTGCACCATTTTTCACAATAGTCAGAAGGTAGAAGCAATCCAAGTGTCCACCAACGGATGAATGATAAACAAAATGTGATATATGCAATACAAGGAATATTATTCAGACATAGAAAGGAAAGAAGTTCAGACACACGCTACAATATGGATGAAATTTGAAAACATTATGCTCAGTGAAAAAAGCGAGACAAAAATGGACAGATATTCTATGATTCCACTTATATGAAATATCTAGAATATGCAAATTGATACAAACAAAAATAAATTTGAGGTTACCAGGGACTGAAGAGAGGGTAGAATGAGATGTTATTGCCTAATGGACACAGAGTTTCTATTAAGGGTGAAGAAAAAGTTTTGAAATAGTGGTGATGATTATACAACCTTGTAAATATAATTAGTCCACTGAACTAAACTCTTTAAAATGGCAAGCATATGTTTTATGACAATAAAAAAGTCAATTTAGAAAAATGAGCATGGCAAACAACTCATAGACTTCACTTTGCATTTTTAAAAATCTTCAGGGGCTTCCCTGGTGGTCCAGTGGGTAAAGAGTCTGCCTTGCAGTGCAAGGGGTGCCGGTTCGATCCCTGGCCCAGGAAGATCCCACATGCCAAGGAATGGCTGGACTGGTGTGTTCAATTACAAGCCAGAGCTCTGGAGCGCATACACCCAGGGCCGGTGCTCTATAACAAGAGTCCACTGCAGTGGGAGGCCAACACAAGCCAAAGAATAAACATGGATGAAAATAAATTAATTAATTAATTAATTAAAAAATTCTTCAGATGCATTTGTTTCTGCTTTAATATTTGTTAATGTTTATTTGATCCTTTTTTTCCCTAAATTTTATAAATTCTGTATTGGATGCCTAATCCACTTAATTTAATTATTAATTATACATAATGCTATAGATTTTCCTGTAAGCACAATCAGTGAGATCTCATAGCCTTCAATATGTTATAATTTTTGTTATTTTCTAAATATTATGCAATTTCAGTTTCAAGAATTATTTAATGAATGTTCTTTAATTTCCAGGAGGTAAGGAAACTTTTTCTCTTTTTATTACAATTCCTAACAACAATTTTCACAATAGTCACCAGAGGATATTATCTATTTCTATTTGGGAGAATTTATTGCCATTTTCTTTGTGATTTATCATGCAGTTAATTGTTCTTCTCCATTGATACTGGAAAGTATATGTTTTCAGAGTATATAGTCTGATGTATACCTAAGAGCTTATCATAATGACTATCAGTTAGGCAGTCCATACCATTACTTCCTTTTTCTATTTTACCATCACTAGTTAAGATAGAATTAAAGTTTTCTGTTATTCAAGCATTTCTCTCTATTCCTGTTGTCTGTAACGTTGGCTCTATGTTTTCCAAGACAATTTGTCTCATCACATTAACATACATTATGAGTTACATCCTTTGTTATTATCAACTGCCATTTTTATTTAATTCAATGCTCTTTGTTTTGAATACAGCCAGACAGTTATGATTGCTTTTTCCCTCTCCTATTTCTTCTCCCTCTCGCTCTTCCTCTGCTAGACCTCCTAGTCAGCTTGGCTGCTCTAGCAAAATATCATAACCTGGGTGGCTCACAGTTCTGGAATCTGGAAAGACTAAGACCAAGGCGCCAGCATGGTCAGGTTCTGGCGAGAGCTCTCTTCCTGACTTGCACACGGCTGCCTTCTCGCTGTGTCTTCTTACGGTAAAGAGAAAGCTCTGGTGTTTCTTCCTCTTCTTGGGTACCAATTCTCTCAGATCAGGGCCCCACCCTATGCCCTCATTTAACCTTAATCACCCCTTCATCATCCCTAATGTATAATCTCATGAGGGGTTACCACTTCATCAGATGAGCTGGGGGGCTGGGTAGGGGCGGACACTGTTCAGCCTGTAGCAATGTCTGATCCCAACTGCTTATATTCAGCCTTTCTGGGCCTCACCATTTTAGGTGTATCTTATTATTACATCTTATCATTGTCATTTTATTATTACACATAATTGGACTTCACTTTTTTTATGCATTTGAGAACCTCTTTTAGTAGATGTGTTAGACCATTTATTGTTATAGTTACATGTCGGGGCAAAACTTGCTACTCATAGTTTGTTATGATTCCCTTCTCTTGCTTTTGATTATTCTATGGAATCTGTTTCATTATACCAGCCTGATTTCCCAGCCTTATAATAGTTCGATTTTTACATAGATGATTGTCTTTGAGGGTTCATAAACTTACCTGGATGTGTGTCAGTGCTGACCATTGTATTAGTTTTTCCTGGGCCACAGCGTACCCTTTCAATTTGTCAATTCATGTCTCAGTTTATCTTCCAAAGTGATGTACTGAATAACATCTCCAGACTAATTCTTAAAATAAGGTATGTGTTGTAAATTTTTGTCTTCCATATCTTCCATAATCTTTCTAATCCATTTTCACTTGGTTTGTCTCTGTTCTGCTTGCTTTACTTGATCCTGTCAACCTCATCTTCACTGACATCAGCAGTGTTAATTCTCCTCTGTATCTCTTCCAATATGCCTAAATTTCCTTGGTGACTTTTTCTCTTTGGCCTCCTTCCTGAGCTCTAGAAATTCTTGTTTCTTCTCTTTCTATGGTGCCCCTGTTATTTTCCCTGAGCTCTCAATTCTTTTCCTTTGAGTCTCATCATTGTCTAATTAAGTTCTGTTAGTGCCACCATTTATTTAGTCATAATTTCCAGTATCTTGGTGGCCACCTGTTAGTTTGAGGATCTTTTTCTTCCATGCCTAACCCCTGTCTCCTCCCCTCCCTTTGTTATGTGTTGTCTTGTGTGGAGCCTGTTCTTGTTGCTTTGGGTTGCTCATCTCTAAATTAAGTGCGAAGAGACAACTCCTTGGAAAAGACCCTGATGCTGGGGAAAATAGAAGGCAGAAGGAGAAGGGGGCGACAGAGGACAAGATGATTGGATGGCATCACTGAGTCAATGGACATGAGTTTGAGCAAGCTCTGGGAGATGGCGAAGGACAGGGAAGTCTGGTGTGCTCCACTCCATGGGGTCTCAAAGAGTTGGACACGACTAAGTGACTGAACTGAACTGAAAATTAATTGCATTCTTCTCAGACTTTAAAGGTGGTCCTTGTTGGGGAGAGGACGAGCAGTTACAGGCTAGCGGGAATTCTCGGTGGTTTGGGGGGAAACTCATTATGACAAAGCTGTAAACGTGACTTCTGCTAGGTTTCACATCTCTTCAGCCAACTAAGATATTGGTAGCTAGAGAGAACACAGTTCAGACTCTCCTCTACCCTGCCTCATCAGGAGACAGACCAAGGATGCATTTCTACATGTTTTTTATTTTTAATTCAGCACTGCTTCCTCCATTTCTCTGTGGGATGAAATAGGGTCTGGGATCTAGCCCCCACTCCCACCTCCTGTGTGGATGCTCTTCCTGTGATTCCAAAGAAAGGATCATTGGTTCTACCCCTCAGAGTGCCATCTGCTTAAGAAAATAGTTCCCTGCTGGCTGTGTCTAAGGTCTACATCCTCAAACACCCATTCTGGCAGTGTTAATTCTCCTCTGTATCTCTTCCAATATGCCTAAATTTCCTTGGTGACTTTTTCTCTTTGGCCTCCTTCCTGAGCTCTAGAAATTCTTGTTTCTTCTCTTTCTATGGTGCCCCTGTTATTTTCCCTGAGCTCTCAATTCTTTTCCTTTGAGTCTCATCATTGTCTAATTAAGTTCTGTTAGTGCCACCATTTATTTAGTCATAATTTCCAGTATCTTGGTGGCCACCTGTTAGTTTGAGGATCTTTTTCTTCCATGCCTAACCCCTGTCTCCTCCCCTCCCTTTGTTATGTGTTGTCTTGTGTGGAGCCTGTTCTTGTTGCTTTTGGGTTGCTCATCTCTAAATTAAGTGCGAAGAGACAACTCCTTGGAAAAGACCCTGATGCTGGGGAAAATAGAAGGCAGAAGGAGAAGGGGGCGACAGAGGACAAGATGATTGGATGGCATCACTGAGTCAATGGACATGAGTTTGAGCAAGCTCTGGGAGATGGCGAAGGACAGGGAAGTCTGGTGTGCTCCACTCCATGGGGTCTCAAAGAGTTGGACACGACTAAGTGACTGAACTGAACTGAAAATTAATTGCATTCTTCTCAGACTTTAAAGGTGGTCCTTGTTGGGGAGAGGACGAGCAGTTACAGGCTAGCGGGAATTCTCGGTGGTTTGGGGAGAAACTCATTATGACAAAGCTGTAAACGTGACTTCTGCTAGGTTTCACATCTCTTCAGCCAACTAAGATATTGGTAGCTAGAGAGAACACAGTTCAGACTCTCCTCTACCCTGCCTCATCAGGAGACAGACCAAGGATGCATTTCTACATGTTTTTTATTTTTAATTCAGCACTGCTTCCTCCATTTCTCTGTGGGATGAAATAGGGTCTGGGATCTAGCCCCCACTCCCACCTCCTGTGTGGATGCTCTTCCTGTGATTCCAAAGAAAGGATCATTGGTTCTACCCCTCAGAGTGCCATCTGCTTAAGAAAATAGTTCCCTGCTGGCTGTGTCTAAGGTCTACATCCTCAAACACCCATTCTGGCAGTCTTTCTGCATCCATGTTTGATTTCTACTGCATTAACAGCACTCCCATATATAATCTTTTGAGGGTTACTGTTCAAGTTTTTGCAAAGGTAAATTCATATTTCTATCCTCCTTTTTTTTTTCTGGCAAATTCTGAGGGGAAGGATGACAAAAATATCTGTAGCATGCCCTTTAAATAGAAGCCCCAATATTTACAAAAGATAAAATCAAGTTCAAAGCAAACATAATGAGTCATTTTAAAGGGCAAAAAAATGCCCTGGTAGGGGAAGACACAGCCTGAGCACTGGTCATGGAAGGGAGTGAAAGGGAGTGGAACGGCTTCTATACCACCACCTTGGTGCCTCGGTAGGGGATTAGAAGACCAACATGTAGATTATGCCTATGTTGGGCCCTCCTTGTGAAACTTATTTCTCCCCAGACCCCACTGCTTTCCCTCACCCTTACCCTTTAGAATCCTTTGCACACCAAATGTGGTCCATGGACCAGCAATAACAGTATCGCATGGGAGCTGGTTAGAGATGCAGGCCTTACTTCAGACCCCAGATCCACTACAGGACTCAGCATTTGAAAAAGTTCCTCGGGTGATTCATAGGCAGAGAAATTTGGGAGGCACCACTGTCAATCTCAGCTCAAGCATCACTTCCCCCTGTTGACCCAATCACTGCAGGATCCTCAGCCACACCCTCATAAACCGTTCCTTTTCTTCTGAGCTCTCACTTTGGAATTATGCATTTCTTAGGATAATTTTGTTCTGTTCATCTATGCTTCTCCAAGAGTGCCAGGCTCCACAACTCTCCCACAACCACTCAGTAAATATTTGCTGAATGAATAAATGAAAGTGCAAAACACCTTTGTGTTGTGCACAGAGCATTTTTTGTGCCAGTGTCACGGCACGGTGCAATTACTTTATCTCTGATTAACAGACACAAGGAAATGCTAAATCACCTCTATTAAACTGTTATCCCCTAGAGAACAATCAACAGGAAAGATAAAGGATCTTCCTGTGATTGGTTTCTACCCCTCAGAGTGCCATCTGCTTAAGAAAATAGTTCCCTGCTGGCTGTGTCTAAGGTCTACATCCTCAAACACCCATTCTGGCAGTCTTTCTGCATCCATGTTTGATTTCTACTGCATTAACAGCACTCCCATATATAATCTTTTGAGGGTTACTGTTCAAGTTTTTGCAAAGGTAAATTCATATTTCTATCCTCCTTTTTTTTTTCTGGCAAATTCTGAGGGGAAGGATGACAAAAATATCTGTAGCATGCCCTTTAAATAGAAGCCCCAATATTTACAAAAGATAAAATCAAGTTCAAAGCAAACATAATGAGTCATTTTAAAGGGCAAAAAAATGCCCTGGTAGGGGAAGACACAGCCTGAGCACTGGTCATGGAAGGGAGTGAAAGGGAGTGGAACGGCTTCTATACCACCACCTTGGTGCCTCGGTAGGGGATTAGAAGACCAACATGTAGATTATGCCTATGTTGGGCCCTCCTTGTGAAACTTATTTCTCCCCAGACCCCACTGCTTTCCCTCACCCTTACCCTTTAGAATCCTTTGCACACCAAATGTGGTCCATGGACCAGCAATAACAGTATCGCATGGGAGCTGGTTAGAGATGCAGGCCTTACTTCAGACCCCAGATCCACTACAGGACTCAGCATTTGAAAAAGTTCCTCGGGTGATTCATAGGCAGAGAAATTTGGGAGGCACCACTGTCAATCTCAGCTCAAGCATCACTTCCCCCTGTTGACCCAATCACTGCAGGATCCTCAGCCACACCCTCATAAACCGTTCCTTTTCTTCTGAGCTCTCACTTTGGAATTATGCATTTCTTAGGATAATTTTGTTCTGTTCATCTATGCTTCTCCAAGAGTGCCAGGCTCCACAACTCTCCCACAACCACTCAGTAAATATTTGCTGAATGAATAAATGAAAGTGCAAAACACCTTTGTGTTGTGCACAGAGCATTTTTTGTGCCAGTGTCACGGGCACGGTGCAATTACTTTATCTCTGATTAACAGACACAAGGAAATGCTAAATCACCTCTATTCTGTTTTCAGAGAACTTTCAATTTACACGATGTAGTTCCCTCAAACATTAGAGAATAGAGTTTTAACAGTAAAAGGGTGTGGAGTTCAAATCAAGATCAGGTTTATTAGCATAAAGAACATTAATCAGTAACCATGTATTCAAATATTAGCATCAGTACCTTGCATCAAAGTTCAGAACTCAAACAGTAACAATTCAAAGCTTCAAAGAATATTTCAGAACTCTAAAATTACTTCAGAACTCAAACAGTAAATTATTTCAGAACTCCAGAAAGTATCTCAGAACTTTAAAGTTATTTCAAAACTCTAAAGTTATTTCAGAACTCAATCAACAAAGTAACAGAAAAATCTTACCCCAGAGCTGGAGAGGAGCAATCTCACCCAGATGAAGCTGAGTTCAGTGAATGCCCTGCTGCACAACTTACTCTCTCCACTTTTATAACAAGATTCTCTCTTTGTGATGCAGAATTTTTGGCGGGCTGGTGAGCTTATCTGCCTTTTAGTCATTGTGTTCCTCCGAGCATTACGTGATTTAGGACTTAAAAGGAACAGCTAATCTTAACAATGTGTGTCTCTAATATGACCTTCTATTCATATAAAATCAATAAAACTATCACTTGTTTAAGCTATGATTAAGAAAAACTCTATTTTACCATATGAACTAACTCAGAGTAAGTTACTCATCTTCAAATTCATCTTCCTTATCTTTAAGCAGACAAAACTAACAGAATATCGCTGTGGGGATTTCCCTTTCCAAGAAACTAGAAGGTTTCCCTTTCCAAGAAACTAGAAGGTTTTTATTTACTCTTTATTTACTCGTACGAGTATACTCTTAAGAGTATTTACTCTTACTCTTACTCTTTTATTTACCCTCTGAATCTTACACGGAGCATGTGTCACAAATTCCTCATCACTAGAGGACAAATCCTGACTCACTCGATCATAGCTTCTCTTAGACACAATTCTCCTGCCTTTTAGATTAATATACACCCCATCTTTGGGTATCATCATATTCACCCATTCTTCTTCTCTATCTAAGCTAATGTCACTTTCTAGTGGGCAGATCGAAGGTCTCAGAAGCTTATCTGGGGTTGGAGGATCATCTGAGTCACTCTCTTCTTCCTCTCTATATCCTAAGGCCCAGTATATTCCCAGAAATTCTCCAGTGTCTGCCCATGACACCAGTTGGTACCTTCCCTTTCTCACACCAGCCACCTCGCTGCATCTAACACATCCATGCCTGCTTCAGCCTGGAACTCCTTAACTGATTAGCCTAACTTCAATCCCAGGTATGGCTTTGGAGAAGACCCTGCCAGAAGTGAGTGAGGAAATGAAGGAATAAACAGCAACTCTGAAAGATACAAGAATCTCATCATTCCGAGCACAGTCTCTAACATATTGGTGTGTGTGTGTGTGTTCAGTTGTGTCCAACTCTTTGTGACCCCACGGACTGTAGCCTGCCAGGCTCCTCTGTCCAGGGAATTCTCCAGGCCAGATTACTGGAGTAAGTTACCATTTCCTACTCCAGGGATCATCCCAAACCAGGGACTGAACCCACATCTCCTGCATCTCCTACATTAGCAGGCAGATTTTTTTTTTTGCCAGTGTGCTGCCCAGGAAATCCAATATCCCGAACATCTTATATATGTATAAATGGCACAAACATATCCCATCGCCTGCATGTTATTTTTGGAACATCCCATCTCAATCTCTGTGTAGGAAGGGATGATACCTCCTGCGCACTGGAGCATCACCAGCCCCAGACAACAGAGGGGGTCCCAGGAGGTAGGTCCCAGTGAGAGTGGAGGAGTTAGAACAGGAGTGGGAAGAACCTGATTGACTTTTCCTGCTGCTTACATTGAACTCCAGTGACAGAATTTTTCTTGTCAGCTGCCCTCACCAGGTGTCACTGAAATTGCCATCCTCAGCTGCACAAGTGAAAGGTGAGGGCTTTCAACTAGTTTCCCTACTTGGATGATTAAACCTTCACTAAATATAGTAGGTTTAAAATGAATGTTCACAACATTGAAACGGAACATGCTAATTCTAAAAATATAGACTCCCTGGCGATGAAAGTTCTCTCAAGCAGAGCAGACATTGAAGCAAAACAATGATTTCATCCCTCCTTCTCAGCACCCCCTACCTGGTGAACCAATTTTCTTCCAAGACGAGGGTCACTATATGGCAAAGGGAGAGCCAGAGCTGTTACAAGACCCTCCATGAAACTCTCAAAAAATTAATAGTAGAAAATCAAGGGAGAAAAGGTTATAAGTCTGAATTGCTCTCTTTGTGGGGCCCCGCTTAGCACCAATCAAGCTAAACAGCACTTGTAATTATACTCAATACATGCTATGCAAAGCTCAAGTTCACAGGAGGAGGAGTTTTCATTATGTTACTTTGCAATGCAGTACAGAAAGTATTTAGTCAAAAAGGAGGGACACTGGAATGAGTATAAACTTTCTAAGAAGCCACTTTCCTGAAAGATTATATCACAAGTGACCTTGACTCTCCATGGCTTAAAAAGCAATTACACCTAGATCTCAAAGACGCTTCTCTCTGGTTATAAAATCCTTCTTGAACTCACTTGGTATAATAGCAGATGGTCAACAAATCTTCAAAAAGTTGTCTTCACTTGGTATCCCTAGTTCTCAGCCTGGGTTCTCTTTAAAATCTGCTGTGACCAGGGAATCTCCGAATCGGTAGCTTTCCGGCAAACCAGGGACTGAACCCACATCTCCTGCATCTCCTACATTAGCAGGCAGATTTTTTTTTTTGCCAGTGTGCTGCCCAGGAAATCCAATATCCCGAACATCTTATATATGTATAAATGGCACAAACATATCCCATCGCCTGCATGTTATTTTTGGAACATCCCATCTCAATCTCTGTGTAGGAAGGGATGATACCTCCTGCGCACTGGAGCATCACCAGCCCCAGACAACAGAGGGGGTCCCAGGAGGTAGGTCCCAGTGAGAGTGGAGGAGTTAGAACAGGAGTGGGAAGAACCTGATTGACTTTTCCTGCTGCTTACATTGAACTCCAGTGACAGAATTTTTCTTGTCAGCTGCCCTCACCAGGTGTCACTGAAATTGCCATCCTCAGCTGCACAAGTGAAAGGTGAGGGCTTTCAACTAGTTTCCCTACTTGGATGATTAAACCTTCACTAAATATAGTAGGTTTAAAATGAATGTTCACAACATTGAAACGGAACATGCTAATTCTAAAAATATAGACTCCCTGGCGATGAAAGTTCTCTCAAGCAGAGCAGACATTGAAGCAAAACAATGATTTCATCCCTCCTTCTCAGCACCCCTACCTGGTGAACCAATTTTCTTCCAAGACGAGGGTCACTATATGGCAAAGGGAGAGCCAGAGCTGTTACAAGACCCTCCATGAAACTCTCAAAAAATTAATAGTAGAAAATCAAGGGAGAAAAGGTTATAAGTCTGAATTGCTCTCTTTGTGGGGCCCCGCTTAGCACCAATCAAGCTAAACAGCACTTGTAATTATACTCAATACATGCTATGCAAAGCTCAAGTTCACAGGAGGAGGAGTTTTCATTATGTTACTTTGCAATGCAGTACAGAAAGTATTTAGTCAAAAAGGAGGGACACTGGAATGAGTATAAACTTTCTAAGAAGCCACTTTCCTGAAAGATTATATCACAAGTGACCTTGACTCTCCATGGCTTAAAAAGCAATTACACCTAGATCTCAAAGACGCTTCTCTCTGGTTATAAAATCCTTCTTGAACTCACTTGGTATAATAGCAGATGGTCAACAAATCTTCAAAAAGTTGTCTTCACTTGGTATCCCTAGTTCTCAGCCTGGGTTCTCTTTAAAATCTGCTGTGACCAGAGAAAAGGTTTGCATCAAGGTCACAATGTGTCTCACGTTGCTCATGCTGGTGGTCATCCCGAGCCGTGTCAGCAGCATGTGAACATCTTCTTTAAAATCTTCACCTTTCGGGCTTCCCCTGGTGGTCCAGTGGGTAAAGACACCGCCTTGCAGTGCAAGGGGCACCAGTTCGATCCCTGGCCTGGGAAGATCCCACATGCCATGGAGCGGCTGGACCGATGTGTCCAATTACCAAGCCAGAACTCTGAAGCACGTGCGCCCAGAGCTGGTGCTCTGCAACAACAGACGCCACCGCGATGGGAGGCCCACAGGAGCCGAAGAACAAAGACTGATGAAAATAGAGAAATGAAAGACCAATAGAAGTGGCTCGCCTGCTCCCCTCCCTCCCCAACCCGACCCCCACCCAAAATAAATAATTAAATAAATCTTTAAAAAAAAAAATCTTCACCTTTCAATCATTTAGTGCTCAGCTTACTGTTCCTTGTCTGTATAGACAACTTAGCTGGAACAGAAACTCAGATTTTGCTTATGTGTGATCTCATAACAATGCCTGTGCATTCTATTCTTGAAAGTCTTGAATTTTCTGTTAACCTTTATAGAAAAAATGTGTATGTGGCTATGACAAAATAACAGCATCTTTTCTCCCCAAATGCTATATGGATCTTCAGTTGTTAATGGGCTTTGCTGGGGGCTCAGATAGTAAAGAATCCACCTGCAATACAGGAGACACAGGTTTGATTCCTTGGTCAGGAAGCTCCTCTGGAGAAGGGCATGGCTACCCACTCCAGCACTTTTGCTTGAGAATCCCTTGGACAGAAGAGCCTGGTGGGCTATTGTCTACAGGGTAGCAAAGAGGAGGACACGCTAAGCGACTAAGCATACACACACGGGAAGTATAAACTTTCTAAGAAGCCACTTTCCTGAAAGATTATATCACAAGTGACCTTGACTCTCCATGGCTTAAAAAGCAATTACACCTAGATCTCAAAGACGCTTCTCTCTGGTTATAAAATCCTTCTTGAACTCACTTGGTATAATAGCAGATGGTCAACAAATCTTCAAAAAGTTGTCTTCACTTGGTATCCCTAGTTCTCAGCCTGGGTTCTCTTTAAAATCTGCTGTGACCAGAGAAAAGGTTTGCATCAAGGTCACAATGTGTCTCACGTTGCTCATGCTGGTGGTCATCCCGAGCCGTGTCAGCAGCATGTGAACATCTTCTTTAAAATCTTCACCTTTCGGGCTTCCCCTGGTGGTCCAGTGGGTAAAGACACCGCCTTGCAGTGCAAGGGGCACCAGTTCGATCCCTGGCCTGGGAAGATCCCACATGCCATGGAGCGGCTGGACCGATGTGTCCAATTACCAAGCCAGAACTCTGAAGCACGTGCGCCCAGAGCTGGTGCTCTGCAACAACAGACGCCACCGCGATGGGAGGCCCACAGGAGCCGAAGAACAAAGACTGATGAAAATAGAGAAATGAAAGACCAATAGAAGTGGCTCGCCTGCTCCCCTCCCTCCCCAACCCGACCCCCACCCAAAATAAATAATTAAATAAATCTTTAAAAAAAAAAATCTTCACCTTTCAATCATTTAGTGCTCAGCTTACTGTTCCTTGTCTGTATAGACAACTTAGCTGGAACAGAAACTCAGATTTTGCTTATGTGTGATCTCATAACAATGCCTGTGCATTCTATTCTTGAAAGTCTTGAATTTTCTGTTAACCTTTATAGAAAAAATGTGTATGTGGCTATGACAAAATAACAGCATCTTTTCTCCCCAAATGCTATATGGATCTTCAGTTGTTAATGGGCTTTGCTGGGGGCTCAGATAGTAAAGAATCCACCTGCAATACAGGAGACACAGGTTTGATTCCTTGGTCAGGAAGCTCCTCTGGAGAAGGGCATGGCTACCCACTCCAGCACTTTTGCTTGGAGAATCCCTTGGACAGAAGAGCCGGGTGGGCTATTGTCTACAGGGTAGCAAAGAGGAGGACACGCTAAGCGACTAAGCATACACACACAGATGCAGCCCCTTATACAGGCAAGGTCTCTTTCCCTCTGTTTTCTAAATATGTGTTTCTAGATATGTGTTCCCAACATATTCTTTGGAGCATTTTCACTTAATTTTATTTCTTTTACAGAGAAAAAAAAAATCAACTCATGTTCTTCTGACGAACAAGAGTAAAGTGTGGCCACGTGAAAAGGAATCATCATTCAAGGCTATAAGCGTCTTTGATTGGTTCAGGTATCATAGCAACTTCCTCCCCTAATCTCCTGGAGCATCCTCCCTTCACCAGCACCCCACACCCATGCAAAGAGCAGATGGCAGTTTTTACATAAGCTTCTCTATCTTCTGGTGAAAAGTTGCCTTGTAACAAAGACTAGATCCTACAGATTTTCAGGCTCCCACTGTTGGCCCTTAACTGATTTTTCCTTAGTGAATATGCAAATCTATGGACTGGAGACAAACATACATCAATGGTACCTGCAGCTCAGTGTAGGAAAATGGCCACTTGGTGTCATATTAATATGTGATTGCTCTTGAATCTTGAAAATCTTGAGACTGGAAGAAGGGCCTCAAGTTCTAGATGAGGAAGCAAAGGCCCAGAAAGATAAATGATTTGCTCAAGGATGCCCAAGGACCAGAGGTTCTTCCTGCCTGCCTTCATCTCTAGCTTGATAAGGTTCTACTTTCTACTGAGGAACGCACTGCACGAGGTCCCCTGCTATACTGCTCTCCATCTCTCAGTGTTAGACTAACAGCAAAACACCATCTAGATACTTCTTAAACACTTTAGTCTCTTGTACATCGGGTTCATTACATTTCTCTCATTATCTCTATTCTGGCCTAGAGTCTATCAAAAGGAATCCGTTCATTAACAAACCTTTCATAAAAATATCTCTTTGCCACTTTCAGAAGTTTATAATTTAAACCTAAAGGAGGGAGGAAATGATCTAAGATAGTGGCGTGAAGAACAATGTGGGTTACTGAATAGTGTAGGTTGTTGAATTTATTTTCTCTAGTTGAAGACAGTTGGAGGATTATTGCCTACCGTCTCCCTTGGAAAGATTGACATTCATTTGTTTCTCTAGCACAGAGCACATTAACTCTCTGAACCAATATTATTTGATTCTGGGTTAGAACTACAGATGTGATTTTCTCCAAGGGAGCCCTCAAGCTTTCTGATTTCCTTTTCTTCCTAGGATAATTTATATTTTTTGAAGTTATGATTGTCTTATTTTTTCCTGAGTAATAATATGTTAGCAGATTCTATAAGCTTCAGAATATCAACCTCATTTATACCTAAGTCTCCAGATTTTCATAATAAGCCATCTCGCTGATGCCTCATGTACTAAAAACTGCATTTTATATGAACAGGTTTTTATAACAGGGAAACTGACACAGTAGAACAGAAATAAGATTTCTATCCATTCCTTTCTGATTCCTTGGGCCTGAACATGTCCCTTCCTATCCATCAAAGATGACTGAAGACTCAGTATTCTGCCCTGCTTTCTGAGCTGGACCTCCTAATTTCAGCCCTAGCCACATGTATTATACAGACCTTTTACTGATGCCATTAATACTTTATAGATTTAATGTTTAAGTTCTGCTTCCTCAAGGACAGATATCACATATTTTTCCTCATATGCGTAGTACCTAGCAGGTAGTATCTACCAGGTTAACAGAGTAGCTAGTCAGTAAATTCTTGTTTTAAATTGTTGACATTCCTCAATTCCTTATGAAATTTAATCTTCTGGTCTGAGAGGGGAACTTAAAGGGTCTTGCCCAGGCAAGACCTACTACTTTTGCTTTTTAAACAAATGTGATGGGTCTAGGTTTTGTTCCACAACCCCAGGTCCATGAAATGTCATACTTCTTTACATTTCTAAATCTAATTTCAACTGGATGAGCCCTCTCCCACTAGAATGACAGGAAATCCAATATCCGTCATTTTCAGACCACAGCATACCCTACCCACCAACATCAGAACATGGGGGCTTTTTGTAATCCATTTCAGGAAGAACCTCTGGTCTGGTCCTCAGTCTATCTTGGTTGCAGAATCTTGAAGTACATTGCCCCTCCCAGCTGGCTCATTGCATGAGAGATGACTCTGTCATTCACAGGATCCACCCCACCACAGAAATCTTTGCCCTGACTCTGACCACCAGGGATCGCGCACTCTGACCTCTGTGGTTCAACTCCCCTCTTCAACTTCCCAGTGCGCCCTTACCACCTGTCCAGGGCCTCAGGCCCAGGAGCACAGGGCAACGCAGCAAAAGCCTCTGAACTCTCTGCCAGAGAAAGGGGAGCTCAGACATCCACACAGAACCCTCCTGCCAGCCACCCTCAATCAGCAGGGATAGAGAATAAGGATGGGGGAGAAACAAACATTATCAAAACAAACTTATTTTCTCAGGCATTTCATGCCACCACAGAGTAAGGTACCGGCACTGCTTATCACATCCATGCTTAAATATTTGGAAAATGCAACTATGAAATTATTTCAGAGGAATTTCAGAGGGTTTGAAAAAAAAAAAAAGAACTGGGGGTAAGCAGTGAGAGAGACGTGGGGCCAGGAAAATTCTATTTAAGAAGCATGAAAGGCTGATCTTCTTCCCCCACTTCACAATTCTCACAATGACATAAACTACCCTCCTTTTTAAAACAGGAAAAGGCCAATTCACAATATGTTCATTTCATCTTGTTTTAGCTTTTGTTACAGTCTTGACTTGTCCTTCGATTCAACATAATCAAAGCAGACTAGATAATCTTACCCATCCTTGAACATCTTCCTCCATGACAATTAAAGATTTCTGAAATAAACTACTCTAGGAGTTAGGCTTGCAGGGAAACTCTGGTTGTTTCCAGAAATGTTCACCTTTGCATGAAAGTTCTTTAATTTGCCAGTTGCTCTTCTGCTCTGCTGCCATCTCCAAATGACAATTAGTTTTGTTTTGGTTTTTTTTTTCCCTCTATCATTTATTTTCATCCATCTTTATTCTTTGACCTGTGTGGGCCTCCCATTGTAGTGGCCTGTCTCCTTGCAGAGCACCAGCTCTTGGCATATGCACTCCAGAGCACTGGCTTATAATTGGACACACCGGTCCAGCCACTCCTCGGCACGTGGGATCTTCCAGGGCCAGCAATCAAACTGGTGCCCCTTGCACTCCAAGGTGGACTCTTTACCCACTGGACCACCAGGGAAGCCAAGCAACTCGTTTTTAATCTACAAGTTTATTAACTTGGGAATTTTTTAGCATAAATAACTTCAAGCACATTCTTAACCTCTAAAATTTAATGGGTGTTTTATACTGTGTTTACTTTTTCACAGAGCCAAGAAACAAATTTAGCAAGCCTGACACTTTTAAGCGATATCCTTGTTCTGTATTCTGAATCCAGCGGGAATGTTGAAAGTTCAAGAGAAAAATGCTTAAAAGGAAATGGTTACAATGCATACATGTACCTATACTCATTATTGTTGCTCAGTTGCCTGTCCGACTCTTTCATTATATTATATAATAAACAGTGTGTGAGCACCAGGATTTCATTACTTAGTGAACTTTCCATAGGCCGCTACTTTTAGATTTTATCACTAGTTATTGGAAGGCGAGAAAAGAGTTGTGAGATATTACACTGTGTTCATTTTTTACTATATTTCCCCTTCATAACCAGATTGTTAGCTGTTAGTTCATTAGAGGTAACTTGAGGCGGAAAGCAGACAATGCCTATGAGGTTTCCTGGAAGGGATTTCTGAGGTGGGGGTCGGGGAAGGAGTATAATAATTAAACCCTTAAGCTAAAGAAATGAACCAAGGCCTCCAAGTGTCTAACACAAGAGAAAAAGGGAAATTGCTTCTTATCCTCCACCACCCCAGAAGAAAAAATACATTCCCCCAGATTAGAGGGAAACAGAGATTGGAGATGGAGGTGTCCTAAAGAAGAGGGGTCTTGGATGATGAGTCTCTGGAAAAAGAGGGGCTGCCTCAAGCATCCTGCAGGGCTTATGGATCCCCCCACGCTTCAGAGAAGCAAGAAACTGATGACACTGTCCCCCAAGTTCATGTACAACCCGAGCACAGTGAGATGAACCACCAGAGGTAAACGCGCCCACAGACAGGTCCCAGGAATGATCTGGCAGCAACCCAGGAGGCCCAAGGAGCCAGCACCCCGTGGGAGCACAGTCGCTCACACTCAACCGCGCGGGAGCGGAAGAGTCATCTTCAACGCGAGCAGTGTCCCCTAAAGCTGGCCTCGAAGTGCGCAACAGGAGAAAAGGCAGATCCAGGCGTGAGGAGGCTGTTTCCTCTAGGCTAGCAGAATGGCGGTTGATTTTAAAAAGATCGCCATTTGATTAGGATGGAGTGTAGGGAAAACACTGATATATGTGGACTGAGATTTACACCCACTGTGAGGGAAACGTTTAATCTTCATAGTATGCTTTTCAACTAATCAGATATTTATGTTCTTCGTTTCCTCAAGCTTATCTATTTTATTGTGTAATGAAGCCATGATTTCGTGAACAGGAATCTTAAAAGGAAAATGCTTAAAGGGAAATTACAATGTATACATGTACCTATACTCATTATTGTTGCTCAGTTGCCTGTCCGACTCTTTCATTATATTATATAATAAACAGTGTGTGAGCACCAGGATTTCATTACTTAGTGAACTTTCCATAGGCCGCTACTTTTAGATTTTATCACTAGTTATTGGAAGGCGAGAAAAGAGTTGTGAGATATTACACTGTGTTCATTTTTTACTATATTTCCCCTTCATAACCAGTTTGGTTAGCTGTTAGTTCATTAGAGGTAACTTGAGGCGGAAAGCAGACAATGCCTATGAGGTTTCCTGGAAGGGATTTCTGAGGTGGGGTCGGGAAGGAGTATAATAATTAAACCCTTAAGCTAAAGAAATGAACCAAGGCCTCCAAGTGTCTAACACAAGAGAAAAAGGGAAATTGCTTCTTATCCTCCACCACCCCAGAAGAAAAAATACATTCCCCCAGATTAGAGGGAAACAGAGATTGGAGATGGAGGTGTCCTAAAGAAGAGGGGTCTTGGATGATGAGTCTCTGGAAAAAGAGGGGCTGCCTCAAGCATCCTGCAGGGCTTATGGATCCCCACGCCCAGAGAAGCAAGAAACTGATGACACTGTCCCCCAAGTTCATGTACACCCCGAGCACAGTGAGATGAACCACCAGAGGTAAACGCGCCCACAGACAGGTCCAAGGAATGATCTGGCAGCAACCCTGGAGGCCCAAGGCGAAAGAACCCCGTGGGAGAACAGTCGCTCACACTCAACCGCGAGGAGCGGAAGAGTCATCTTCAACGCGAGCAGTGTCCCCTAAAGCTGGCCTCGAAGTGCGCAACAGGAGAAAAGGCAGATCCAGGCGTGAGGAGGCTGTTTCCTCTAGGCTAGCAGAATGGCGGTTGATTTTAAAAAGATCGCCATTTGATTAGGATGGAGTGTAGGGAAAACACTGATATATGTGGACTGAGATTTACACCCACTGTGAGGGAAACGTTTAATCTTCATAGTATGCTTTTCAACTAATCAGATATTTATGTTCTTCGTTTCCTCAAGCTTATCTATTTTTATTGTGTAATGAAGCCAGTGCATTGTCTGGGTGCTTCAAACCTACGAATATGTACACAATCACAGTGTCCCTTCTGGGAGGTCAGGAGGAAAAGTCTATCTGTGAAGTGCATTTAATTATAGTGAGGCATAAAAATAATAATAATAATAATAATAATAAAAGAGCAGGTTAGTGATGACAGAACAAAGGGAGTTATATTTTTTTAATGAATCATGTGGTTCCTCAGAAAGCAATCTTAGCACTCTACCGTAAGATGAAACATCAAAATGGCCAAAACAAGTATTGTTTAACCATATGGCATCAGAAAATCTTGAGACATTTGCTGTTTCTTCTTTATTGTAGCTAACGGACAGATATGGCTAAAACAAACAAACAAAAACAAAACAAACAAACAAAAATGCAATACTATGGGTTGCTGATAACATCTGTTGAACTCACAATCTCACTAAGTTTCTGATGTAAAAGTGAGGGTACTGCTTTGGAAAAAATGAAGCCCCAAAGTGTGGACTGAGGATGTCTGGTTGTATTGAAATTAACAATCCTGCAACCTCAAGCCAATCTGAATCTTTCTAACCAGTGGAAGTAGCTCGCCCTCTGTAATTTGAGGACACTAGCTTTTCTTTGACTGCAAAGTCTGTCATAAGAGAAGATGATTTGGAAAAGGATGATCACTCTCTTTAAGACCTACCACAATTACAACTACCTCTTGTGGCCACTCAACCCATACCCAGGGCTAATTCTCAGCATGCTCCAGGGAGTCAGGCACACATGACAACGCACAAGGAAATAGCTCACTCTCCATAAAAATGGCAAGATTTGGCTAAATATATTGTCATAAACCAGGAGAATACATGCAGAAATAGATTCTAAGTGTGTCAGAACAAGGAAGATAGAATATAATTAGATTAAGGCAAATTCACTGATTGGGTATGCTTACTAGCGATTCTGGATTCCATGTGTTAACTTGTACAGCTAGAAGTGGCTCTAACAATTTGTGTGGCTGGCTGCCCGAAACCTGGTCTCAAGACTGGTCTACATTCAATGAGAAGAAATTCAAGGGAACACAAAAGCTAAGGGAAATGAGAATGTTAGAGTTTACTATGTATGATCTGTACACCTATCTCCCTATTATATTCCCCAAGAAGGTTCAGAAGATACTTCCTTCATATATCCTTCACAGATAAATACATAATTAGGTGGAGCACCTGTGTCCTCGAAAGGCTCTGTATATAGATGAGGACTATAGTGGTTCAAACAGTAAAGAATCTGCCTGCAATGTAGGAAACCTGAGTTCAATCCCTGGGTCAGGAAAGACCCCCTGGAGAAGGAAATGGCAACGCACTCCAGTAGTCTTGCCTGGAGAATTCCATGGACAGAGGAGCTTAGCAGACTGCAGTCCATGGTCACAAACAGTTGGACATGACTGAATGAGTAACACACTACGTGTGTGTGTGTGTCTGTGTCTGTGTGTCTGTGTGTGTAGATAGATATAACTGAATCAACTTGCTGTATAGCAGAAATTAATACTTCAATAAACTACATTTGAAAAAAACTAAAAATAGAGTTATGATAAGGCAGTCCCACTCCTGGGCATATATCCAGAAAAGATGAAAACTCTAAGCACCCTGGAAGCCCTCTAAAAGACACATGCACCCAATGTTCATATAGCAGCACTATTCACAATAGCTAAGACATAGAAACAACCTAGATGCTCCTTGACAGAAAGATGAGGTACATACATACAATGGAATATTAGTCATAAAAAATGAAATAATTCCATTTGCAGAAACACGGAGGGACCTAGAGACTATCATACCAAGTGAAGTAAGTCAGACAAAGACATATGATATCACTTATGTGTAGAATCTGAAGACAATAATACAAATTAACTTATTTTATAAAACAGAAATAGATTAACAGGCATAGAAAACAAACTTATGATTACCAGAGGGGTAAGATGAGGGGAGGGATAAATCAGGAACCTGGGATTAACAGTCACATGTTACTATATATAAAGAGATAAGATCCTACTGTGAAGCACACAGAACCATATTTGACATCTTGTAATAACCTGTAATGGAAAAGAATATATATTTTATATCTAATACATATACCCCTTTTGTAGCTAATTATGATTCAGTAGTTAATAATTATTTTCATGAAATTTTCCCTAATCAAATTACTGATGTAATGTCTGTCTCCTCACTAGACAGTGACATAATTCCCCTCAGAAAGGAATCCCCTTTAGAAAAGTTCTAAGTTTTCCCACAAATGAATTGATCATATTTCAAAAATTAGAAACCTCAAATAGGACCTTTCAGCTAGGAGGTGCTCAATCAATAACTGAATGTTTGCCAGTTAAAATTGTAAATTTTGCCTTTTCCAAGACGGGGAGAAATTGGAAGCTTCATACACTGCTGGTAAGATTGTAAAACAGCACAGTCACTTTGAAAAACAGTCTGGTGGCTTCTAAAAGTGTTAAACATATAGTTATCATGTGATCCACCAATTCCATGGGAAATGAAAACATATGCCACCCAAAAGTTCGTCTACAAATGTTCATAGCAGCATTATTCCTACTAGCAAAAAGTGGAAACCATCCATATATTCATGAACTGATGAATGTATAAATAAAACATGGTATATGCATACAACGGAATATTATTTAGCCATAGAAAAGAATGACGTATTTGCATATGCCATAACATGAATGAAACTTGCAAGTGTTATGCTAAGTGAAAGAAACTAGACCAGTCATAAGATACCACATATTGTATGATTCTGTTTGTGCAAAATGTCTAGGACAGACAAATCTATATAGACAGAAAGTTCATTGGTTCTTGCCTTGGGCTGGGAGCAGATGGGTAGGAATGGAGAGTGATTGCTGATGGATATGGGATTTCTTTCAGGGGGTGATGAAAATGTTCTAAAATTAGATTGTGGTGTTATTTGTTCAATTATGTGAATATGCTTTAAAAAGGTGAACTGTACAATTTAAACAAATTTAAATGAATGTGAGCTGTTTTGAAAATTGGCCTTTTAAGTGGTTTTTATTCTGCCTCTCTACTTCATGAAATGTATTAAAGTATGGCTGAAATAAAACCAAAAATTAAAACAAATCACAAAATCTCTATTTTAAAGGATGTATCTGGTATTTCTTTCATTTTGTTTTTAATAAAAATTGTTTTGAGAAACATCTGGGAGAATAGTGGATGACTTTTTCTCAGTCTTTTTATGATAGGCTGTTTCATCAGAAGGCCTGAAGGGCATGCTTATGAGTGCGATTTCACATGTAATGGTTCTGAATCTATGTTATAGCCCAGCTCATAAAAGGTAATAAGCAGGAAAGTGTGATGGGAAATGACACATGGTGCCCTCTGGTTCACTCTACAAATCGAGGCCAGGTTGTCAGGAGGCACCTCCACCACCTTGGGCCTCCCTTCTCATCTGCGGTAAAATGAGGGTGCTGAAAGAGATGTTCTCTGAGAGTCTTTGTGTCTCTGACATTCTGGGTGTCTGAAATGGTCATGCAGTTGTTAATATTCTTATATCAAAGACAGGCAGCAAAGGCAAATATGAATGAAATCTAACCAAATTTAGCAAGTGAAAATATTTTTTTTTCATTTTTATTCTTACTTATTTATTTTTCATCCATCTTTATTCTTTGGTCTGTGTGGGTCTCCCATTGCAGTGGCCTCTCTCACTACAGAGCACCGGCTCTGGGTGCATGAGCTCCAGAGCGCTAGCTCGTAACTGGACACAGTCGAGCCACTCTGCAGCATGTGGGATCTTCCCAGGCCAGGGATCGAGCTGGTGCTCCTTGCACTGCAAGGCAGACTCTTTACCCACTGGACCACCAGGGAAGCCCAGAAATAAATTTTTGATGTTGAACACTGAAATGCAATTTTCTAAATGACCATCAGATTCACCTGGGAGCACAGTCTCTTCAGGTCACCAATGCTACTATTCTTTAGGCAATCAGTCAAACAGCAAACGAGACGTGAGATGGGAATTAAAATCTAACCTGACTCTTCAGAATGAAGACTTTAGAAGGAGGTCACAAAATTACTTATTATAGTTAGGTGCTGTATTTATTGTCATTTTGCCTAGGAAAAGTAGCCATTCTTTTCTTTTTTTTTTTTTAATAAAGGCTTCTGTGGTTATCCTTGGTTGAAGAAAAAAATGGGCAATTTTGAAATAATTAAATCCTCTATATAGTTTTCTTTCATATAACTCATCTATCCTTTTGCTCCCTGAGGATCCTGCAAAGCAATGCACCTCAGGAAAAATACAGAACACAGTTTCTTTTTTTTCCTCATGTTTCTTTTTGTGTGCAGTAAAGGAGCACCCAACGAGCATTCCATCACAGTTCCCAACGTATGAACTAAATCTGATTGCCACTTACATTAGCTAATCTCACATTCAGATCATGTTGACAGCATCTCATCAAGGCTTTGAAAACTGCTTAAGCAGTATTGGTTTACTTGAATGAATTGTAGGTTAGATACTGCTCAAAGAAATTTTAAAGTTCAAGATAACTCCCTCAAATTTTACCTCATTTATTTTACTAGGTATGTAAATTGGTCAGATGGTCAGTGAATGAAAATCTTCTACCCATAAAATCAAAAGGGAAACTAGACAGTCTTTATGTGAGTAACATAAAGTATAAATGAATATAAAATGAATAAAATTATAAAATATAAACATGTATTTTTATACAGTGAATATAAAAGTACATACAGAATATTTGATACAGGGACAGAATATTAGATGCATTAGACAGAAATTATGAAGTGTTAAATTCAAGTGCTTATTTAAAATGAAAAAAGAAATTATAATAAACTTAAAAAGTGATAAAGAGCACATTATAAAATCTAGAAGAAATGCATAATGTTTATATTAGCTGCCTGATACATTTCTATTAATAGAACACTTGTACTCCTACTTTCAGCTGAATACTCCTTGCTTGCTCTATCTTATTATGTCAATGATTTTTTCCCCAAAATATCTAATTAAGAAGTATCATCTCTTTTGTCTATTTATGTCCTGCTTTGTGTTTCGTAAATATTATGTGATGATGATTTTCCTGAAAAAAGGCATTAACCACTGTTGAGTGGCGTAGTGCTCATCACAAGTCATATGAAAGATGAGGGAAAGTGTTAGCTGCTCAGTCATGTCCAACGTGTTAGCTGCTATTTTTGTCTTTCTAGGAAAAGTAGCCATTTTTTTTTTTTTTTTAATAAAGGCTTCTGTGGTTATCCTTGGTTGAAGAAAAAAATGGGCAATTTTGAAATAATTAAATCCTCTATATAGTTTTCTTTCATATAACTCATCTATCCTTTTGCTCCCTGAGGATCCTGCAAAGCAATGCACCTCAGGAAAAATACAGAACACAGTTTCTTTTTTTTCCTCATGTTTCTTTTTGTGTGCAGTAAAGGAGCACCCAACGAGCATTCCATCACAGTTCCCAACGTATGAACTAAATCTGATTGCCACTTACATTAGCTAATCTCACATTCAGATCATGTTGACAGCATCTCATCAAGGCTTTGAAAACTGCTTAAGCAGTATTGGTTTACTTGAATGAATTGTAGGTTAGATACTGCTCAAAGAAATTTTAAAGTTCAAGATAACTCCCTCAAATTTTACCTCATTTATTTTACTAGGTATGTAAATTGGTCAGATGGTCAGTGAATGAAAATCTTCTACCCATAAAATCAAAAGGGAAACTAGACAGTCTTTATGTGAGTAACATAAAGTATAAATGAATATAAAATGAATAAAATTATAAAATATAAACATGTATTTTTATACAGTGAATATAAAAGTACATACAGAATATTTGATACAGGGACAGAATATTAGATGCATTAGACAGAAATTATGAAGTGTTAAATTCAAGTGCTTATTTAAAATGAAAAAAGAAATTATAATAAACTTAAAAAGTGATAAAGAGCACATTATAAAATCTAGAAGAAATGCATAATGTTTATATTAGCTGCCTGATACATTTCTATTAATAGAACACTTGTACTCCTACTTTCAGCTGAATACTCCTTGCTTGCTCTATCTTATTATGTCAATGATTTTTTCCCCAAAATATCTAATTAAGAAGTATCATCTCTTTTGTCTATTTATGTCCTGCTTTGTGTTTCGTAAATATTATGTGATGATGATTTTCCTGAAAAAAGGCATTAACCACTGTTGAGTGGCGTAGTGCTCATCACAAGTCATATGAAAGATGAGGGAAAGTGTTAGCTGCTCAGTCATGTCCAACTCTGTGCAACCCCATAGACGGTAGCACGGGCTCCTGTGTCCATGGAATTCTCCAGACAAGAATACTAAAGTAGATAGCCATTCCCTTCTCCAGGGGGTCTTCCTGGCCAAAGGATCAAACCCAGGTCTCCTGCACTATAGGCAGATTCTTCATCATCAAGTCACCAGGGAAGCTGGTATTCATACTCTTATAGTTAACACTGTACACACTGACTTATTAGTAGACGTTAATGGTTTGGCCACTTAACTACTTTCCTCTTCTAGTTATTTTACTGCAGTTGCTACTTGGGGTGTGCCATTTCACCTGGAAACACAGGATTTTAGCAGGACAACGTGTATCTGAAATGCTAAAATAATCCAATACCTTGGGAAGCAAAAAACACGTAACACACATACACAAGCACACACACAGAATATGTAGGATGGCAGTGGGTTTGGTCTTATATGGAAATGCTGATAAATTGCATATTTCCCATCCAAAAAAAAAAAAGGATGGTGTGTTTGTGATTGATATGAGATGTTATTTAATATACTACGGACAGGAGAGAATTTTCACTTTGACTAGATGTCAATGAAAACCATTGATATAAGCCTGGAAACCATTTATAAGCCTGGCAACTGGAAGAGTTTTCCCAGGATAACTGTTGCTTGTCTACATTTCAAACTACTGAACATACTTGCTTCTGGACTTAGACTTCATGTGACACATTCGTATCATAAAATAAAACACATTCATGTCATGGCAAAAACTGGCTCTGTCCTTCCCTGTGCCTGCAGCTGAACTGACAAAGTGGGCGGCAGGGGTTCTGTGGAAGCCATTCCAGCACTGGCAAAGTGAGCAGTACTGTAGCTCCCCTGTATATTAGTTTCCTGTGGCTCCTGTAACAAATGTGGTGACTCAAAATAACAAGCGTCTACTCTCTTACGGTTCCATAGGTGAAAAATGTGCAATCAGTTCACTGGGCCAAGATCAAGGTGTGAGCCGGCCACCCTCCCTCCAGAGGCTGCAGGGAGAAACCATTTCCTCACCTTTTCCAGCATTCCTTCACCATTTCGCTCACTGTTGAGTGGCGTAGTGCTCATCACAAGTCATATGAAAGATGAGGGAAAGTGTTAGCTGCTCAGTCATGTCCAACTCTGTGCAACCCCATAGACGGTAGCACGGGCTCCTGTGTCCATGGAATTCTCCAGACAAGAATACTAAAGTAGATAGCCATTCCCTTCTCCAGGGGGTCTTCCTGGCCAAAGGATCAAACCCAGGTCTCCTGCACTATAGGCAGATTCTTCATCATCAAGTCACCAGGGAAGCTGGTATTCATACTCTTATAGTTAACACTGTACACACTGACTTATTAGTAGACGTTAATGGTTTGGCCACTTAACTACTTTCCTCTTCTAGTTGTTTTACTGCAGTTGCTACTTGGGGTGTGCCATTTCACCTGGAAACACAGGATTTTAGCAGGACAACGTGTATCTGAAATGCTAAAATAATCCAATACCTTGGGAAGCAAAAAACACGTAACACACATACACAAGCACACACACAGAATATGTAGGATGGCAGTGGGTTTGGTCTTATATGGAAATGCTGATAAATTGCATATTTCCCATCCAAAAAAAAAAAAGGATGGTGTGTTTGTGATTGATATGAGATGTTATTTAATATACTACGGACAGGAGAGAATTTTCACTTTGACTAGATGTCAATGAAAACCATTGATATAAGCCTGGAAACCATTTATAAGCCTGGCAACTGGAAGAGTTTTCCCAGGATAACTGTTGCTTGTCTACATTTCAAACTACTGAACATACTTGCTTCTGGACTTAGACTTCATGTGACACATTCGTATCATAAAATAAAACACATTCATGTCATGGCAAAAACTGGCTCTGTCCTTCCCTGTGCCTGCAGCTGAACTGACAAAGTGGGCGGCAGGGGTTCTGTTGGAAGCCATTCCAGCACTGGCAAAGTGAGCAGTACTGTAGCTCCCCTGTATATTAGTTTCCTGTGGCTCCTGTAACAAATGTGGTGACTCAAAATAACAAGCGTCTACTCTCTTACGGTTCCATAGGTGAAAAATGTGCAATCAGTTCACTGGGCCAAGATCAAGGTGTGAGCCGGCCACCCTCCCTCCAGAGGCTGCAGGGGAGAAACCATTTCCTCGCCTTTTCCAGCATTCCTTCACTTGCGGGACCTCTCCTCCCCCTTCAAAGCTAGCAGGGCAGCATCGTGCTTCAATGATCACTTTGCCTTCTTTTTGTGTTAAATCTTCCCCTGCCTCCTTCTTATAGGTACACTTGTGACTGCTTTCAGGGCTGACTCAGACAATCTCCCATCTCAAAATTCTTAATCATACCTGAAGTCTCCTTTGTCATATAAGGTAACATTCACAGGTTCCAGGCAACAGGACCTAAATATCTGAGGGCCACCATATAGCCTACCACACTTAAGTTTTATACTTGTAACATGTAATACACATAACCCAAACTAGTTACATGTCCAATTCAACCTCTCATCAGCTCGATTCCAAAAGTGCCCATGACCGCTTTACCATCCTAACCCCAAGGGAAACATGACCTGGAAGGCAGAGCGGCAGAGCAGTCTCACCTAACTAACGGTAGAATATATTATTTTTGTAATTTTTACAACATCTAGGACTTTGATTTGGTATCAACTCAATCTTCACAACTCTTAGGTTTTACAGATGAAGAACCTTACTTTCAAAGACAATGAGTGCCCCAAACAGGAACTTAAAATGGGACCATGCACATGAGGGACCCTCTGACTAAAAGGTTCAGTAGCTTCAGGTAAATTCTTCTCTATTTACCACTCCCAGGGTTAAAGAGATGGTATGTATAGTCAAAGCCACCTCTATTCAGATTTTCTAGTATCATCTTGTTTATTTTGGTTTGCTTCATTTTTTTTAATTGAAGTAAAATTCACACAACTTAAAGTTAACCATTTTAACATATATAATTCAGTTCCTTTTAGTACATTTGTACTGTTATGTAAACATCACCTCTATCTAGTTCCAAAATATTTTCATCACCTCAAAAGAGAATGACTTCATTAAGAAGTCATTCTACATTCTCCCTCACAGATCACTAATCTGTTTTCTACCTCTGTGGATTTACTTCTTCCGGATATTTTATTTAAATGGAATCATACACCACGTGATCTTTTATGTTTGGCTTTTTTCACTTAGCATAATGTTTTCACTGTTCATCATGTCATATAATGAATTTGCTTCATTCCTTTTTATGGCTGAATAATATTCCATTGTATGAATAGACCACATTTTTTTATCCATTCATCAGACATCTGAATCATTTCCATCTTCTAGCTACTGTGAATAATGCTATTATGAGCACTGGTAAGCATTCTACACTCAATTCCATTGTGGGTGTGTGCTTTTACCCCCCATACTATCAAGTAATTCCACACCAGTTGGTTTTCCAATAATTCAACTCCGACACTGTTCACCTGGAGATACCATCAGATTCCACAAGGTAAGGGTTCAGCCCTACAAGACTGCCCCACAACTTCAGATGCCAATTGCAAGCCCAGGTTGTCACCTGAGCTTCTGACTAACAACTCCTCTTTTAGTTCAATTAATTTGCCAGAGTGATTCACAGACTCAAATAAGCAGTTTACTTAAATTGACCATCTTATTATAAAGGAATGTAGCTCATTGGACTTTCCTTCTGGTCCAGTGGCCAAGACTCTGAGCTCCCAACGTAGGGGGTTTAGGTTTGATCCCTGGTCAAGGGACTCGATCTCACATGCTGCAACTAAAAGTTCACATGCCACAACTAAAGATCCTGCATGTCACAACTAAGACCCAGTGCAGCCAGTTAAATGAATTAATTTTAAAAAATAGAGCTCAGCTACAGCAAGATGGAAGAGATGATGAAGGACAAAGTATGGGGAGTGGGCAGAGGCTTCTATACTATAGGATAGAAATTTTTTTCTCCAACTCCAACTATTTATAGGAAAGTAAGCTATCCATGTTTCCTACCTAGAAACTCTGGAGCATCTTTTAAAAATAACGATAATAGACAGCTACTCTTTATTAAAAATTCACTTTGTCAGACATTGTTCCAAATCTTTTGATTATATTAGCTCATTTAGTCCTCCTAACAGCATTATGTTTTGATGATAAAGAACTTTATGCCCAAAGACATTAAATAACCCCCGTATGTTTAAAAATAAGCTTCTGAGTAACTCATAGGCACAAGAAACTGACAGAAATTAGAATACATTTTAAACTGACATATAATAAAAATAATATATATCAAAACTCATAGGAGCTACTAAAACTGTGCTTAAAGGAAAAGTTATAGCCTTTTATGCATGCAGCAGAAAAGGGAAAACTCTGATAGTCAATGATCTAAGCATTTAATCACACAAAGTTGAAAGAACAGCAAGTTAAAGTCAAAGACCCAGAGTAAAAGAAATAAAAGACAGGAACACAATGTAAAGAAACAAAAGACAAATACACTGTAGAGAGGTCAGCAAAACCTAGGACTGCTTTTTCACAAGGAGATACACAATTTGCCTCAATAACAGAGCTAGATACCATCAGATTCCACAAGGTAAGGGTTCACCTGACTGCCCCACAACTTCAGATGCCAATTGCAAGCCCAGGTTGTCACCTGAGCTTCTGACTAACAACTCCTCTTTTAGTTCAATTAATTTGCCAGAGTGATTCACAGACTCAAATAAGCAGTTTACTTAAATTGACCATCTTATTATAAAGGAATGTAGCTCATTGGACTTTCCTTCTGGTCCAGTGGCCAAGACTCTGAGCTCCCAACGTAGGGGGTTTAGGTTTGATCCCTGGTCAAGGGACTCGATCTCACATGCTGCAACTAAAAGTTCACATGCCACAACTAAAGATCCTGCATGTCACAACTAAGACCCAGTGCAGCCAGTTAAATGAATTAATTTTAAAAAATAGAGCTCAGCTACAGCAAGATGGAAGAGATGATGAAGGACAAAGTATGGGGAGTAGGCAGAGGCTTCTATACTATAGGATAGAAATTTTTTTCTCCAACTCCAACTATTTATAGGAAAGTAAGCTATCCATGTTTCCTACCTAGAAACTCTGGAGCATCTTTTAAAAATAACGATAATAGACAGCTACTCTTTATTAAAAATTCACTTTGTCAGACATTGTTCCAAATCTTTTGATTATATTAGCTCATTTAGTCCTCCTAACAGCATTATGTTTTGATGATAAAGAACTTTATGCCCAAAGACATTAAATAACCCCCGTATGTTTAAAAATAAGCTTCTGAGTAACTCATAGGCACAAGAAACTGACAGAAATTAGAATACATTTTAAACTGACATATAATAAAAATAATATATATCAAAACTCATAGGAGCTACTAAAACTGTGCTTAAAGGAAAAGTTATAGCCTTTTATGCATGCAGCAGAAAAGGGAAAACTCTGATAGTCAATGATCTAAGCATTTAATCACACAAAGTTGAAAGAACAGCAAGTTAAAGTCAAAGACCCAGAGTAAAAGAAATAAAAGACAGGAACACAATGTAAAGAAACAAAAGACAAATACACTGTAGAGAGGTCAGCAAAACCTAGGACTGCTTTTTCACAAGGAGATACACAATTTGCCTCAATAACAGAGCTAGATACCAACCGGAAGCTCTTGGGCTCCCAAAGTAAAGCTCTCAGGCTGCAGTCTAAAAAGCAACTCATAGCCACCATCGGGTACTAAGGTCCTTGAAGCACATAACCTTAGTAAAAGCAACTCTGTTTATAGAAGATGGAGCCAGAAATACAAGCGAAGCTGGCTTTTACACACGCACTCAACAGTGGAATCATTCTTGTTGTTGCAACATACCTGGAAAGTTTTTGAAGTCCACATCTTTTCTATGTTAAAGTAACTCTCAAGTTATTATTTTATAGAGAAAAAAATGAAAAAATTAGTCAATTGCTGCTTATGTGAAATAATATTTCATTTTATTCTGAATAAGAAACTATTAGATTACCATCTTTTACAAAAAGGAGAAGAATGTTGTTAAATAACATTCACTATGAGAGTAACACAGTTCTTAGAAAACAAAACACTGTCTTAAAGTTACTGTTAAGATCCTAGGTGGCAGAAATTGTATACACTTACCTGAAATGCTCCCCAAACTCCTCATGTAATACTCTGCACTTTGTGATATTTCACAGACATTTGTTCAAAAGTTTACTGTGCTGGTTTCTCCATTTTAGCTACAGTGCTTCCATCCCCATTTGAGTCATAAGTCTCTGGATCTTGGAGTGTGATCTCAGGACCAGCAGCAGCGGCATCACCTGGATTTGTGAGATATGCAAATTCTCAGGCTGCATTGCCCGCCTTCTGAATGAGCCTCTCCAGATGGAGGCCCACAGTTGGGTTTAACAAGCCTCGAGGTGATTCTAGTGCATGCTGGTATTTGACAGTCATGGCTCCAAGTTGAGAAAGGCTTCCAGAAGCATCTCAAAATGTCCCCTGCAGTACTAGCTTTAAGCAGCTCACCGGGCTCGGCACATTCACAGGTGTTGGCAGTTTGGGCAGAGCTCTTAATGGCTCTCATAAAGCAGGAGATGAATTATCAGAGGAGGAGCGTCTGTAGCTCTCAATGCAAGACAGGTTCTACTCTGTGAAAAGAGGCTGCAAACAGCACTTCCCAGCCTACTGTAAGAAATGATCAATTTAATGAGCTTATAACACCAAGAAATACTCGTCTGAATATTTGATCATTTGCTAGAGTACAGTTGTCCCACCCCTAAAAAACGGTCATTAGCAGGAAAACAGAAGTGAAAAAGTCAGCTGAAAAAAACCCACTATTTCAAGGACAGCCAATTAAAAAATGACTCGATAGAATGAAAATAACATGCACCAGCACTTTATCACCAATTATCCTAGGGTGACAATGCCTATATTTACTCATCTACACTTTCCCCTGCCTTATTCCTGCCTCTGTTTTGAAAAGAAAATAAAGAAAAATGTTCCCCCTGAGTTTCCCTAAGCTCATACTTTTTCAGCTCAAAAAAAAAAAGCAGTCACCATAGCCAGCAGAGTCTCCTGGGAGTTTAGGAATATCTTAACAAGGAAGAACAGAACCTTTGTCTTTCCAGCTACATTTTCTTGTTATTGTTTTGTTCTGTTTTATTTTTTAATGTACTTTCTCCCTTCCAAATCAGACAAGAGTTTAAACTGAAGTTCTGAATAACTGGCAAAGGGGAGGATAGAGAAATGTGTATACTCTTTACACTGCTCCTCTTTCCTTTTCACCTGTTTTCTCACACTGCGTCCAGGTGATTGCACCAGTGAACAGAATCTTCTACGGGTCAAGGCACTGGCCTCCCTTCAGGAGGACAGAAGAGCACTGAGCCAGAGGTATGGCTACCTTCTCTTCAGGGATATGGCTGATATCTACCCCATATCAAGGTGTGGACTCTGCCTAGAAAAACATCTCTTTTTTACAGCTTGTGGTGTAACCTCTACCGCGACCTCCTCTGCCTAGATCCCAGTCTCATTCTCCAGTCTTAATTTTCCAACCAGTTCTGTGAGCCCCATTCAGTCCATACTTTGGAATATACTCAATAGTGGCAAACGTTTTCCGGTTAAGGTTAGATTTGACTTCTGAAACAGCCAAAAGGCATTTGGAAACAAGCAACATACTAATTCATACCATATATAGACAAACACACTCATATACACAAATGAGATATGATTATAAATTTTTGACATTTTTCTGCCTGAAAAAAACCAAGAAAATGATGCCAAAAATGTTTTGAACAATGGAAACATTGTTAAAATGAGCACATTTTACCACTTCTTAATCTCACTCTTTAAAAGAATGGAACTAATTTGAATGTTTATTCCTGTTTTTGTAAATTAAGATCAGTCTCATTACTGCCGAGTGTGCGACTTATCTGAGCCCAGACATAACAGGACCTCACAGAGACCCTAGAAATACTACATAATTGATAAGACAAAATTAGGCTTCCAGGTACATTATTTAATTACATTAAACCTAGAAAATACAACTCTGCTCTGTTCTGCCTAGTATTATCCTCCGTACACTATACTAATAACAAGTTAGCTTCATGATGATTTGTTTGCCAACATAAATACACTATTTAGAACAGCATCTTTCTGATCTTCAACAAAAGCAAATGTTTGAATTATCTTGTTTTAAATCACTGTGCACTTCTGATACTCGGATCTATCCATTTCTAACACATAGTAGGAGGCCCTAAACACATAGTTTTCTTTTTTGTTCTATGCCATGAACTTGGCACTACATTTTTCATCTCCTCCTGTGATTTTACTGATTTTATTGAGATACGTTTCATATGCCATACAGTTCACCTGTCGAAGGATAAAACTCAATGGTCTGTAGAATATTCACAGTTGTTCACCCAACACAGCTGTTTAAGAGGCATTTGTCAAAGCAGGAAGGGAGAGAAGAGGAACTCCTCAAGTTATATACAAGTCCATATTGTGGTCATTTTGCTTGATACACTACATGTAGCTTGGGTGGAAAATTCATCCACCCTACAAAGAAATGGTAGGAGGTGGGAAGGAAAGGAATGCAAAGTGATTTATTTATGGTATTTGGTCCAATCTTTCTAAGGAGGCCAAACACCCTACTGGCCACAAAGAAAGTCAAGATTTATCCAGTAACAAAATTTAAGTACATGAGATGCTTTCTTACCTGATATAATCAAGACTAATATTTGATTGAAAACTCAAGTAAGAGAACATGAAATATTTAACAAATACCTATCACAATTATTTTCACTTAAACCATGCATATATATTTAATAAAATGAGTCCTTTTAGCCTGTCAAGATGATATATGCTTTTTCATCACATAGTCCTTCCACTTTTTCATTATAATAATATTGATTCAGTCTGAAACCTAATAAACGGTAAAATGTAGGGCATCATTGGCCACAGTGAGTTCTGGATTTGATTCTTTTTCTTGGCATCTCCAAATTGAGATCAATTTCTCTTTTCCTTCCAAATTGAGATCAATCAGTTTAATTCAGAGAATATATGATTTCTTCATTACTCGTGTTATTATGAGTGAATGTTTTTGGCCTGAATGTTTGTGTTCCCCCAACAAAATCCATATGTTGAAACCCTAATATCAAGGGGACTGTATTGGGAGAGGAGCCTTTGGGAGAGAATTAACTTGGGGAGGCGCCAGCCTCGTGAATGGCATCAGTGCCCTTATAAGAAGAGGAAACTAGCTAGCTCTCTTTTGCCATGTAAGGACACAACAAGACACGGGCAGTCTGCAAGCCTGGAAGTGGGCTTTCACCAGACAGCAGAGCTGCCAGCACCTTGATCTTAAACTTCCAGCCTCCAGAGCCAGGAGAAATGTTTGCTCTGTCTATGATAATTTATTACTGCAGCCAAATTAAGACAATTCAGAATCTTATTTTCCAATAAACCATCAAATTAAGTAATTCATTCTTTTATGCCTGCCTAAGAAGTCATCAATGCCTTCAATTATCTGAGATCAATTACTAAACAAAATTTATGATTACAGTCTTAAAATTCAGAACTTCCTACAGCAGGCATTGGTAAAATTTTTCTGGGAAGGACCAGACTATAAATACTTTAGGCTTTTTGATCACTGCTGCAACTACTCAATTCTGCCTGTAAACAGGCAGTTTGTATGCCAGGATTCTATGTAATCCTGGTCTCTGCTCTTAAAGGTTCTTCACTACAGACTAAAGAGCGAACCCTCCACAGTAAAAAGTAACAAAATTTAAGTACATGAGATGCTTTCTTACTGATATAATCAAGACTAATATTTGATTGAAAACTCAAGTAAGAGAACATGAAATATTTAACAAATACCTATCACAATTATTTTCACTTAAACCATGCATATATATTTAATAAAATGAGTCCTTTTAGCCTGTCAAGATGATATATGCTTTTTCATCACATAGTCCTTCCACTTTTTCATTATAATAATATTGATTCAGTCTGAAACCTAATAAACGGTAAAATGTAGGGCATCATTGGCCACAGTGAGTTCTGGATTTGATTCTTTTTCTTGGCATCTCCAAATTGAGATCAATTTCTCTTTTCCTTCCAAATTGAGATCAATCAGTTTAATTCAGAGAATATATGATTTCTTCATTACTCGTGTTATTATGAGTGAATGTTTTTGGCCTGAATGTTTGTGTTCCCCCAACAAAATCCATATGTTGAAACCCTAATATCAAGGGGACTGTATTGGGAGAGGAGCCTTTGGGAGAGAATTAACTTGGGGAGGCGCCAGCCTCGTGAATGGCATCAGTGCCCTTATAAGAAGAGGAAACTAGCTAGCTCTCTTTGCCATGTAAGGACACAACAAGACACGGGCAGTCTGCAAGCCTGGAAGTGGCTTTCACCAGACAGCAGAGCTGCCAGCACCTTGATCTTAAACTTCCAGCCTCCAGAGCCAGGAGAAATGTTTGCTCTGTCTATGATAATTTATTACTGCAGCCAAATTAAGACAATTCAGAATCTTATTTTCCAATAAACCATCAAATTAAGTAATTCATTCTTTTATGCCTGCCTAAGAAGTCATCAATGCCTTCAATTATCTGAGATCAATTACTAAACAAAATTTATGATTACAGTCTTAAAATTCAGAACTTCCTACAGCAGGCATTGGTAAAATTTTTCTGGGAAGGACCAGACTATAAATACTTTAGGCTTTTTGATCACTGCTGCAACTACTCAATTCTGCCTGTAAACAGGCAGTTTGTATGCCAGGATTCTATGTAATCCTGGTCTCTGCTCTTAAAGGTTCTTCGTACTACAGACTAAAGAGCGAACCCATTGTGGTCCACTGGCCCCTACAGCACCTATATAAGGCTGTGGAGAACTTTAGACACGATCCCTTGTACACCAAGCACAGGCCTGGGGAGCCAGGAGCACAGCCTCAGTCTGCTCCATCCAGCTCCTCCAAAGACATTCCACGATGGCGTTCTCGCTCCGCACTGGTCAGGCCAGGGTGACCGGCTTACGTCGACTAAGAACCAGAGTCCTTGTCCACCCTCATGTTTTGACAGGGAGCAGAGCAGTAGATCAAACATTCTCAGACCCCTCCATGCCTTTCCTGACGTTTCTATACTGTCTCCATTGACTCAGAGTCTTAAAATGGAGAAACCAAAGAATTTAAAGGAAGAATAGGAACCTTTATCTCATAGAACCAAAAGGGTATAAAGCTTCTGCCTGCTCTAATCCAAATACATCTTCCTAGAGGAACCAAACCCTCTGGACTCTGAAAGATGGTCTACGATCTAGCCCTACCAAATTTGTCTTTTAATATGTTTCAGAGCTTTGAAGAAATTTGGAAAATTCTTTTTTTTTCTTGACAAAATCAGGACTTTCATCCTGTCAGCACTATTGAAAACCATCCTACTGTAATTAGAAGGTGAACTCTGATCCTTTTCTTCACATTCTTATTATAAATGTCCTATCTCACTCTTAGTTATAGAATTTCCCATTTTACCACCCACAGCTACAGAAAGATGTTTCTATCTGACTAGATATAAGGTTTCAAAAAGAAAGGAGGATACATAGTATATTTCAAGTAACTTTGGAAGACAATTCAAAAAAAAAATCTTATTTTCCAATAAACCATCAAATTAAGTAATTCATTCTTTTATGCCTGCCTAAGAAGTCATCAATGCCTTCAATTATCTGAGATCAATTACTAAACAAAATTTATGATTACAGTCTTAAAATTCAGAACTTCCTACAGCAGGCATTGGTAAAATTTTTCTGGGAAGGACCAGACTATAAATACTTTAGGCTTTTTGATCACTGCTGCAACTACTCAATTCTGCCTGTAAACAGGCAGTTTGTATGCCAGGATTCTATGTAATCCTGGTCTCTGCTCTTAAAGGTTCTTCGTACTACAGACTAAAGAGCGAACCCATTGTGGTCCACTGGCCCCTACAGCACCTATATAAGGCTGTGGAGAACTTTAGACACGATCCCTTGTACACCAAGCACAGGCCTGGGGAGCCAGGAGCACAGCCTCAGTCTGCTCCATCCAGCTCCTCCAAAGACATTCCACGATGGCGTTCTCGCTCCGCACTGGTCAGGCCAGGGTGACCGGCTTACGTCGACTAAGAACCAGAGTCCTTGTCCACCCTCATGTTTTGACAGGGAGCAGAGCAGTAGATCAAACATTCTCAGACCCCTCCATGCCTTTCCTGACGTTTCTATACTGTCTCCATTGACTCAGAGTCTTAAAATGGAGAAACCAAAGAATTTAAAGGAAGAATAGGAACCTTTATCTCATAGAACCAAAAGGGTATAAAGCTTCTGCCTGCTCTAATCCAAATACATCTTCCTAGAGGAACCAAACCCTCTGGACTCTGAAAGATGGTCTACGATCTAGCCCTACCAAATTTGTCTTTTAATATGTTTCAGAGCTTTGAAGAAATTTGGAAAATTCTTTTTTTTTCTTGACAAAATCAGGACTTTCATCCTGTCAGCACTATTGAAAACCATCCTACTGTAATTAGAAGGTGAACTCTGATCCTTTTCTTCACATTCTTATTATAAATGTCCTATCTCACTCTTAGTTATAGAATTTCCCATTTTACCACCCACAGCTACAGAAAGATGTTTCTATCTGACTAGATATAAGGTCATATACATAAAAATTCAAGAAAGGAGGATACATAGTATATTTCAAGTAACTTTAACTTCTATTAAATGCTTAACTTTCATTAACTGAAGAGGATAAATGAACAAGCTGTAAGTTAAATTTGTGAAGAAAGACTAAAACGGAAAAGAAGGTCAGAGAACATTCAAGATGTTCACTTAATACATAAAGTCACTGAGACCATAAATATTCATCCTTGAAAAATAAAAATATATCCAAAGGAATCTGAAATCGGGATCTTGAAGAGGTATTTGGAATCCTCTGTTCACTGAAACATTAATGACAATCCAAGATATGAAAGCATCAGTGGACTAGTGGATGAAGAAACTGTGGTGTATGCCTACAATGGAACAGTATTTAGCTTTGAGAAAAGAAAATCTTTCTACTTGTGACAACGTGGATAAACCTGGAGGACATGATATGAAATAAACCAAGCAAAGGACAAATATTTACTACATGATACCACTTACATGGGAAATCTACAAGAGTCAAACTCAGACAAGCAGGGAGCAGGATGGTGGTTCCAGGGGCTTAGGAGAGGAGAAAACAGACGTGTTAATCAAAGGGTACAAAGTTTCAGTTTTGCAAGATGTGTAAGACCCAGAGAGCTCCTGTGTAGCATGCTGCCAGTAGATAACAATACCATATTCTATACTTAAAATTTTGCTAAGAGGGTAGATCTTATGTTAAGTGTTCTTATCATACACACAAAAATAATATTAAATGGGCAGAAGGAAACTTTCAGAGGTGATAGATGTTTATGGTACAGATGTGGGGCTTGTTCATGAATGTAGACTTGTCTCCTAACCTATAAAGTTGCACACATTAAAACTGTACAAAAAAAAACTGTACTGCTTAAAGAAAAAAAGAAAAAAAAAAAAACTGTACAGCATTTTTATGTCAACCATAACTCAACAAAGTAGTTTAAAGAAGAGAGGAAAAAATGTCACATATTATAAAATCTAGGATACCTTTCATTTTTGTGCCACTAAAAAAAAATGTTTAATGCTACCAATTAAATTGTGACACATAATCAGCTGAAAGATGTATCCTAGTTTCAGAGAAACTGAATCATGAAATTCTGCTGATACCTGAAGAGGGTGCTGCACAATCAAAGTGCTCAGTTAATAGGAAAGCGTAGGCCTATCTTACAACAGAATGACTGGTTCAGGAGGTTCTCAGAAACACAGAGCTACTTTGAAGATATTTTCTGGGAAATGTGCATAAGCTATAGAAAATTTGATGATCGCTATACCCAGCTTAATTTTGCTTAAAGAATAGCAATCTAAGCCCTATCAATTATCTTTTCCTACTATCTGCAAACCCATGACATGCATAAATGACAGAAAAAATTATGTTTAGTTAAAATAATACAAATGAAACATAAAATGAATATAAAATTTTTAAGACTTCATCATTCTAGACTCTGTCAGAACAAGATGAGCAATCAGAAAGCCATAGCATCTAAGTACGACCAATGTTAGCTCCTCACAACCCCCTATTTTTATCTACTAAGGATTACAACAGAGTATACACAATTGGGCTTTTGATTTTGAAAATATTTCACATTGATAATGGGAATATTCTGCATCTTTTGGTTCACACAGGGCTAATCAAATCAAGAACATTTTAATGAAATGAGGAATAACTTAGAGATGCTTATTTAATACTCTCATTTTATACTGAGCAATTAAGAAAAAAAAAAACATAACCTCAGTTTTGACTTAATAATAAAATTTGAAACCAGGCATCATGACTCAAGTCACTTAATCTAACAGGACAACTTAGAGCCCTATGCCAGCACTCATAGCAGCTTCCCAAGATACTGAAGATTACCAAAAACATTAATAATGGTGTGAAAAGGGAGCCTGGTTTATATAAATTCAAGTCAGTACAAATAGGGAAAGGGCCATTTATTGTGATGGATGTGTTCACTGAATGTAAAAAGCAAATTATTGAAGATCGAGCAAAAGGGAGAAATCTATAAATACTCAGGCTCCCTGCAGTAGAAGGGGATTAACTACATGGAAATTAAAGAAAAGCTAAAGGAAAAGACTGAGCTCACATGTGGAGAAAATATTAAAAGCATCTCACTGCAGGCAACAAGATTAAGGCAATGCATTTGCAGAGCCAGTTCTAACATTCATTAAACATTATGAAATGGAACAGTACAGACCCAGAGGCATGAAATATCAGGCTGTTGATGGAAAAATAGAAATGGACAAAGAGAAAGATCACTCTTGTAAGGAAAGCACAAGGAAAGTTCATCAGCACCAACGATTTTTTGCAATCTTTGGAAATTGCATTGGTATAAGTGAATACTGGCCTGCCTTGTAAAAACTAAGAAAGAGACACCATGGTGTAGCAGCAACCTAAAAGTCTCCAAAAGTTCATCCCAAAGAGCACTGGGATCTGGATTGACTGGACTAGAATCAGAAGAAGAAGTCACCTTGGAGAAGTTACTTAAGAGATGCCCAAAAAAAAGAAAAAAAGAAAAAAAACATAAAAAAGACCCCCCACAAAACTCCTCACTTAAAATAACTCCCCTGCTCCCTCTGTCACATTCATGAAATCTCATTACTCAAGCCTTTAGATAAAGCCATTTAAGACACTCTATTAAAATACTAACATTATAGAGACAATATGGAATTATTTCTAGCAGCCACTAGAGCCTTATTTCATGCTGGTCCTGTTGAGGAAATGCCTTCTGCCTGCCTTCTTCACTGGTGGACACATTCTTCAGGACTCACCTTAAATATCAGCCGTTAAGCGACACTTTCCACGTTCCTCCAACTGCCCTGAAAAACTGCCTTTCTCTCTTCTGTGACTCTTGCACTCTTCTGGGCTCTGTGGCACTGAGGTCATCACCTAGAGTTACATGTAGACAAGATCATCTTCCTCACTGAGCTAAGGTTCCTTTGGAGTTGGAGTCATCTTTCTCCATTGTTGCCCACCCTAAGACTTGGCATATTAAGGCTCTAAAAGAAAGAAAAAAATGATTAAGTCAAAGATCTCTGACTACTTGGACAGCTAACCAGTCTTCATAAAGAAAATATTATTGAAGATCGAGCAAAAGGGAGAAATCTATAAATACTCAGGCTCCCTGCAGTAGAAGGATTAACTACATGGAAATTAAAGAAAAGCTAAAGGAAAAGACTGAGCTCACATGTGGAGAAAATATTAAAAGCATCTCACTGCAGGCAACAAGATTAAGGCAATGCATTTGCAGAGCCAGTTCTAACATTCATTAAACATTATGAAATGGAACAGTACAGACCCAGAGGCATGAAATATCAGGCTGTTGATGGAAAAATAGAAATGGACAAAGAGAAAGATCACTCTTGTAAGGAAAGCACAAGGAAAGTTCATCAGCACCAACGATTTTTTGCAATCTTTGGAAATTGCATTGGTATAAGTGAATACTGGCCTGCCTTGTAAAAACTAAGAAAGAGACACCATGGTGTAGCAGCAACCTAAAAGTCTCCAAAAGTTCATCCCAAAGAGCACTGGGATCTGGATTGACTGGACTAGAATCAGAAGAAGAAGTCACCTTGGAGAAGTTACTTAAGAGATGCCCAAAAAAAAGAAAAAAAGAAAAAAAACATAAAAAAGAGACGCCACAAAACTCCTCACTTAAAATAACTCCCCTGCTCCCTCTGTCACATTCATGAAATCTCATTACTCAAGCCTTTAGATAAAGCCATTTAAGACACTCTATTAAAATACTAACATTATAGAGACAATATGGAATTATTTCTAGCAGCCACTAGAGCCTTATTTCATGCTGGTCCTGTTGAGGAAATGCCTTCTGCCTGCCTTCTTCACTGGTGGACACATTCTTCAGGACTCACCTTAAATATCAGCCGTTAAGCGACACTTTCCACGTTCCTCCAACTGCCCTGAAAAACTGCCTTTCTCTCTTCTGTGACTCTTGCACTCTTCTGGGCTCTGTGGCACTGAGGTCATCACCTAGAGTTACATGTAGACAAGATCATCTTCCTCACTGAGCTAAGGTTCCTTTGGAGTTGGAGTCATCTTTCTCCATTGTTGCCCACCCTAAGACTTGGCATATTAAGGCTCTAAAAGAAAGAAAAAAATGATTAAGTCAAAGATCTCTGACTACTTGGACAGCTAACCAGTCTTCATAAAGAAACATAGTGCAGCCCAGATACGTTATGCTGAAGGCAAATATCAGCATCATAGTGATGACCCTGAAGTGAGACAGCAGTACTAGGTGGGCAGTAAGCTGTTTCATCAGCTCCTAAAACGTAACTCAGGTGGAACACTCAAGAAGTACATGAGCACAGCTGAAGAGGTGGGGGATGAAGAGAAAAGGACTTCAGTAAGAAAGAAAAGGCCCAGGTAGAAGACATAGGGAACCAAAAATAAAGCCCCCTTTGCACAGATTTATTGGGATCAAGCCCTCATACCTTGCTTGACAGTGACAGGATTTCACAGGGATGGTGTAGTGTAGTGGAAAAGTACCAGATCATCAAACCAGAGTTTTGCCTTTGTAAACTGGGTACCACTCTGAACCTTGGTTTCCTCATCTGCATCTGTCTGCTCAGTGAGATGTGCAAGGATTAAGTCAGAAAATACAAATAAAACTACTGTAGAAAAGTGCTCATGGGGACTTCCCTGGTGGTCCAGTAGTTAAGACTCTGTTACCAATGCAAGGGGCCTGGGTTCGACCCCTGGGTCAGGGAACTGGATCTCACATGCTGCAGTTAAGACCCAGTGGAGCCAAATAAATAAATGATTAAAAGAAAAAAAAAGGGCTCATGGAATGAAAAGTATATTTGTTTTGGTCTAACCAATAAGACAATGTAGGTGAAAAGCAACCTGCTAGTGAAAATAAGCATATGTAAGAAGACTGGATGTAGGCTCCAGCAATTTAGTTGGTCCAATGACTACCAGAATTTGAGTATTTTATAAACAACTTTGATGAAATAGGTATAGCATATAACCAAAAATACTGACCCTAATGAAGGAAAACAATCATTACCTTATTGTGGATTAAACCAACTGGCACAATAACATAAACAGAGGCAGAGGGCAGTTCAGGTTAAGTGAGGCACATTATGACAGGTCAAGGATGAGAATAACATTTCTCAGGAAAAAAAGCCTTTCATGATGCATTAGTACTGACTTTAAACCCACCCTGATCAGCTTTTATCCTATTTGATGCAGAACTGAGCTTGCTGAAAAGAGAATCTGTTCTACTCAGAAGAAAAAAAAAAAAGATGTAGATAGAAAAATAACAACATAGAAATGAAAAGCAAGGTGTATATAATGGCTAAAAAAAAAAAAAAAATCACAAAACACTAGAACTGGAAGTGACCTTACAAATTGTTACCAAGTCCAAGCTCATACTGCTTGCCCCATTACAGGCCAATAAACCAAGGGACGCGTTGTTGGGGCAAGGAATAGCAACTTTATCTGGAAAGTCAGCAGACCAAGAAGATAGTGGACTTGTGTCGTAAAGAACCATCTAGACTAAGTTAGAACGCAGGCTTCTTTTATACTGGAAGAGGAGGGAATCAAGTGAAAAATTTCATGGTTCAGGTTAGCCTCTAAAGGGAATGTGTTAATTTCTAATAGAAGCAGAAGATACTAAGAAGAGGTGGAAAGAATACGCAAAAGAACTATACAAAAAAGATCTTAATGAGCCAGATGACCACCGTGGTGTGATCACTCACCTAAAGCCAGGCAGGAGTGCGAAGTCAAGTGGACCATAGGAAGCATTACTACAAACAAAGCTCGTGGAGATGATGGAATTCCAGCTGAGCTATTTCAAATATTAAAAGATGATGTTGTTAACATTCAACATACCAGAAAATTTGGAAACCTCAGCAGTGGCCTCAGGACTGGAAAAGGTCAGTTTTTATTCCAAACCCAAAGAAAGGCAATACCAAGAATGTTCAAACTACTGCACCATTGTATTCATTTCCCACACCAGCAAAGTAATGCTCAAAATCCTCCAAGCTAAGCTTCAACAGTACGTGAACCAAGAACTTCCAGATGTATAAGCTGGATTTAGAAAAGGGAGAGGAACCAGACATCCACTGCCAGCATCCACTGGAGTGTAGAAAGAGCAAGGGAATTCCAGAAAAATACCTATTTCTGCTTCATTGACTATGGTAAAGCCTTTGACTGTGTGGATCACAATAAACTGTGGAAAATTCTGAAAGAGATGGGAGTACCAGACCACCTTACCCACCTCCTTCAAAACCTATAGGCAGGACAAGAAGCAACAGTTAGAACCAGACATGAAACAAATGGGTTCCAAATTGGGAAAGGAGTACGTCAAGGTTGTATACGATTATCCTGCTTATTTAATTTATATGCAGAGTGTACCATGCGAAATGCCAGGCTGGATGAAATTGCTGGAAGAAATATCAATAACCTCAGGTATGCAAATGATACCACCCTTATGGCAGAAAGTGAAGAGGAACTAAACAGTCTCTTGATGAAGGTGAAAGAGAAGAGTGAAAAAGCTGGCCTAAAATTCGACATTCAACAAACAAAGATCATGGTATGCGGTTCCATCACTTCATGGCAAACAGATGAGGAAACAATGGAAACAGTGACAGACTCTATTTTCTCAGGCTCCAAAATCACTGCAGATGGTGATTGCAGTCATGAAACTAAAAGACGCTTTCTCCTTGGAAGAAATACCATGACAGAGCTTCCCTGATGGTCCAATGGGTAAAGAGTCCTCCTTGCAGTGCAAGGGGCACCGGTTCAATCCCTGTCCAGGAAGATCCCATGTGCCGAGAAGTGGCTGGACCAGTGTGTCCAATGACGAGCCAGCGCTCTAGAGCACATGCACCCAGAGCTGGTACTCTGCAAAGTGAGAGGCCACTGCAATGGGAGGTCCACACAGGCCAAGGAATAAAGATGGTAACCAAAGTTTAGAAAACAACAACAAAAAAAAAGAAAAGAAACACTATGACAAACCTAGACAGCATATTACAAAACAGAGATAACACCTTGCCAACCAAAGACTGTATACTCAAAGCTATGGTTTTCCCATTAGTCATGTATGAATGTGAGAGCTGAACCCATAAAGAAGGCTGAGCACTGCAGAACTGATGCCTTTGAACTGTGGTGTTGGAGAGTCCCTTGGACAGCAAGGAGATCAGAAGGAAATCAACCCTGAATATTCATTGGAAGGACTGATGCTGAAGCTGAAGCTCCAGTATTTTAGCCACCTGATGCAAAGAGCCAACTCACTGGAAATGCTGGGAAAGATTGGAGGCAAAAAGGAAAGGGAACAGAGGATGAGATGGTTAGAACCAGACATGAAACAAATGGGTTCCAAATTGGGAAAGGAGTACGTCAAGGTTGTATACGATTATCCTGCTTATTTAATTTATATGCAGAGTGTACCATGCGAAATGCCAGGCTGGATGAAATTGCTGGAAGAAATATCAATAACCTCAGGTATGCAAATGATACCACCCTTATGGCAGAAAGTGAAGAGGAACTAAACAGTCTCTTGATGAAGGTGAAAGAGAAGAGTGAAAAAGCTGGCCTAAAATTCGACATTCAACAAACAAAGATCATGGTATGCGGTTCCATCACTTCATGGCAAACAGATGAGGAAACAATGGAAACAGTGACAGACTCTATTTTCTCAGGCTCCAAAATCACTGCAGATGGTGATTGCAGTCATGAAACTAAAAGACGCTTTCTCCTTGGAAGAAATACCATGACAGAGCTTCCCTGATGGTCCAATGGGTAAAGAGTCCTCCTTGCAGTGCAAGGGGCACCGGTTCAATCCCTGTCCAGGAAGATCCCATGTGCCGAGAAGTGGCTGGACCAGTGTGTCCAATGACGAGCCAGCGCTCTAGAGCACATGCACCCAGAGCTGGTACTCTGCAAAGTGAGAGGCCACTGCAATGGGAGGTCCACACAGGCCAAGGAATAAAGATGGTAACCAAAGTTTAGAAAACAACAACAACAAAAAAAACAAAAAGAAACACTATGACAAACCTAGACAGCATATTACAAAACAGAGATAACACCTTGCCAACCAAAGACTGTATACTCAAAGCTATGGTTTTCCCATTAGTCATGTATGAATGTGAGAGCTGAACCCATAAAGAAGGCTGAGCACTGCAGAACTGATGCCTTTGAACTGTGGTGTTGGAGAGTCCCTTGGACAGCAAGGAGATCAGAAGGAAATCAACCCTGAATATTCATTGGAAGGACTGATGCTGAAGCTGAAGCTCCAGTATTTTAGCCACCTGATGCAAAGAGCCAACTCACTGGAAATGCTGGGAAAGATTGGAGGCAAAAAAGGAAAGGGGAACAGAGGATGAGATGGTTAGACAGTATTACCCACTCAATAGAAATGAATTTGAGCAAACTCTGGGAGACAGTAGCGGCTGGAGTGTGCAGTTCATGGGATTGCAAAGAGTTGGACACAACTTAGCAACTGAACAACAATATTTTCTTGTAGCCCTGCACACTCCACTGGATCCTCCACTCTCAGCAACCTGTATCTTCCTGTCCCTGGAAGACACTGGAGTCTGTGACCTCTGAAATGCAATCCATTCCCTTTACTGCGGAGCAAACCAAAGCCCAGAAAGGATGTGGCTTCCTCAAGTCCACTTCCTCAACTGTTTACTGGTAATGCCAGAACTTAAAATCCAAATACTCTAATTTCTAACCAATACTGGTGCTAGAAATTCTATAGTCAGAAGAACCCTTGGGTAATAATTTAGCTGGAAAGAAGAGACTGAGTATCTTGCCTTGAGATTGTATTTACATAGCAGCAGATACAGTGTTTGCTTAATCACATTTGTTTCAGATATGAAAGATGAAAGCCTCCCCAAGCTATCCTGTGCCATCACTGCTGCTGCCAACACTGATTATCACAGTCACCTCTAAGATGTTTTCTGGGCTTGTCTGGATGCTTGTATGTTGACATCAACACCACCAAAGTCATTATCTGAAAACATGTGTTTTATCCCAGATTTCCATCTCTGCATCCATTATAAAGTGCTTGGATTAGAGATCAAAGGATGAGCTCAGCAAGATTTATGTTAAGGAAAGAGGACAGGCACAGTTATTCCCACACTGCAGAAGGCAAGCAACTGACTTGCACAAAATTATCCTACTTCTGTGGGTTTTCTCCTCAACCTACTTTTGTAGGCAATTTTTTTCCATTTTAGAACCTAATAATCTGATATCTGTCTCCAATTATCTGCTGCTGCATTTAGACAACTGCTAATTTTTACCATTTATAGCTCACTTTGGCATAGTATCCAGCTGAATAGAGCCTTCTAAAGCTTTGGGGGGAAATACAGCAATAGAGGAGCCAAAATAGTACCCACAGTTACTTTTGTTACAAGAGAGATGACTGAGTTTTAAGTTTCTTCTTTCCACAATTAATGGCTTACTAACTACTCAAATATACTTGACTTTTAAGTAAAATCCTTAGTTTTTCTTTTGGTACAATAATTACCAACACAAGACTGACCCCTACTGGGAATAGCTGTCCTTGTTACATGGATCAGGACGGGAAAAGTGAAATAACCTAAACCAGACAACTCCTAGGGCCTTAAGAGATGACCGAATTCAATTCTCTGTGAAAAGACAAAAGTAAGAAGCTTTTGAAATCAAACCCATCATCTTTAGTAGTGTCTAATTATATTTTAATAAGTAGAAAGTTTTAAGAATGATGTCAGTATATGTTTTTTATTAGCAAATGTTAACTAAATGCTAGTTTGTTCAGTTAATTAAATATTAATTATTGCTTTAGGTAATTATTAAAGAGTTCAAACACTGAAGCAATATTAATCAGATTTGAACACCCTGTACATTCTATTTAGAAAAGTCTTAAAATATTTTCTAGTATCAAAAAGCTTTTAAAGGAGTGGAATCTTATAGACCAAATTTGCACATGGATGAAAACTCACGTTTAATAAATTACACAGAATCATTAAGCTCTAAGAAGCCCGATTTCACTTTTTATTTTCCTCGGTGCCTCATATTATGATCTGTTTCCAGATCTCGTGCAAAGTAGATTTTCGACCATATGACTCTGATCTTCAAAAGAGCTTTCCATGGTTTGACTTGGTTTTTTTTTAATAATGAGTCTAAAATACACCTTATTTTAAAACTTAGATACATAAACAATTACATCCATAAATAAAGATATCGGTAATTGGAGATAAGCTGAACTCATGGGCTCTCAGAAAGTCAGAGATAGCATTTTATCACAGTGTAACTACTTTTAGCAGTACACTGTTCTGCTCTCATGGTAAGTTATCACTGTTTGCTGCCAAGATCCTTCAAAAGGTCGCAAGTTCTTAGTGGAAACAGTGAGCAAAAGATTTCTTTACTCCCATGTCGGATTAGCCTTACCAACTGATCAAATTAAAGTACTTAAATTTAGAAAATCAATTATACTTTACTAACAAAAACAATCTTTAGTTCTTTTTTAAAAAAATAAGTCTTTGTTTTATAGAAGACTCCTTCAGAAGACTACCACGTTGTTACCATCAAAGAGATGCTGGCACAATGTGTAAAATCTGTGGGGGCTGGAGGAGAGGAGAGTAACTTTTGTTACCTTCTCTATGAAAAGGCTCTGAGTACTGAAGGCATTCTCAGTTTGGGCAAGGAGCCCGAAAAGAGGTATGATAAACTGACAGGACCTAGGCAAACACATATATTCTTTTCTATTTTGAAACAGGCACAGTTTGTGAAAAATATATTCTAGATCCTTGAAGCAAACAATTCACATAACAGTTCTCCAAGACAGAATTTACCAAAACTGTAAATGGATTTCTAACTAAATCTCCAATGCAGTAGAAATTATGATACTTATGTAGCAACTTATGTGTACTTATGCACTGAACAACTGAAAGTGACATTTTTATATTGGGCTAGTATCTTTTAATCCCATTATTCTTCCCATTTTATTTTATTTCTTCAACTTGAAAGTTTGAACATTAATCTTAAGTAGACACTGAAACACAAGAAGTCCATCAGAAGTTATTCATTATACTAGTAAATTACTGAATATATCCTCCACTTATTCCAGGTGCTATATTTTTTCTACAAAATTCAATAGTAAATGCATTTCCCGATTGACACAAATAAGCAGGTTCTCTGTTAATGAATGTGGTACCAGATCTCACATTTCAAATCACTTGAAAACCTAGGAGAAAATAATTTTTCTCAGGTCTGATAATCATAGTTTATATTGGTACTTAGTTGCTAAGTCGTATCTGACTCTTTGTGACCCCACGGACTGTAGCTCACCAGGCTCCTCTGTCCATGGGAATTCCCAGGTAAGAATACTGAAGTGGGTTGCCATTTCCTCTTTCAGGAATCTTCCCAATCTAGGGATCAAACCTGATTTTCTTGCAACACCTGCACAGGGAGGCAGATTCTTTACCACTGAGCCTAGGGCTTTCAGGGTAAATAATTTCTCTAAGGCTTGATCATCACAGTGTATATTTTACAGTAATTTATTCATGTGGAAGATTCAATATGCAATGCGGTCAAGGTATTACAGTTTTTGGCAGGTTTTATGGTCTTACGCAAAAAAATGCAAGAAGAATTCCAAATGCCATAAAATTAGAATATGCAAGGAAATCAACCCTGAATATTCATTGGAAGGACTGAACCTGAAGCTTCAATACTTTGGTCACTTAATGCGAAGAACTGACTCAGAAAAGGCCCTGATGCTGGGAAACATTGAAGGCGAAAGAAGAAGGGGACAGCAGAGGATAAGATGGTAAGATAGCATCACTGACTTAACAGACATGAATTTGAACAAACTCCAGGAGATACTGAAGGACAGGAGAGCCTGGTGTGCTGCAGTCCATGAAGTTGCAAAAAGTCGGATATGACTCAATGAATGGATGATAACATTTCTTTGTAAAGTGAATACTTCAAATTTAGGCAAATACTATGATGATGGATAAACACACAGCTGAACCGTCTCTGACTTTAGTAGGTAATAATACTGTTACTTTACTCTAAGACTTTTATGTTTATAGGTTTTTATTCTTGAGGGTAAAAATAAAGATATAGTTGGAACATTCCCTGACACCATACACAAAGATCAGCTCAAAATGGATTAAAGACCTAAATGTAAGACCAGAAACCATCAAACTCTTAGAGGAGAATATAGGCAAAACACTCAAGCACATAAATCCAAGCAAGATCTTCTGTGACCCGCCTACTAGAATAGCGGGACTGAAAACAAAAATTAACATGTGGGACCTAATGAAACTTAAAAGCTTTTGTACAGCAAAAGAAACTACAAAAAACTGAACAGACAACCCACAGAATGGGAGAAAATCACAACAAATGAAACAACAGACAAAGAATGAATCTCCAAAATCTACAAGCAACTCAGACAACTCAGCACTGGAAAAATGAACAACCCAATCAAAACATGGGGAAAAGATCTAAATAGACACTTCTCCAAAGAGGACATACAGATGGCCCAAAAACACATGAAATGATGCTCAACCTCGCTTATCATTAGAGAAATGAATTCAAGGAAATCAACCCTGAAAATGAGCCTAGGGCTTTCAGGGTAAATAATTTCTCTAAGGCTTGATCATCACAGTGTATATTTTACAGTAATTTATTCATGTGGAAGATTCAATATGCAATGCGGTCAAGGTATTACAGTTTTGGCAGGTTTTATGGTCTTCCCAAAAAATGCAAGAAGAATTCCAAATGCCATAAAATTAGAATATGCAAGGAAATCAACCCTGAATATTCATTGGAAGGACTGAACCTGAAGCTTCAATACTTTGGTCACTTAATGCGAAGAACTGACTCAGAAAAGGCCCTGATGCTGGGAAACATTGAAGGCGAAAGAAGAAGGGGACAGCAGAGGATAAGATGGTAAGATAGCATCACTGACTTAACAGACATGAATTTGAACAAACTCCAGGAGATACTGAAGGACAGGAGAGCCTGGTGTGCTGCAGTCCATGAAGTTGCAAAAAGTCGGATATGACTCAATGAATGGATGATAACATTTCTTTGTAAAGTGAATACTTCAAATTTAGGCAAATACTATGATGATGGATAAACACACAGCTGAACCGTCTCTGACTTTAGTAGGTAATAATACTGTTACTTTACTCTAAGACTTTTATGTTTATAGGTTTTTATTCTTGAGGGTAAAAATAAAGATATAGTTGGAACATTCCCTGACACCATACACAAAAATCAACTCAAAATGGATTCAAGACCTAAATGTAAGACCAGAAACCATCAAACTCTTAGAGGAAAATATAGGCAAAACACTCAAGGACATAAATCCAAGCAAGATCTTCTCTGACCCACCTACTAGAATAGTGGAACTAAAAACAAAAATTAACATGTGGGACCTAATGAAACTTAAAAGCTTTTGTACAGCAAAAGAAACTACAAAAAAGCTGAACAGACAGCCCACAGAATGGGAGAAAATCACAACAAATGAAACAACAGACAAAGAATGAATCTCCAAAATCTACAAGCAACTCAGACAACTCAGCACTGGAAAAATGAACAACCCAATCAAAACATGGGGAAAAGATCTAAATAGACACTTCTCCAAAGAGGACATACAGATGGCCCAAAAACACATGAAATGATGCTCAACCTCGCTTATCATTAGAGAAATGCAAATCAAAACTACCATGAGATATCACCTCACACCCGTCAGAATGGCCATCATCCACAAATCGACAGACAATAACTGGAGAGGGTGTGGAGAAGAGGGAACCCTCTTGCATTGCTGATGGGAATGTAAATTGCTACAACCTCTATGGAAGACAGTATGGAGATTCCTTAAAAACCTAAAAATAGAAGCACCATAAGACCCAGCAATCCCACTCTTAGGCTTACATCCTGATGAAATCAAAACTGACAGAAGCACTCGTACTCCAATGTTCAATGCAGCTCTCTATACAACAGCTAGAACATGAAAGCAACCTAGATGTCCACAGGCAAATGAATGGATAAAGAAGCTCTGGTACGTATATACAATGGAATACTCTCAGCTATAAAAAGAAATGCAGAAGAATCAGTCCTAATGAGGTGGTTGGAGCTAGAGCCTATCATAAAAAGTGAAGTAGGTCAAAAAGAGAAAGACAAGTACAGTGTAACAACACACATACGTGGAATCTAGTAAAAGGGTAATGATAACACATGCAGTGAATCCTCGGAAAAACAGACAGAGAATAGACGCATGGACATTGTGGGGAATGAACAGTGGGTGGGAGGCATAGAGGGAGTAACATGGAAACCTATACTGTCATGTATGAAAAAGATAGCTATTGTCATTGCGCTAAGGGAAGAGGAGTACTTACAATGGCTAGGTGCGACGGCCCGGAGGGGTCGGATGGGGAGACCTGGGAGAGGTGAGCGGACCACGGATGTGCATATGACTCATCTGGGAACATACATGGCTGTGAATAACAAAACTCTGTAAAACCTTTGAAAAAAAGAAATAAATTTAATTAAAAAAATAAATAAATAAAGATATAATTTGATACAGCCAAGCCCAAGTAGTAAGAAGCCACTTTAACTGATTCCTCTTTTAATCATGATGAAAAATTTTTGTGATATTCCAACATAGGAATATTTAGTTTCCTCTTCCTGTACATAAACAGCTCAAATACAAGCTCTTTTTATGGTACATATCCTATAAAAAATGTACGGAAACTCTTTTCTAGCGGTGAGAATCAGAATCAAGCTCCTAAACAACACAGTGCTAAGCCATGACCTATATGTCTATCACAAATGTAATGTAGTGTGACAGGCTCCAGATATGACTTCTCCAAAGGCAGATACAGGAACACAAAGATATGGGACAAATCAGAGTGATGAATGGTTGAATTCCCTCAACATGATCATACACACAGTATATTCAACCTGAAAAAGCTTGTTGTGGGACTCTCAGATTCTTCTATATGGAACGCTCATCTGATAAATTCCTTAATGATAGTCTCTCACAGTAATGATAATCCCTAGGATATTTTCTACTCATCATACCTAAAAATAAAAGCAAATTAAAAATACCTTACAAGGGCTTCCCTGGTGGTCCAGTGGGTAGAGAGTCTGCCTTACAGTGCACTGGTTCAATCCCTGGCCCGGGAATATCCCACGTGTCTCGGAGCGGCTGGACTAGCGTGTCCAATGATGAGTCAGTGCTCTGGAGCGCCTGCACCCAGAGATGATGCTCTGCAACAAGAGAGGCCACTTGATGGGATGCCCACACAGGCCAAAGAATAAAGATGGATGAAAATAAATAAACAACAAACCAGTAAAAGAGGCCAAAATTAAAAAAAAAAAAAAAAAAAAAAACCTTAAAAGTCGGTAAATATATGGTTGCATCCATCGAAGTTCAAAAAAATACTTTGACTTCATCACTGTCGCAGTATTTTTGGTGGGAATTGGGGGAAATGTAATGAAAAATCTTCAGCAGATATTTGTAAGAAATGACCAGGATAAACTGGAAGTGAATCTGGCAAAATGCTAAGTGAAAACAATGGAAACACTGCAAATCAAAACACATTTGATATTAAATCTTAGAAAATGTAGGCTGAAAAATAACAGGTGAGCTTATACATAAGATGTAAAACATGCTCATAAAAATATAAAACATGGACTTCCCTGGTGGTCCAGTGGGTAGAGTCCACCTTGCAGTGTAATGGGCACCAGCTCGACCCCTGGCCTGGGAAGATCCCACATGCTGAAGAGCAGCTGGGCCAGTATGTACAAGGACAAGCCGGTGCTCTGGAGTGCATGCACTCAGAGCCAGTGCTTTGCAACAAGAGAGGCTACTGCAATGGGCAGCCCACACAGGCCAAAGAATAAAGACGGATGAAAATAAATAAACAACAAACCAGTAAAAGGGGCCCAAAAATTTAAAAAAAAAAAAAAAAAACCTTAAAAGTCGGTAAATATATGGTTGCATCCATCGAAGTTCAAAAAAATACTTTGACTTCATCACTGTCGCAGTATTTTTGGTGGGAATTGGGGGAAATGTAATGAAAAATCTTCAGCAGATATTTGTAAGAAATGACCAGGATAAACTGGAAGTGAATCTGGCAAAATGCTAAGTGAAAACAATGGAAACACTGCAAATCAAAACACATTTGATATTAAATCTTAGAAAATGTAGGCTGAAAAATAACAGGTGAGCTTATACATAAGATGTAAAACATGCTCATAAAAATATAAAACATGGACTTCCCTGGTGGTCCAGTGGGTAGAGTCCACCTTGCAGTGTAATGGGCACCAGCTCGACCCCTGGCCTGGGAAGATCCCACATGCTGAAGAGCAGCTGGGCCAGTATGTACAAGGACAAGCCGGTGCTCTGGAGTGCATGCACTCAGAGCCAGTGCTTTGCAACAAGAGAGGCTACTGCAATGGGCAGCCCACACAGGCCAAAGAATAAAGACGGATGAAAATAATTAAACAAAACACCAATAAAAGAGACCAAAATTAAACATATATGTATATATAAAACAGTGTGCTCACTGGGAGACAACCAGACATCTTGGTGAGAAGCCAGCCTGTGCAGTCTGAGAGAGCTAGTTGTGACTGCCTGTGATGTTACTCACAAGCTGGGTAGTCTTGGTGAAGTTACCCAGACTGACTGAGTCTGTTTCCTGAGCTGTAAAATGGAGGTGGATTCTGTAACAGCAGATATGCACATTTAAAAGGAAACTAGATATATCTAAAGGGAAAAATGCTGAAACAGAAGAAAGACTGAAGAAATTACCCCAAATGCAGCACAGAAAGACAAAGTTATGGAAGCTGCAGAGAGACATGAAGGATAGAAAAGATCTAAAGTAGGTTTAATTAGAGATTCGAAAGCACAGTTGAGATTGTGACAAAGGCAATGTTTACAGTGACACAGATGGGCTCCCCTGGTAGTCCAGTGGGTAAGCACACTGGCTTGCAGTACAAGGGGCGCCAGTTCGATCCCTGGCCTGGGAAGATCCCACATGCCGCAGAGCGGCTGGACCAATGTGTCCAACTACCGAGCCGGAGCTCTGGACCACATGCGCCCAGAGCCGGTGCTCTGCAACAACAGAGGCCACCGTGATGGGAGGCCCACACAGGCCAAAGAACAAAGATAAATAAATGAAAGATCAATAGAAGTGGCCAAAAAAATAAAGTGATGGAGACTTCAATCCTCTTAAGAGGCCCCACAAATCCCAAGTAATAAGTGTTTTAAAAGCACATCATGTAAATTTGATATAGCATCATAAACTGCAAACCACCAAAGACAGTAAGAAAATCTGAAGCAGCAGCTACCCAAAAAAGAGATACATTATCTACAGAGGGATGACAATTACTGTGGCGTTGACTTCTCACCATAGCAAGAGAAGTCAGCTAACAACAGAAAGATAACTGCAAGGCACTCAAATAAAATAACTATCAACTTAGAATTCTACATGCAGAGGAACTAAAAACTGAACGGATTCCTTATACTAATGTACACTTAAAATCGTGTTAAAATGGCCAATTTTATGTTATATATATATTACAACTGCAAAACAATTTCGCTGTCACCTACCAAAACCATTTAATTACAGTACTAGCCACACTTTAAAGGGGTCAATTGTATTGTGTGTGAATTCTGTCACAATAAAGCTGTTTGATAAAAGACATCTTGGTGAGAAGCCAGCCTGTGCAGTCTGAGAGAGCTAGTTGTGACTGCCTGTGATGTTACTCACAAGCTGGGTAGTCTTGGTGAAGTTACCCAGACTGACTGAGTCTGTTTCCTGAGCTGTAAAATGGAGGTGGATTCTGTAACAGCAGATATGCACATTTAAAAGGAAACTAGATATATCTAAAGGGAAAAATGCTGAAACAGAAGAAAGACTGAAGAAATTACCCCAAATGCAGCACAGAAAGACAAAGTTATGGAAGCTGCAGAGAGACATGAAGGATAGAAAAGATCTAAAGTAGGTTTAATTAGAGATTCGAAAGCACAGTTGAGATTGTGACAAAGGCAATGTTTACAGTGACACAGATGGGCTCCCCTGGTAGTCCAGTGGGTAAGCACACTGGCTTGCAGTACAAGGGGCGCCAGTTCGATCCCTGGCCTGGGAAGATCCCACATGCCGCAGAGCGGCTGGACCAATGTGTCCAACTACCGAGCCGGAGCTCTGGACCACATGCGCCCAGAGCCGGTGCTCTGCAACAACAGAGGCCACCGTGATGGGAGGCCCACACAGGCCAAAGAACAAAGATAAATAAATGAAAGATCAATAGAAGTGGCCAAAAAAATAAAGTGATGGAGACTTCAATCCTCTTAAGAGGCCCCACAAATCCCAAGTAATAAGTGTTTTAAAAGCACATCATGTAAATTTGATATAGCATCATAAACTGCAAACCACCAAAGACAGTAAGAAAATCTGAAGCAGCAGCTACCCAAAAAAGAGATACATTATCTACAGAGGGATGACAATTACTGTGGCGTTGACTTCTCACCATAGCAAGAGAAGTCAGCTAACAACAGAAAGATAACTGCAAGGCACTCAAATAAAATAACTATCAACTTAGAATTCTACATGCAGAGGAACTAAAAACTGAAGGGATTCCTTATACTAATGTACACTTAAAATCGTGTTAAAATGGCCAATTTTATGTTATATATATCTTACAACTTCAAAAAAATTTAGATGTCACCTACCAAAAACCATTTAATTACAGTACTAGCCACACTTTAAAGGGGTCAATTGTATTGTGTGTGAATTCTGTCACAATAAAGCTGTTTGATAAAAGAGTAATAGCAAAATAAAATGTTTTCAGAGTAACAAAAACCAACCAACCCTCACTAAAGATAAATTCTAAAGAACATGCTTCCAGAAGGGAAAAAGTGGTAAAATATGTAGGTAAGCCTAATAAACAAGGACTGTATGTAATAATGCATTATGAGGTCTAAAAACAATAAAATTAAAATATATCACAATAGTAATATCTAATTTGGGAGGGTGTTCTTAGTGCTTTCAAGTCCCTAAAGAGTCTGAGGAGGGTTAAAAGGTAATAACTGACTTATGGCGCTGTGGGGACAGGGGATCCTGCAGGGGCGCTGCAAGATGGCCTGAGGGGGAGAGATGGGGAGGTGGGAAGGGAGACTGGGAGGGGATGGAGGAGGCATGGGGGCCAGGGATATACACATGACTAATCTGGGATTATACATATCCGTAAACAACAAAACACTATAAAAAATAAACAAAACACTGTAAAAGTAAAAAGCAAAATTAAGAAAAAAAAAAGGTAATGACTAACTTTAAACTTTGATAAATTTGATAAATTAGTATCCAAGATGTAATTTCAAGGGATCCAATAAGATTAGAAACAGGTGTTTCAAGTTAATAGAAGAACAATTATTTTGTGCCTCAAACAAAGGCAAGACAGTGGGACACAAAGTATACAAAATACATACAGATGGAGTTTTGACCCAAAAGACAGTAAGAAAATCTGAAGCAGCAGCTACCCAAAAAAGAGATACATTATCTACAGAGGGATGACAATTACTGTGGCGTTGACTTCTCACCATAGCAAGAGAAGTCAGCTAACAACAGAAAGATAACTGCAAGGCACTCAAATAAAATAACTATCAACTTAGAATTCTACATGCAGAGGAACTAAAAACTAAAGGGGATTCCTTATACTAATGTACACTTAAAATCGTGTTAAAATGGCCAATTTTATGTTATATATATCTTACAACTTCAAAAAAATTTAGATGTCACCTACCAAAAACCATTTAATTACAGTACTAGCCACACTTTAAAGGGGTCAATTGTATTGTGTGTGAATTCTGTCACAATAAAGCTGTTTGATAAAAGAGTAATAGCAAAATAAAATGTTTTCAGAGTAACAAAAACCAACCAACCCTCACTAAAGATAAATTCTAAAGAACATGCTTCCAGAAGGGAAAAAGTGGTAAAATATGTAGGTAAGCCTAATAAACAAGGACTGTATGTAATAATGCATTATGAGGTCTAAAAACAATAAAATTAAAATATATCACAATAGTAATATCTAATTTGGGAGGGTGTTCTTAGTGCTTTCAAGTCCCTAAAGAGTCTGAGGAGGGTTAAAAGGTAATAACTGACTTATGGCGCTGTGGGGACAGGGGATCCTGCAGGGGCGCTGCAAGATGGCCTGAGGGGGAGAGATGGGGAGGTGGGAAGGGAGACTGGGAGGGGATGGAGGAGGCATGGGGGCCAGGGATATACACATGACTAATCTGGGATTATACATATCCGTAAACAACAAAACACTATAAAAAATAAACAAAACACTGTAAAAGTAAAAAGCAAAATTAAGAAAAAAAAAAGGTAATGACTAACTTTAAACTTTGATAAATTTGATAAATTAGTATCCAAGATGTAATTTCAAGGGATCCAATAAGATTAGAAACAGGTGTTTCAAGTTAATAGAAGAACAATTATTTTGTGCCTCAAACAAAGGCAAGACAGTGGGACACAAAGTATTACAAAATATCAGTAATGATTTATACCAAAATACGAAGTAATTATATTAAGCATAATCTGTCCAAATATTACAATTAAAAATGATTATCAAGTTGATTACTTAAAAAAAATAGTCCAACTATATGCTGTTTATAAGGAAACTATGAGAATGCAGAAAGACTGCAAACAAATGCATCATTAAACTTAAAGAGTAACATTTCATAATGGTTTTTTAAAAAAGTGAAAGAGGAAAGGATACAGGGAGGTGGGGAAGAAAATATAAAGTGTATTGTACCTGTTGCTCTGTAACAAATCACCCTAGAATTAAATGGCTTAAAACAACAAACATAATCTCATATTTTCTGTGGGTCCAGACCCAGGCATAGCTTAGCCACATCTCTCACAGGTTGCAATCAAGATGTCAGATGAGGCTGCCTTCCTCACAAGGCTCAACTAAGGGAGAATCCCCTTCCAACACTCACATGGCTGCTGGCAAGTGTCAGAAGATCCCCTTCCAAGATCATTTACAGATGCTGGTGGGCCTCATGTCCTCACAGGCTCTTCCACAGAGATGTGAGTTCCTTGCCTGAGGGGCCTATCCATGAGGCAGCTGGTTTCTCTCAGAGCAGCCAGAGAGAGAATAAGAGAGAAAGCAAGCAAGATGGAAGCCAGGCTCTCTACAGTCTAATCTCAAAGGTTGATATCCCATCCTTTTTGCCATATTCTATTTGTTTAAAGTGTGTCGTGAATGCATATGTATGGCCAAGCCCCTTCACTGGTCATCAGTAACTATCACAAAATTGTTAATTGGCCATACCCCAATAAAAATGTTTTTGGTGTTAAAAAAACAGTGTCATGAGATTCAACCCTCACTCACGGAGAGATTACACAAGGCATAAACTCTAAGACACAAGGATCATTGGGGACATTTCAGATGCTGTCAACCACAGAAATGAAAAACAAAAAGTGTCACTATTTGATTATTATGTGGTAGAAAATCTGGAAGAATCACTCTAGATATTTAGAGTTAAAAGGAAAGCCTACTAAAGCTGTGGAGTACAAAACTCAGTTTATAGTTACAATATATAAGCAACAAAAAGGAAATGGAAATTTTAAAATAACCCCATTTCTAAAGAATAAAACATTTTAAGGTATTTTTAAGGTGAATAGTAACTGTTGAAGCTAGAGAATATTGATACTAACCTTTTTTTAAGTATCAAATATCTACCAAGAAATCTAATAAAATATTTGCAAACATTTACAGAGAAATTTAATTTTTAATCACTTATTCTAAATAAATGGAGGGATAAACCATGTTCATGGACTAGAAAACTTCATGTTATAAAGACAGCAATTCTCTTCAATTAGATTTATACATTCAATATAATCAAAATGAAAAGCTCAACTGTGTGTGTGTGTGTGTGTGCATGTGTGTAGCTTCATAAGCTGATATTAAAATTTGAACAAAAATGAAAAAAGTCCAAAAACCATGAACCTATGAAAAGGCCATATTAATAATGCAATGTTAAACCATAATGAGAAACCATTACACACCTACCACACTGACAAGTCAAATTCTGACAACATCAAGTGTTGGTGAGGATGGTACACTGCTGATGGTACACTGGCACAGCCACTCTGAAAAACTGGTTTTATCCACTCCTCAATTTCATATGTAGGTGTGCTTATGTTTTATGATTTCTCCATAAGTATGTCATACATAAAAACAAATAAAAAGTAATTTTAAGGGGAAAAATAAAACAGAAAACAGTAACACACACTGCCAAAAAGATAAACAATAGAGGAAGAGACTCTGGAAAGTAAATTGCACCTTGGGGAACAAACAAAGCAGAAAGTACTTACTCTTTGCTCTGAACAGAATTCCAAGGTCAAAGAATAAATGCTGAAACACTAAGAAATTTCCCATTACTTTCCTTACTGGCAAGATAAGGGTACTCAAACCAAAAGGAACACTTCTTTCCATCTCTGAGGAGGCAAAAATCAGTCAATTACAAGAGGCATTCTGCTACAAAAGAACAGAGACAGATCTCAAGTGCAGGGGAAAATCAGTGCAAAGAGCAGAGCAAGCCAATGTACTGAGTATTGCTCTTAGCTTTTTGGGTAATCCCTCTCGGAAGCCTTCCAGCTGCTCTATAATTTAAGTCTACCACTATCTGCAAGCAGGCCAAGCAAACCAAAAGAAATGGACAAAACACCTCCTATAAGTCTAGTAGAAAAGCCCAAGCTCACTTCTCATTTTATCATAGAAATAAACAGTTGATGTGAGAACACTGGCTAAGGCAACGATGTTTACCATTTGAATATGCTCTCTGACTGACCTAAATAAATGCCCACAAAGAAACACTGAATACAGTAATAAACAGAGCGGTTTTTATTTACATTCCGTTCATTCTCAAAAGGATGAGGAAGTTGGGAAAAATACTTAAAAGAATGTAGTCTCATTTTACTTAACCCATTTGTGTTTTTCATGAAATAAAAAAGATCTGACTTTGAATCACAGGGCTAATGAGACTGAAAGAATCCATCTAGTTCAGTTTTCCATCTTGAGCCAAGAGTGAAACTATACCAGATGAAACTCTGCCTCACTTACAAATAAACACCAACTAGTATATACATCATAGAAGAACCACATTTCATGAAATCTGTCATAGACTCCAACAAATCTGCAATGAAAAACACAGTCACTGTAATAAAGAACATAAAGAATCTTTGTGCAAGAAGGAAAAACGATTTACACACATGAAATCACAATTGGCTCTGAGGGCAATAGCATCATAGTAACAGTACCCAGTGTCTTTCTTATTCAAGTATATACACCATTTTTCAGTCCAGATTATCACAGACATCAGTAACTAGGATGTACACACAAATATTATATAAACACAATAGAAAACAACAGATAAAAAGTGAAAATGCCCTTAAATTTTGTAACAATTACAAACATGTTAACATTACCACTGTATAATTGTCTCATTATTTTTGATCAATTTGTACCTTTTAAAGTAGCATTAAATTTTACAAAAATACTGATAATGGCTCAACATTTTTTGAAGTCAGGAAATCTTTATAATTCAGTAGTCTGTGGTTTATTTGCCTCTTCTACCACCACAGTCCTATAATCTATCATTTACTCAAAACAACAGCATCAGAGGTCTCTATCCAAGTATTACATCCGAAAACTTCTAGTTCTTTGAAATGGTTGAAAGGGGTTTTTTAGCGTCCACATCAGCAGCTGTGGTTTCAATTTAGGTTTCTCAGGAAACAGAAGTGCTTCACTTTCTGGTGTAGGAAATCGTTCTTGATAGACTTCAGGATAGGATTTTTGAAACTAAAAAAGAAGATCCAAGAAGAGTCAAAATTAAAAAAATAACCGGACAAAAATCAATAAAATTTGGCACTGTAATTTTAGAATATATTTCTGATTCAATATGTTCCATTTTTGTTTTAATATTTACTGCTTTCTACCAGAAGAGAGAATAAGAAGAAAACACATCACAAGCTCATGTCAACACAAATCATTTCTTTCTGTTAAATAAATCACTGGATGCCACTTTGTATAGATCTGATTCATCTTTAATTTGATCTAACCTCCAATAAATCTCTCACTTAAGTCGTATTTCTTAAAATATCTCCTCTGCCAACTATAAGCAGACCTCCCTTCTAAAACAGTCACAAGTAACTCCGACTTATGTTCTACATGATTAAAGAAAATTTGAGCCCAGCATTTCTCCATCTCCTTGCTTCTGCAACTTGGCCCCATCTGCTTCTGTCCAAATGGAAGAGAAAACATGCTGGTGTACATTACTTTACAAAAAGCCTACCAAGAAGCAATATATATTTCCTTTGATCCTCACCACTGAACTCTTCTCCAAAATTACTCTGAAAACAATATGATGGGAGTCTCTAATGCTTGCGCTCTGTGCATAATCTTATGTATATGGTGTAATCAGAAATTAAGCTATGGAGGATTCAGTCTTTAAAAATAAACACCTACCATATAACCCAACAATCCCACTACTGGGTATATACCCTGAGAAAACCACAATCCAAAGAGACGCATGTCCACTGACAGATCAACGGATACAGAAATTGTAGTACGTATATACAATGGAATATTACTCAGCCATAGAAAAGAACACATTTGAGGCAGTCCTAATGAGGTGTATCCTCTAATTAAAAAAACCTCTTCTACCACCACAGTCCTATAATCTATCATTTACTCAAAACAACAGCATCAGAGGTCTCTATCCAAGTATTACATCCGAAAACTTCTAGTTCTTTGAAATGGTTGAAAGGGGTTTTTTAGCGTCCACATCAGCAGCTGTGGTTTCAATTTAGGTTTCTCAGGAAACAGAAGTGCTTCACTTTCTGGTGTAGGAAATCGTTCTTGATAGACTTCAGGATAGGATTTTTGAAACTAAAAAAGAAGATCCAAGAAGAGTCAAAATTAAAAAAATAACCGGATAAAAATCAATAAAATTTGGCACTGTAATTTTAGAATATATTTCTGATTCAATATGTTCCATTTTTGTTTTAATATTTACTGCTTTCTACCAGAAGAGAGAATAAGAAGAAAACACATCACAAGCTCATGTCAACACAAATCATTTCTTTCTGTTAAATAAATCACTGGATGCCACTTTGTATAGATCTGATTCATCTTTAATTTGATCTAACCTCCAATAAATCTCTCACTTAAGTCGTATTTCTTAAAATATCTCCTCTGCCAACTATAAGCAGACCTCCCTTCTAAAACAGTCACAAGTAACTCCGACTTATGTTCTACATGATTAAAGAAAATTTGAGCCCAGCATTTCTCCATCTCCTTGCTTCTGCAACTTGGCCCCATCTGCTTCTGTCCAAATGGAAGAGAAAACATGCTGGTGTACATTACTTTACAAAAAGCCTACCAAGAAGCAATATATATTTCCTTTGATCCTCACCACTGAACTCTTCTCCAAAATTACTCTGAAAACAATATGATGGGAGTCTCTAATGCTTGCGCTCTGTGCATAATCTTATGTATATGGTGTAATCAGAAATTAAGCTATGGAGGATTCAGTCTTTAAAAATAAACACCTACCATATAACCCAACAATCCCACTACTGGGTATATACCCTGAGAAAACCACAATCCAAAGAGACGCATGTCCACTGACAGATCAACGGATACAGAAATTGTAGTACGTATATACAATGGAATATTACTCAGCCATAGAAAAGAACACATTTGAGGCAGTCCTAATGAGGTGTATCCTCTAATTAAAAAAAAAAATTAATAGAAGTATATACTAAAATAAATAAGTAAACAAAAACCATTTGCTTGCTCTTTGTGGGGGGGATTTTTTTTAAATCTTGGCCTCTTTTATTGGTCCTTCATTTATTTATTTTCATCCATCTTTGTTCTTTGGCCTGTGTGGGCCTCCCATCGCAGTAGCCTCTCTCCTTGCAGAGCACCAGCTCTGGGCACATATGCTCCAGAGTGCTGGCTTGTCATTGGATACACGGGTCCAGCTGCTCCACAGCATATGAGATCTTCCCGTGCCAGGGATTGAACTGCCTTGCACTGCAGGGGGGACTCTACCCACTGGACCACCAGGGAAGCCCCCATTCGCTTGCTCTTGAATAAATACTTTTAAAATGATCAAGGTATGTACACCTGAATTAACACAACACTTTAAATCAATTACACTTCAATTTTTTAGAAAAAGATAAAGTCAAATGCAGTCTGAGTTGAAAACTGTTCTCTGAAACCCTAAACCCTGTGGTTTAACAGGAATTAGAAATCTTCAGTGATGCCTGAGGCAAGAAAGCAATTTGATATTGGCTATCTAAAACATAAGACTTTTAAACTCTGGACATTTTACACTTGTGAATTCAGTCTGATTTGCCTTTCAAAAAAATCAAAAGGAACTGTCCTCATTAGATAGCTACTCTGAATTTAAAGTAATTGCTCCACTAACTCACATCATAGCACATATCAAAAACAAGGATATTAGAGAAGAGATTCATAAATGAGGATCTCCATCAGGGTAAAAGGGCTACCGTGGAGAGCAAAGACCTGGAAAACTGATACAGTTGTATAACTTCACATATGAAAGGAATAATTCACTTTCAAAACTGCTCTGTCTCAGACAATGAGATCCCTATGAAACCTCTTAAAAGAGAATTAAAAGGAAAAAACAACGTAAGAACAGTAGGGAGAAGAAATAACTTACAGAGAATATTCTTTTTACCTGCTTTAATTTTTTCTTTTTTTCTTTGCTGGAGAGTTTGGCATCCGTGATGACTTCCTCCAACAAGGCTGCCAGAGGTTCCTGGGAGCCGTAGGCTCTTTGGTATTCAAATTCCTCTGGGCTGATCTGACGGCAGAATGATGGAGCCGATAAAGTGATATCCATGTCAGCGCCTGGGTATTTTATCTGAGGCAAAGGGATTATCAGTGAAAGTGCATTCTCAAAGAAATTATAAAGCTTAGTTCAGATTGTACAGCATATCTCCTAGTAGGAATGCTATGACATTCAACTTGACTGGGAAAAACTCCATACTGAAAAGTAGAAATGTTTTTCATAATGTCAAAAATCATATAAAGCCACAGTTTTAAATACGAGCTTTTACCTTTTTAAACCTAAAAGCCATTTTCATAATCAGAGAAATCTTGTGCCCTCTACTTATAAGATCTGAAATTTATACATAAGGTAAACACATTGACTAAACTGATTCCAAACACACAAGATGAACCAAGCAGTTTCTTCCCGCATCTACAGAGTCTGCTCCTGCCTCCCCTGGGGTGGGCAGAGACACAGGTCTAGCCCAGATGTGTCTACAGGAAAGCACTGCCCCCATCCCACCTCCAAGCATGCTCACAGGGGAAAACAAGAGAAAACAAATATGCAGACACTGCACAGGGCAAAAGCGAGAAGGGAGAAGACTGGGAAAGGCACCAAGCTCTATAAAATATAAAAAGAAAAGCGTGCTCTAGAAACATTTAATTTCAGAGTCTAAGAAGCTCATCTTCTGAAAAATAAAGCACCTACTGTTTTTCTGTGGTGGATAAAATTCCTACCATTACATTCACGTCTTAAGCTTAAGATTTTTTTCCCAGAAGCCACAGTTAAGAATAAGAGTTGCCAAGAAGGGTTATTACATGAAGTACATTCCATACCTCGGCACCAGTTTACCAGGTCATTGAGAGCCAATCCAAGAAAGAGACAGACCAGACATATAAGAAAAGGGGGCACACACACAGCACTTAATCTTTATTTGAACCAAGAAGTCCAGAAAAGTAGAGAAGGGCCAGAATAAAGGGTGAGGCCCAAGCAGAATCTGCCAGCTCAAAGCTTAGGACATGAGAAAAACACCAGATACCCATGATTAAAGGGTGCAAAGGAAGAAGACCCTGAAACTGCCCAAAGAAATTCACCAGCAAAGGACAGAAGTGATAGGCTCTTGGTATTCAAATTCCTCTGGGCTGATCTGACGGCAGAATGATGGAGCCGATAAAGTGATATCCATGTCAGCGCCTGGGTATTTTATCTGAGGCAAAGGGATTATCAGTGAAAGTGCATTCTCAAAGAAATTATAAAGCTTAGTTCAGATTGTACAGCATATCTCCTAGTAGGAATGCTATGACATTCAACTTGACTGGGAAAAACTCCATACTGAAAAGTAGAAATGTTTTTCATAATGTCAAAAATCATATAAAGCCACAGTTTTAAATACGAGCTTTTACCTTTTTAAACCTAAAAGCCATTTTCATAATCAGAGAAATCTTGTGCCCTCTACTTATAAGATCTGAAATTTATACATAAGGTAAACACATTGACTAAACTGATTCCAAACACACAAGATGAACCAAGCAGTTTCTTCCCGCATCTACAGAGTCTGCTCCTGCCTCCCCTGGGGTGGGCAGAGACACAGGTCTAGCCCAGATGTGTCTACAGGAAAGCACTGCCCCCATCCCACCTCCAAGCATGCTCACAGGGGAAAACAAGAGAAAACAAATATGCAGACACTGCACAGGGCAAAAGCGAGAAGGGAGAAGACTGGGAAAGGCACCAAGCTCTATAAAATATAAAAAGAAAAGCGTGCTCTAGAAACATTTAATTTCAGAGTCTAAGAAGCTCATCTTCTGAAAAATAAAGCACCTACTGTTTTTCTGTGGTGGATAAAATTCCTACCATTACATTCACGTCTTAAGCTTAAGATTTTTTTCCCAGAAGCCACAGTTAAGAATAAGAGTTGCCAAGAAGGGTTATTACATGAAGTACATTCCATACCTCGGCACCAGTTTACCAGGTCATTGAGAGCCAATCCAAGAAAGAGACAGACCAGACATATAAGAAAAGGGGGCACACACACAGCACTTAATCTTTATTTGAACCAAGAAGTCCAGAAAAAGTAGAGAAGGGCCAGAATAAAGGGTGAGGCCCAAGCAGAATCTGCCAGCTCAAAGCTTAGGACATGAGAAAAACACCAGATACCCATGATTAAAGGGTGCAAAGGAAGAAGACCCTGAAACTGCCCAAAGAAATTCACCAGAACAGCACAGGTAACACTTTGTTTTCAGCAAGGTGATGCCCCAGATGCGATGCCATAGAGAAGCAGAGAAGCCTGTGAGAGAACGGAGACCTATAGACTCTGAGCACTAAAACAAACAACTGTTCACTGATTTTGAGCATGTACTTCTAAGAAAGGCAAGGTAACAGGAAAACAGGATAGTTATTGACTTTATTCAGGGCCGTCACAGTGCCCCTTCACAGGGTCCTGCTACTCAGCAGTGAAGTTCATCGTCGCTCTGCCTTCCGCTCTTCAGCTGGCAGTGAATGGCTCCAGCAATGGCTGCCTATCACATGTGGACATACAAGCCCAGGATAAAGAGCAAGGGAGTCGCTGCTGTCACTTCTGCTTTCAGAAATGCAGCGAAAGCTACGTTTTTATGTTGTCTTTTTTTTAAGTCTGGCTCATAAAATACCAAGAGGAGGTGGAAGATTATAACTAAAACAACTGCTAAGATTACACTTTTCACCCATTCATATGGCAATGGTATGTATGTTAATAAATAAAACCCAAAGGAGGCAAGGGTGTAAAAAAAAAAAAAAAAAAAAAACGCTCTCTTACCAACGAAGGGAATATAAATTGGAATAATCACTCTAAACAGAAATTTGAAAATATGCCATCAATGCTTAACACATATTCATGCTTTGATCATATCTTGCCACACTTAGAAATTTATTCTTAGAAAATAATCTCAGATGAACCAAAAAAGATTAAAAAAAAAATCTCTACCTATAAAAATTATTTACTGTTTTAATACTTGCAATACAGTAAAAATGTAAACATTCTAAATATTAGCCAAAGAAAATCAAAATACCTTTTAAAAATTATTTACTGTTTCTAATTATCCAGTTTACCAGTCATTGAGAGCCAATCAAAGGGTATAAGAAAAGGGGCACACACACAGCACTTAATCTTTATTTGAACCAAGAAGTACAGGAAAATTAGAGAAGGGCCAGAATAAAGGGTGAGGCCCAAGCAGAATCTGCCAGCTCAAAGCTTAGGACATGAGAAAAACACCAGATACCCATGATTAAAGGGTGCAAAGGAAGAAGACCCTGAAACTGCCCAAAGAAATTCACCAGAACAGCACAGGTAACACTTTGTTTTCAGCAAGGTGATGCCCCAGATGCGATGCCATAGAGAAGCAGAGAAGCCTGTGAGAGAACGGAGACCTATAGACTCTGAGCACTAAAACAAACAACTGTTCACTGATTTTGAGCATGTACTTCTAAGAAAGGCAAGGTAACAGGAAAACAGGATAGTTATTGACTTTATTCAGGGCCGTCACAGTGCCCCTTCACAGGGTCCTGCTACTCAGCAGTGAAGTTCATCGTCGCTCTGCCTTCCGCTCTTCAGCTGGCAGTGAATGGCTCCAGCAATGGCTGCCTATCACATGTGGACATACAAGCCCAGGATAAAGAGCAAGGCAGCCGCTGCTGTCACTTCTGCTTTCAGAAATGCAGCGAAAGCTACGTTTTTATGTTGTCTTTTTTTTAAGTCTGGCTCATAAAATACCAAGAGGAGGTGGAAGATTATAACTAAAACAACTGCTAAGATTACACTTTTCACCCATTCATATGGCAATGGTATGTATGTTAATAAATAAAACCCAAAGGAGGCAAGGGTGTAAAAAAAAAAAAAAAAAAACGCTCTCTTACCAACGAAGGGAATATAAATTGGAATAATCACTCTAAACAGAAATTTGAAAATATGCCATCAATGCTTAACACATATTCATGCTTTGATCATATCTTGCCACACTTAGAAATTTATTCTTAGAAAATAATCTCAGATGAACCAAAAAAGATTAAAAAAAAAATCTCTACCTATAAAAATTATTTACTGTTTTAATACTTGCAATACAGTAAAAATGTAAACATTCTAAATATTAGCCAAAGAAAATCATTTAAATATAGTATACCTATATTATGGAATATTATTTTATTCATAATAATATGCTACTCCTGTGTCAATCATAATATATTGTAAAATACTGTAACAGTAATGCTGATAATAATAATAACAGCAGTACCAAATGAGGGCTTAGTATGTGATAAACATTATTCAAAGCACTTTATATGTCTTTAGCTATTCAGTCCTCAAAATAGCCATAAGAGGTGAGTATTAACTACTGTTATCCCATTTTACAGATGAGAAAGGAGATGTTAAGCAGATGCTAAAGCTGAGGGACATTATATAACATGCCAAGGTCACATGGCTAATGAAGGGCATACAATAACTTCAAATACCATTTAGCTCTCAAATCTGTGCTCCTGGCAATTTTGTGTCAATCAAGAGTATTTAATGATGTGGAAACTTTTCTTGCTATATTATTAAAGGGAAGTAACCTTCTTATAAGTAAGTTATAAAAGAGGAACTAAGGAAGAAGAAAAGGAAAGAAAGGAGGGAGGGGGGAAATAGAAAAACACCTAAGAGACGCTAACACTGACTCAACATTTAGAGTTATTCTGTTATTTTTTTGGCATTTTCTATGTTTTCCAAATTCTTTCAATGCATTAGGTTGGTAATTACCAAAAAATAGTACAAAAAAACCTTTTATTTTAATTTTTAAATTGCACATTGAAAACAGATGATTATTTAATGATACTTTTGGAGGTAGCAGTTCACTGGTCCTTAATTGTGGAGCCTCAAAAAATGCATAAGGGGAAAGAGGTCCAATCATTCAGAAGGAGCCCAGCAGACTGTCTGCCTGCCTTTACCCAGTTTCTGCTCTCACAGGCTGACATACAAACTCTACTGTGGGGCTCACATGATAGTAATACATTACATTTTTTTGCATCATTTTAATGTATAATAACAAGAACAAAAACAATAAAAATACTTTCCTTTGAAAAAGTATCTGTCATAGGAAGATTTGATAAGGAGGCTAGTGGGTCCCAAGGACAAGGAGGAGAAGATGAAGGACAAGGAAAAATAAAGGCAGAGATCTTCAATGTTGAAACTGAAAACTTCTAGTCTTATGTTAATCTGGGGGTTTACATTAGAATGTCTCACCTAGCCCTGAGGCCTGGAGACTCTCCTATTTAATCTCATGTTAATGTTGTGGCTGTGGGCCCACAGGGCCTTTACAATCTTAAAATACTCTTTTGCTTTATTGTTTTGGTAACTGACTGGAAGATACAAATTGTCATGCTTCAACTGGCAAAGGGGGATACTCTTCTATACTCTTCTATCCCCTTTCCAGTGTCTATGCTGGAAGTTTTTCTCTATCCTTTCTTACTTTAATAAACTTTTCACTGCACGAAGCTCTGAGTAACCATTGCCAAGTCTTTTTGATCCCAATGTGAATTCTTCTCCATTGGAGATTAAGAATCTGACACTGTTCACAGTAACCTACCGCCGTCTATCACCTATCAATATGACAGACATCTGTGCCAGGGGATTAACAATGTAGTATCTACCCCTTACAATGACTTCAGAGTAGGTATGGACTATGTCAACACTTGTGAACAGTAAAATCCAGAGGGGTTAAGGGACTTGCCCAGAAAGACACAACCAGGAAAGTGGGCAGAAAGGAGTCTGGCCCAGGTTTGATGGCTGTGAAGCCAGGTGATTTCTACCACACCATGGCTTACAGCGAGGCAGTGTGACAGGAAAGTTAAGAGCACTGATTCTGGAGAATGAGCTCATCAGTGGGAATCCTAGCTCTGTAACCTTGGACAAACTACTTTTGTTCTCTGTGCCTCAACTTTCTCATTCAAAAAACAGTATCTAGGTGGCAGATCAAGACATTATTGCACATAAATCACTTCCATCAGGAAGTATACAGAGTCTGGACAAACCCATTTAAGGAATTTGAAATGAACAGTATGCAGCAACGATAAAGACACCACAAAACTTAGTGGGCAGTCTATAAATTTTCAAAGACAATAACAAATACACCCAGTGCCTACTATGTGCCAAGCCCAGTTGTAAGCATTTTGTACAAATTAACCCAATCTTTATAACAATGCCAAGAAGACTAGCAAGCTTACATGACTTTCTGCTGGAAAATTTTATAGGACTGAGAACATCCATTCCTTTACCTGAACTCTTCGTAGATGGGTCACATGCTCCTCTATGGAGGTTTGCAAGGCCAAAGGGACTTTCAGAATCTCTTGGTAATTGTCCATCAGAAATGTCACCAATCTAGCAGCTAACAAGTCATCCAAGTCTACTTCATCTTTGGAACACAAGATGCAATGGGAAAACGTCTGAACCATCTGAAAATGAATGGGGGCAAAGTGGTAAATTTTTAAATAAACACAAGATGAGGGTTTTTGGTTTTCCCTCTACCTACTCCGAACTATTTTGCAAAAGGCAACTGATTAGTCAGTGAGAGAGGACCCAGAGCACAGGGTGCACCACTTACTGTCTCCTGGACACACCTGGCCATCTCAGATGGGGTGATCTTCTCATCAAGTTGCACAAACAGAACATGTGTCGCATCTCACAGAGACTTAGCAGAGATGCTTCTCTGAGCAGTTCTTAAAGACACATCCTTTTATAGATGGCTTTAAATATACACTAAACAAGTTATGAAAGTTATTACCACCATCATGACTTGACTCCATGTAGCACTTTTAAGTTCAAAGTACTTTATAACCACTTAGACTAATATCCTAATTTCATTATTATTTTGTTTTACCCTTTTTTTAAAAAGAATTCTGCTAGCACAATCTTTGTCCTTCAACCATTATAGTTTTTCCTAGGTAACTGTTATTTTCTCCAGGATTTTGTAAGTACATTTGACAATCACCTTTGAACAAACCCATCAGAAATGCATTAAGTAATTAAATATAAAAAATATTAGAGCAGTTGTCCCCACAGAGTTCATTTTAACTACTCCTTTCTTAATACAATCCTTTAGATAGACTTTATTTTTTCTTTTCCTACAAATTTTAATTGCTTACAATCTTATTTCAAAACGTATACACATGTAAATAAACCAGGCAGAGAAAGACAAATACTGTAGGATATCACTTATATGTGGAACCCAAAAAAGGCAAAAAACTAGTGAATGCAATAAAAAAGAAACAGACTCACAGATGTAGAGAATAAATGAATGGCTACCAGTGTGGAGGGAAGGGCAATATAGGGATAGTGATTAATAATTACAAAATAAGAATTATAAAATAGTATATAAGATAACATACAGGATATACTGTACAGTACAAGAAATATCACCAATGTTTTATAACTATAAATGAAACATAACCTTTAAAAATTGAAAATCACTACACTGTACACCTGTGGCTTACATAGTACATCAACTATACTTCGATTTTTAGAAAGCCTATACACATGACATTTATAATTCTGTTTAATAAGACTTCATTTCATCAACATACTACAGATGATACTTCATCTTCACTCACATAAATGGTACGAGGAAGAGACACACATAGACACTCTTTGTCTGGGAACTATGGCCCCTGGGGGATCTGTGAATGCCTTGAGATTATGTGCAAATTTTACACATGCATTCCTCTGAGAAATAGATGCAAAGGTTTCTTTAGTTTTTCGAAAGGTTCATTAGCCCTCCTATACATATACATCCACCCATCCCTAAAAAGTCAAGGATCACTCTTCTGAGCAATGATTGGTCCTCTGATCTTATGCCGCACCTCTAAAAATGGGCCAATAGACCCTCAGGCATACACAGTGGTTGAACAGCACATGGAAAGGATGTACATCCCAAGGAGACATCAGTTTTGCTATAAGATATTTTCTGAGGAAAATTAAAATTTACTAGTAAATAATTCTAAACCTAGAAAATTGCTGACATAACAAATAGAATTCAACCATTATAGTTTTTCCTAGGTAACTGTTATTTTCTCCAGGATTTTGTAAGTACATTTGACAATCACCTTTGAACAAACCCATCAGAAATGCATTAAGTAATTAAATATAAAAAATATTAGAGCAGTTGTCCCCACAGAGTTCATTTTAACTACTCCTTTCTTAATACAATCCTTTAGATAGACTTTATTTTTTCTTTTCCTACAAATTTTAATTGCTTACAATCTTATTTCAAAACGATACACATGTAAATAAACCAGGCAGAGAAAGACAAATACTGTAGGATATCACTTATATGTGGAACCCAAAAAAGGCAAAAAACTAGTGAATGCAATAAAAAAGAAACAGACTCACAGATGTAGAGAATAAATGAATGGCTACCAGTGTGGAGGGAAGGGCAATATAGGGATAGTGATTAATAATTACAAAATAAGAATTATAAAATAGTATATAAGATAACATACAGGATATACTGTACAGTACAAGAAATATCACCAATGTTTTATAACTATAAATGAAACATAACCTTTAAAAATTGAAAATCACTACACTGTACACCTGTGGCTTACATAGTACATCAACTATACTTCGATTTTTAGAAAGCCTATACACATGACATTTATAATTCTGTTTAATAAGACTTCATTTCATCAACATACTACAGATGATACTTCATCTTCACTCACATAAATGGTACGAGGAAGAGACACACATAGACACTCTTTGTCTGGGAACTATGGCCCCTGGGGGATCTGTGAATGCCTTGAGATTATGTGCAAATTTTACACATGCATTCCTCTGAGAAATAGATGCAAAGGTTTCTTTAGTTTTTCGAAAGGTTCATTAGCCCTCCTATACATATACATCCACCCATCCCTAAAAAGTCAAGGATCACTCTTCTGAGCAATGATTGGTCCTCTGATCTTATGCCGCACCTCTAAAAATGGGCCAATAGACCCTCAGGCATACACAGTGGTTGAACAGCACATGGAAAGGATGTACATCCCAAGGAGACATCAGTTTTGCTATAAGATATTTTCTGAGGAAAATTAAAAATTTACTAGTAAATAATTCTAAACCTAAGCCCTATTTTAAAAACATATGCTGACATAACAAATAGAATTCAAAAATTAGCCTATTTTTTAAGCAAAACTAAGAATATATTAAGAAATATCCTCACTCATGAACCCTTAGATCACAGCCTGAAAGATACATATTCACTCCTTCCAAATTGTCTAGTCCAGCTCTATCATTCACTTCTTCCCTCTCCAATCCATGTTGTATGTTGCATCTCTTCCACCGGTGATAGTAACAAAGGCTTTGCAAGCCTCTTTGTCCTGGAGGACAGGTTGTGGTTTCTTGAGAGGCCAGTGAGCCTTCCTGTCCACACTCGCTCCTCTTTGTGCTGACAGCAGGACACAACAGTGCTCTCTACACTATCTGCCCTGCTCACTTTTTACTTTCATTATGTTCTTTCAGTCACTGAGACCAAGAGGATAATACAGCCTATGTAGATTCCACACCCTGGCTCTTTAACTGGTTGCCAAACTAGTCAGCTTGACTCAGGTGACTTTTGAGCCAAAGTTCCAATCCGCTTTAGATGTCAGAAATCAACCTACCAGTGCTCGGGTGCCAAAGCCATCACACAGTGGTGGCATCTCCCTATTTGAGCAGATCCTGGCCATCATCCTCATCAACAGCTGCAACTTTCTCCTGTTTTCAGGGGGCAGGAGGAGGCAGCATATCTGAAAGGCTTCAATGGCCATTTTCTCTTTCTGTAACAAACCTGATGTAGGGGAGAGAAAACAAAAGATTTTAATCCTCTAAAAACCTATAGCCTACCTGACTATTATGTTCACATTTTTACAAAATATATATTACTAAGATTATAGAAAGCATGTTCAAATATGCAATTATACTGGGCTAACTGCTACAGATCCACTGTCACAAATAAGCATATAAAATACAAACCATCAACTAAAGATGGCAAATATATAAAACAATAGTCATTTCCCCCTCCCAAACCCTTGACAGATAAATTTAAATTTTCATAGCATTCTTTCCCATTGAATCAAGAGCACTGAGGCTAAGCCTAACCTAACACTCAACACTCATACTGTAAGAGACCCAAGACAGCATGGGCAAGACCATGAACATGCCATCACTGCCTGGAAGTCTCCCCTTTTGTACTATTTCCTCATGGTGAACAGGGTCACCACCTTGTATGACTCTCATGGATGAAACAGCAGGACTAATGCTCTTGGGCTCACTGCCAAAGACTCTGCTTCTTTCTAAATAACACCTGTCAATTAACCCTTCCTCTCAAGTATGCTATTTTTTCTAGCTAAACATGCTGATTCAATCAAATTACATGTCAACCCTCCCCAAACAGTATGATTTTGCTAAAATTAGGGTATTCTAATATTGTGTTCTCTTCAACCATATTTGTCTATCTTCAAGCCTTACAAAGAGAGGAAACTGTTTTTATCAATGTATTAGTCCATACCCAACCTTTTCAACTTCCAACTAGTCTCTGATTGGAGACAGAACCACTTTTACCTTCAGCAAATATCTAGCCTTTGGAAGCAGGTTCTACCCGAACCACTTTTCAGTCACTGAGACCAAGAGGATAATACAGCCTATGTAGATTCCACACCCTGGCTCTTTAACTGGTTGCCAAACTAGTCAGCTTGACTCAGGTGACTTTTGAGCCAAAGTTCCAATCCGCTTTAGATGTCAGAAATCAACCTACCAGTGCTCGGGTGCCAAAGCCATCACACAGTGGTGGCATCTCCCTATTTGAGCAGATCCTGGCCATCATCCTCATCAACAGCTGCAACTTTCTCCTGTTTTCAGGGGGCAGGAGGAGGCAGCATATCTGAAAGGCTTCAATGGCCATTTTCTCTTTCTGTAACAAACCTGATGTAGGGAGAGAAAACAAAAGATTTTAATCCTCTAAAAACCTATAGCCTACCTGACTATTATGTTCACATTTTTACAAAATATATATTACTAAGATTATAGAAAGCATGTTCAAATATGCAATTATACTGGGCTAACTGCTACAGATCCACTGTCACAAATAAGCATATAAAATACAAACCATCAACTAAAGATGGCAAATATATAAAACAATAGTCATTTCCCCCTCCCAAACCCTTGACAGATAAATTTAAATTTTCATAGCATTCTTTCCCATTGAATCAAGAGCACTGAGGCTAAGCCTAACCTAACACTCAACACTCATACTGTAAGAGACCCAAGACAGCATGGGCAAGACCATGAACATGCCATCACTGCCTGGAAGTCTCCCCTTTTGTACTATTTCCTCATGGTGAACAGGGTCACCACCTTGTATGACTCTCATGGATGAAACAGCAGGACTAATGCTCTTGGGCTCACTGCCAAAGACTCTGCTTCTTTCTAAATAACACCTGTCAATTAACCCTTCCTCTCAAGTATGCTATTTTTTCTAGCTAAACATGCTGATTCAATCAAATTACATGTCAACCCTCCCCAAACAGTATGATTTTGCTAAAATTAGGGTATTCTAATATTGTGTTCTCTTCAACCATATTTGTCTATCTTCAAGCCTTACAAAGAGAGGAAACTGTTTTTATCAATGTATTAGTCCATACCCAACCTTTTCAACTTCCAACTAGTCTCTGACTTGGAGACAGAACCACTTTTTACCTTCAGCAAATATCTACTGGCCATGTATGATATGCCAGGAACAATGCCAGGTCTGTAAAATATACTATGCCAGGTTCCTTTCTTTGAAGATCCTGTGTACTATGAGAAGAAGAGGCCCATGAAGTAGTAACATGTGAGGGATGCTGCAAGAAACATCTTCAAGGGGCTTATTAGGGAGATTGAAAGTCACTTAACAGGACCATAGCAGAGGCTGTGAGAGCCCAACAGAAACTCAGCTAAAAAGGTCAGCAGAGGTGAGGCTCTTGGAAGAACTTGAATGCTAGACTAAGGACTTCAGGTATGAAAGGTTAAAATGAAAAAGTAGCTGGAGAGTGATGGGAAAATACTCTGAGAGTTTGGGGAAAGGTTACTCTCTAAGGACATCTGAGCAGAGATCCAAAGATAGTAAGAGTAAGTCTGGCAAATATCACAGAGACAAATTTTCAAGGTGAAGGAAATAACAATTACAAGGATTATGACAAGGGAATATGTTTTGAGTGTTTGAGGAACAGCAATGAGAGCAGTGTGAAAAGAGAGGAGAGAACAAGGAATATTCAAGTCAGAAATGGGGTTAGAGAGGAAATTGTTATGGAAACACATAAGACCTTGAATACCTAAAACAATCTTGAGAAGGAAGAACAAAGTTGGAGGTATCATAGGCCCTAATTTCAAACTATACTACAAAGCCTCAATTATCAAAATAGTATGGTACTAGTACAAAAATAGACACACAGATCAGGGAATAGAAAATTGAGAGCCTAGAAATGAACATTTACACGTGCAATTAATCTACAATAAAGGAGGCAAGAAGATACAATAGGAAAAAGATAGCCGCTTCAATAACTGATGCTGAGAAAACTGCACAACTTCATGAAGAAGAATAAAACTGGAGTGTTCTCTCACACTATGTACAAAAATAAATTCAAAATGAACTAAAGACTGAAATGTCTGATCTGAAACCACAAAAGCTCCAGAAGAAAATAAGCGGTACGCTCTTTCACAATAGTCTTTATAATATCCCGGGGGGATAGGGATGTATACAAATATACAAAAACAAATACACAAAAATACAAAAGCGAATTAGACAAATGACATCAAATTACATCAAATTAAAAGGCTTTTGCACAGTGAAGGAAACTATCAACAAAATGAAAATGCCAATTACTGAATGGGAGAAGACACTTACAAAAATTAAAAAACAGAACTATCATGTGATCTCACAATTCCATTCTAGGGTATTTATCTGAAGAAAACAAAAACATGAATTATAAAAGATGCACACTCCCCTGTTCCATTCCAGCATCAATCAAACTGCCCATCAAGAGATGGATGGGTAAAGACGGTATGTGTGTGTAGGCACAGATACAAACATTGGGTCAGCCATAAAAGGTTCCTTCAGTTTCTAAGTAAAAATAAAAGACACACTTTTCATTTGCACCAAGAACTTTACTGAACAATGGATTCACCATTTTGTTCCACTGTCCTCTGCAGGTTTTTCAGGAAGCATAGTAACTCCATTTTCAAACTCAAAACTAATCTTTTTGAGCAAATAACTGTTCCAAATGTCTTTTACAGTCTTCCAGGGAACTGAAATTTTTGCCACTAAGAGAATTTTGTAAAGACCAAAAGAAATGGAAATCTGAAGGAGCAATGTATGGTGAATATGACGAATGAATCAGAACTTCCCAGCCAAGCTGTAACAGTTTTTGCCTGGTCATCAAAGAAACAGAAGGTCTTGTATTATCCTAATGGAAGATTATGCATTTTCTGTCAACTAATTCAGGACACTTTTTGTCAAGTGCTGCTTTCAGTTGGTCTAATTCAAAGCTATACCTGTTGGAAGTAATTGATTGGTTTTCCAGAAGAAGTTCATAATAAAGGACTCCCTTCCAATCCCACCATTTACACAACATGATCTTTGGAAGGCCAGAAAGGTTGCCTTTGGTGTGGTTGCTGTTGTTTCATTTCATTTGCCCCATGGTCATCATCTTCTATTGCTTATTATACAATTATAAGATTTCTTGATACACACAAATCAATCTGACCAAAGTAAAGCATAAAAGCTTTTTACTTTGAGATGACAATCAAAACACAACCCACAGACTATGAAATGATATTTGCCAGACTTACAGATTAGTATCTAGAATGTGGGCTTCCCTGGTGGTCCAGGGGGTAAGGACACCACCTTGCAGTGCAAGGGGCGCCGGTTCCATCCCTGGCCTGGGAAGATCCCATGTGCTGCGGCGTGGCTGGACTGATGTGTCCAATTACCGAGCCTGAGCTCTGGAGCGCATGCGCCCAGGGCCGGTGCTCTGCAACAGCAGAGGCCACTGCGATGGGAGGCCCACACGGGCCAAAGAACAAAGATGGATGAAAATAGATAAATGAAAGAACAATAGAAGTGGCCCGTCCATCCCCCTCCCTCCCCACCCAGCCGTCCCCTGCCCTCCAAAAAAAATAATAAAGTTTATTAAAAAAAAAAAAAAAAGATTAGTATCTAGAATGTATTTTTAGAATGGCAAAAAAGAAAATCTGAAAGAAAGAAAAGAGTAAAGAAAAAATATTTTACCCAAGAAGAAACCCACGTGACCAATAAACAGCAAGAAGATTCCTTTTCGTGCCTATCAGATTAATAAAATTAAAAAGTCTGATGAAACCAAGTATTGGTAAGGAAACAAATAGGAAAAATCACTAATAGGTGTCTAAATTGCTAAAACGACTCTGGAAGGCAATTTTCTAGAACCAGTAAAGGCATGAATATCATACAACTTGGCAATTCTGCTTCTAGATACAGAGAAATACATGGATATCTTTGCAGCATTGCAAAATGTGCTGTATCAGGGTGGCAGACACATGGATGTCTGTTATACCACCCTCCTGCCAAACAGTACTTTTTGTGAAAATTAAATTACAGGGTTACTTTTTTTTTTTTTTTTTGCTGTGCTGGGTCATTCTGGTAGTGCACGAGCTTCTCATTGTGGTGGCTTCTCTTGTTGGAGAACATGGGCTTTAGCAGGCGCAGCAGGTGGGCTCAACAGTGGCAGCATACAGCCTCAGGAGTTGCGGCTTACGGGCTTTGCTGCGCCCCAGCAGGGGGAAACCTCCCAGAGCAAGGACTGAAGCCGTGTCCCCTGCATTGGCAGGCAGATTTGTCACAGAACTTCACGAAACCTCCAGGGAAGTCATGCAGGGTTACTTTTAAAAGTGCTATTTGAGAATGTTGTTTTCTTTCTATGAACAATACTACCAACCACAATGAGCACATTTAGCATTAGATCTTGACTTCTAAATATCACTCTACACAAAAAAGAACCAAGAATCCTTAGAGAAATGGCTGATTTCAGGGTAAGTGACAAGAGTAAAAGTTGAGCCTGTAGTGGTAAAAATAAAGTGCTTCAAGGATGCTTGGGATGTGGCAAAAGGATACATGAGCCACTCTGAAGGAATCCCCTCCAGGGATTCCAAATACATGTATATTAGTCTACTTGACATTATCTTATATGTCATGGGGCTATGTTCAGTTTAATTCCCTCTAGCCTCAGTCTTTTTAGCTCCTTAAGTCCAATTTGTTGTTTATTCTTTGTTCTTTTTTATGAGATCATCTTTTTAAAAAACATATACAATTCAGTGGATTTTGTTATATCCACCTAGTTATGCCCATCACCACTATCTTAATTCCAGAAGAATAAAGAAGTCTGCTTAATTCTAAAAGCAGAATTAAGAAGAAGAAGTCTCTATACCTATTAGAAGTCACTTCCCATTTTCTCCTCCCCTCACTCCCTGGAAACCACTAATCTAAACATTTCACCAGACTCACCAAAAAAAAGAGATAGCTCACATCAGTAAAATGAGAAATAAAAAGGAAGTTACAACGGATACCGCAGAAATATAAAGAAACATGAGTGCTATAAGTAACTATATGCCAATAAAATGGAAAATCTAGAGAAATGGACAAATTCTTAGAAAGATACAATCTCCTAAGATTAAACCAGTAAGAAATAGAAAATATGAATTGACCAATCACAAGTGCTGAAATTGAAACTGTGATTTTAAAACACCCAACAAAAAGTTTCATCAAACATTTAGAGAAGAGTTAACATCTATCCTTCTGAAACTATTCCAAAACAGTGCTGAGGAAAGAACACTCCCAAAACCATTCATGAGGCCACCAGCACCGTTATACAAAAACCAAAGATATCACCAAAAAAGAAAATTACAAGCCAATATCACTGATGAACACGGATACAAACATTCTTAACAAAATACTAGCACACCGAATCCAATGATGCACTAAAAGGATCACACACCATGAGCAAGTGGGATTTATCCCAGTGATGTAAGGATTTTCCCATATTCGCAAATCAATCAGTGTTGTACACCATATCAACAAACTGAAGAATAAGAACCATATGATCATCTCAACAGATACAGAAAAAGCTTCTGACAAAATTCAATGTCCATTTATGATAAAAACTCTCCAAAAGTGGATACAGAGGGAATATACCTCAACATAACAAAAGGCTGTATATGACAAACCTACAGTTAACATCAAACTCAACAGTGAAAATCTTGAAGCAGTTCCTCTAAGATGAGATACAAGATAAAGACATCCACTCTTGTCACTTTTATTCAACGTGGTTTTGGAAGTCCTAGCAACAGCAATCAGAGAAATAAAAGAAACCCAAATTAGAAAAGAAGTAAAACCGTCACTGTTTACAGACGACATGATACTACACATAGAAAATCCTAAAGGTGTTACTAGAAAACTACTTGTGCTCATCAATGAATTCGTACAGAGCGTTGACATGAGTACTACACATAGAAAATCCTAAAGTGTACTACTAGAAATACTGACTTGTGTATATACTCCCATTTTCTCCTCCCCTCACTCCCTGGAAACCACTAATCTAAACATTTCACCAGACTCACCAAAAAAAAGAGATAGCTCACATCAGTAAAATGAGAAATAAAAAGGAAGTTACAACGGATACCGCAGAAATATAAAGAAACATGAGTGCTATAAGTAACTATATGCCAATAAAATGGAAAATCTAGAGAAATGGACAAATTCTTAGAAAGATACAATCTCCTAAGATTAAACCAGTAAGAAATAGAAAATATGAATTGACCAATCACAAGTGCTGAAATTGAAACTGTGATTTTAAAACACCCAACAAAAAGTTTCATCAAACATTTAGAGAAGAGTTAACATCTATCCTTCTGAAACTATTCCAAAACAGTGCTGAGGAAAGAACACTCCCAAAACCATTCATGAGGCCACCAGCACCGTTATACAAAAACCAAAGATATCACCAAAAAAGAAAATTACAAGCCAATATCACTGATGAACACGGATACAAACATTCTTAACAAAATACTAGCACACCGAATCCAATGATGCACTAAAAGGATCACACACCATGAGCAAGTGGGATTTATCCCAGTGATGTAAGGATTTTCCCATATTCGCAAATCAATCAGTGTTGTACACCATATCAACAAACTGAAGAATAAGAACCATATGATCATCTCAACAGATACAGAAAAAGCTTCTGACAAAATTCAATGTCCATTTATGATAAAAACTCTCCAAAAGTGGATACAGAGGGAATATACCTCAACATAACAAAAGGCTGTATATGACAAACCTACAGTTAACATCAAACTCAACAGTGAAAATCTTGAAGCAGTTCCTCTAAGATGAGATACAAGATAAAGACATCCACTCTTGTCACTTTTATTCAACGTGGTTTTGGAAGTCCTAGCAACAGCAATCAGAGAAATAAAAGAAACCCAAATTAGAAAAGAAGTAAAACCGTCACTGTTTACAGACGACATGATACTACACATAGAAAATCCTAAAGGTGTTACTAGAAAACTACTTGTGCTCATCAATGAATTCGGTAAAGTTGCAGGATACAAAATTAATACACAGAAATCTGTTGTATTTCCATACATCAACAATGAAAGATTAGAAAGTCAAGAGAAAATTCCATTTACCACTGCAACAAAAAGAGTAAAATACCTAGGAATAAACCTACCTAAGGAGGCCAAAGACCTGTACTCCAAGAATGACAAGAAGCTGAAATGACAAAAACAGATGGAAAGATATACCATATTTGTGGATTGGAAGAATCAATACTGTCAAAATGACTATACTACCCAAGGTAACATACAGATTCAATGCAATTCCTATCAAATTACCAATGGCATTTTTTTCACAAAACCAGAACAAAAAATGTTAAATCTGGATGGAAATACAACAAATAGCCAATGCAATCTTGAGAAAGAAAAATGGAACTGTTGGAATCAGGTTCCCTGACTTCTGCTTATACTTAGAAAGCTGCAATCATTAAAACAATATGGTACTGGCACAAAAACAGAAAAAATCAGGACATAAAGCCCAGGAAAAAAATTCACACACCTATGGTCAACTGATCTACAACAAAGGAGGCAAGACCATACAGTGGAGAAGACAGTCCATTCAAGAAATGGTGGTGAAAAAAATAAAAAAAGACAAAAAAAAAACAAAAGGAAAAAAGAAAAATAACAACAACAAAAAAAAGAAATGGTGGTGAGAAAATTGGACAGCTACATGTGGAAAAGTGAAATTATAACATTTTTTAAGCCCATACACAAAAATAAATTTAAAATGGGTTAAAGACTTAAATATAAGGATAGATACTACAAAATTCTTAGAGGAAATTTTAGGTAAAACAGTCATTAACATAAAATGCAGCAGTTTCTTTTCCAACCGATCTCCTAGAGTAATGGAGATAAAGACAAATGGCACCTGATTAAACTCAAAAGCCTTTGTACAGCAAATGAAACCATAAATAAAATGAAAAGACAACCCAAAAAGAAAAAGGCAGGAAAAAAATTTCGGTTCATGTTTTTAAAACGAAATGATTTTAAAAGACTAACAAGGGATTAATATTCAAAATTTATAACAGACAGTAAACTACTTGTGCTCATCAATGAATTCGGTAAAGTTGCAGGATACAAAATTAATACACAGAAATCTGTTGTATTTCCATACATCAACAATGAAAGATTAGAAAGTCAAGAGAAAATTCCATTTACCACTGCAACAAAAAGAGTAAAATACCTAGGAATAAACCTACCTAAGGAGGCCAAAGACCTGTACTCCAAGAATGACAAGAAGCTGAAATGACAAAAACAGATGGAAAGATATACCATATTTGTGGATTGGAAGAATCAATACTGTCAAAATGACTATACTACCCAAGGTAACATACAGATTCAATGCAATTCCTATCAAATTACCAATGGCATTTTTTTCACAAAACCAGAACAAAAAATGTTAAATCTGGATGGAAATACAACAAATAGCCAATGCAATCTTGAGAAAGAAAAATGGAACTGTTGGAATCAGGTTCCCTGACTTCTGCTTATACTTAGAAAGCTGCAATCATTAAAACAATATGGTACTGGCACAAAAACAGAAAAAATCAGGACATAAAGCCCAGGAAAAAAATTCACACACCTATGGTCAACTGATCTACAACAAAGGAGGCAAGACCATACAGTGGAGAAGACAGTCCATTCAAGAAATGGTGGTGAAAAAAATAAAAAAAGACAAAAAAAAAACAAAAGGAAAAAAGAAAAATAACAACAACAAAAAAAAGAAATGGTGGTGAGAAAATTGGACAGCTACATGTGGAAAAGTGAAATTATAACATTTTTTAAGCCCATACACAAAAATAAATTTAAAATGGGTTAAAGACTTAAATATAAGGATAGATACTACAAAATTCTTAGAGGAAATTTTAGGTAAAACAGTCATTAACATAAAATGCAGCAGTTTCTTTTCCAACCGATCTCCTAGAGTAATGGAGATAAAGACAAATGGCACCTGATTAAACTCAAAAGCCTTTGTACAGCAAATGAAACCATAAATAAAATGAAAAGACAACCCATAGAATGGCAGAAAATATTTGCAAACAATGTGACTAACAAGGGATTAATATTCAAAATTTATAAACAGTTCTTACGGTTCATGTAACTTAATATCAAAAAAACAAACAAATCAATCAAAAAATGGGCAGAAGATAGTGGACATTTCTCAAAAGATACAGATGGCCAAGAGGCATATGAAAAGATAATCAACATGACTAATTATTAGAGAAATGCAATTCACACCTAAAATGAGATATTACCTCACATAGGTCAGAATGGTCATCATCAAAAAAAATCTGGAGGCTTTCCTGCTGATCCAGTGGGTAAAGACACCACCTTGCAGTGCAAGGGGCGCAGTCTGATCCCTGGCCTGGGAAGATCCCATGTGCCGCGAAGCGGCTGGACCAATGTGTCCAACTACCAAGCCAGTGCTCTGGAGCGCATGTGCCCAGAGCCAGTGCTCTGCAATGTGAGAGGTCACTGCAATGGGAGGCCCACACAGGTCAAAGAACAAAGATGAAAATAAATGAAAGACAATAGAAGTGGCCAAAAAAATATATTAAAATTTTAAAAAAATCTACAAACAATAAATGCTGGAAAGGGTGTAGAGAAAAGGGAACCCTCCTACATGGCTGGTGGGAATGTAAACTGATATAGGACTATGGAGAACAGCATGAAGTTTCCTTAAGAAAGTAAACATAGAGCTACCTAATGATTCAGCAGTCCCACTTCTGGGCATAATTCAGAGAACAACATGGTTTGAAAATACACCCTCATAATGTTCACTGTAGCACTGTTTACAACAGCCAAGACATGAAAGCTACCCCAGTATTCACTGATCAATGAATGCCTAAGTAAAAATGCCAAAGTAAAAAATGCCACTCAGCTATTAAAAGGAATGAAATAGTTGCAACAACATGGATGGACCTAGGAATCATACTAAGTGAAGTAATTCAGACAGAGAAAGACACACAACATGGTATTGCTTATATGAAAACTCAGGGGTGGGGGTACAAATGAACTTATTTACAAAACAGAAACAGACTCAGACTTAGAGAACAAATTTACAGTTACCAAAGGGACAAGGTGGGAGGGAGGGATAGACTTGGAGTTTGGAATACAGACTTCTATATGTAAATAGATAACCAATATGAACCTGGGTACAGCACAAGGAACTCTGCTCAATACTCTAATAATCTGAATGGGAAAAAGAACAGATACATGTTTATGTATAACTGAATTACTTTGTTGTATATCTGAAACTAATATAACATTGTCAATCAATTATACTCCAATATAAAATAATTTTTAAAAAATAAATTTTTTTTTAGTCGAAATTCCAAATTCTTTTGTTTCTAAATCAGATCATTTTACCATAAAGCATTACAAAAGTGGAAAATGACAAGAAAATCTAAGAAGTGGTTTTTAATTTTTTCTTTTACCAGTGGCATAATATTACTAAGTGGCTATGATGAGAATCTACTCAATTAGTCCTTATGCATAGTAAAGAACATCTAGTACTCATTATTAGGCATGATGTTCACAAGTACATAAGCCTCCAATCCTCCTTGGTGGAAAAAAAAATATCAAAAAAACCCAGTGGTCTCAAAATACGTTAACAGGTCTCAACCCTTTATCAGTTCTTAATACTGATCTCTCTGAAAACAAACTCCCTCTTAGACACATGATTCATAATTGCTCCATGTTGTTTATTATCAAAAATCCTATGAAAGCTTAAAATTTAAAATATTGTGCTAAGCGATTAGGTACATTATTCACATATTACTGATACTTTATTCTGTTAGGATACTATGGCAGCATCCATACTTTCCAAGAAGAAAATAGAAGAAAGGGAACAAAAGGGGAAGAATGAAAAAGGGAAGGAAAAATGAAAAGGTGAAGATTGCTAAATCTCATGACACCCAAAACCAACAGGATGCTATTCCTACAAATTTACATAATAGAATATGATACCATACAGTGACTTGATCGTTAAAGCAAACTTTTTTAACAAGAAAACAATCTTACTATTGAACCGTCACAACAGCAACAGAAAAATCTGATTTCCAAGAAGAAAAGAGCAGTATCAGAAAGACCTATACCAATAATAGAAATGTTTTCCCTTTTACCATGGTTCCTCGACAGTGCACATTCTGAAATATAAATCTATGTAAGAAATAGCAATACATTTTAGAGAGTAATAGTTACTATATTTATTTAGCATGTCACAAATAAACAGTCCTACAAAAACCTGTTCTTTCTAAAAAAAGAAATGAGTTCTAAATGATTATCTCTCACAGCCGACCATTTATAAAGTCATATCTGGAGTAGTCATGAACAGTAAAGGTCAAATTTACATTCCTCTCTATCAATAAAGTTATACTTTTTTGTACAAAAATGGTACAGACATATTTTTTCCTAAGAAAGAGAAAACACTGGTCCATGTTTGGGTTTTATAACAGAGCTTAACCATTTTCTTTTCCTTCTTTAAAGAACAAGACCCCAACCAGACAAGTATCTCATCTGTTTTTATTTCAAAAACACTATGGAAGTTGGGCTAACAGAAGTCTCAAGATAAAGAAAAATGAAATGTTTTCACATCAAAAATGAGGATATACACTCATTATATTCCAACTTACCTAATACACTGACAAAGACATCAAAAAGGTGAAATGTAAGCAGAGGCTCTTTTAAGCGACCATAGTAATCAGCTATAGTTTTAAAGACATCTTTTTCAAACCCCAAATACATAGGCTGCTTCGAATCTGAACAATTAGGCCCTGTTAAAAAAGAGAAAGAAAAGCATTAATAGGGCAATCAACTCTAAGTATTGATATTAATCTCTGTGCATATGTGTGGTGTGTACAGATAAGCAAAATTGTGGGGCCCTGAAGGAAAGAGGGCCTTTGCAAGCATAAGGAAGCTTAAGCACATATTTGCAGTTTGGTGCTAAAAGGAGGCCTACAGGAAGAGACAGAGCATGATCTAAGGTCCATTGTCAAAACTTCTGATTGATGCCCTCTGGGCAATGCAGGCTCACCAAGAGTTCCTATTGCAATGTAGATACGTAGCTGCTGGACCTTTAGCTTGATTGGTGTAACTATAGGAAGTTCCTTGCAAACCCCCCTTGTGGAACTGCTCTGACAGAACCCCTGCCGTGTCTGATTGTCCCTAGCATGCACCAGCGGGCTGGAGGGGCACGGCAGCAAGGCCCATCTCTCTCCGAGATCTCCCGGTTCGGCAATCCCGGCCTTCCCTTTCTGGAAGGTCCCCACACAAAATCAGAAAAGTTTTCAAGGGAAAAAAATAATGCTATACATTTTGTTTATATAAATATGCTGTATGTCTAAATTGAAGTCTATTATAAAACAATGAGGAAAATCACTGACCCATAAAAAGCTAAACATGGTCCTACAAAAACCTGTTCTTTCTAAAAAAGAAATGAGTTCTAAATGATTATCTCTCACAGCCGACCATTTATAAAGTCATATCTGGAGTAGTCATGAACAGTAAAGGTCAAATTTACATTCCTCTCTATCAATAAAGTTATACTTTTTTGTACAAAAATGGTACAGACATATTTTTTCCTAAGAAAGAGAAAACACTGGTCCATGTTTGGGTTTTATAACAGAGCTTAACCATTTTCTTTTCCTTCTTTAAAGAACAAGACCCCAACCAGACAAGTATCTCATCTGTTTTTATTTCAAAAACACTATGGAAGTTGGGCTAACAGAAGTCTCAAGATAAAGAAAAATGAAATGTTTTCACATAAAAAATGAGGATATACACTCATTATATTCCAACTTACCTAATACACTGACAAAGACATCAAAAAGGTGAAATGTAAGCAGAGGCTCTTTTAAGCGACCATAGTAATCAGCTATAGTTTTAAAGACATCTTTTTCAAACCCCAAATACATAGGCTGCTTCGAATCTGAACAATTAGGCCCTGTTAAAAAAGAGAAAGAAAAGCATTAATAGGGCAATCAACTCTAAGTATTGATATTAATCTCTGTGCATATGTGTGGTGTGTACAGATAAGCAAAATTGTGGGGCCCTGAAGGAAAGAGGGCCTTTGCAAGCATAAGGAAGCTTAAGCACATATTTGCAGTTTGGTGCTAAAAGGAGGCCTACAGGAAGAGACAGAGCATGATCTAAGGTCCATTGTCAAAACTTCTGATTGATGCCCTCTGGGCAATGCAGGCTCACCAAGAGTTCCTATTGCAATGTAGATACGTAGCTGCTGGACCTTTAGCTTGATTGGTGTAACTATAGGAAGTTCCTTGCAAACCCCCCTTGTGGAACTGCTCTGACAGAACCCCTGCCGTGTCTGATTGTCCCTAGCATGCACCAGCGGGCTGGAGGGGGCACGGCAGCAAGGCCCATCTCTCTCCGAGATCTCCCGGTTCGGCAGCAATCCCGCTGCCTTCCCTTTCTGCGGAAGGTCCCCACACAAAATCAGAAAAGTTTTCAAGGGAAAAAAATAATGCTATACATTTTGTTTATATAAATATGCTGTATGTCTAAATTGAAGTCTATTATAAAACAATGAGGAAAATCACTGACTTACTTCCATTTTCAAAAAAAAAAAACCTCTTTTATGACCTTTTGAAAGGCATTTTTATTCAATATAAACAATGATAATTTTCTTTGAAATACATATTTTCCTAGTTCAATACAGTTAACTACCTCACATATGTAACAGATAATCTATAAAGCAATTTTTAAAGCTTTCAACACTTGGGTTTCCCCTGGTGGTCCGGAGGGTAAGGACACCGCCTTGCAGTGCAAGGGGCACCAGTTCATTCCCTGGCCTGGGAAGATCCCACGTGCAGCGGAGCGGCTGGTGCAGCGGAGCGGCTGGACCGATGTGTCCAATCACCGAGCGGGAGCTCTGGAGCGCTTGCACCCAGAGCCGGCGCTCTGCGACGACAGACGCCACCGCTTTGGGAGGCCCACAGGAGCCAAAGAACAAAGACGGATGAAAGTGGAGAAATTAAAGACCAATAGAAGTGGCCCGCCCGCTCTCCTCCCTCCCCAACCCGACCCCCACCCAAAATAAATAAATAAATAAATCTTAAAAAAAAAAAAAACTTTCAACACTTGATCATTGCTATATTAGGAAATTCTAGAATCAGAATTGAATGAAATAAACAATGTCTGCCTCTAAACTACTGTAGACTAATAAGAAGGAATACTCTTTTTCCTGAAGATATTCTGAAATGGACATTTTACATTGTCTTTTAAATTCATTTTGATTATAAAAGTCTCCATCTGATCACAATCAAAAGAGAGTTCATAAAAAAATTTTAAAGCTGCTCCAACAGAGACAATGGAAGCCTGAATAAAACGACCTCTAAGCTCCTATTCAATTCAGTTTTTTTTCCTATTCAATTCTTTGATCTAAGATTCTAGGTTTTATTTACCCGACATTTTTGAGTGAATAATGGCATTCAATGAATTTTTAATAAAATTATAATAGAAAATAATGGCAAAAGAGGAACCAAACTAATGTTTTCTACTAAAAAAAACCTTTAGAAATAAAAAACATAAGTTTGTCAGACAGAATCGTATTGCAAAGTAGTTCCAAGAAAACTGAAACAAGTGAAAGATTCCCCTGTATCAAGGAAACTGAGGAACAAGAAACACTTAGCTCTCTACAGTGAAAGTGAAAGTGTTAGTTACTCAGTCATGTCTGACTCCTTGAGATCCCATGGACTGTATATAGCCTGCCAGGCTCCTGTCCATGGAATTCTCCAGGCAAGAATACGGGAGCGGGTTGTAATTCCCTTCTCCAGGGGATCTTCCCAACCCAGGGATTGAATCCAGGTTTCCTGCATTGCAGGTGGACATTTTTTTTTTTACCATCTGAGCCATCAGGGAAGCCCCAAGCTAACTATAGAACTGGCAGCAAATGCCCCAACAATCTGAATACAGATAACAGGATTTGCATCTCCAAGTAGAGTAAGGAACTATATCCCTTCATGCCTGAGGGAAATGACAAGGGATTCACTGCCATTGTGGTCAGCCAAGGTTGTCTATTTTCACTTCCACCACAGCTGGGAAGAAAGGGATGCGACTGCATGGGTCAGTTCCGGGCTAGCAGAACAGAAGACTAAACAACTGTACCCAAACACATCTGCCGCCCTCAGGACAGCAGAAGCAGCCAGTCTAAACTGAAAACAAATTCTTCCCACAGAATCACTGCTACTAAAGAGAAAGGATCAAACAAAAAAGCACAAGTAAGGATTTGGGCCTTCACATTTCAAAGCCATTGAGACACTGTGAAAACAGCTTTTTGTCAGTCCCCTTAAAAATTCTCTTACCTTTTAATGTTTTATACTCTGCTTATAAAATAACTTTGACTGAAATAATGAACATTATTTAATATGTGGTACCTCTTTAACCGAGTGACAACACGGCTATTTTTACTTGCTTCCTCTACTGAAATACCCCAAGGTCAGTCAGTTGAAATAGTGTGATATGTCTCAGGAGCAATACATGTTGCCTTGAATGATTCCCTCTCAGGATGAGTATGCAGTTCATTCTAAGCAGCTGTATCTCTTAGACAACACTTTCTCTTTTTTTTTTTTTTTTAATTTTGGCCTCTTTTATTGGTCTTTCATTTATTTATTTTCATCCATCTTAATTCTTTGGCCTGTGTGGGCCTCTCATCGCAGCTGCCTCTCTCACTGCAGAGCACTGACTCTGGGCGCATGTGCTCCAGTTGGACACACTGGTCCAGCCACTCCGTGGCACGTGGGATCTTCCCGGGTCAGGGATCAAACCAGCACCCCTGCACTGCAAGGCGGACTCTTTATCGACTGGACCACCAGGGAAGCCCCACTCTATCATTCTTGATAAATATATGCAAAAACAAGCAAAGAAAAAGTTTCTCTAAAAATGCCAGTGCATAGAAACCCCTATGAGAGACAGGCATAATTCTAAGATCTTTTATTACTCTATCATGCTGAATTTCAGAATATTTTTTTAAATCCAGTTTTTATAAATGTTATTCCTGAAAGACTTTGGAAAACAACTGTTCACATCTACTTTTTACTGAATTCTTGTAATTTACATTCACAATGAAGAAAAACAGAATAACCTGGTTTTGTATTTATTTAACATTGGTCCCTCATTCTATGGCCAACCATGAAAGCACCCAAGCTGAAGGTCTGCAATAAATGCAAAGGGGCCCAAGGGAAGAGAGGAGTAGTAAAAACTACAGAGAAAGTGGTACAAGGCCTTTGAAAATCTCGTATCCTTTCAGCTCCCTATTGGATGACTATCATGGGAACCTGGATTCAGTAAGAATACAAAAGAGAAGAAACAGCCTATGATTTTGACAGACTCACAGTAAATGTGGGGAGAGGGGGGGTGGCAACAAAAATCTGGAAAAATTAATAATTTTATAAAACTATTCAACAGAGTGGTCTCGTTCTTAGGCCACTGTTTTTCCTTTGACACATAAACAAATATCTTTATGGATGTGCCAACCATCTGCACAGCATTGCACTTGATACATGGGAAACATGTCTCCATTCCCAAGAATTTCCACCTAGGATACCACCTCACACATGTGGAGAACATTTCCAAATCAATCCTCCCATCTCTCCTCTCCACTAATAATCTCAGTTACTCTAACCTTTCTGCATAAGTTTTGTGTCATTATATATAAACCCTGCTTGAAGGAAGATATCACTCTTCATTATATTTTTTTTCATTTTTATTTTACTTTTTGCTTTTATAGAGTTTTGTTGTTTACAGATATGTATAATCCCAGATCAGTCATATGTATATCCCTGATCTTCATTACATTTTGATTAGCACTGAGAATTCAACATCATAACCACATCTTAATAGATACTTTGCAATGTATTACAGCCTAGATTTGTTACACTGGTTTTCTCTGTTCAGTCCCAATTGACCAACTTCCAGGATCCTTGGTTTTCCAAAATTCATATATGGGTCATTTAACCCACTTATAGCTTCTATTTCGTCACTGCCAACTCTGGCCCAATTGAAACTTCAGATAATGCATAGAAACCCCTATGAGAGACAGGCATAATTCTAAGATCTTTTATTACTCTATCATGCTGAATTTCAGAATATTTTTTTAAATCCAGTTTTTATAAATGTTATTCCTGAAAGACTTTGGAAAACAACTGTTCACATCTACTTTTTACTGAATTCTTGTAATTTACATTCACAATGAAGAAAAACAGAATAACCTGGTTTTGTATTTATTTAACATTGGTCCCTCATTCTATGGCCAACCATGAAAGCACCCAAGCTGAAGGTCTGCAATAAATGCAAAGGGGCCCAAGGGAAGAGAGGAGTAGTAAAAACTACAGAGAAAGTGGTACAAGGCCTTTGAAAATCTCGTATCCTTTCAGCTCCCTATTGGATGACTATCATGGGAACCTGGATTCAGTAAGAATACAAAAGAGAAGAAACAGCCTATGATTTTGACAGACTCACAGTAAATGTGGGGAGAGGGGGGGTGGCAACAAAAATCTGGAAAAATTAATAATTTTATAAAACTATTCAACAGAGTGGTCTCGTTCTTAGGCCACTGTTTTTCCTTTGACACATAAACAAATATCTTTATGGATGTGCCAACCATCTGCACAGCATTGCACTTGATACATGGGAAACATGTCTCCATTCCCAAGAATTTCCACCTAGGATACCACCTCACACATGTGGAGAACATTTCCAAATCAATCCTCCCATCTCTCCTCTCCACTAATAATCTCAGTTACTCTAACCTTTCTGCATAAGTTTTGTGTCATTATATATAAACCCTGCTTGAAGGAAGATATCACTCTTCATTATATTTTTTTTCATTTTTATTTTACTTTTTGCTTTTATAGAGTTTTGTTGTTTACAGATATGTATAATCCCAGATCAGTCATATGTATATCCCTGATCTTCATTACATTTTGATTAGCACTGAGAATTCAACATCATAACCACATCTTAATAGATACTTTGCAATGTATTACAGCCTAGATTTGTTACACTGGTTTTCTCTGTTCAGTCCCAATTGACCAACTTCCAGGATCCTTGGTTTTCCAAAATTCATATATGGGTCATTTAACCCACTTATAGCTTCTATTTCGTCACTGCCAACTCTGGCCAAAGATATAATTTAGATTAATCTATTTCAAATGATTGAATGAGAATAAAAAGCATTTATCCAAACCAAAACTACAGTACTCTACATCTCAGATGTTCTAAAACATGAACCAGAACCAATGAAAATCTTAATAAACCCAGAGAACTTTGGGCTTCACACAAACTAACATTGCTATTCATATTCAGGATAACAGTATATAATCATTTTATATATATTACCACTGAGATCACCCATGGTGAAGTGAAGTTGTTTTAGTTCCATTCTATAATCAAATAAAACTAACTGGTGAAATTAATAATTCAGAGCCTACTAATTTAATAATTTACATACCAATCTCTGTTCACGCTAATCTTACCCAAAAAGGAGGAAAGAAACTACCTCTCGGAGGTGATCTCTGAGATTCAAAAGACTCTATAGACCAAATATCTCCATTATCAGTCAGCTAAGAAACTAGAATTCTTCTCATTACAATCACTTGTTTGGGTTAAGCCATTAACCATTAGAATCCCTTCTTTGAGTTAAGGCTTCTGAAAATTCCAGAAAAACAGTAGTGCTAATGAAATATTATAATAACTCATTTCTTCAGTGCCTATGATATCCAATGAAGGAGATTGCATATGCCTATGAAAAACTCCAGCCTGCCCTGGTCCAGGCTGCCTCATCTTGTAGCCAAATTACTGAAAGCGTTTCTTGTTTCTCTGTATACAGGCTCTTCTCCTTCCAAAGCCATGCTGCATACCAATTAGATTAGTTTCTAAAATATTTCTCTCCAACTTAAACCAATGCTCCACAAAAAGTCAATGGGAAACACAACCTGCTGAGTAAACCAATGATGTGCATAAGGCATACTTAGGAATACATGTGTTAGGAATAAAAACCTATAAACTGGGGCTTCCCTGGTGGCCCAGTGGGTGGAGAGTCTGCCTTGCAGTGCAGGGCGCGTGGGTTCGATTCTTGGCCCAGGAGGATCCCACGTGCTGAGGAGCGGCTGGACCAGTGTGTCCAATTGCAGGCCAGTGCTCTGGAGCGCATGCACCCAGAGTCGGTGCTCTGCAGCGAGAGAGGCCACTGCAGTGGGAGGCCCACACAGGCCAAAGAATAAAAAGATGGATGAAAATAAATTTAAAAAATCAATAGACGAAGCCAAAATTTAAAAAAAAAAAAAAAAAAAGGAGTTGGGGGCGGGGCCGGCGCGCACGTGGTCCTGCACGTGGCAGCCCCATGGTCGCTGCAGCAGCCCCGCCGGCGCGGCCTTTTCCCGCAGGCAGCGGCTCTCCGACCCTCCGGACGCCTCTCTCACCACCCATGGGACACGGTCGTCAAGGCAGCCATGAGGAAGTACCCAAATCCCATGAACCCCTGTGTCGTGGGCGTTGATGTACTGGAGCATAGCATGAATAGCCAAGGCTGGCTTCACTGCCACCGCCTGCTGAGCCCCACTGAGTGGGGCCTGCCCAGCCTCCTGAGAGTGATTTTGGGGACCAGCAGGACGTTGACATACATCAGAGAACATTCTATCGTAGATCCAGTGGAAAAGAAAATGGAGCTCTGCTCCACCAATGTAAGCAATGGCCTCGATGATCACACTTACAAACCTGGTGTCGGTGAGTGAGAGGCTGGTGTACACACCCCACCTGGAGGACCCAGGAATGACTGTGCTCACCCAGGAATCTGTCATCACTGTGAAAGGAATCAGCCTCGGTAGCTATCTGGAGAGTTTCATGGCCAACATGATCTTATCCAACGCGAAGAAGGGGTGAGCCGCTATTGAGTGGCTAATTGAAAATGCAGAACGCGCCCTGAGCTAATGAGGTCTGCAGCGCCCCCTGTGCTGAGCAGCGGTAACTACAGGATTCTTGAACCTGGAGGATCTGGCGCCCACTCAGCTCCCAGAGTAGATGGCCGGCGTGCTGGGGATGAGCGGTCTGCAGGATGAGGCTGCGTGGGGGCCTCCCGCCCTAGAGAAAGACTCAAGAGGTTCATCCTCGTCTTAATGCACAAATGCTTTTCATGGCAAGATTTGTGTTCAGGTTTGTCATCTCATCTCCGAGGGCAGTTTGGCTTCTCCTATAAGCTGTTCTCAGCACTTGGTTGTGTGACCTGGGACTGCTGTGTCCTTGGCAGGGAGGTTCTCATGAGCAGGTCCAGTGTGCAGGGCTGATCTGAAGGGGAGTTTTTGCTTTTGTGTTTTTTTTTTAATTTTGGCCTCTTTTATTGGTCCTTCATTTATTTATTTTCATCCATCTTAATTCTTTGGCCTTGAAGGGGAGTTTCTTGGGGATAAGACCAGAGTGTCTGCCCATGACCTTGTGTGGCTGCCCTCGACCCAGGTGTCAGCACTGTGGCCATTAGGCCACTGTCCTCCCTGTGTGCTTCCAGCCGTGTGCCCTCACTAGCCATTGGCTTTTAGTGGCTGAAGTTGTTTCCAGCATCCCTCTGAGCTTCACAAACATTCTCCGTTTCCTCGGCTAACAGGCTGGGGTTTCAGAGCTGGTGGGGTGTGGTTTGCAGTCATGTCTGTGTCATAAAGTCAAGAGCTCCTACTCCCCTGTGGAGGACTCCTTACACTCCTGCTTGGAGCCCCTCCCACTCTCAGCTTCTCAGGCTCTGAGCCCAGCTTCCCACCCTCAGTCAGAATGTCTGCAGCACGTGCGCACACCTGGCGCCTCAGTCAGCAGACACGAGCTCTGTGGCTCAGGCTCTTTTAAGAACTTCCTGCTTATTTTGCCTAAGGCACTGGCATAGGTTTGCCAGAACCTTCACCTCGAACCCAGGTCATGACCTTCTTCCTTCACTGAGGTGATCATGTGCAGGGAGCCTGCCTGCCTGCCAGGTGTTCTGCTTGTGTGTGTGTGTGATGCTGCTGCTTTGAGTTGTGGATCCTGTCACTCATTCTCTTGCCTCACAAACAAGAGCTGAACTGCCTCAGTCTTTAACCAGATGACACCCTCCACCCCCAATCCCACCAAAAGCAGGGAAAAAAAGAAGGAAGAAGCGAGTCCAGAGTGCGGCCCTGGCTGGGCTGGGCGAGGTGGAAGCTGCCGGGTCCCAGCCTCCATCCAGTGGGTCAACCGTGACCTGACAGGGCAGGGGCCCAGCCAGTGGCAGTGCTGCAGGGCAGAGCTGCTGGGAGGAGGGCAGGCTGAGCCCATGTGCCCACTCTGCTGCCCCCGAGCCTGGTTTGCTCAGGCAGCTGTGGGCCCTCATCTGTCCTCCCCTCAGCTCCCGCTCTCCTGCCAACTCTGGTTCTCGCTGAAGAGCTTTCTTCTTGCAGAGACGCCTATTTCCCGCTCTCACCCTAGATCCAGTCTCACTGCCCATCTCTTCACACACATTTGGCCACCTGCTGTCACCTCAGACATAGCTGATGTGTGTCCCTGTCTACTGACGTGTGTCGCCGTCGACCCCTTCATGGATCTGCACATGCCAGAACTGGGTGTCCACCCCGACGGCGACACAGGGACAGTTAGGATTGGCCTGGAGAGCCAGCCACTTTGTCCTCTGGCTGCGACAAGACTGCCTGCCATCTGGGATCCCCCACAGGACCTGGCAGCAGAGGGCTGGTGGTCTCAGGCTCTCAGCTGTCCTGTTGGCGTCAAGGTACCTTCAACTGGGAGTTTTCATTTTCTCATTTCCAAATATTGAACATGGTGTCTCTTTTACTGTGTTGTAGATAATAAAAACTTCAGAGAAGCTCTCCTCCATAGGAGGAGCTCCCCTCATAAAGAAATATATTCTGCCATGGTCTTCTAGATATTGTTTTTCCTTTGATATTAATACTTCCAATCCAAGATTAAAATCTATTTTTATTTTTGAAAAAAATGAAAATTAAAAAAACACACAACCTATTAACTGCTAACACCCATTTATCTACTACAGTACTGTTTTCAATATTCCTAATTATTCTTTTCTGTGATGAAGCATTCAAAAAAAGCAGTGTGAACCTTATCTGCAGTGTGATTATAGCCACAAGAAAACAGAAGTACAAAAATCCCTTTAAAAGTGCTCTGTAACTCAGCCCTTTCACTAAGTCACAGATTTATCACTGAAAGCACAATAATCCCCAAACGATTTATTGCTGGTCTCACATGTGTCAAATCAACGTTCAGGCCACTGAGCAAAAATATTCTGTAATTCAGGGCACTAATTTCTGTTAATTTCATGAAAATGGCAGATAATTAGTACTCACAATTTGCCAAACACTTCATAGCAGACAGTACCCAATGAGGAAGTTCTTCTGCAGAAAAAGGAAAATAAAAAGTTGATTCTTCAATTAGATATAACTCAAGGTATTATATATACACTTGGTATCATAAGAATGATGCTTGCCCAAGTAATATGAAACATACCTGCTAATCACAAATCTCTTGCTTATGCATCAGAACATTGAAAAGATAAAATTTTTTCCTTAGCAGTAATGTTACAACTCATGCTTATATAAACCACATGTGTAAATTTCTCTAAAGACAAGATGTACTTGTAAAGCTTTAGGGAAAAGGAAGAAATTTGATAGTTTGTTCCAAAGAACAAATCAATTATCCTAAGAATTATAGAAAGAAGAAAAAATAGGAAAATCAAAAGTATGAATCATCAAATGCATTTATGAAACCAATTCACCAAATATCTTTGGGGAAAAAAAGGTAAATTCTGTTATGTCAAATGTTCAATTAAAGTATCACTTTATACATTCCCATTTTCAAAATGGCTTAACGGCAAGAAAGTTCCACTGACACATCCATGTAAGACGGTCTTAAAATAATAATGGCTAGGGCTTCCCTGCTGGTCCAGTGGGTAGAGTCTGCCTTGCAGTGCAAGGGGCACTGGTTCGATCCCTGGCCTGGGAAGATCCCACGTGCAGCGCAGCGTATGGACTGATGTGTCCAATTACGAGCCAGCGCTCTGGAGCGCATGCGCCCATGGCTGCTGCTCTGCAGTGCAAGAGGCCACCGCAATGGGAGGTCCACATGAGCCAAAGAATAAAGATGGATGAAAATAAGTAAATAAATAAATAAAAGAAGCCAAATAGTAATAATAATAATGGCTAGCTCTGCTGCAGGAACCCCAGCTGAGCTATTTGGTACAGGGTCTTCTCCACTGGCCCTACCACACACGTCTGCTAGGCTGGCGCTCTCGCTCCACTGTCTGTGAAACTGACTTGGGTTAGAACTGATGAACCTGAGGCTTGTGAAGTGCTCTCTTCTTTCTGAAGAATGTACTTAACAAAAGACGACTGACCACCCAGTTAGGAGCTGAAAGTATTCATGTTTGCTGTACTCAGAGAACGTGAAAGGATTTTAGAGGATATTTCAAAGGCGATAGCCCTCTTGTTCTATGTAACTCAATGTTAAACACTGATATTAACCTGACAACTCAAGAAGTCACAAATCTGTTTATTTCTCTTTCCTAATGTTCTCCATTCCTGATAAGCTTTAAGGAAAACTGTCTCAAGTTTCACAAATCCTTGCTTATGCATCAGAACATTGAAAAGATAAAATTTTTTCCTTAGCAGTAATGTTACAACTCATGCTTATATAAACCACATGTGTAAATTTCTCTAAAGACAAGATGTACTTGTAAAGCTTTAGGGAAAAGGAAGAAATTTGATAGTTTGTTCCAAAGAACAAATCAATTATCCTAAGAATTATAGAAAGAAGAAAAAATAGGAAAATCAAAAGTATGAATCATCAAATGCATTTATGAAACCAATTCACCAAATATCTTTGGGGAAAAAAAGGTAAATTCTGTTATGTCAAATGTTCAATTAAAGTATCACTTTATACATTCCCATTTTCAAAATGGCTTAACGGCAAGAAAGTTCCACTGACACATCCATGTAAGACGGTCTTAAAATAATAATGGCTAGGGCTTCCCTGCTGGTCCAGTGGGTAGAGTCTGCCTTGCAGTGCAAGGGGCACTGGTTCGATCCCTGGCCTGGGAAGATCCCACGTGCAGCGCAGCGTATGGACTGATGTGTCCAATTACGAGCCAGCGCTCTGGAGCGCATGCGCCCATGGCTGCTGCTCTGCAGTGCAAGAGGCCACCGCAATGGGAGGTCCACATGAGCCAAAGAATAAAGATGGATGAAAATAAGTAAATAAATAAATAAAAGAAGCCAAATAGTAATAATAATAATGGCTAGCTCTGCTGCAGGAACCCCAGCTGAGCTATTTGGTACAGGGTCTTCTCCACTGGCCCTACCACACACGTCTGCTAGGCTGGCGCTCTCGCTCCACTGTCTGTGAAACTGACTTGGGTTAGAACTGATGAACCTGAGGCTTGTGAAGTGCTCTCTTCTTTCTGAAGAATGTACTTAACAAAAGACGACTGACCACCCAGTTAGGAGCTGAAAGTATTCATGTTTGCTGTACTCAGAGAACGTGAAAGGATTTTAGAGGATATTTCAAAGGCGATAGCCCTCTTGTTCTATGTAACTCAATGTTAAACACTGATATTAACCTGACAACTCAAGAAGTCACAAATCTGTTTATTTCTCTTTCCTAATGTTCTCCATTCCTGATACAGAGGCTTTAAAGGAAAGCTGTCTCAAGTTTCAAAGACACTTTCTGCTCCTGTCAGGAAACGCGGCCTAGAAAAACCTCTTCCCTCTCTCTGCTCAGGCTCCTACTAGGCCAGCTCTGCTTGCTGCCCAAGAGCCTCCAGCCCTTCATTTAATACCTTACAAAAATCCAAAAGCACTATACCATCTTCCCACATCCAAAGCTCATTCTAGCTCCAGCTAATTCCTAGGATATAGACTTTGAAGTAAAAGAAGCATCAATCAAAAAGTCCACCCAATTTTGATCCATCCTTATCCAGGGGAAGGAAATTTTTAAATCAGTTTGGGAACTCTGGCTCTCTCTCAGCTATAAGGAATTTATTTTTCCTAATCAAAAACCAGGATAGGGGCTTCCCTTGTGGCTCAGTGGATAAGAACCCGCCTGCCAATGCAGGAGACATGGGTTCGAGTCCTGATCGGGGAAGATCCCACATACCGCAGAGCAGCTAAACCCACACATCAACAAAGACCCAGCACAGCCAAAAATAAATAAATAAAAGTTAAAAAAAAAAAAAAAAAAAACAGGATAGGCAGCTGCTAAATGTCTTTTTTTCCCCAATTTGTAAACTGATTTGGAGTATAAAGTGTATCAAAAGTAAAGTACCTTCAACATCTAAAACGCTACCACTGTTAAAAAGGGGGGAAAATGACATAAACCAAGACTATCCCAGAAAATCTGACACAGAGACACTATAATGAAAAGGTCAGTGAGAGCTCTGAAAATCAGGCAGACCCTAGGACCCACCTAAAAACTGACTCAAGCTCTCTGTTAGGCATTAAACTTACTTTTCAGGGGTTTTCAGGGGATGATGAAGAAATACCCTGAGCCCCACGTGCTACCACTGAACTAGCTCCTGAATGGAGAATGCTGAGGCTTCCACTCCTGGGTGTTCATCTTTCTGTGGCATTTCCTAAATCCAAACAATTAATATAAAGGTCTTTGGAAGTGAGTTAAGGCTATATGTAATGAGGGGGTAAACTTATGCAGGGTTTAGGGAATTGTCACATAGAAGCAGTCTGTTTATTTCTCTTTCCTAATGTTCTCCATTCCTGATACAGAGGCTTTAAAGGAAAGCTGTCTCAAGTTTCAAAGACACTTTCTGCTCCTGTCAGGAAACGGCCTAGAAAAGCCTCTTCCCTCTCTCTGCTCAGGCTCCTACTAGGCCAGCTCTGCTTGCTGCCCAAGAGCCTCCAGCCCTTCATTTAATACCTTACAAAAATCCAAAAGCACTATACCATCTTCCCACATCCAAAGCTCATTCTAGCTCCAGCTAATTCCTAGGATATAGACTTTGAAGTAAAAGAAGCATCAATCAAAAAGTCCACCCAATTTTGATCCATCCTTATCCAGGGGAAGGAAATTTTTAAATCAGTTTGGGAACTCTGGCTCTCTCTCAGCTATAAGGAATTTATTTTTCCTAATCAAAAACCAGGATAGGGGCTTCCCTTGTGGCTCAGTGGATAAGAACCCGCCTGCCAATGCAGGAGACATGGGTTCGAGTCCTGATCGGGGAAGATCCCACATACCGCAGAGCAGCTAAACCCACACATCAACAAAGACCCAGCACAGCCAAAAATAAATAAATAAAAGTTAAAAAAAAAAAAAAAAAACAGGATAGGCAGCTGCTAAATGTCTTTTTTTCCCCAATTTGTAAACTGATTTGGAGTATAAAGTGTATCAAAAGTAAAGTACCTTCAACATCTAAAACGCTACCACTGTTAAAAAGGGGGGAAAATGACATAAACCAAGACTATCCCAGAAAATCTGACACAGAGACACTATAATGAAAAGGTCAGTGAGAGCTCTGAAAATCAGGCAGACCCTAGGACCCACCTAAAAACTGACTCAAGCTCTCTGTTAGGCATTAAACTTACTTTTCAGGGGTTTTCAGGGGATGATGAAGAAATACCCTGAGCCCCACGTGCTACCACTGAACTAGCTCCTGAATGGAGAATGCTGAGGCTTCCACTCCTGGGTGTTCATCTTTCTGTGGCATTTCCTAAATCCAAACAATTAATATAAAGGTCTTTGGAAGTGAGTTAAGGCTATATGTAATGAGGGGGTAAACTTATGCAGGGTTTAGGGAATTGTCACATAGAAGCAGATAGACCTATGCAGCCGATGTACTAGGTCAACTGGAAACAAAGTGGCTTTTATGCACTTACTTGACTTGTCATCAAGGATGACAACTCCCTGCTTGCTCACACTGTATACATTGTGGATGATGAACTTGGAGTTGACAAGTTTAACATCTAAAACCTCTTCCAAGGAATCCAAGCCAAGAATTTTCTGCAAACTAAAAAGGTAAACAATGATTAAATTGCTTTTTAAAAACCATCTGCCCTAAACCAGCACTACAAAAGATCTTCAGAATGTGTTTTATGTGTTTCACTGGATTTTTGTGGGGCAAAAAGGCTAGACATTGGGTATATAAAACAAAAGAGATCCTGTTGTTATTAGCACAGTACTTGTTTAGTTTAAAAACATAACATATATTGAATGTCAAGAGAATTATTTAAGTTAAATATTAGTAACAAAAACTAGCTTATCTAATGATGAGAAACTGTTGAGCACATCCTTAAAAAATTTTTAAAAAACCTTTATATGTTAATTTTAGTAACCTATTCTATATCAAATATCGAGGAGACCAAATTTTCCACTGCTTCTTATGCTTAAGATTTCAGTGTAACTAGAAAGTTTAAAAACTTTTACACCACTAGTTATTAGAGAAATACAAATCAAAACTACAAGTTACCACCTCATCCTAGTCAGAATGACCATCATCAAATAATCAATGCTGGGGAGGGAGTGGAAAATAGGAACCCTCTTATTTAAAGGCTGTAAACCGGTGCATTCGCTTGAACAGAAAAAACCCCCTATAATGAAAAGGTCAGTGAGAGCTCTGAAAATCAGGCAGACCCTAGGACCCACCTAAAAACTGACTCAAGCTCTCTGTTAGGCATTAAACTTACTTTTCAGGGGTTTTCAGGGGATGATGAAGAAATACCCTGAGCCCCACGTGCTACCACTGAACTAGCTCCTGAATGGAGAATGCTGAGGCTTCCACTCCTGGGTGTTCATCTTTCTGTGGCATTTCCTAAATCCAAACAATTAATATAAAGGTCTTTGGAAGTGAGTTAAGGCTATATGTAATGAGGGGGTAAACTTATGCAGGGTTTAGGGAATTGTCACATAGAAGCAGATAGACCTATGCAGCCGATGTACTAGGTCAACTGGAAACAAAGTGGCTTTTATGCACTTACTTGACTTGTCATCAAGGATGACAACTCCCTGCTTGCTCACACTGTATACATTGTGGATGATGAACTTGGAGTTGACAAGTTTAACATCTAAAACCTCTTCCAAGGAATCCAAGCCAAGAATTTTCTGCAAACTAAAAAGGTAAACAATGATTAAATTGCTTTTTAAAAACCATCTGCCCTAAACCAGCACTACAAAAGATCTTCAGAATGTGTTTTATGTGTTTCACTGGATTTTTGTGGGGCAAAAAGGCTAGACATTGGGTATATAAAACAAAAGAGATCCTGTTGTTATTAGCACAGTACTTGTTTAGTTTAAAAACATAACATATATTGAATGTCAAGAGAATTATTTAAGTTAAATATTAGTAACAAAAACTAGCTTATCTAATGATGAGAAACTGTTGAGCACATCCTTAAAAAATTTTTAAAAAACCTTTATATGTTAATTTTAGTAACCTATTCTATATCAAATATCGAGGAGACCAAATTTTCCACTGCTTCTTATGCTTAAGATTTCAGTGTAACTAGAAAGTTTAAAAACTTTTACACCACTAGTTATTAGAGAAATACAAATCAAAACTACAAGTTACCACCTCATCCTAGTCAGAATGACCATCATCAAATAATCAATGCTGGGGAGGGAGTGGAAAATAGGGAACCCTCTTATACTCTTAATGGCAATGTAAACCGGTGCATTCGCTATGGAAAACAGTCTGGAAGTTCCTCAAATAACTGAAAATAGAGTTACCATATATTCCAGCAATCCCACTCCTAGGTTTACATCCAGAAAAGATGAAAACTGTAATTCAAAAAGATGTATGCACCCCCAAGGTTCACTACAGCACTAGTTACAATAACCAAGACACGGAAGTAACCTAAGTGTTCACTGACACATGAATGGCTAACAATGTGGTGTGTGCATGTGTGCTCAGTCGCTTTAGTCTGACTCTCTGCAACCCAATGGACTGTAAGCCCACCCACCAGGATCTCCCGCCCATGGCATTCTCCCCAGGCAAGAATACTTTAGTGAGTTGCCATGCCCTCCTCTAAGGGATCTTCCCCACCCAGGGACTGAACCCGCATCTCCTGTACTCCAGATGGATTCTTTACCTCTGAGCCAGCAGGAAAGCTCCTAAAGATGTGGTACATATACACAATGGACTATTACTCAGCCATAAGAACGAATGAAATATTGACATTTACAGCAACATGGACAGACCTACAGATTATCATACTAAGAGAAATGAGTGAGACAGGGGAAAATAGCTATTGCATGACATCACTTATATGTGGAATCTAAAAAAAATAATACAAATCAACTTCTTTACAACACAAAAATAGATTCATAGACATAAAAACAAACTTATGGTTTCCAAAGGAGAAAGGCCAAAGGAAGGGATAAATTACGAGTATGGGAAATACGAACCTATCCATAATATAGATAAACAACAAGGATTTACTGTATGGCACAGAGAACTATATTCAGTATTGTGTACTAACCCATAATGGAAATGAATTTCAAGTCATACATCTGAAACTAACGCAAGATTATAAATCAACTGTAGTTACATTTTTTTAATAAAAATAATTAAATACTAGGTATTTTTGGTTACCGTAGCAAAAAAAAAAAACTTTTAAAGTTCTATTCTTAACTACTATATAAATGACAATAGAGGGGCTTCCCTTGTGGCTCAGTGGATAAGAGCCCGTCTGCCAATGCAGGAGACACAGGTTCAATCCCTGATCCGGGAAGATCCCACATGCCACAGAGCAGCTAAACCCACACATCAACAAAGACTCAGCACAGCTAAAAATAAATAAATAAATAAGTTTAAAAAAAAAATGACAATAGAAAAATTCCTGGAATTCACTTAAATTATGTTTGCTAAGCAGCATAGCTGCAAATCATGCAATCAATAGTTGAGGTTTTCATACACGTCTCAGAAAATTATGTATGCAGAGAGTGGTAGAGAAGAAAAACAGAAGAAAAAAAAGCAATACTTAATGTTCTCATTAATACCAAATGCACGTACTATGATAACGTCATAGATTTCCATATCTCTTCGACATTGGCCTCTGTCAGCTGCCTGCGGTGGACAAGACGGCAAGCCGGCACCTCTCCAATAGCAATACTGTGACGCTTGTACCACATCTCAGAGTTCTAATTGGGGCCGGGGAATGGCGTAAGACAGAGAGAACAAATATTTCAATAGACAGTGGTATGACTTCATGAGAAATTTCTTTGATTTGGTTATTTTAAAACTTGACTTAAAATAATCATTTGAAATATAAACTAACTTTCTTTGCATGGACTACAGAATAATAAAGTATAACTCTTAAAGATCAAATCATATCATATGAATAGTCAAAAACTGCAAAAGAGCTACAGCAAGAAGCAAAACGTCAGCTATTTTTTCCTGTGGGAGTGCCAACTAATCAATGAAGTAACAGTGAGAAAACTTCATTAACTCAAAGTTAACTTGTGAATGTCAATCCAAATTCACACACTGTCCAAATTAAGTGCCTGTTTACAATAACATTAAAGTCTATTATTTTCAAGAAGTCTTTTTTAATAAGAAAAGATCAAGTACAATGTTAGATAGCAGTCCCAAGATCTCAGGCACCTGAAGAAGGCAGGAAAAACAAGAGCTCCACAAGGACATTTGGAGATGGCAAAGAAATAAAACTGAAGTCCAGAGAGGTTTAAGCAAGTTCTTCAAAGTCACACTGGTTTTTAACACTTCACCATTCTTAGTGTCTCCCTTCTTATATTTAGGTGACCAGGCAGAAGTTTCAAAACTTCTTTTTGGTAATCCCAGAGAGGAACTTTGAACTTTTAAAGGCAAAATATATAAGAAATCATCTACAAAGTGCTTTTATAGTAGTTTTTTGCAGAAGTGTCATTACAGAAAACTCTTATTAATTAGAAAAAATGAGCTAGAAAGTTGTTTTTTGATTTTTTGGAGAATCACTGAATTGCAAATGAAACTTGAAGGTCACGAGGATGTTTTTCCAAATGGCAATCAATAGTTGAGGTTTTCATACACGTCTCAGAAAATTATGTATGCAGAGAGTGGTAGAGAAGAAAAACAGAAGAAAAAAAAGCAATACTTAATGTTCTCATTAATACCAAATGCACGTACTATGATAACGTCATAGATTTCCATATCTCTTCGACATTGGCCTCTGTCAGCTGCCTGCGGTGGACAAGACGGCAAGCCGGCACCTCTCCAATAGCAATACTGTGACGCTTGTACCACATCTCAGAGTTCTAATTGGGGCCGGGAATGGCGTAAGACAGAGAGAACAAATATTTCAATAGACAGTGGTATGACTTCATGAGAAATTTCTTTGATTTGGTTATTTTAAAACTTGACTTAAAATAATCATTTGAAATATAAACTAACTTTCTTTGCATGGACTACAGAATAATAAAGTATAACTCTTAAAGATCAAATCATATCATATGAATAGTCAAAAACTGCAAAAGAGCTACAGCAAGAAGCAAAACGTCAGCTATTTTTTCCTGTGGGAGTGCCAACTAATCAATGAAGTAACAGTGAGAAAACTTCATTAACTCAAAGTTAACTTGTGAATGTCAATCCAAATTCACACACTGTCCAAATTAAGTGCCTGTTTACAATAACATTAAAGTCTATTATTTTCAAGAAGTCTTTTTTAATAAGAAAAGATCAAGTACAATGTTAGATAGCAGTCCCAAGATCTCAGGCACCTGAAGAAGGCAGGAAAAACAAGAGCTCCACAAGGACATTTGGAGATGGCAAAGAAATAAAACTGAAGTCCAGAGAGGTTTAAGCAAGTTCTTCAAAGTCACACTGGTTTTTAACACTTCACCATTCTTAGTGTCTCCCTTCTTATATTTAGGTGACCAGGCAGAAGTTTCAAAACTTCTTTTTGGTAATCCCAGAGAGGAACTTTGAACTTTTAAAGGCAAAATATATAAGAAATCATCTACAAAGTGCTTTTATAGTAGTTTTTTGCAGAAGTGTCATTACAGAAAACTCTTATTAATTAGAAAAAATGAGCTAGAAAGTTGTTTTTTGATTTTTTTTGGAGAATCACTGAATTGCAAATGAAACTTGAAGGTCACGAGGATTTGTAATTTCCTTTTTTAAGCACCTAAATTAAGTGTTCAATTTTGAAGGCAGGGATATCAGTTGTTGCATTTGTCTACTAAATTCACTTCCAATAGTTATCTTAAAGAAATACTCGGGCTTCCCTGGTGGCCCAGTGGGTAAGGACACCGCCTTGCAGTGCAAGGGGTGCCGGTTCGATCCCTGGCCCGGGAAGATCCCATGTGCCGCGGAGCGGCTGGACCGATGTGTCCAATTACCGAGCCGGAGCTCTGGAGCTCATGCGCCCAGAGCCGGTGCTCTGCGACAACAGAGGCCACTGTGATGGGAGGCCCACACGGGCCAAAGAACAATGATGGAGGAAAATAGATAAATGAAAGACCAATAGAAGTGGCCCGCCCGCCCCTCTCCCTCCACACCCTACCGCCCCAAAATAAATAAATAAATACATTTGAGAAAAAGAAAAAGAAACACTCAACTATCTATCTGTGTAAAGATACTGCGCATTAAATTGTTTACACACATATATAAAAAGTTGAAAACACAGTATAATACATATCCAATACTAAAAGACTGGACAAATAAACTGTAATACTTTATAGACAAGATACAGATATAAAAAATGATGCTGAATGTTTAATAACATTAAAAAATGGATACAATACACTAAGTGAAGAATACAGGCTACCAAAACAGCACAGCATGATCTCATTATGGTGTCAAAAACATGCATAGAAAAAAGTTAATATTAATTCTGTCTGGATGATGTTATGGGTAATTTTTTTCTTTTATCTCTATCTATGAACAATTCTATTAATAACAGCAATAGCAGCTAAGTTTTTGAAAACGTGTGTGTCAGGCGCCATTGTAAATCCATTATAGATAAGAAATCACTTGATTCTCATAACCACCCTGTCCCATGCGTGCACTGTCACTTCAGTCGTGGCCAACTCTTTGTGATCCTATGGACTGTAGCCTTTGTGCGAAGGATTCTCCAGGCAGGGATCCTGGAGTGGGTTGCCATGCCCTCCTCCATGGGATCTTGCCAGCCCAGGGATAGAACCTGCGTCTCTTATGTCTCCTGCACTGGCAGGCAGGTTCTTTACCTCTAGCGCCACCTGGGAAGCACCCTCACCCTACCCCAGGGGGTGTTTTCATCCCATTTTCACCAAAAAGAAAACCGAGACACAGACGCAGTGAGCAAAACAGAGAAACAAGCTTGCACAGCTTTTAAATAAAGGAGCCAAGGCTCACACCTAGTAGTCACCTCCAGAGCGCACTCTCGTACTCTCCACCCCCTGCCCGTCAGCAAACACAACAAATCATTTTATTTGTTGCACTTCATTTTATTTTATATAATGGCTAGGCCAGAGAGAGGATAGGACAGAACGAAAACGAAAAACAGTAAGTGGAGACAGAGATAGAAAGAGAGACAGTAAGATAACAGAAGAAAGGAAACAGGTCCTGCCCTGGCGGTCTTCCTCCAGCAGTCCTCAAGATGCAGAGCCCGAGTTGTGCAGGAGCTGTAACAGGCGAGGAGCTCACACATCCCCCGTTTAATCTCGGGTTGAGCACAAAAAAAGGCCAACTAAGGTTGTCAGAAATATACAGATAATCAGGGACGTGACAGCTATGAGGGAAATGGTTGACAAATCTGAGACACTGGAAGACTGCTTCAGGATTGCTGAAAAATGAGAAACTGAAAACAGGTGAGAAAAGAGAAGAGAAATTGTCTTTACTGGTGCATGAAAAGCGTGCTAATGAGCAAGCAGCTGGTCTTCGAGGTTCACAGAATCGAAAAGAACAGAAAAGGGAAGTTATTGTATGGTTGACATAAATACATACTAGTTTAAGATGGGGTTTTACCTCTTTTGCATGAACAACAGTAGATGATCTTAGGATGAAAAAACATCTGTTGAATAATCACTGTACTGACTGGGGTCATATTAGGTCTTTAAATACAAATATTTTTTAAAAATGAACCCAATTTCATGGAGTTTATATTTTAATTTTCTTGAGTACAGGAACTATCAGTTAGACCTTAATTAACTTCTCCTCATTCATAATGAATTCAATGATCCTCAAATACCCTTTGTGCTCACTCTTTCAGAGTACTTCCACTGTTTCCTAATCATCTATCACTATATTAAATACTTCACTAAACTACAAGCCCTTTAGGAGGAAAAACTGTATCACATTCAGCTGCCTCTGTAGAATCCAGAACAATGCACAGCACACAGCAGACACTCAGTAAGTGTTTGTTGGGTGAATAAATTAATGACTTTCAAAATGTGACCTCTCATCTAAGCTCTAGGGCCATTACCTCCACCTGCCGTTAAGATATTTCCATTTGATAACTACCCACCTTTATCATCGAGTATATTTAAAACTACATTCATTGCTGTCCCTGACAAATTGACAAGTCCATAGGGCGCTGCCATTTCTGTCACAGGTCTCACTCTTGAATCTTCTGATAAAGCCTAAGCTGCTTAATTATTCTGTCCAAACTGAGATACAATATAACCACTTTCAGTTGCATTGCCTAAAAATGTTTACAACCCCATCTTTGCAAATGTAGGAACTGGGCATCTAGTCCTATAAGACTAGATAAACTTAAAACCTGAGTGTTGGTAAAACTGCCTATAAAAGTTTTCATCTGCATTTTATTTTTCAGCATGATCTCAATGTTAACAGTTTTCTGCTGGGGCTATTTCAAGAGGAAAGCACTCCCTGCAAAAGGAAGTTTTTCCTACAATGTGCTTAGCTTTCCCCAAACTAGCAGAATCTGCCTTTGTTCTTACTGTCAGGGCTCACTCCATGATCCACCACGCCCCAACCTTCACACTTTCAACTGGTAATAATTACAACAAAGTTCAGGAAGAAGAGACATAGAGGGAGATGAGGAAATTACAGAACAGAACAGAAGAGGAAACTAGGTGGGTTTAAGAGAAAACTGCTTGGTCTAAACATATGAAAACAGCTACCATCTATTCAGTCAAAGTGTCAATAGGCAAGAGTGAAAAAATGCAAAAGCCAATCTTCCTTTGGTTCCAATCTCAAAGCTACTGACAGCTAAGAAATTGTTTTAAAGGAGTCTCACACCACTGTTTCCAAGGGACCAACAAAAAACCTGCGCTAAGCCTAATGGCTTACAGCCTTTTTCCATCTCCCTCGCTGCTCGTTCACCGGCTTCTCTAACGGCACTTACCATCACAAGGGGCCTCACTGGGATGTTCTCTTGGGATGTGCCTGGTGGGGGATCATTCCATTTTGGAAATTTAATAACATCCTTTTGATATGGGGGTCTCTTTGGATATGGCTTCAGGGGTGAAGAAGGAGGAAATCTAAAAACCAAGAAGAAAATTTCTCTTATTGCAGTTAGCAGGCAACACAAATAGTTTAACAATAACCCCCCACTTCTTGTACCCTTGAGAATTTATATAATTCCAAACTTCAGATAATCAATTCATACTTAAATCATTACACACAGCTAGTTGTACCCAAAAATATAGGATTTTTAAAAAAACATTCATTATGTCCATCAAATAACATTTATGAAGAAAAAAACAGGAATCAAGTATGTGAAACATTTTTAAATAAACAAACTTTGGTCTGTCACTTACTTTTCATGATTAAAAGATATTCTTAATGGGACCCTTCTTTCACTCAGCTCAAAACTCTTACTGCCTCGTAACTCCAGTTGAAATTTTTAGCCAGTAAGTATGTAAGTAGAAATTACTGATAGATAAAATTTTAAGGAATACTTGCTAAGGATATGAACATTCACACAAAACTCATTTGGCCTAATATTCATTTTCATAACTATCTCTAATCAAGACTTCTCTTTCCCTTGATTATCTAACATGTTACACTGAGACTGAAGCTACAGTCTAAAATTTCATCTTGGCGGAGACAGAAAGCTTCCCAGAACCCTTGTTCTGCCCTTTATATGTCTTCTCTGTTTATGTCCATCCTAGTGTCAGTATCACCACTCCACAGACAAACACAGAGAAGTCTAAACACAACCTGACTCTCATTAAAAAGGTCTACGCCATACCTTGTAAAGAACAGCAGAGACAATTCTCAGAGCATCTTTTTCTGTTAGCTTGCTAGAGAAGGATATATCATATTGCACTGAAAAAGCAATGTAAGAACTCCAGTTCTTAAAGCTGACATAGAAGCCAGTAGGTAATGACTTTTTATTTTTATTTTTATTTATGTAATCCAAATAAAACATAAAGATATTATTCATAAGGAAGCTGCAGAAATGAAAGAAATTTTAATTGTCTACAGCCTGCAAGGAAAGTCTGTTTTGAGGTGAACCAGGAGAATCATAAATAATAAGCGTACTATGGAGAAACATTTCAAAAAAGTTACAACAGACTTCAAAAAGATGACTGACTAACAGAGAGACGTTGAGTTTCACCTTCTCTGAAACGAACATCCAATAATCTCACTTTATTTGAAAAGTCAGTTTTCAGTCAGTAAGGAAAAAATGAGCTCTGGAAATCATTAAATCATATTAAAGATAAACCGAAAGATAGCTTAAATTTTTGATATTCAAGTTACCAAGACAGGATTTCCAAATGATTGCAAAATATCAATTAAATGAATCTCTAAAACTGGTAAAAGTTATTCTTCTTTGTAAGTAAAGGCTGGTTTACCACAGTTCAATCCTATTTTTTAGAAGCCAAGAATCACAGCCCAAGTATAGCAAGTGTACGCACACGCCCATGCACACACACACTCACGTTCACATACATATATAATACTTCATATAATTTCAGGGAATTCACAGACTATCCATCTCTCAGTCTTTTAAAAATTAAACAGAATCCCTTTCCCCACCCCGTCACTAACACCCACCACTTCCTTCTTTTCTCCATTCCCTCACTACAGGGTGAAATCGGTGGACCTGAGTTCCAGCCTTGGCTCTCTCACAAATTGTCCTTTGGAAAGTGCAAGTGCCTCTAGATCATAGCTTTTTCACTTTTAAATAAAGGAATTAAATTTGATCTATAAATGTCCTCCTAGATTCAAAATACGTTTCTCGTATTCCAACACCCAGAAAAAAAGTGGTATCTTCCATAGACTAAGGCAGAATTTCTTATGTGGAGAACTGTGACTGAAGAGAAGCCAGGGAGTCACCTTCTTACCCTGCCCTGAAAAGATGAGGTCTCTGTCGTCACATCTGCAGTCATTAGTATCAGTAGCTGATCTGATCTCTTCACAGCCAACGGGCAATCTGACCTGAGATGGAAATGCAGAAGGGCTCCCTCTAGTGGACTACTTGTATTTTGTGCTTTCAAAGTTTTCAATTTCTAACAATTTAATCATGTCATCTGGGACTTGAAAGCCTATTAAAGATGATCTATTCAAATGCCACACTTTTCACTTAGGGAAATTAAGGCCCAAAAGAGGAATACAACTTACTAAAAGCCTTGCAGCTACTTGGCCAAGGGACTAAATCTTACACAAAAAATTTGTCAAAGAACTAAATTGATAAAAATATCATGTTCATGAATTAGAGGGTTCAATATCATAAAATCTTAATTCTCCTCATGAAGATAGTTATCATTAAATTTCAATCAAAATATAAAAATTTTCATGACACATGATAAACTGATTCTAAAATTTATATGGAAATACAAGTGACTGAACATAATTAAGACATTCTTAAAAATGAAAAGCATAGTGAGGTGCCTTACTCTACCAGCCATCAAGCTAATTAAGACAATGTGGTAGGACAATACTGGTGGCACGGACCATGATCTCTCAACCTCAGCATTAGTGACATTTGGGGCTGGATAATTCCTTGCTGTGGGAGGCAGTTCTGCACATTGTAAGCTATTCATCAGTAAACTTGGCCTCTATCCATTCAATGCTAGCAGCACCTTCTCCAAATGGGACAACCAAAAATCTCTCCAAATACTGTTCCCTGCAGAATAACCGCAAGCTGAAAACCATGAGTGAAAAAAGGCAATCTAAAACAAATACAGACACATTTAGAAACCCAACTTATGATAGAACAGGCATTACATGCGCGACAACAGACTGTTCAATAAAGAATTCTGATCCAATTGGTATCCATTTGGGAACAGTGATGTTGCACCCTGTGGCCGACTGCATTTCCAAAAGTTTTGCAACACTACCTCCCACCTGCATGGGCTTCCCAGGTGTGATGCTGCCATTCCCCTAATAAGAGGCCAAATCTGTTTGAGTTAGAGTGAGCTCTCTCGAGCTGCTCTGATAAAAAGAAGATAGCAGAAGTGGCAGTGTGGCTGCTCTAAGCACCAGCCTTTAACTGGTCTGAAACTTTGCTTCTTGTCTCTTGGAACTCTTGCTCTTAATCACTCATTCTTCCAGAACTCCCTGGTAGAAACCATGCATCGTGTAAGAAGTGTATAAAAGCCCTGACCACTACCCTTTGAGATGCCTAAGCAAAAGGAAGAGGCCGAAGAAGATGAAGCCCTGCATGGAAATAAACTGGGGTCAAGGAGCACAGAAGCTCCAGACTTGGTGATGAAGAAGCCATCGTGGAAGTGGATTCAGCCTCAGCAGCCCCAGAGGATGTCCAGCTAACCTCTTCCCGAATTCCCAACCCACAAAATTACATAAAAATTACAATGATTGTTTTAAGCCACTTAGTTTGGGCATAGCTTTGTTACACAACAATAGATAATCAGAACAGAAATGTGTGGCATCAGGGTCAGGCAGTGATCGGGAGCCTCAGGTTCTCAGAGACACCTGTTAGTGGAGGCCAGCAGAACACTGAGGGGATTGCTATTGGAAGATGGAGAAAGGCCCATGTTATTTAGTGGCATAAACTTCAGTTACAGTCGACACCTTCAGTAACAAGGTAAACCCAAAAGGTAGGTCTGGCTAAGGAGTCTTCCAGGATGAATGCTGAAAGTACCAATTTGTTTCTTTTGATAACAATATTTAGGCAGAGAGAGATAAACTAAAGAAGGAACTTACTCGTTTTTAAGCAGAATTCAGAGGAAATACAAAGGAGTCATGACTTGATGACTTGAAAACAAAGTTGTTTCTCATCTGTCAACTAAAACATGAGTGAAAAAAGGCAATCTAAAACAAATACAGACACATTTAGAAACCCAACTTATGATAGAACAGGCATTACATGCGCGACAACAGACTGTTCAATAAAGAATTCTGATCCAATTGGTATCCATTTGGGAACAGTGATGTTGCACCCTGTGGCCGACTGCATTTCCAAAAGTTTTGCAACACTACCTCCCACCTGCATGGGCTTCCCAGGTGTGATGCTGCCATTCCCCTAATAAGAGGCCAAATCTGTTTGAGTTAGAGTGAGCTCTCTCGAGCTGCTCTGATAAAAAGAAGATAGCAGAAGTGGCAGTGTGGCTGCTCTAAGCACCAGCCTTTAACTGGTCTGAAACTTTGCTTCTTGTCTCTTGGAACTCTTGCTCTTAATCACTCATTCTTCCAGAACTCCCTGGTAGAAACCATGCATCGTGTAAGAAGTGTATAAAAGCCCTGACCACTACCCTTTGAGATGCCTAAGCAAAAGGAAGAGGCCGAAGAAGATGAAGCCCTGCATGGAAATAAACTGGGGTCAAGGAGCACAGAAGCTCCAGACTTGGTGATGAAGAAGCCATCGTGGAAGTGGATTCAGCCTCAGCAGCCCCAGAGGATGTCCAGCTAACCTCTTCCCGAATTCCCAACCCACAAAATTACATAAAAATTACAATGATTGTTTTAAGCCACTTAGTTTGGGCATAGCTTTGTTACACAACAATAGATAATCAGAACAGAAATGTGTGGCATCAGGGTCAGGCAGTGATCGGGAGCCTCAGGTTCTCAGAGACACCTGTTAGTGGAGGCCAGCAGAACACTGAGGGGATTGCTATTGGAAGATGGAGAAAGGCCCATGTTATTTAGTGGCATAAACTTCAGTTACAGTCGACACCTTCAGTAACAAGGTAAACCCAAAAGGTAGGTCTGGCTAAGGAGTCTTCCAGGATGAATGCTGAAAGTACCAATTTGTTTCTTTTGATAACAATATTTAGGCAGAGAGAGATAAACTAAAGAAGGAACTTACTCGTTTTTAAGCAGAATTCAGAGGAAATACAAAGGAGTCATGACTTGATGACTTGAAAACAAAGTTGTTTCTCATCTGTCACCTCTCCCAGCAAAAGGTTCTCAAAGTAAAACTGGCCTGATAACAAATATCCAATTCAAGCTGTTTCTAGTCAATTATCATCTCAGAGGAGTCACAAGTGTGCGGCTACAAAACTTCTGCTATAACCTATGATTTAGGGCAGTACTCTATACAGCTGCACTTTAAGAATCTTAAGAGTGTTGTGCCATAGCAGACTTAATAACACAGTAAAGCCTATCTCAGAGAGATTTCTGAGTGTGACATATATATATATATATTTTTTTTTTTTTTTTTTAATTTGGCCTCTTTTATTGCTTTATTTATTTATTTATTTTCATCCATCTTTATTCTTTGTCCCGTGTGTGCCTCCCACTGCAGTGGCCTCTCTCCTTACAGAGCACTGGCTCTGGGCGCATGCTCTCCAGAGCTCTGGCTCATAACTGGACACACCGGCCCAGCCACTCCACAGCACATGGGATATTCCCCGGTAAGGGATCGAACTGGCACCCCTTGCACTGAAAGGCGGACTCTACCCACTGGGCCACCAAGGAAGCCCGAGTGAGACTTTTATCTAATGGATTCAAGCACAAGATTCACAGAAAAACCGCAGTATTTTTAAGTTAACAGTACTAACAGAATCACTATTTGTTTCAGTAGGCAGGTAGCTAGGTCTGAGCAGAGAAGCAGGGCCACGGGCCAGGCAGGAGGTAATTGTGCCTCTTATAAACAGCAGGGACCCATGGGCAGACTAAGAAAAGCAGAAAACCTCCAAACTGACAGGAAACCACGTATTTTGGGTGATATGTGTCCTGGAAGCAAAGAAAGGTGTGGAAAGGTGGAGATCGCCTGAGTCCTAATGTAACCTGTTGCTCACTATGCTCACATTACAATAAAACTAGACTCACAGAGAAGTACCCATTATACACCAGGACCACGACACTTCTGATCCAAACTAAATAAGGACAAAAATCCCTCCTCCCCTCAGACAGACAGAGCTATGACGAAAATCAAGGAACACTACCCCCACACTCTTCCTTCCGCAGTGAGTATCTCACCCTCTCATCTGTACGCCCCTCATAGCCAGCTTGCCAAAGAAACCCACGGCAGCCACTCTTCACCTGTCTGCCCCCTCTCCTTTGGAGAGCAGGTGCTTGCTTAAATAAACTTGCTTTACTTTCTTAACCTCCCTGCTTCATTTCCAAATTCTTTTGAGACAAAAAAAGAACCTTAAATTCACTGAGAGCACATCCACTTAGACTAAATAATTTCAAATTTAAAAAAACAAGAATTTCAAGCTTCTCAACCAAGATGTCCATCGAAATGAATGGATACAAAAGCTCTGGTACATATATACAATGGAATACTACACAGCTGTCAAAAGAAATGCAGAAGAATCAGCCCTAATGAGGTGGCTGAATCTAGAACCTATAATATAAAAGTCAAAAAGAGAAGGACAAGTACAATATACTAACACATATATATGGAATCTAGTAGGATGGTAATGATAACACGCGCCCTGAAGCGATGGAAAAACAGACATGGAGAATAGACATATGGACATTGTGGGGAATGAACAGTGGGTGGGAGGCGTAAAGGAAGTAGCATGAAAACCTGTACTATCGGGGCTTCCCCTGGTGGTCCAGTGGGTAAGGACACCGCCTTGCAATGCAAGGGGCGCCAGTTCGATCCCTGGCCTGGGAAGATCCCACGTGCCACGGAGCGGCTAGACTTATGTGTCCAATCACCGAGCCGGAGCTCTGGAGCGCATGCACCCAGAGCCGGCGCTCTGCAACGACAGAGGCCACCGCGATGGGAGGCCCACAGGAGCCAAAGAACAAAGACGGATGAAAATAGAGAAATAAAAGACCAATAGAAGTGGCCCGCCCCTCCTTCCCAACCCGAGGGTGATATGTGTCCTGGAAGCAAAGAAAGGTGTGGAAAGGTGGAGATCGCCTGAGTCCTAATGTAACCTGTTGCTCACTATGCTCACATTACAATAAAACTAGACTCACAGAGAAGTACCCATTATACACCAGGACCACGACACTTCTGATCCAAACTAAATAAGGACAAAAATCCCTCCTCCCCTCAGACAGACAGAGCTATGACGAAAATCAAGGAACACTACCCCCACACTCTTCCTTCCGCAGTGAGTATCTCACCCTCTCATCTGTACGCCCCTCATAGCCAGCTTGCCAAAGAAACCCACGGCAGCCACTCTTCACCTGTCTGCCCCCTCTCCTTTGGAGAGCAGGTGCTTGCTTAAATAAACTTGCTTTACTTTCTTAACCTCCCTGCTTCATTTCCAAATTCTTTTGAGACAAAAAAAGAACCTTAAATTCACTGAGAGCACATCCACTTAGACTAAATAATTTCAAATTTAAAAAAACAAGAATTTCAAGCTTCTCAACCAAGATGTCCATCGAAATGAATGGATACAAAAGCTCTGGTACATATATACAATGGAATACTACACAGCTGTCAAAAGAAATGCAGAAGAATCAGCCCTAATGAGGTGGCTGAATCTAGAACCTATAATAAAAAGTCAAAAAGAGAAGGACAAGTACAATATACTAACACATATATATGGAATCTAGTAGGATGGTAATGATAACACGCGCCCTGAAGCGATGGAAAAACAGACATGGAGAATAGACATATGGACATTGTGGGGAATGAACAGTGGGTGGGAGGCGTAAAGGAAGTAGCATGAAAACCTGTACTATCGGGGCTTCCCCTGGTGGTCCAGTGGGTAAGGACACCGCCTTGCAATGCAAGGGGCGCCAGTTCGATCCCTGGCCTGGGAAGATCCCACGTGCCACGGAGCGGCTAGACTTATGTGTCCAATCACCGAGCCGGAGCTCTGGAGCGCATGCACCCAGAGCCGGCGCTCTGCAACGACAGAGGCCACCGCGATGGGAGGCCCGCAGGAGCCAAAGAACAAAGACGGATGAAAATAGAGAAATAAAAGACCAATAGAAGTGGCCCGCCTGCTCCCCTCCCTCCCCAACCCGACCCCCACCCTAAATAAATAAATAAATACATCTTTAAAAAAAAAAAAAAAACTGTACTATCATATGTGAAGAAAATAGCTATAGTCATTGCTCTGTGAGAAAAGGGGATCCTGCAGGGGTGCTGTGTGACGGTCAGGAGGGGTGGGATGGGGGGATATACATATGACTAATCTAGGAACATACATATCTGTAAACAACAAAACTCTGTAAAAGTCAAAAGTAAAATAAAAGTTTAAAAAAAAAAAACAGTAAAGATCAATGACAGGAAGTTAAAAAAAAAAAAAAAGGAAGAAAAAAATTTCAAGCTTCTGTAAGCAGGAAGCATCTTAGAGAGAAAGCTGTTCCACTGCAAACATGGGCCAGAATGACTCAGAAGTGTACAAGGGTATAGCCAGAAACCATGCAGAATAGCTCTCTGAAGGCAGAACTGTAACCTAATCAAGGAATGGTACTTATGTCCAAGTACGTTTTAGAAGTACTATGTATGGGTTACTGATTGCTATATGTGATGCCATGACAGGATGAATTTTGGGAGTCCTGACGAAGGTGGTTTTGTCAAGGTATTGAATGTAGTTTGTAAGTGAATGTTGTTGGGGTCAGATTGTATTTTTCAAGGATGACCACAACAATATCTCCCATTTGTTTTTCTTCTTCCACAATGTGACTTTGACACTCCATCAACAGGAGATTGTTTCTCTGCTCCTTTGAATGTGAGTGAGTCCTGTGCCTATTTGATAAACAGAATAGGCAGAAGTGACTCTGCCAATGCCAGGCACAGATCAGAGCTACCTGGCAACTTCCACTTCTTGCCTATTGGGAAGACTTGTTCTTGGGATGCTCATTCTTGGAATACACCTCCAAGATGCCAACAACCACATAAGAAGAGCAACTACCCTAAGCCCATCACGCGACAAGAAGCGTAAGCCATTACGGAGCTGTCCAAAGGCTAAAAGCTCATGTAGAAAGAGAAAGCAGCCAAGACGTATGAAGGAAGGCATCACAAGAAGTCATTCGAAGTGAATTTACTAGCCCAACTAATGCCTTGTGGATAAGGCGCAAACCTCCAGCAGAGCTCTTTCTAAATGCTTGACACAAACACCATGAGCTAAATAAAATGGTTGCTTTCAGACACTGAAGTTTGGATAAACGGTTTTCAGTAATTGAAAACCAAAAAAAGAATCATGCAACCATATGTGAGAAAATAGCTATAGTCATTGCTCTGTGAGAAAAGGGATCCTGCAGGGGTGCTGTGTGACGGTCAGGAGGGGTGGGATGGGGGGATATACATATGACTAATCTAGGAACATACATATCTGTAAACAACAAAACTCTGTAAAAGTCAAAAGTAAAATAAAAGTTTAAAAAAAAAAAACAGTAAAGATCAATGACAGGAAGTTAAAAAAAAAAAAAAAGGAAGAAAAAAATTTCAAGCTTCTGTAAGCAGGAAGCATCTTAGAGAGAAAGCTGTTCCACTGCAAACATGGGCCAGAATGACTCAGAAGTGTACAAGGGTATAGCCAGAAACCATGCAGAATAGCTCTCTGAAGGCAGAACTGTAACCTAATCAAGGAATGGTACTTATGTCCAAGTACGTTTTAGAAGTACTATGTATGGGTTACTGATTGCTATATGTGATGCCATGACAGGATGAATTTTGGGAGTCCTGACGAAGGTGGTTTTGTCAAGGTATTGAATGTAGTTTGTAAGTGAATGTTGTTGGGGTCAGATTGTATTTTTCAAGGATGACCACAACAATATCTCCCATTTGTTTTTCTTCTTCCACAATGTGACTTTGACACTCCATCAACAGGAGATTGTTTCTCTGCTCCTTTGAATGTGAGTGAGTCCTGTGCCTATTTGATAAACAGAATAGGCAGAAGTGACTCTGCCAATGCCAGGCACAGATCAGAGCTACCTGGCAACTTCCACTTCTTGCCTATTGGGAAGACTTGTTCTTGGGATGCTCATTCTTGGAATACACCTCCAAGATGCCAACAACCACATAAGAAGAGCAACTACCCTAAGCCCATCACGCGACAAGAAGCGTAAGCCATTACGGAGCTGTCCAAAGGCTAAAAGCTCATGTAGAAAGAGAAAGCAGCCAAGACGTATGAAGGAAGGCATCACAAGAAGTCATTCGAAGTGAATTTACTAGCCCAACTAATGCCTTGTGGATAAGGGGCAAACCTCCAGCAGAGCTCTTTCTAAATGCTTGACACAAAAACCATGAGCTAAATAAAATGGTTGCTTTCAGACACTGAAGTTTGGGATAAACGGTTTTCAGTAATTGAAAACCAGAACAATCCCAAATTCACACCACAAATAAGAATCATGGACAAACCAGAAAACTTAGGGCACAGGGACTTCCCCGGTGGCCCAATGGTTAGGAATCCAGCTTCCAGTGCAGAGGATGTAGGTTCGATCCCTGGTCAGGGAACTAAGACCACTGAGCCCACACGCTCTGGAGTCCTCATGTCAGAGACAGAGCAACCCACCCGCCACAGAAAAGACCTAGCACAGCCAAAATGAAAAAAGCCTTAGGGCATGATACAAAAAGATATCTCTTTGACCTTGGGCAGTAAAGGAATTCTTTTTAAGCAAGATACAAAAACCACACAGTACAAAGAAAAAGCCTGATACATTCACTTAACATCACAATTTAAAACTTTTCTGTTCATCAAGGCACTGTAAGGTGAAAAAAAATGTGAGATTTTCTAATCTACATAACTGACAAAGGATTAATATCCAGAACACATGATTTTAAACTGCTAAGAATTTATAATAAAAAACAAAATCCTATTGAGAAGACAAAAACATGAAACAGGCATTTCCAGGAATGATAAATAAATGGGGGGAGGGGGGTAAACTAGAAATATGGGATTAACAGCTACCATATATAAAATCAATAAACAATAAGGATTTATTATATGCCACAGGCAACTATTTGAGATGGAAATGGCAACCTACTCCAGTAGTCTTGGGAAATCTCAGAACAGAAGGCCTAGCGGGCAACTTCCACTTCTTGCCTATTGGGAAGACTTGTTCTTGGGATGCTCATTCTTGGAATACACCTCCAAGATGCCAACAACCACATAAGAAGAGCAACTACCCTAAGCCCATCACGCGACAAGAAGCGTAAGCCATTACGGAGCTGTCCAAAGGCTAAAAGCTCATGTAGAAAGAGAAAGCAGCCAAGACGTATGAAGGAAGGCATCACAAGAAGTCATTCGGGAAGTGAATTTACTAGCCCAACTAATGCCTTGTGGATAAGGGGCAAACCTCCAGCAGAGCTCTTTCTAAATGCTTGACACAAAAACCATGAGCTAAATAAAATGGTTGCTTTCAGACACTGAAGTTTGGGATAAACGGTTTTCAGTAATTGAAAACCAGAACAATCCCAAATTCACACCACAAATAAGAATCATGGACAAACCAGAAAACTTAGGGCACAGGGACTTCCCCGGTGGCCCAATGGTTAGGAATCCAGCTTCCAGTGCAGAGGATGTAGGTTCGATCCCTGGTCAGGGAACTAAGACCACTGAGCCCACACGCTCTGGAGTCCTCATGTCAGAGACAGAGCAACCCACGCGCCACAGAAAAGACCTAGCACAGCCAAAATGAAAAAAGCCTTAGGGCATGATACAAAAAGATATCTCTTTGACCTTGGGCAGTAAAGGAATTCTTTTTAAGCAAGATACAAAAACCACACAGTACAAAGAAAAAGCCTGATACATTCACTTAACATCACAATTTAAAACTTTTCTGTTCATCAAGGCACTGTAAGGTGAAAAAAAATGTGAGATTTTCTAATCTACATAACTGACAAAGGATTAATATCCAGAACACATGATTTTAAACTGCTAAGAATTTATAATAAAAAACAAAATCCTATTGAGAAGACAAAAACATGAAACAGGCATTTCCAGGAATGATAAATAAATGGGGGGAGGGGGGTAAACTAGAAATATGGGATTAACAGCTACCATATATAAAATCAATAAACAATAAGGATTTATTATATGCCACAGGCAACTATTTGAGATGGAAATGGCAACCTACTCCAGTAGTCTTGCCTGGGAAATTCCATGAACAGAAGAGCCTAGCGGGCTACAATTCATGGGGTCACAAGAGTTAGATACGTCTAAGCCACTAAACAACAGGGAACTATATTCAATATCTTGAAATAGCCTATGATGTAAAAGAATTTCTAAGAAAAAAACATGAAACCAAATCGGTTTGTTGTACACCTAATACTAAACCAATATCAAGTATGTACTTAGTCACTCAGTCATGTTCACTTTATTATTCCTCTATAATTGTTCAAATATAGTTTATAAACTCTTGCATAAAAAAATGCATTTTCTCAAAATTAAGGACATTCAAATAGCAGAGTTCTCTCTTGTGAGCAACATTTGTTTTTATTTTTTAAATTATAGGAAATTCCCTGGCAGTCCAGTGGGTGGGACTCTGATTTCACTGCCAAGGACCTAGGTTGATCCCTAGTCAAGGAGCTGGGATCTCACAGTCTGCACAGTAAGGTCAATAAATAAATAAATAACAGTTTTTTAAATCTTAATAAATCTGACTCATAAACAACAAAGGACAGAATGAATCAAAGTCCTTTCCACAATATGTGCTAAAAATTTTCCTTTAACATCTGCAGAAATTTGCTACATCTCAAGGTTTTACCATCCTGCCTCTCTGCCTTAGGAGCTTGAAGCCTTTGTATAAAAAAGCCAGCCCAGGGCTTCCCCTGGTGGTCCAGCGGGTAAGGACACCGCCTTGCACTGCAAGGGGCGCTGGTCTGACCCCTGGCCTGGGAAGATCCCACGTGCTGCGGAGCGGCTGGACTGATGTGTCCAATCACCGAGCTGGAGCTCTGGCGCGCACGTGCCCAGAGCCGGCTCTCTGCGACAACGGAGGCCACCGCGATGTGAGGCCCACAGGGGCCAAAGAACAAAGACAGATGAAAATAGAGAAATGAAAGACCAATAGAAGTGGCCCGCCCATCCCCCTCCTTCCCCTCCCCCCCAAAAAAAGCCAGCCCAGTGGTGATTATTATAGGAGTTCATCTCTCTAAGACCGCCGTTTCCCAGAAACTTCTAGGTTAGACACATTTCTAGTATTTTTCAGGGTTACATTATGCTCTAAAAACCCATTCAATGTATTTTTTGAGCCCAATAACAGTATATAGTACCATTATCACTTAAATGCTGAAAAACTACCACTGATTACATCTCATGATTCTGCTTCAAGGTATAGCAGGAATTAAAAGTATCTGAGGGAAGGAGAAAGAAGGATGAAGCTGGAAAAGTTACTTGATACACTAAAGAACTCTGAACTACAAACTCAGAAATTGTTCCATATTCTGTATGAATAAAGATTCCACTATGAGGGCTTCCCTGGCGGTCCAGTGAGTAAGGACACCGCCTTGCAATGCAAGGAGCGCCAGTTCGATCCCTGGCCTGGGAAGATCCCACGTGCCGCGGAGCAGCTAGACCGATGTGTCCAACTATCGAGAAGGAGCTCTAGAGCGCATGCGCCCAGAGCCAGTGCTCTGTAGCGAGAGAGGCCACTGCGATGGTTGGCCCACAGAGGTCAAAGAATATAAGTAGATGAAATCAACAGAAGTGGTCGAAGAAAAAAAAAAAAAAATACCACTATGAGTAAATGATCAAATGAATATTTTTAAGGAGCGGAGAGACATGACCTGACCTGAAATTTCTAACTTAGATTAGCAATAACTGTTTAGAAAATAAATTCTATTTACAACAGAATAAAAGATATTAAATACTGATGGCACAAGATCTACAGGGGAAACTACCACCACTTATAACAGCACCAAAAAGCATGAACTACTTTAGACCTATATCTAACAAAACTTGTGCAGTCTGTATATTTAAAACTATAAACAATGTTGAGATATTTAAAAACTAAGTACATTGAGACATATACCATGATGGTTTGGAAGACTCAATTTTGTTATCAAATCTCCTCAAACTGATCTATAGATACCACACAATTTCATGCTAAAATCTCAAAAGAAATTTTTATAGAAACAAACATGGTGAATCTAAAATGTATATAAATAGGCAAAATAACTAGAATAGCCAAAATAACTTTTAAAAGTCAGAGGACATTACCTGAATTCAAGATTCATGACAAACCTACTGTTATGGAGACAGCATGGTCCTGGAGGCCAGGTGGACATACAGGACAATGGACTGTGTATGAGAAACTTCTAGGTTAGACACATTTCTAGTATTTTCAGGGTTACATTATGCTCTAAAAACCCATTCAATGTATTTTTTGAGCCCAATAACAGTATATAGTACCATTATCACTTAAATGCTGAAAAACTACCACTGATTACATCTCATGATTCTGCTTCAAGGTATAGCAGGAATTAAAAGTATCTGAGGGAAGGAGAAAGAAGGATGAAGCTGGAAAAGTTACTTGATACACTAAAGAACTCTGAACTACAAACTCAGAAATTGTTCCATATTCTGTATGAATAAAGATTCCACTATGGGGTGCTTCCCTGGCGGTCCAGTGAGTAAGGACACCGCCTTGCAATGCAAGGAGCGCCAGTTCGATCCCTGGCCTGGGAAGATCCCACGTGCCGCGGAGCAGCTAGACCGATGTGTCCAACTATCGAGAAGGAGCTCTAGAGCGCATGCGCCCAGAGCCAGTGCTCTGTAGCGAGAGAGGCCACTGCGATGGTTGGCCCACAGAGGTCAAAGAATATAAGTAGATGAAATCAACAGAAGTGGTCGAAGAAAAAAAAAAAAAAATACCACTATGAGTAAATGATCAAATGAATATTTTTAAGGAGCGGAGAGACATGACCTGACCTGAAATTTCTAACTTAGATTAGCAATAACTGTTTAGAAAATAAATTCTATTTACAACAGAATAAAAGATATTAAATACTGATGGCACAAGATCTACAGGGGAAACTACCACCACTTATAACAGCACCAAAAAGCATGAACTACTTTAGACCTATATCTAACAAAACTTGTGCAGTCTGTATATTTAAAACTATAAACAATGTTGAGATATTTAAAAACTAAGTACATTGAGACATATACCATGATGGTTTGGAAGACTCAATTTTGTTATCAAATCTCCTCAAACTGATCTATAGATACCACACAATTTCATGCTAAAATCTCAAAAGAAATTTTTATAGAAACAAACATGGTGAATCTAAAATGTATATAAATAGGCAAAATAACTAGAATAGCCAAAATAACTTTTTAAAAAGTCAGAGGACATTACCTGAATTCAAGATTCATGACAAACCTACTGTTATGGAGACAGCATGGTCCTGGAGGCCAGGTGGACATACAGGACAATGGACTGTGTATGAGTTGTTAGAGGGCTCTGTTCAGTACTGGGTCCAATACACACATGAACACCTGTCCCAGGACCCCTAAGGGGTGGAAGCAGGAGCGGCCCTACTTACCATCCCTCCCATGACCCCTGGGGGACTTTGTGCTTCCTGGGCCCACAAACCTAGACTCTGCAGTGAGAAGTCCCATTCCCCAAAGAGAAGCTCTCCACAGGAGACACAGCAGGAAGCAGCATATTCCTATGCCATATATAGACGAACCCCTATCACGGCAGGTGTAACTGATTCTGACCAGCAGAAGGAGCAGGGCTGCTCTTACCCTCGGGGGCAGGAAGCAATGAATACCCAGGCACCTCTGTGCTCCTCTGCCCCACTGTACTGTGAACGTGTACGAACGTCACATCCGAGAAGCACATGGTTACCACGAGTTCAGATTCTCAGAATGAATTTCTGGGTCCCACTTCTAGGTAGGCCACCCAGAGTCTGCCAACATGACAGCTGAGGGGAGGGGAGTCTGCAGTAGGGGGTGGAGAAGGGAGACAATCCGCACCAGTTTCAGCCATGAGATTAGCTCCAGCAGCAGAATGTATTCTTCCAGTAACTTCCATCTCCTAGATTTTGCCTCAGGAAGAAAGGTGCAAGAGAGATCTGTGCAGCACAGGAAAGGAACAGTGCCGGCCACAGAGGAGCACGGCTCTACCTCCCTTCGAGAGAGGCAGCCTCCAGCTTCGAGCGGCTGCACCCTTTGCGCTCCCCCAGGATGCTCCCAGCACCTCAGTGAGCACAGTGGGGGTACTGGGCCAGACCAATCTCACCCAAAGACACAAGAGTCCCCCAGAAGGAACTGTTAGCCCAGGAACTCCCTTTCATATCAGCCCCGCTGAGATGGAGACCTTCTCAGAATGACACCCTGTGGGCTTGGGCCCTTCCTCCCCAACTCCTCTTCCCTTCCCGTTATCCCACCCAGGTGGCCCCCAACTCTGGTTTATAATGCCTGCACATCCAGTCCCTTTCTGGCATCTCCCTTTCTTCTCAGAGGATCTGAACTAAAGGAATCTTCTGTTAATGTGTCTTCCTTTCTGTGTGATGACTTCAAATCAGTCCAAACAGTGTAAGTGCATGCTACACTTCAGGCACCTCTCAGTGACTTTCATAAGCCTAGTCTTATAACCTGTGGGCTTCCCAGACGGCTCCGTGGTAAAGAATCCACCTGCCAAGGCAGGAGACACAGGAGACAAGGGTTTGACCCCAGATGAGGAAGACTCCCTGGAGAGAGGAAACAGCAACCCACTCTAGCATTCTTGCCTGGGAAATCCCATAGGCGGAGGAGCCTACCAGGCTAGAGTCCATGGGATCAGACACCACTGAGCACATACACATGATGTATAACCTGCATTTTAAAACAAGTTCTCACTATTTCCAGAAAGTTAGTTTTAGGATTAACTGAGAAGAATTGACTGATGCCCACATGATCCGTACCACAGGACTCTTGAACAATACAGGTTTCAAATGTGTAGGTCCCCTTACAAGCAGATTTTTTTCAATAAACATAGTGGAATTTTTTTTTGGAGAATTCTAACAATTTGAAAAAGAACTTGCAGATTAACCATGATCAAAATAATTAAGAAGTTATGGGGTGTCCTGAATACATAAAATATATGTAGAGACTAGTCAGTTTTATCATTTTCTACCATAAAATATACACTAATCTTACAAAAAAAAAAAGTGTTAGTCGCTCGGTCATGTCCTACTCTTTGCAACCCCATGAACTATAGCCCACGAGGCTCCTCTGTCCATAGGATTTTCGAGACAAGAACACTGGAGTAAGTAGTCATTCCCTTCTCCAGGGCATCTTCCTGACTCAGGGATCAAAGGTGCAGACTGTTTACTGTCTGAGTCACCAAGTTCAAATTTATCAAAGCTTACACACAAACTCTTACAGACCATACATGGCACAATTTGCAGTTGAGAAAAATGTAAACAAACATAAAAATGCAATGTTAAAACTCCATAAAACTGTGTACACACTGTATTACTGCTGTAATTTTATAGTCAGATCCTGTTGCCACTAAGGTGAGCTTGTGTGGCCCGTCTCTGCTTAAAATGTCCAGTGACTAATCGTCTCCACGTGAGCAGTTCGTATCTCCAGTAAATGGTCTTTCAAAGTAAAAGGAACCTCTCGTAGCACCCAGGTATCTTTCGTCATGCTTAGTGCCATAAACCTTGCGTACCACCACAGGACCCATGAAGTGCCCCAAGTGATGCTGGAAGTGTTCCTGAAAAGCTGAGAAAAGTCATGACGTGCCAAGAAGCAAGATCATGACCAATAGGACCTGCCCCAAGCCCAGGAGAACACAGGAGACAAGGGTTTGACCCCAGATGAGGAAGACTCCTGCAGAGAGCAAACAGCAACCCACTCTAGCATTCTTGCCTGGGAAATCCCATAGGCGGAGGAGCCTACCAGGCTAGAGTCCATGGGATCAGACACCACTGAGCACATACACATGATGTATAACCTGCATTTTAAAACAAGTTCTCACTATTTCCAGAAAGTTAGTTTTAGGATTAACTGAGAAGAATTGACTGATGCCCACATGATCCGTACCACAGGACTCTTGAACAATACAGGTTTCAAATGTGTAGGTCCCCTTACAAGCAGATTTTTTTCAATAAACATAGGGGAAATTTTTTTTTGGAGAATTCTAACAATTTGAAAAAGAACTTGCAGATTAACCATGATCAAAATAATTAAGAAGTTATGGGGTGTCCTGAATACATAAAATATATGTAGAGACTAGTCAGTTTTATCATTTTCTACCATAAAATATACACTAATCTTACAAAAAAAAAAAGTGTTAGTCGCTCGGTCATGTCCTACTCTTTGCAACCCCATGAACTATAGCCCACGAGGCTCCTCTGTCCATAGGATTTTCGAGACAAGAACACTGGAGTAAGTAGTCATTCCCTTCTCCAGGGCATCTTCCTGACTCAGGGATCAAAGGTGCAGACTGTTTACTGTCTGAGTCACCAAGTTCAAATTTATCAAAGCTTACACACAAACTCTTACAGACCATACATGGCACAATTTGCAGTTGAGAAAAATGTAAACAAACATAAAAATGCAATGTTAAAACTCCATAAAACTGTGTACACACTGTATTACTGCTGTAATTTTATAGTCAGATCCTGTTGCCACTAAGGTGAGCTTGTGTGGCCCGTCTCTGCTTAAAATGTCCAGTGACTAATCGTCTCCACGTGAGCAGTTCGTATCTCCAGTAAATGGTCTTTCAAAGTAAAAGGAACCTCTCGTAGCTCTCATGTATCTTTCCTCATGCTTAGTGCCATAAACCTTGCGTACCACCACAGGACCCATACGAAGTGCCCCAAGTGATGCTGGAAGTGCTCCTGAAAAGCTGAGAAAAGTCATGACGTGCCAAGAAGCAATCGAATTGCCTGATATGTACCATAGACTGAGGTCTGAAGCTGTGGTTGCTCAAGATAAATGAATCCAGTGCAAGGATCATTGTTTAAACAAAAGGTGGCCAGAGGGAGGGGTGCAGGGGGGTATTCGCCAAGCTGCTGCTGCCACTAATAAGCCAGCGGTGCAAAAACCCTGCACTTTTGAGAAGCACCTTTTTTCTCATATTGAAAATCCAGCTTTTAAGTAGGTACAGGAATACTGTAAGCAAGCTGTATAGACTCTAATAGGATTTTGAGAAAAAACAAAAGCATTGTATGGACAACTTAGAGCAAAAGAAGAGTGAGGGATCTAAAATTGGAGAATTTAATGCCACCAAAGGATGGTTTGGTGATTTCAGAAAAGGATTTGGCTTAACAAATGTCATGATAAAACAGGGCAAGCACCTTCTGCTGACCAAGAGGCAGCAGATGAATTCCCCAACACCATTAAGAACATCACTGAGGAAAAACTCGGATATCTACCTTAACAGGCTTTAATACAGACAAAAGTGTCTGTCTGTGTTATTTGGGGGGTGGGGTGGGGAGGAGACTGCCACAAAGGGCATTTATTAATAAGGAAGAGAAGGGAGCACCAGGATTTAAGGTAGGGAGGGACAGGCTAACTCTACTACCGTAGGCAAACACAGAAAAGTTTACAATCGGGACTGCCCTTGTTTTAAGTTCAAATTTATCAAAGCTTACACACAAACTCTTACAGACCATACATGGCACAATTTGCAGTTGAGAAAATGTAAACAAACATAAAATGCAATGTTAAAACTCCATAAAACTGTGTACACACTGTATTACTGCTGTAATTTTATAGTCAGATCCTGTTGCCACTAAGGTGAGCTTGTGTGGCCCGTCTCTGCTTAAAATGTCCAGTGACTAATCGTCTCCACGTGAGCAGTTCGTATCTCCAGTAAATGGTCTTTCAAAGTAAAAGGAACCTCTCGTAGCTCTCATGTATCTTTCCTCATGCTTAGTGCCATAAACCTTGCGTACCACCACAGGACCCATACGAAGTGCCCCAAGTGATGCTGGAAGTGCTCCTGAAAAGCTGAGAAAAGTCATGACGTGCCAAGAAGCAATCGAATTGCCTGATATGTACCATAGACTGAGGTCTGAAGCTGTGGTTGCTCAAGATAAATGAATCCAGTGCAAGGATCATTGTTTAAACAAAAGGTGGCCAGAGGGAGGGGTGCAGGGGGGTATTCGCCAAGCTGCTGCTGCCACTAATAAGCCAGCGGGTGCAAAAACCCTGCACTTTTTGAGAAGCACCTTTTTTTCTCATATTGAAAATCCAGCTTTTAAGTAGGTACAGGAATACTGTAAGCAAGCTGTATAGACTCTAATAGGATTTTGAGAAAAAACAAAAGCATTGTATGGACAACTTAGAGCAAAAGAAGAGTGAGGGATCTAAAATTGGAGAATTTAATGCCACCAAAGGATGGTTTGGTGATTTCAGAAAAGGATTTGGCTTAACAAATGTCATGATAAAACAGGGCAAGCACCTTCTGCTGACCAAGAGGCAGCAGATGAATTCCCCAACACCATTAAGAACATCACTGAGGAAAAACTCGGATATCTACCTTAACAGGCTTTAATACAGACAAAAGTGTCTGTCTGTGTTATTTGGGGGGTGGGGTGGGGAGGAGACTGCCACAAAGGGCATTTATTAATAAGGAAGAGAAGGGAGCACCAGGATTTAAGGTAGGGAGGGACAGGCTAACTCTACTACCGTAGGCAAACACAGAAAAGTTTACAATCGGGACTGCCCTTGTTTTATAAAGCTGCAAACCCCTGAGCCTTGGAGGGAAAACTAAACATCAGCTGCCAGCCTTCTGGTTTTACAAGAAGACTTGGTCAACAAGAATCCCTTTTCTGGACCAGTTCCAGCGGTGCTTTGTCCCTGAAAATATCTTGCCAGTAAGGGACTGCCTTCTACAGTTCTTTTGATACTGGACAATGGCCCTGGCCACCCGGAACCCCGTGAGTTCAACAATGAAGGCGTCAAAGTCATCTACTTACCCCCAGATATAATGTCTCTAATTCAGCCTCTCTGTCAGGCGATCAGAAGGATCTTTAAGGCTAATTACACAAGGGACTCTACAGAAAGGACCATCACACTAAGGAAGAGAACCCTGACAGAACCTCATGAAAGTCTGGAAAGGTCAGACTATTCAATATAACCACCACTATTATGGAAAAAGCTCTGACAGACGTCAAACCTGAAACAGGAAGTTCCTGCTGGAGAAAACATATGGCCAGGGGGCATACATGACTTCATAGGATTTCCTAAAGAGCCAATCGAAGAAATCATGAAAGATACTGTGGATATGACAAAAAAAAGTGGAGGGTGAAGGGTTCAAGACAAAATTAAAGAGCTAACAGATACGATACTAGAAGACTTACTAGAAGACAATCTGATAGAGACAGGTGCTTCCTAACCAGTGCCAGAGGATGAGGAAGAGGATGTAGAGGAAGAAGTGCCAGAGGATGCCAGCTACTCAAGACTGCTTCTGACTTCTTTCATAACATGGACCCATCTATGATACAGGCACTGAAACTAAAGCAAGTGGTAGAAGGATTGGTACCACACAGAAACATTTTTAGCAAAGCAAAAAAGAAAAAAAAAAGTCAGAAGTTACGATGCAGTCTGAAAAGGTCACCAGGTGTGCCTGCCTCTCCTGCCTTCCCTTCCTCCACCTCCTCCTCTTCCACCTCTGCCACCCCTGAGACAGCAAGACCAACCCTGGCTCCCCACTCTTCCTCTCCACCTACTCATGGTGAAGACAAGGATGAAGGCCTTTAGGATGATCCGCTTCTACTTAATGAATAGTAAATAATCATCACACTGTAGAGTGAATAAGCTTATCTGTTGTGTATGTGTCTCCACATGAAAATCTAGTGAGACATTTTCATATCATCACCAATATCATCACCACCTAAGTATTCATTGCACAGAACATCTTGTGCAAGACTTGTATTGAAGTGGATAGCCTACTTACACAGGCATTAAGTGATATTTAACATAAAACTAACAATATGTTTGTTTTCTTACTATAACATAACTTTGCTTTCAAAGAAATATTATCCTACAGTATGCCTCTCTCTTGTATTTGGAGAAAATGTGTATCAGTCTATCACCACAGGTAAGCAGCTTTTTTTTCTTAACTGTAATAGTGTCTCTAATACTGTATTATGAATATGACTGTTACCATAAAAAATTTTTAAGAATTCATTCATTAGGGGAATGCCACAAAGGACATTTATTAATAAGGAAGAGAAGGGAGCACCAGGATTTAAGGCGGGGAGGGACAGGCTAACTCTACTACTGTAGGCAAACATAGTAGAGTTTACAATCGGGACTGCTCTTGTCTATAAAACTGTGAACCCCTGAGCCTTGGAGGGAAAACTAAACATCAGCTGTCTAGGGTAGGTTACTGTGGAACACTCATATACTTGTTATCATGCATGAATTGTTATACCTGCAAATATGAATTTCTTTTTCATATTATCACTTCATTTTTGATGTTCAGTGTTAGTGATATATATAACATCTACAGTGTTTTGTATCATATAAGACAATATTGATTGTCGCAAACAATTCATCTTGTAAACAGATGGGTATAAACTTATATCAATAAATATAGTCCATCTGTATGTCTTCTTTGGAAAAATGGCTATGCAGGTCTTCTACCCATTTTTTTAAACAGGTTGTTTGTTTTTCTGATATTGAGAGATATGAGCTGCTTATTTATTTGGAGTATTAACCCTAGATGGTACATATCATTTGCAAATACTTTCTCCCACTCAGTAAGATGTCTTCATTTTGTCAATGGTTTCCCTTGCAGGACAAAAGCTTTTATAATTAATTAGGTCCCATTTCTGTATTTTTTGTTCCCCTTGCCTGAGGAGACATATTCAAAAGAAATACTGCTAAGGCTTATGCCAAAGAGTTCACTGCCTATGTTTTCTTCTAGGAGTTTTATGACCAACAGGCACATGAAAAGATGTTCAACATCACTAATCATCAGGGAAATGCAAATCAAAACCACAACAAGATATCATCTCACACCTGTCAAATGGTTACTATCAAAAAGGCAACAAGTATCATGGTTAGTGACAATATAGAGGAAAGGGCACCCCAGTACACTACTGGTGAGAACGTAAACTGGCACAGGCATGAAGTGTCCTCAAAAAAAGTGTAACTAGAGCTACTAGAGGACCCAGCGATCCTACTCTGGAGTTAATCTCTCAAGAAAATAAAAACACCAATACAAGAAGATATACTGGGGACTTCCCTGGTGGTCCAGTGGTGAAGAATCCATCTTGCAATGCAGGGGACATGGGTTCAATTCCTGGTCAGGGAACTAGGATCCCACATGCATGGAGCAACTAAGCCCAAGCACCACAGCTAGAGAGTCAGTGCAGTGCAAACAGAAGGTCCTGCGTGACACAACACAGACCCCACATGCTGCGACTAAGACCCAAGGCAGCCAAATAAAAAAACATTTTAAAAAAGAGCATATATTATAGTACCCCCAAGGATCACAGCAGCATCATGTACAATAGCCAAGATGTAGAAGTAACCTAAGTGTCCATCAACAGATGAATGAATAAAAATGATGCAGTAAAAAAAAAAAAAAAAAAAAAGATACAGTAGATATATACAATGGAATATCACCTAGTCATAAAAAAGAATGAAATTCTGCCATAAGCAACAGAATGGATGGACCTGGAGGGTATTATGCTTAGCAAAATAAGTCAGAGAAAGACAAATATTGCTTGTTTTCATGTACATGTGGTATCTTAAAAAAAATGAATATAACAAATATAGTTTATTACTATAAATTTATGTTCTCTTCCTTATGATTTTCTTACCACTTTCTTTTCTCTAACTTAGTTCATTATAAGAATACAGTATATTGGGCTTCCCCTGGTGGTCCAGTGGGTAAAGACACTGCCTTGCAGTGCAGGGGGCGCTGGTTCGATCCCTGGCCTGGGAAGATCCCACATGCCCGTGGAGCGGCTGGACCAATGTGTCCAATTACCGAGCCGGAGCTCTGGCGCGCGTGCGCCCAGAGCCAGTGCTCTGCGACAACAGTGGCCACTGCGATGGGACACCCACAGGAGCCAAAGAACAAAGACGGATGAAAATAGAGAAATGAAAGACCAATAGAAGTGGCCTGCCCATCCCCCTCCCTCCCCACCCCACCCTCCAAAAGATAAATTAAAAAAAAAAAAAAAGAAAGTATACAGTATATGGGGACTTCCCTCTGAGTTTCCAATGCAGGAGGCCCAGGTTGGTTCCCTGGTCAGGGAACTAGATCCCACATACCACAACTAAGACCCAGCGCAGCCAAATAAATGTATAATTAAAAAATAAATAAATAAAAGTGTTTTTTTAAAAAAAGAATATAGTATATTATATATATATATACACACACATATATGTATATATAAAACAAACAAAGTATGTATTAACTGACAGTCAATTATTATCATTAAGGCTTCCAGTCAACAGTAGGCTCTCAGAACTTAAACTGGGGGGAGAATCAGAAGTTGGAATTTTAACTGTGCAGGGGGTCAGCACCCCTAATCTCTGCATCGTTCAAGGGTTAACTCTATTTCGTTTCTCAGTAGTTGAGAACTACTCTGGCTGAAATGGGAGCATTCAGTGAGTTGAGTTTCACTGGTTTTTCTGGATTTGACTGCTCCATTCCCTATTATGACACATCATTCCCTATTAATGATAAAAACCAGTATCATAAATTCATAGAAAAGAAATCTCCATAAGGATTTTAAAAAAATAAAAAAGAATTTCTATTGAAAGTTGGTGAAGATGGAATGAATAAAACACACAGATATGAAGGGAAGGGATAAAGTTCCCTGACAAGGGAACATGTAACTGTGACCACAAATGAACAGCCAAGATAGAAAAATAAATCACAAATTTGAAATTTGCATGAGTTTATTACCAGAAAGCCTAAAAATAGGATGCTACAAAACAAAAGCTTGTCAGTTACTAGGAGCTGCCTTTTGTGAGCAAGGACAATCTATTTCAACCTTCTGTGTAAGACACCCTACCGGCATTTTTTACATCCAAAGATGGCAGTGATGATGTAACCTCAGACTGTTGGCATTCAGTTGCTGTATCTGACTCTTTGCGACCCTAAGAACTGCAGCACACCAGGCTTCCCTGTCCTCAGGTAAGCAAGATCAATACTGAGCTTTCAGCCCCCGGGCCATGCGTAACCATTATTCTTAGTAGACTCTGCTCCTGTGCCTCAGGGATCCTGAGCTTGGCCTCCCATTACCTCTGGTGGCCACAGGGCAATCTGATCTGGTGCTTGGCTCTCAGGCAGTCCAAATACACACTGAAAGTGTGGCACTATTTCTTAGGCCCAGAAAGCTGCCCCAGTTTTGCCACCTCTATAGGCATTGCTTGTTTGAGTTCTTGATGCAGAAACCAATTCTGGTTAATTTAACCAGGAAGGAATTTGAAGATATCTGAGTATGTCACAAAATCAGTAGGAGAGCTGGAAAACCAGGATCAGGAAATTTAAAAAATAAAAAGCTGGGGCATGGGAGAAAACGAAGCCCCAGAGCAGGAACCACGAATGGCAGGTGAGTGTGAAGGTCACTGCTGGCACCACGGCTACTTGTCTTTGCTCCCACAGGCCACCACTGCCAACACAGGAAACTCTCAGCTGTCCAAAGTCCTAGGTAAAAAGATACCAACTGCCAAGGGTAGGGGTCAGCACCTCTCTGCATCGTTCAAGGGTTAACTCTATTTCGTTCTCAGTAGTTGAGAACTACTCTGGCTGAAATGGGAGCATTCAGTGAGTTGAGTTTCACTGGTTTTTCTGGATTTGACTGCTCCATTCCCTATTATGACACATCATTCCCTATTAATGATAAAAACCAGTATCATAAATTCATAGAAAAGAAATCTCCATAAGGATTTTAAAAAAATAAAAAAGAATTTCTATTGAAAGTTGGTGAAGATGGAATGAATAAAACACACAGATATGAAGGGAAGGGATAAAGTTCCCTGACAAGGGAACATGTAACTGTGACCACAAATGAACAGCCAAGATAGAAAAATAAATCACAAATTTGAAATTTGCATGAGTTTATTACCAGAAAGCCTAAAAATAGGATGCTACAAAACAAAAGCTTGTCAGTTACTAGGAGCTGCCTTTTGTGAGCAAGGACAATCTATTTCAACCTTCTGTGTAAGACACCCTACCGGCATTTTTTACATCCAAAGATGGCAGTGATGATGTAACCTCAGACTGTTGGCATTCAGTTGCTGTATCTGACTCTTTGCGACCCTAAGAACTGCAGCACACCAGGCTTCCCTGTCCTCAGGTAAGCAAGATCAATACTGAGCTTTCAGCCCCCGGGCCATGCGTAACCATTATTCTTAGTAGACTCTGCTCCTGTGCCTCAGGGATCCTGAGCTTGGCCTCCCATTACCTCTGGTGGCCACAGGGCAATCTGATCTGGTGCTTGGCTCTCAGGCAGTCCAAATACACACTGAAAGTGTGGCACTATTTCTTAGGCCCAGAAAGCTGCCCCAGTTTTGCCACCTCTATAGGCATTGCTTGTTTGAGTTCTTGATGCAGAAACCAATTCTGGTTAATTTAACCAGGAAGGAATTTGAAGATATCTGAGTATGTCACAAAATCAGTAGGAGAGCTGGAAAACCAGGATCAGGAAATTTAAAAAATAAAAAGCTGGGGCATGGGAGAAAACGAAGCCCCAGAGCAGGAACCACGAATGGCAGGTGAGTGTGAAGGTCACTGCTGGCACCACGGCTACTTGTCTTTGCTCCCACAGGCCACCACTGCCAACACAGGAAACTCTCAGCTGTCCAAAGTCCTAGGTAAAAAGATACCAACTGCCAAGGGTAGGATGGGCGCCTGCACCAAAGTGCTCAAGGGCGGGAGAGAGCAGTTCATCCACCTAGGGTTCCACTGGCAGGGGTGGAGGGGGCTGCCTGCCACAAGGTTCACACAAACTAGCGATCCCACAAAATGAAAAATGAGCTTAGAATGCATAGCAGCAAAATTTAAAAAAATCAAAAGTCTATTGTATAGTTTCCCATCATTACTCCAAAACTAAGACACCACAACCTGGACATTCATTCCCAACCGCTGTGGGAGGTGCAGGGACAGAGACTCTGAGACACTCACCCAGATCTGGAGGCCACAAACTTCAGACACAAAGCCATTCCAAAGACTCAGACACCCACTAAACACTGCAGGTATGTCTGAAGAACTCCAAGGTATGAAGGACTGACAATCGCCTGGTGGTCCAGTGGGTAAGGACACCACCTTGCAGTGCAAGGGGCGCCAGTTCCATCCCTGGCCTGGGAAGATCCCACGTGCCCTGGAATGGCTGGACCAATGTGTTCAATCACTGAGCCAGAGCTCTGGAGCACATGTGCCCAGAGCCGGTGCTCTGCGACAACAGAGGCCATTGCGATGGGAGGCCCACATGGGCCAAAGACCAAAGATGGATGAAAAGAGATAAATGAAAAGACCAATGGAAGTGGCCCGCCTTCTTAGTAGACTCTGCTCCTGTGCCTCAGGGATCCTGAGCTTGGCCTCCCATTACCTCTGGTGGCCACAGGGCAATCTGATCTGGTGCTTGGCTCTCAGGCAGTCCAAATACACACTGAAAGTGTGGCACTATTTCTTAGGCCCAGAAAGCTGCCCCAGTTTTGCCACCTCTATAGGCATTGCTTGTTTGAGTTCTTGATGCAGAAACCAATTCTGGTTAATTTAACCAGGAAGGAATTTGAAGATATCTGAGTATGTCACAAAATCAGTAGGAGAGCTGGAAAACCAGGATCAGGAAATTTAAAAAATAAAAAGCTGGGGCATGGGAGAAAACGAAGCCCCAGAGCAGGAACCACGAATGGCAGGTGAGTGTGAAGGTCACTGCTGGCACCACGGCTACTTGTCTTTGCTCCCACAGGCCACCACTGCCAACACAGGAAACTCTCAGCTGTCCAAAGTCCTAGGTAAAAAGATACCAACTGCCAAGGGTAGGATGGGCGCCTGCACCAAAGTGCTCAAGGGCGGGAGAGAGCAGTTCATCCACCTAGGGTTCCACTGGCAGGGGTGGAGGGGGCTGCCTGCCACAAGGTTCACACAAACTAGCGATCCCACAAAATGAAAAATGAGCTTAGAATGCATAGCAGCAAAATTTAAAAAAATCAAAAGTCTATTGTATAGTTTCCCATCATTACTCCAAAACTAAGACACCACAACCTGGACATTCATTCCCAACCGCTGTGGGAGGTGCAGGGACAGAGACTCTGAGACACTCACCCAGATCTGGAGGCCACAAACTTCAGACACAAAGCCATTCCAAAGACTCAGACACCCACTAAACACTGCAGGTATGTCTGAAGAACTCCAAGGTATGAAGGACTGACAATCGCCTGGTGGTCCAGTGGGTAAGGACACCACCTTGCAGTGCAAGGGGCGCCAGTTCCATCCCTGGCCTGGGAAGATCCCACGTGCCCTGGAATGGCTGGACCAATGTGTTCAATCACTGAGCCAGAGCTCTGGAGCACATGTGCCCAGAGCCGGTGCTCTGCGACAACAGAGGCCATTGCGATGGGAGGCCCACATGGGCCAAAGACCAAAGATGGATGAAAAGAGATAAATGAAAGACCAATGGAAGTGGCCCGCCTGCCCCCCTCCCTCCCCGACCTGCCCCCTCAAAAACTAAATAAAATAAGCAAATAAATAAATAAAATAATAATAAAAAGACTGGAGTTATATTCTAGGCCTCAGTAAATGAAAATGCTGGGCTTCCTTGGTGGTCCAGTGGGTAGGGACACCGCCTTGCAGTGCAAGGGGTGCCGGTTTGATCCCTGGCCTGGGAGATCCCATGTGCCGCAGAGCAGCTGGACCGAGGTGTTCAATTACTGAGCCGGAGCTCTGGAGCACATGCGCCCAGAGCCGATGCTCTGCGACAACAGAGGCCACCGCGATGGGAGGCCCACATGGGCCAAAAGAACAAAGATGGATGAAAATGGATAAATCAAAGACCAATAGAAGTGGCCCGCCCGCCCCCTCCCTCCCCACCCCACTCCCCACCTCGCCCAAAAAAAAAGAAAATGCTAAATATTAACAAAGATTCTAAAAAACAAACAGTGATTTCAGACTAATGAATACTATGTTTCAAAAATATCAGACCTCAGGCAAACCTGAAGGTCTACAGTTGGGGGCTCACTTGGAATTTGGCTGTAAACACATGGGTCTTTCCTTCCTTCTCAGCGTCACAGCTGGCATTCTGGTCCAGGCAATATCCCCTCCACCAGATACCTGAAAACCTCAACAGTTTCATTGCCTTAAACATCTATTCATCTACTATTCAATTTATTCTAGAACACACACTTCATTTTTACTCAAAACAAGGGCCTTGGCTCCCCCTTTACTTTTACAGAAGTGTCAGCGTCATAGCCAGGTATTTAGTTTAGCCCTATGTTTCCTGATCCACTCTCCTTCCTCCCCCTTGTCCCAGTGGATCTGACTGAGAGCTGAGGTCCTATCATCCCTGTCACCTGAAATAGTCTCCCCCTTTCCATCCCACCTGATCATCCAGACCCTACCCCCTTCTCAGTACCCAGATGGACATCCTCCACCTTCTTCTCCGGGAAGCCACACAACACTTCTGTCCACACTGACTGGGTCACAAACTCTTCCTACTCTGAGCAGGCAGGCAACAAAACCATGATACAGTCTGGTAGGATGTAGGGCAATGATGGGAAAGGTGGCAACTGGGGGGGCAGGGGGGATTTTCTCCATCTACAGACTTCCAGGTTCACAATTTTTTAAGACCCTGTGTTAGAAGCTAATAATATAAGGTGCCTGTGGAGAATGGGGTGGTAAGTTTGCTTTTTCTCTATTCAGTTCTATACTTATACATGCCACGTCTATTACCACTGGCATTTTAGTTTCTCATAAAACAAAAGGTCTTGTTGTCCAGGATTTTTTTGGCTACTTTTGTGCCTTCCACTTCCAGATGAACCTTTAGTACTACCAACTGACATGGTATCTCTCAGAGACTGCTCTAAGGGACTGCTCTAAAGAGGGGAGGGGAGACCCAAGGAGTTCTGGGACAAAGTCCAGATAGCAGGAATGACAAAAAAAAATTACTGTTAAGTAAAGGAAATCACATCTCTTACATTAATGAGCTTGGAGCGTTCATGTATCTGGGAAGATGGGAGAGTCTGGGCTTATGGAAATCACTCCTCTGCTCTGCGCTTCAGCCATCTAGGCCAGCATCCTGTGCTTTCTCATCCTGAGTCCCAATGACTGCAACATCCTTTGTTTACTGACAATGGCAGGAGGCATTCTTAGTCCAAAGGAGTAAACGGGATCCTGGTATGGAGCAGAGGTGCCTAAAAGAACTCATTCTACCCCTGGCACTGGGAAAGATTGAGGGCAGGAGGAGAAGGGGGCAATGAGATGGTTAGATGGCATCACTAAGCATCCATGGTTGGTTAGGTGTCCACCCGTAAGTCTATGGATGTGAGATTGAGCTAACTCAGGAAGATAGTGAAAGACAGGGAAGTACGGGGTGCTGCAGTCCATGGGTCACAAAGAGCCAGACACGACTGAGCAATTGAACAATCATCATTGCAAACTTCCAAGCAATATGATTTATCCTTTACTGGAATGATTTAAAACACTGAAAATAAAAGCAATATATACTCAATATGTAAAATTAAGAAGACAGAAAATAATATATGCTAAACATTCTATCTAGAAAAAGCTACTGTTACCATTGTGACTTTTCTATATTCTTTTTGCTTAAGCTTTTACATGGAAAAAATGGAACAATAAAGTATTTTCTATACTGTCTTTCCCCTCTACTGCCTACTCTATTGATACTGTGCATCTGAAAGTTATTTAGCTTTTTCTCATCCAGGTCAAACTAGCATTTAAGGTATAACAAAAACCAACACAACTTTAGAATAAATAATAAAAATAAGAAAGAGTCAGTTCAAGTTCAAGGCCTGAACCCACATGGGGAAGAAAAATAGAAGGGAGATTTTTATTGTATATCCTCTTTGTTACTTCGTAAATTTTGAAACACATGAATGCATTACCTTCATAAAATATACAAAATAGAAAAATAAAAATAAGAAAAAAATTTCAATGACTAAAAATGCAAGGCCAGTCAAACAAAATTGCTATGGCAACCCAAGGACTGTCAATGCCATGCCTCTAATCTTTTGGTTTAAAATTTAATACTGCTTTGGTTCTGCTATTTATCTTATTCATGTATGTATATTCTCTCTCAAGAGAGATTGCAAAACTGAGAAGAAAAAGAATGCCATATTTCTTTTTTTATCTTCTTTATCATCTATGACTTGGAAAACACTCATGCTAAGGACTCAATATTTGAAATCATAAAAGTTTAGAAAGGAAAAAGACCTTAATGATCTAGTCCAGGGGTTTCCCTGGTGGTCCAGTGGGTAAGAATCTGCCTTGAACTGCAAAGGACACTGGTTTGATCTCTGGTCTGGGAAAGATTGAGGCAGGAGGAGAAGGGGGCAATGAGATGGTTAGATGGCATCACTAAGCATCCATGGTTGGTTAGGTGTCCACCCGTAAGTCTATGGATGTGAGATTGAGCTAACTCAGGAAGATAGTGAAAGACAGGGAAGTACGGGGTGCTGCAGTCCATGGGTCACAAAGAGCCAGACACGACTGAGCAATTGAACAATCATCATTGCAAACTTCCAAGCAATATGATTTATCCTTTACTGGAATGATTTAAAACACTGAAAATAAAAGCAATATATACTCAATATGTAAAATTAAGAAGACAGAAAATAATATATGCTAAACATTCTATCTAGAAAAAGCTACTGTTACCATTGTGACTTTTCTATATTCTTTTTGCTTAAGCTTTTACATGGAAAAAATGGAACAATAAAGTATTTTCTATACTGTCTTTCCCCTCTACTGCCTACTCTATTGATACTGTGCATCTGAAAGTTATTTAGCTTTTTCTCATCCAGGTCAAACTAGCATTTAAGGTATAACAAAAACCAACACAACTTTAGAATAAATAATAAAAATAAGAAAGAGTCAGTTCAAGTTCAAGGCCTGAACCCACATGGGGAAGAAAAATAGAAGGGAGATTTTTATTGTATATCCTCTTTGTTACTTCGTAAATTTTGAAACACATGAATGCATTACCTTCATAAAATATACAAAATAGAAAAATAAAAATAAGAAAAAAATTTCAATGACTAAAAATGCAAGGCCAGTCAAACAAAATTGCTATGGCAACCCAAGGACTGTCAATGCCATGCCTCTAATCTTTTGGTTAAATTCAATACTGCTTTGGTTCTGCTATTTATCTTATTCATGTATGTATATTCTCTCTCAAGAGAGATTGCAAAACTGAGAAGAAAAAGAATGCCATATTTCTTTTTTTATCTTCTTTATCATCTATGACTTGGAAAACACTCATGCTAAGGACTCAATATTTGAAATCATAAAAGTTTAGAAAGGAAAAAGACCTTAATGATCTAGTCCAGGGGTTTCCCTGGTGGTCCAGTGGGTAAGAATCTGCCTTGAACTGCAAAGGACACTGGTTTGATCTCTGGTCTGGGAAGATCTCGCAGGCTATGAGGCAACTGAGTCCATGTGCCGCAACCACGGAAGCCTGCACACCATAGAGGCTGTGTTCTGCAACAAGCAGAGCCATGCAACGAGAAGCCCATGCACCAAATCTAGAACAGCCCCACTCACTGCAACCAGAAAAGGCCTGCGCACAGCAACAAGGACGCAGCGTGGCCAAAATAGACAAATAAATATTTTTTTTTTAATATCTAGTCCCAGCTCCGTCATTTTATAGGTGAAAAAAACTGATGAATAGGAAGGGTACAAAATTTATCGAAATCATCACAGGATAAGAACTCAAGATGAGGAAATGAAGAAAAACAAAATCACAATCATCATTTTAAGCTTTACTGTAAAAACAAACGGTGTCCACTAGAGGGAGGCAATAGTCCATTAACTTGCAGAAGTTCCTATCTGCCCCTTAAAAAGACCTTGTTGTTTAGTGGCTAAGTCGGTCCTGTTGGACTCTTGTGACCACAAGGACTGTAGCCCACCTGGCTCCTGTCCATGTGGTAACAATGAAGACTTTTTCCCAGGGCCTCAGGAGCATTCATATTTCTCTCACTAGAGATACAAGTAGAGACCTCTCAAATCTATGGTACTTAAAAAATGTTACTAGCATATAGTAAGATGGATCATTTTTTCTTGTGAGTGTGTGTGTGTGTGTGTGTACCACTCTATCAATTTTAACACATGTATACACTTGCATAACCACCATCACAATCAGGAAGGAGAACACTGCCATTATTCACAAAAACCCTCCTTCCTATTCTGACTTTATAGTCACACCTTCCACCTCCCACTGCACCTGATATGCAGAAGTGTTCCAAATAGACATTCAGTGTTTATCCATTTGCCCATAGAGGAATATCTGAGTTAACAGAACAGCTATAAACATTCACCTGCAAGGTTCGTGCAAACGTTAAGCTTTCATTTCTCTAGGGTAAATGCTCTGGAGCAGGAATATGGAGTCATATGCTAGCAGTACAGCTTTAGTTTGAAGAGAGACAAATTGTTTTCGAAACTGTCTGTCCACCTAGGCCTCCTACCATCAGTGGATGAAATTTCCAACTGCTCTGCACCTTCACTAGACATTGGCATGAGCCGTGTCCTTATTTCAGCCATTCTACTAGAGACGTATTGGTGATATCTCACGGTGGTTTTAATTTGCATTTCCCCAGGGCTAACAATGTGAAACATCCTTGCAAGTGCTTATTCGCTATTTGTATATCTTTGATGAAGTGTCTTTTCAGATCTATATTTTGAGTTGTTTTCTCACAGTTGAGTTTTGTGAATTTTTTTTATATATTCCTGGTACCAGTCCACTGTCATCAGCGTGGTTTACAACTATTTTCTCCCCAACAGTCACTCATCTTCTCATCCTCTTAAGAGTGCCTTTCTCACAGCCAAAGCTTTTAATTTTGATGAAATCCAATTTATGTTTTTTCTTTTATAAATCATGCTTTGATGTCATGTCTAAAAGTTCTTTGTCTAATCCCAGGGTATAAAGATTTTCTCCTGTTTTTCTAAAATGTTTTATAGTTTTACATTGATCTATAATTCACTTTGAATGAATTTTCATATTAAAAAATGAAGTTTAGGTGGAGCATCATTTTTCTGCATGTAGATGAACAGATGCCCAGTTGTGAGTGTTGGTAGTATGGTGGTGAGCACAGCTGCCTTTCAATTGTTCCAGTGTCATCTGCCAAAAAGACCAACCTTTTTCCTTTAAGGAACTTTTACATCTTCATCAAAAACCAACTGGCCGGGCCTTCCCTGGTGGTCCAGTGGGTAAGGACACCGCCTTGCAGTGCAAGGGGCACTGGTTCGATCCCTGGTCTGGGAAGATCCCACGTGCCGCAGAGCGGCTGGACCAATGTGTCCAATTGCTGAGCTCTGGAGCATGTGCACCCAGAGCCGGTGCTCTGTGACAACAGAGGCCGCTGCGATGGGAGACCCACACGGGCTGAAGAACAAAGATGGATGAAAATAGATAATGAAAGACCAATGGAGGTGGCCCGCCCGCCCCCCTCCCTCCCCAATCCGCATCCCTCCCCCCACCAAAAAAAAACAATAATTAAAGAAAAAAAAAACATCTGGCTGTATTTGTACACGTCTCTGGATCCCATTCTATTCCACTGATCCAAGCCTCCATCTATGCCTTCACCGATACCAGTCTACATTATTGTGGTTTATAGAGCAAGTTTTAAAGCTAGGCAGCATGAGTCCTGTCTTTTAAATTAATAACTGAAACCTACATTCAAGAAAGCTGACAAAATCTACATAACAAATTTTAGGTTCAAATTTAAATACTTAAGTTGGAAATAGCCATAAAAAACAAAATATAAGGACATATAAGGGAAAAGACAGAAAGTAATGGAGAGAGAAACAAAGCCTAAGAAAAAGAAAAAGGGAAAGAAGTGGGAACATGAGAGTGACACACATAAAGAGACAGAAACAGAGGGAAAAATAGAAGGAAAGCAAAAAAGAAACAAGAAAAAGCAGAATAAAAGAAAATCGTTCCCTACACAGTAGATTGGGGCTTCCCTGGTGGCTCAGCGGTAAAAACACACAGACACACCTGCCTGCCAAGGCTGGAAACGCAGTCAGGAAGATCCCTGTGTCAGGAAGGTCCCCTGGAAAAGCAAACAGCCACCCACTGAGAAACAGCAGGGGCAGTTGGACGTGACTCAGCGAAAAGACACAACAATACACCCGTTCCCATGTAGATGAACAGATGCCCAGTTGTGAGTGTTGGTAGTATGGTGGTGAGCACAGCTGCCTTTCAATTGTTCCAGTGTCATCTGCCAAAAAGACCAACCTTTTTCCTTTAAGGAACTTTTACATCTTCATCAAAAACCAACTGGCCGGGCCTTCCTGGTGGTCCAGTGGGTAAGGACACCGCCTTGCACTGCAAGGGGCGCCGGTTCCATCCCTGGCCTGGGAAGATCCCATGTGCCGCGGAGTGGCTGGACCAATGTGTCCAATTGCTGAGCTCTGGAGCATGTGCACCCAGAGCCGGTGCTCTGTGACAACAGAGGCCGCTGCGATGGGAGACCCACACGGGCTGAAGAACAAAGATGGATGAAAATAGATAATGAAAGACCAATGGAGGTGGCCCGCCCGCCCCTCCCTCCCAATCCGCATCCCTCCCCACCAAAAAAAAACAATAATTAAAGAAAAAAAAAACATCTGGCTGTATTTGTACACGTCTCTGGATCCCATTCTATTCCACTGATCCAAGCCTCCATCTATGCCTTCACCGATACCAGTCTACATTATTGTGGTTTATAGAGCAAGTTTTAAAGCTAGGCAGCATGAGTCCTGTCTTTTAAATTAATAACTGAAACCTACATTCAAGAAAGCTGACAAAATCTACATAACAAATTTTAGGTTCAAATTTAAATACTTAAGTTGGAAATAGCCATAAAAAACAAAATATAAGGACATATAAGGGAAAAGACAGAAAGTAATGGAGAGAGAAACAAAGCCTAAGAAAAAGAAAAAGGGAAAGAAGTGGGAACATGAGAGTGACACACATAAAGAGACAGAAACAGAGGGAAAAATAGAAGGAAAGCAAAAAAGAAACAAGAAAAAGCAGAATAAAAAGAAAATCGTTCCCTACACAGTAGATTGGGGCTTCCCTGGTGGCTCAGCGGTAAAAACACACAGACACACCTGCCTGCCAAGGCTGGAAACGCAGTCAGGAAGATCCCTGTGTCAGGAAGGTCCCCTGGAAAAGCAAACAGCCACCCACTGCAGAGGAGCCTGCCGGGCTACAGTCCATGGGGTCAGAAAGAGTTGGACGTGACTCAGCGAGTAAACGACACAACAATACACCCGTTCACATGCACTACACCAGAGCTAGTGAATTCTCTGTAAACCAGGGGCACCGCGTCCACTATAGCTGCATCCCAGGGCTAGTATTGGTAATGAGAACATGGTAAGGGCCCAACGGAAGCTCCAGACCAAAGGACCCATCCTGCTAAAGATCGAAAATGGGCCAAACGCTCTTCTCATTAAATGGTCCAAAACGAGCAATGGTCATAATGCACAAGTACTTCTACTTTATATAACCCACTACATTAGGTTCAAGTAAGAACTGTATGTTCACATACATAAATGAGCCGATTCAGTGACCCGCGTGGCATGTTCTGGTGTTCTGTTTAGATGTCTCCAAGAGACAAGTGTCTTGTTCTCTGACGATGAAACACCCACTGTGCCCACCTCACAGGGCTGTCATTAAGATCAAATGAGTTCATAAAGGGAAAGTGTTTCATAAACTCAAATTTCCCAGAAAAATACAAGGTGGCGTAGGTTCTCTTCATCTCAAGTCTAGGGTCACAGAGCCTGGTTAGACAGCATCTGGCTGGCTGAACTGTGACAACCCTTTAGTGAAGCTAACCACTGTCCTCACTGGCAGCAAACCCAGCACTCTTTCAGGTCACAGGTGTTACTGACAGCGAAGAAGTAGTTCAGTGAATAGCTCTGGACACTTCTCCACAACATCTCTTTGGACGCTTAGGGACATGCACTTATTAGGATCTTACTTTCTTACACACGAAAATCCACTATCTCCTATTTTCTATACTTAACTCTTAGATTCTTGAAAAATAAAACCATGGTTAACGCATGTAAACACAATCACACAATAAATACATTTTCAACTAGGAATAAGATTTAACACATTCCAAAGTAAAAACTTAACTCATCATTTCTTGTTATAAAATTCTCCTATGTGTGTATGTATAATTTCTGTCTTTAAAAAATACTCTGAGTCTTCATATTTCATGATGTTTTGTCTAAGTATACCTTTCTGTAATCCAGACACAGGAAATCACCTATCCCCTGCTAAATTTATGTAAGTATTTCAGCTGATCGTGTTGACTCTACCTCCTCTAAGAAGACAGCTGATCCTTCAATATGTATTACATAGTACTTAACACATCACTGGAATTCTGTGAATATATGAGCATGTGTTGACTACACCAAATATTTCTTGTTTATTTATTCCGTGTTTACTCGTTCGGTCCTTAAATTATTTAACAAGCTAGTCACCTTCATGCTGTGGAAATGGAGGCAGTCTGGCATGTCGCAAGAACACAGGCTTCAGAAGTTGAGACCTCAGTTCAATTCTGGACTCTTTCACTATCACCTGAGTGACTGGACAAGTCAGCACCTGTGGCCTCATTAATTTTCTTATCTTTACGATTAAGATAATGCCACCTACATCTGCAAGTGCTGAGGCAAATGATAACTATGCGGAGAGTTTGGCACATCACAGGTGCTCCACCACACTTCCCTTCTTTCTAGTGAGAACTCTGATTTGTTCATTCCAATCTTGACACAACTGATAAAGGCTCCTCCTCCGCAAAGCTTGATATTTAAAAGCAATGCTCCTATAGCTTCTCTACCTGATAGACTTCGCCTGTCTTTGAAATCTAATCTGCCTCAATTCCCTAATCTCCCTCATCTGTTCTCATTATGACATGGGAGTGGTACTACGCAACCACAAAGAGCAGGTGGATATTGAGCAGGGAAGGCAGCTTGTCCCCACTCTTTCCTGGGGCACTGGCAAGTAAGTGTGAAGATCCTGAGCTGTATGCTCAGTCCTAGAGGCTGCCTACGTGCATCAGGTGCCTCCACATTCCTTGGTGAGCTTACTCTCAACTTATGGCACATGCCCCTTAACAAACAGTTGGCATGTCCTAATAGACATCATCCCAGATTACTCTGAAAACGTCAAACACCAGTTATGAATCTACAGGACTTACACTAGGAAAATGGAACGCTATGCGTTTCCAGGCAGCAAATAATTCTCCCATGCCTTGAAAGACATGCTGCTCCCTTTACAACTCACAAGTATTTTATAAGAGAAACTGGGATTAAAAAATCATTATTTCGGGGGCTTCCCTAGTGGTCTAGTGGGTAAAGAGTCCACCTTGCAGTGCAGGGGGCACCGGTTCCATCCCTAGCCAGGGAAGACCCCACATGTCGCGGGGCGGCTGAACTGGTGTGTCCAATTATAAGCCAGCACTCTGGAGCACATGAGCCCAGAGTCGGTGCTCTACAACGAGAGAGGCCACTGCAATGGGAGGCCCACACGGGCCAAAGAATAAAGATGGATGAAAGTAAACAACCAAAAAACCAATAAAAGAGGCCCAAATTTTTTAAAAAATCATTATTTCATGGTTGCATGTAATCGTTCGTGCACGTTATTTTTCAAAGGAGGACAAACAGATTATGTCTTCACATTGAGGTGAACCATGCTCTGCCAGTCAGGGCTGGGAGGCTGGCTCCTAGAACAGGCTCCTATTTTACTCACCTGGCATCTCGTAAAGCCTCATGGGACTCAGTGGATTGTACCCAATCTGAAGGCCACAATAAAACAGACTGCAAGTTACTCATCCAGACAACCTTTTAGAAGCCTTCAAGCTAACTCTTGATGGGGGTAGAAGCAATTATAGCTTCCCAAGAGAAACAATCACTGATGCATTCCCAACGTGAAGTGTGGCATGCAGAACCATGGCTAGAGCTTCCGCTGCCTGATCCTAACAAACACTACCATCTCAGAATAGGCTAAAACCACCTAAGATTCTAACTAAAAGTTGGACCAGCAAGTCAGAAATAACTGCCAAGTGGAGAGACAACTGACTGCCTGGCTGACAATCTTGATGCCTAGAAGGGGAGACTGCTGATGAAATTCCATGAGGAAGTTAGATCCTAAATTTACAGCAGTGTCTGGCATTAGCCTCAGTGATGGTGACCACCCTCAACTTGCTCTGCAGCCTTTCTCAGCAGCTAGTCGCCAAAGAAATCAAAGAAATAACTCAGGACACAGTCACATTTTCTCTGCCAGGTGTCCCAGTGGCCCCAAAACGCCTCACTGAATGTGCCATGAGAGCATTCCTTATTCTTCTGTTAGGGTAAATGGCAGCAAACAATGGCCCGTGTCTTCATTTCTTCCCTTAATCCCCTAATCTTCCCCTAATCTTTTTAGCCCCTTGGCAGCCCTCTCTGTAATACCTCAACAATGTTTCTTTTCAGTCCTCTTTAGGATTCTCCCATTCCCTCAATCTCAGACAGGCCCTCTCTACCTCCAGCTATAGAACAGCCTCATGTGCAGCGAGAAGGGCAGTGTCAGAGGGGGACACCCTTGCCTTGCCCTCAGATTATCGGTAGTCAGTGAGCAATCATAGAACAGCACTGAATCGGGGGGAAGCAGCCATGCATTGCATCAGGGAATTCTAGCACAACTCTTCATTATAAGCCTAAGCTCCGCTTCAAGATCAGACACCTTTGGGACTTCCCTAGTGGTCCAGTGGTTAATAATCCACCTGCTAAAGCAGGGGGACATGGGTTTGATCCCTGGTATGGGAGATGCCGCATGCCATGGGGTAACTAAGCCCATGAGCTGCAACTCCTGAAGCCTGCATGTCCTAGAGCCTGTGTTCTACAATAAGAGAAACCACTGCATTGAGAAGCCCAAGCCCCACAACTAGAGAAAGCCTGCGAGTAGCAATGAAAATACAACACAACCCCAAAACAGTAATTAATTAAAACTGAAAAAAATAAAAGATCAGATATCTCTGCCACTAATCCCCTGAACACACCCCTTCAGGCTGCTCAGAAAGGTACAAGCCAGAGGTACCGTTTTCAGCCTTTAAGACTCCCCAGTGGAGGCACTGTGCCACTCTGGCCATCCTCCCAGCACGCAAAAGGCACGAGAAAGTTCCCTTACTGAAAAGACACTGCAACAGAAGACTAGTTATGGGTGCTATGTGAAGCCAAGAACAAGTGCAATCAATTTTCTTATAGCAACAGATTCAGGTCTCCACCCAGCAGATCACAAGCAGGAGCATCACTCCCGGGACAGGAGGACGCTTCATCAGACAGACAAGATTCACATGCTTCCAGTGCTCCTCCCCAGCAGGCCTGACGACCGTACAAGTGACGGTTGTCCTCAAAGTCTTTTCTCTGCCAGGTGTCCCAGTGGCCCCAAACGCCTCACTGAATGTGCCATGAGAGCATTCCTTATTCTTCTGTTAGGGTAAATGGCAGCAAACAATGGCCCGTGTCTTCATTTCTTCCCTTAATCCCCTAATCTTCCCCTAATCTTTTTAGCCCCTTGGCAGCCCTCTCTGTAATACCTCAACAATGTTTCTTTTCAGTCCTCTTTAGGATTCTCCCATTCCCTCAATCTCAGACAGGCCCTCTCTACCTCCAGCTATAGAACAGCCTCATGTGCAGCGAGAAGGGCAGTGTCAGAGGGGGACACCCTTGCCTTGCCCTCAGATTATCGGTAGTCAGTGAGCAATCATAGAACAGCACTGAATCGGGGGGAAGCAGCCATGCATTGCATCAGGGAATTCTAGCACAACTCTTCATTATAAGCCTAAGCTCCGCTTCAAGATCAGACACCTTTGGGACTTCCCTAGTGGTCCAGTGGTTAATAATCCACCTGCTAAAGCAGGGGGACATGGGTTTGATCCCTGGTATGGGAGATGCCGCATGCCATGGGGTAACTAAGCCCATGAGCTGCAACTCCTGAAGCCTGCATGTCCTAGAGCCTGTGTTCTACAATAAGAGAAACCACTGCATTGAGAAGCCCAAGCCCCACAACTAGAGAAAGCCTGCGAGTAGCAATGAAAATACAACACAACCCCAAAACAGTAATTAATTAAAACTGAAAAAAATAAAAGATCAGATATCTCTGCCACTAATCCCCTGAACACACCCCTTCAGGCTGCTCAGAAAGGTACAAGCCAGAGGTACCGTTTTCAGCCTTTAAGACTCCCCAGTGGAGGCACTGTGCCACTCTGGCCATCCTCCCAGCACGCAAAAGGCACGAGAAAGTTCCCTTACTGAAAAGACACTGCAACAGAAGACTAGTTATGGGTGCTATGTGAAGCCAAGAACAAGTGCAATCAATTTTCTTATAGCAACAGATTCAGGTCTCCACCCAGCAGATCACAAGCAGGAGCATCACTCCCGGGACAGGAGGACGCTTCATCAGACAGACAAGATTCACATGCTTCCAGTGCTCCTCCCCAGCAGGCCTGACGACCGTTACCTGTACAAGTGACGGTTGTCCTCAAAGTCTTCCTGGCCCCATTTTCCCTTGACATCTTCAATAACGTGATTCTTCAGGAACTTTTTTAGCAGCTGGACCGTTTGCTTGCGGGTCACTTCGGGACCAAAGTTTTGGCTGCACCTCAGCAGCTCGTGGAGCCAATCCACAGCTTCGGTTGCAGTGAAACAATGTTCATAACTTTTGAAACGACAGCGATGTTTCCGTAATGGCATCTTGGTGCGAAAAAGCTCAACTGTTTCATTCCACTTGGGGCAAAACGAGAGGAAAGCAGCATGGAGTGAATTTTGAAAAGAGGTTACCATATCGCAAATATTTAAGATAATGAATGCAGTTTTTCCATTTAAAAGACTGCCTTAATAACAGAAGGAATCTTAAAGTTTTTTTTATTATTATTTATAATCTTTAAATGCTAAAGTAACATTATAAACAAAAAAAAATTATTCATTTCAATAAATATTTACTGGAGTGGTGCCAACAAGTTGTCCTTGATGTGAATTTAATGGATTTTTACATTAATGAGGAATATATGAACAAAAATAACAGCAAAAGCTGAGCCCATATGTAACAACCTGGAGGGGTGGGATGGGGAGGGAGATGGAAGGGAAGTTCAAGAGGGAGGGGATATATGTGTGCCTATGGCTGATTCATGTTGATGTCTGGCAGTAAACAACAAAAGTCTGTAAAGCTATTATCCTTTAATTTAAAAAAATAAAAGAAAAAATTTTAAAAACTGAGCCCATAATTCACTCCTTAGAGTCTTACATTTAATATGACTACCTCATTCAGCAAGTACTTAGTGTTTATTACAGGAAAGGCATTGCATGAGAAGAGGAAAAGAGATACACAAAATATACTGCCTCATGTCAAAGCATATTTAAAAATTCTACAGAATATTTTCCTATTAAAAGAAAACAAATCTAGGCACTTCCCTGGCTGTCCAGCAGTTAGGAGTCTGAGATTGCTGAAGCCACAGGTTTGATCTCTGGTCCAGGAACCAAGATCCCACATGTCACATGGTGTAACCAAATTAAAAAAAAAAAAAAATCAATCCAGACATCCACACCATTATTGCCATCTCAAAATTCAATGAAATGTTCACTGCCCTCATGGCTCAGACAGTAAAGAATCTGCCAGCAATGCAGGAGTTAGGTGTGATCCCCGGATAGGAAAGATCCCCTGGAGAAGAGAAGGGCAACCCACTCCAGTATTCTTGCCTAGAGAATCCCTATGGACAGAGGAGCCTGGCGGGCCACAGTCCGTGGGGTCACAAAGAGTTGGACACAACTGAACGACTAATCCTACGATTGTCACATGTGGTGTTCTTCCTACATAATTCCTCCATTTTCTTAAGATCTTTGTCAACCCAACAATTCTCCTAAAAGTTTCAAAAACTCAACGTCTTACTCTCATAACCATTCTCTCTTCTTTCAAGCTTCTCGTTCAAGTCTATCAATTTACAGACCCTGAACCTAATTTTTCACTTACTTTCCTACTGAAATCGGCTTTTCTGATTTCACCTTTATCTTTCAACGATAGCTCTGGTCTCAGCATATTCTTTTTATTTTGCACAGCACTGTTTCCTTGTTTTCTTCCAGGTTTCTCTTCATACTTTCTGCTGGCCAATCACCTCTGCACCTGTGGTCCATTTCTCTTCTCCCTTTGATGGCTAGCTTTCTCAGGCACAATAATTGTTCCTGAGTATACAACACCAGGTGTTTTAAGGGCCCAGGTCGGGTCTATGCATGCACGCACCCTGGATGACCAACACCAGGCAGAGCAAACACACAGTAGATCCTCAACAAGCAAACACTTAACTGGTCTTTCACTTTTCCTATTGGTTTTAAACTATCTCCTAACTTCATGCAATTTAATTCTATTCTGACTCCCAATCGTCTCTTCCTCCTGGTCCAATTCAAACATCTTTTTGCCCTCTGCATATCAATCTTTCTAGTTCACTTGACACTGCTATAAGCCATGCTCCAAATTAAATTGGTCCAGATCTAAACTTTTTTTTAACTTCTTAAAATCACACACAAAAACAGTGCAAGCTGTAGAGGAAAATAACATATAACCAGAATTTCCAAGACTAAATGATAAGTTCAACTCAAGAAAGGACAGACATTCCAACAGAAAAATGAAAAAAAAAGACACTCAACAGGCACTTCACATAAAAGAATCTCCAAATTTACCATAATACATTCAGTGATGTTCAGTCTCATTAATCAGCAGTGAAATGCAAATAAATCCACAATGCGATACTACTACATGCCTACAGAGTGGCTAAAATGAAAAAGACAGGCAATACTAAGTACCAATGGGAACATGGAACAACTGGAAATTATATGTACACTGTATAGTCCCAGCAATTCAATTCTTAAGTGTATATACATATATATATATATGTATATTATATTCTTATATATATATATGTATGCTATATTACATATAGTATATATGTATACGTATATTATATCTTACATATGTATATGTATATTATATTGATATTCTATTCTTACTTAACAGATAAAAACAACCCAAATGTCATTAACATAAGAACAGATAAAGTCATGCAATGCAACACTGTAAAGTAATAAGAATGAACAAACTATTGCTACATGCAATAACGCAGAGGAATAACATAGACAAAATGTACTTTATAACTGTTGCTTAACAACATGAGCCAAACTCAAAACGCAACACTGAGTGTTGAAATGTGCTTCTGATTCTTTCCTCTTGAATATTATTCTGTTTTTTTACTTTTAGTATCAAAAATATTATGATGGTACTATAATATAGCACCTGGCCAGGGACTTCAGAGACAAAGAAGTGCTAGATCTAGGTGTACTTGACACATATTGGCAGTGTGAACTTGGCCAAGTCAGTTCACCCCTTTATTCTCAGTAAAATGAGAATCCCCTTCATGGATCACAGCCTTGTCATGGCGAAAGGGCCTGAATGAAGCTATGAGCCATGCCGTGCAACATCATCCAAGACAGATGGGTAGGAGTGAAGAGTTCTGACAAAACACGGTCCACTGGAGGAGGGAATGACAAACCACTCCAGTATTCCTACAGAGAGAATCCCACAAAAAGGCAAAAACTGATGACACTGGAAGATGAGCTCCTCGGGGTCAGAAGGTGTCTAACATGCTACTGGGGAAGAGTAGAAGGCAATTACCAATAGCTCCGGAAAGAACGAAACATCCGGTTCAAAGCGGAAACGATAATCAGCTGTGGATGTATTTGACGGTGAAAGTCAAGTCTGATGCTATAAAGAACAATATTGTATCAAACTCCAGGAGACAGTGAAGGTAAGGGGAGCCCAGTGTGCTGCAGTCCATGGAGTCACAAAGAGTCAGACGTGATTTAGCAACTGACCAACAACAAAATGAGAGAACTGGACTAGGTAATCTTTAGAGTCCATTCAACCTCTCAGATTCAATGACAGCTATGTCTTTTAAAATTTACCAGTTGCATCAGAAGACATAGACAACTCAGAATTAAGTTCAAAGAAAGGATGAGGAGATTTAAGCCATTTTCAGAAAAAACAATTTTCTCTCTCCTCATCATTTCTTAACTAATGTTCATACAACTACTTAATACATGAGTTATAAAAATGAAAGCTATTTCAGTGAAGATGAATAAGCTGCTCATTAGCTTCCATATTCACCATGAATTGACTTACAGAGTCTGTCATTTGATTTTGGGCATAGAAATTTACCTCGCCCATATAATGTTATTTTCAGATAAGACTTTGGTACCTCAGAAAATGGAGCTGTACCTGGTTTGGGAAAGTATAGTGAGCCATGAAAGGAGGAAAGCAAGGCCTGCTCACTGTGTACCACTAGATTTTTCCCAAGCTTTTCCTAAAGATTAGATTGAGTGTGACATTGGGAGAAGATGGAAATGGTAAGTTGGGAACCAGGAAAATAAGGAGAGCTGAGGCAGAGAAGAGAGGGCTAACTGACTTAACTGATCAAAGCTGTAGAGTCCAACTGAATCACACTCAGGGAAACAGACTTTAAAATGGAGGGAAAATATCTGTAATGACTACAGAACTTTAAAAAAAAAAAAAAAAGGCTATTCTTTTGTTTTCAAAAATCTGAGTTTAAGATCAAGATTCTCAAAGAGAATAAAGATAAGCACTGCATTGATACCTAGGAAATTCTGGTGAAATTGAAGTGTTTTCATCAATTACTTACAAAATTTACCTTCCTGCTTAACTTGATCAGTCTTGGCTACATTTGACTTGAATATCACTGCTTGGGAACTGAAGACTTCTGAAGAAAAGAGTACATTTCTTCATAAATACCTTTGATAATATTTTAATGTGACTCAGAATCAAGAATGTCACATAGGCACGCTGCATCTATAGAAAGCGCTACTTCATACAATTCTGTGAACATGAGATTAAAAACAGTTTCAATTACCATGTAATTATTTTTTTAGTCTAAAGCTGGAAGAATGAGAACTGGTTACCCCAAGACCCAGTGTCTGTTTCCCTTGTATAAAAGTGAGGTGAATAAATTGGCAATTGTTCAATCGCCAAGTCGTGTCCAACTCTTCGAGGCCCCGTGAACTGCAGCACACCAGGCTTCCTGTCCGACATGCAACTCAGATGTTAAAAAAATTTACATTTCAGAAAAACAATTTTCTCTCTCCTCATCATTTCTTAACTAATGTTCATACAACTACTTAATACATGAGTTATAAAAATGAAAGCTATTTCAGTGAAGATGAATAAGCTGCTCATTAGCTTCCATATTCACCATGAATTGACTTACAGAGTCTGTCATTTGATTTTGGGCATAGAAATTTACCTCGCCCATATAATGTTATTTTCAGATAAGACTTTGGTACCTCAGAAAATGGAGCTGTACCTGGTTTGGGAAAGTATAGTGAGCCATGAAAGGAGGAAAGCAAGGCCTGCTCACTGTGTACCACTAGATTTTTCCCAAGCTTTTCCTAAAGATTAGATTGAGTGTGACATTGGGAGAAGATGGAAATGGTAAGTTGGGAACCAGGAAAATAAGGAGAGCTGAGGCAGAGAAGAGAGGGCTAACTGACTTAACTGATCAAAGCTGTAGAGTCCAACTGAATCACACTCAGGGAAACAGAATTAAAAATGGAAGGAAAATATCTGTAATGACTAAAAAAATTTAAAAAAAAAAAAAAAAGGCTATTCTTTTGTTTTCAAAAATCTGAGTTTAAGATCAAGATTCTCAAAGAGAATAAAGATAAGCACTGCATTGATACCTAGGAAATTCTGGTGAAATTGAAGTGTTTTCATCAATTACTTACAAAATTTACCTTCCTGCTTAACTTGATCAGTCTTGGCTACATTTGACTTGAATATCACTGCTTGGGAACTGAAGACTTCTGAAGAAAAGAGTACATTTCTTCATAAATACCTTTGATAATATTTTAATGTGACTCAGAATCAAGAATGTCACATAGGCACGCTGCATCTATAGAAAGCGCTACTTCATACAATTCTGTGAACATGAGATTAAAAACAGTTTCAATTACCATGTAATTATTTTTTTAGTCTAAAGCTGGAAGAATGAGAACTGGTTACCCCAAGACCCAGTGTCTGTTTCCCTTGTATAAAAGTGAGGTGAATAAATTGGCAATTGTTCAATCGCCAAGTCGTGTCCAACTCTTCGAGGCCCCGTGAACTGCAGCACACCAGGCTTCCTGTCCGTCCTGGAGTTTGCCCAAGTTCATGTCCATTGAATAGGTGATGCCATCAGCCATCTCATCCTCTGTTGCCCTCTTCCCTTCTGCAGTAAGGCAGCATTACTTTCCCTCCATAACAGAGAGTAAAGCTTTTTTGCTTTGTTTTTTAAGGTTCTTTTTGATGTGGGCAATTTTTAAAGTCTCTATTGAATTTGTTAGAATATTGTTTCTGCTTATGTTTTTCTAGGGGGGTTTGGGATTTGGTTTGGGGGATTGTTCTCCCCCCCGCTTTTTTTTGGCCTTAAGACATATTCCAATACCAAAAAAAGGCAATGCCAAAGATTGTTCTAACTACCCCACTATTGCACTCATTTCACATGCTAGCAAAGAAATGCTTAAAATCCTCCAAGCAGGGTTTCAATCGTATGTGAACCTACAACTTCCAAATATACAAGCTGGATTTAGAAAAGGCAGAGGAACCAGAGATCAAATTTACAACATCCTGGGCTTCCCCTGGTGGTCCAGTGGGTAAGGACACCGCCTTGCAGTGCAAGAGGCACCGGTTCCATCCCTGGCCTGGGAAGATCCCACGTGCCGCGGAGCAGCTGGACCGATGTGTCCAATTACCGAGCCGGAGCTCTGGAGCGCGTGCGCCCAGAGCCGGTGCTCTGCGGCGACAGAGGCCACCGCGATGGGAGGCCCACAGGAGCCAAAGAACAAAGACGGATGAAAATAGAAAAATGAAGAGATCAACAGAAGTGGCCCGCCCACTCCCCTCCCTCCCCAACCCGACCCCTGCCCAAAATAAACAAATAAATAAATCTTTAAAAAAAAAAAAAAATTTTACAACATCCTTTGAATCATAGAAAGAGCAAGGGGAATCCAGAAAACCTCTACTTCTGCTTCACTGACTAAACCCTTGGACTGTGTGCATAACAGACTGTGGAAAACTCTGAAAGAGATGCAAATACCAGACTACCTTACCTGCCTCTTGAGAAACCTGTATACAGGACAAAAAGCAACAGTTAGAACCGAACATGGAACAGTGGGCTGGTTCCAAACTGAGAAAGGATTATGTCAAGACTATATATAGTCTGGAAGAATGAGAACTGGTTACCCCAAGACCCAGTGTCTGTTTCCCTTGTATAAAAGTGAGGTGAATAAATTGGCAATTGTTCAATCGCCAAGTCGTGTCCAACTCTTCGAGGCCCCGTGAACTGCAGCACACCAGGCTTCCTGTCCGTCCTGGAGTTTGCCCAAGTTCATGTCCATTGAATAGGTGATGCCATCAGCCATCTCATCCTCTGTTGCCCTCTTCCCTTCTGCAGTAAGGCAGCATTACTTTCCCTCCATAACAGAGAGTAAAGCTTTTTTGCTTTGTTTTTTAAGGTTCTTTTTGATGTGGGCAATTTTTAAAGTCTCTATTGAATTTGTTAGAATATTGTTTCTGCTTATGTTTTTCTAGGGGGGTTTGGGATTTGGTTTGGGGGATTGTTCTCCCCCCCGCTTTTTTTTGGCCTTAAGACATATTCCAATACCAAAAAAAGGCAATGCCAAAGATTGTTCTAACTACCCCACTATTGCACTCATTTCACATGCTAGCAAAGAAATGCTTAAAATCCTCCAAGCAGGGTTTCAATCGTATGTGAACCTACAACTTCCAAATATACAAGCTGGATTTAGAAAAGGCAGAGGAACCAGAGATCAAATTTACAACATCCTGGGCTTCCCCTGGTGGTCCAGTGGGTAAGGACACCGCCTTGCAGTGCAAGAGGCACCGGTTCCATCCCTGGCCTGGGAAGATCCCACGTGCCGCGGAGCAGCTGGACCGATGTGTCCAATTACCGAGCCGGAGCTCTGGAGCGCGTGCGCCCAGAGCCGGTGCTCTGCGGCGACAGAGGCCACCGCGATGGGAGGCCCACAGGAGCCAAAGAACAAAGACGGATGAAAATAGAAAAATGAAGAGATCAACAGAAGTGGCCCGCCCACTCCCCTCCCTCCCCAACCCGACCCCTGCCCAAAATAAACAAATAAATAAATCTTTAAAAAAAAAAAAAAATTTTACAACATCCTTTGAATCATAGAAAGAGCAAGGGGAATCCAGAAAACCTCTACTTCTGCTTCACTGACTAAACCCTTGGACTGTGTGCATAACAGACTGTGGAAAACTCTGAAAGAGATGCAAATACCAGACTACCTTACCTGCCTCTTGAGAAACCTGTATACAGGACAAAAAGCAACAGTTAGAACCGAACATGGAACAGTGGGCTGGTTCCAAACTGAGAAAGGATTATGTCAAGACTATATATAGTCACCCTGCTTATTTAACTTACATGCAGAGTACACCATGTGAAATTCTGAGTTGGATGACGTACAGACTGGAGTCAAGATTGCTGGGAGAGGCTTCCCTGGTGGTCCAGTGGGTAAAGAGTCTGCCTTGCAGTGCAAGGGACACTGGTTCGATCCCTGGCCCGGGAAGATTCCACATGCCAAGTAGCGGCTGGGCCCGTGTGTTGAATTACAAGCCAGTGCTCTGGAGCGCATGCGCCCAGAGCCAGTGCTCTGCAACAAGAGAGGTCACTGCGATGGGAGGCCCACACATGCCAAAAGAATAAAAAACGATGGATGAAAAATAAACAATGTACAAAATAAAAAGATTGCCAGGAGAAATATCAATAACCTCAGATAGGCAGATGACACCACCCTTATGGCAAAAAGTGAAGAGGAACTAAAGAGTCTTTTGATGAAGATAAAGAGAATGAGAAAACTGGTCTAAAACTTCACATTTAAAAAATGAAGATCATAGCATCCGATGGCATCACTTCATAGCAAATAAGTGGGGAAACAATGGAAACAGTGACAGACTTTATTTTCTTGGTCTCCAAAGTCACTGCAGCAGTGACTACAGCCATGAAATTAAAAGATGCTTGCTCCTTGGAAAGAAAAGCTGTGATAATCCTAGACAGCTTATTAAAAAGCAGAGACATTACTTTGCCAGCAAAGGTCCATATAATCAAAGCTATAGTTTTTCCAGAAGTCATATATGGATGTGGGAGTTGTACCATAAAGAAGGCTGAGCGCCAAAGAATTGATGCCTTTGAAATTTCGTGTTGGAGAAGACTCTTGAGAGTCCCTTGGGCTGCAGGGAGATCATACCAGTCAATTCTAAAGGAAATCAACCCTGAATATTCATTGGAAGGATTGATGCTGAAGCTGAAGCTCCAATACTTTGGCCACCTGATGCAAAGAGATGACTCACTGGGAAAGGCCCTGATGCTGGAAAAAATAGAAGGCAAAAGGAGAAGCAGATGACAGAGGATCAGATGGCTGGATGGCATCACTGAGTCAATGGACATGAGTTGGAGCAAGCTCCGGGAGAAGGTGAAGGACAGGAAAGCCTGATGTGCTTCAGTTCACAGAGTCACAAAGTAGGACACAACTAAGCAATTGAACGAACTGAAGGCATATGGGTTCTTAGCTCCCTGACCAGGGATCGAACCCCCAGCCCCTGCATTGGAAGGTAAAGTCTTAACCAGGGGACACCCAGATAAGTCCCAAAAAGAGTAAAGTTTTTGAATGTCCCTGAAAAAGCAAAATCTGTATCTCATCCCTAAAGATAGACTGACCAATAGCCTTGACCCCAGATGATTTCAAGTGGTAGAAGCAACTGTGAAATGGAAGCCGATACAAAAGACACTATTTTTTTTTTTTTTTGGAACCCCTACTTGTTCGCTGCCACCTGCATCCATACCTGGAGTCCAATTTACATGTGTTGGAATTTTTTTCAGTAAATAAATCATTAGTGGTGTCTGCAGTGGATTGTCTGCAAAATGAGTGCAAAACTCCTTCCATCCTGTTCTCATCTTTTCCTGGATATATCCCTTAGGGTTTTCCTCCCCCTTATGGCAAAAGTGAAGAGGAACTAAAGAGTCTTTTGATGAAGATAAAGAGAATGAGAAAACTGGTCTAAAACTTCACATTTAAAAAATGAAGATCATAGCATCCGATGGCATCACTTCATAGCAAATAAGTGGGAAACAATGGAAACAGTGACAGACTTTATTTTCTTGGTCTCCAAAGTCACTGCAGCAGTGACTACAGCCATGAAATTAAAAGATGCTTGCTCCTTGGAAAGAAAAGCTGTGATAATCCTAGACAGCTTATTAAAAAGCAGAGACATTACTTTGCCAGCAAAGGTCCATATAATCAAAGCTATAGTTTTTCCAGAAGTCATATATGGATGTGGGAGTTGTACCATAAAGAAGGCTGAGCGCCAAAGAATTGATGCCTTTGAAATTTCGTGTTGGAGAAGACTCTCGAGAATCCCTTGGACTGCAAGGAGATCAAACCAGTCAATTCTAAAGGAAATCAAGCCTGAATATTCATTGGAAGTAATGATGCTGAAGCTGAAGCTCCAATATTTTGGCCACCTGATGCAAAGAGATGACTCACTGGGAAAGACTCTGATGCTGGGATAAATAGAAGGCAAAAGGAGAAGCAGATGACAGAGGATCAGATGGCTGGATGGCATCACTGAGTCAATGGACATGAGTTGGAGCAAGCTCCGGGAGAAGGTGAAGGACAGGAAAGCCTGATGTGCTTCAGTTCACAGAGTCACAAAGTAGGACACAACTAAGCAATTGAACGAACTGAAGGCATATGGGTTCTTAGCTCCCTGACCAGGGATCGAACCCCCAGCCCCTGCATTGGAAGGTAAAGTCTTAACCAGGGGACACCCAGATAAGTCCCAAAAAGAGTAAAGTTTTTGAATGTCCCTGAAAAAGCAAAATCTGTATCTCATCCCTAAAGATAGACTGACCAATAGCCTTGACCCCAGATGATTTCAAGTGGTAGAAGCAACTGTGAAATGGAAGCAGATACAAAAGACACTATTTTTTTTTTTTTTGGAAACCCTACTTGTTCGCTGCCACCTGCATCCATACCTGGAGTCCAATTTACATGTGTTGGAATTTTTTTTTCAGTAAATAAATCATTAGTGGTGTCTGCAGTGGATTGTCTGCAAAAATGAGTGCAAAAACTCCTTCCATCCTGTTCTCATCTTTTCCTGGATATATCCCTTAGGGTGCAGAGAACAATGAGCCTAATTCCCAAGTTAGCTGTGGCCGGAAATGCTACCGATCAAGGAGAGCAGTCTCTTCCTCCCAAATCACCTTTAAGCTTTCATAGAAAGTCGTCTAAAACCGGTTTTAGACATTATCAGATTATCACCGCTTACTCCACTATGGAATCGCTATAATCACTTGCTCCATGCCACAAAGAAATCAAGTATGCCTCAGAACTCTGATTATCAACGCTGTTCTCCCAGGGGAAAAAAGGCAGAGCTCCTTTTCGGATAGGGGTCTGAAAAGGATCTTTCAAACCAGTCGTCCGGGCCCACGCACCCCCGCCCCCGTTTTAGGTGGGGGCTGACAGAAAATGAAACATCAAGAGCCGGAAACGTGGCGAGAGCGATCCACCTGCTTAAGGTACCTTTGGAAAGAACCTCAAGTGCCACCACAAGTGACAGTCAGGATGCAGACACGCCCTGCCCGTTACGGACGGTGGGTGGCCCTAAAGTTACTGACAGACTGGACCTTTCCTCCCCCGGCTGGGGGGCGAAGGGTTCCAGAGGACCGGGAAAGGGAAGGAGGGTGCCACCGTACTCTTCCGGGCACGTTAAACCAGGAGTCGCCGTTGACTGGCAAGAACCCTGCCAGCGTCTCGGGATCCAAGTTGCGCCCATCCTCGACGGGCTGGGCCCGCGGCCGGGTGAGCCCTTCTTTAATTAAGCCTCGTCTAGAATTTGGCTGCACGAGCTGAAACACGCCCGGCCTCCAGACCTCGGCCAGGCCAGCCCTGGAAATGCTAGGACGGAGGCGCCCGCCGTCGGCCCGTAGGGAGGGGGCTCTCTTCGTCCAGACTCTGCACGCACTCACCAGCCTGGTGGCCCGGTAAGGCCCGGGCCCCACGATGCGGTGCTCCATAGCCCGCACGCAGCGGCGGCGGCTGCCGCACCAGCACCGACCCCAGATCCCGGGCCCCATTGAAACCCGACTCACGCGGCGCGCGCCAGCCGCCCCGGATCCGGGCGCGGGCCGGCCAGCGCGACTCCAATTTACATGTGTTGGAAATAAATCATTAGTGGTGTCTGCAGTGGATTGTCTGCAAAATGAGTGCAAAACTCCTTCCATCCTGTTCTCATCTTTTCCTGGATATATCCCTTAGGGTGCAGAGAACAATGAGCCTAATTCCCAAGTTAGCTGTGGCCGGAAATGCTACCGATCAAGGAGAGCAGTCTCTTCCTCCCAAATCACCTTTAAGCTTTCATAGAAAGTCGTCTAAAACCGGTTTTAGACATTATCAGATTATCACCGCTTACTCCACTATGGAATCGCTATAATCACTTGCTCCATGCCACAAAGAAATCAAGTATGCCTCAGAACTCTGATTATCAACGCTGTTCTCCCAGGGGAAAAAAGGCAGAGCTCCTTTTCGGATAGGGGTCTGAAAAGGATCTTTCAAACCAGTCGTCCGGGCCCGCACCCCGCCCCCGTTTTAGGTGGGGGCTGACAGAAAATGAAACATCAAGAGCCGGAAACGTGGCGAGAGCGATCCACCTGCTTAAGGTACCTTTGGAAAGAACCTCAAGTGCCACCACAAGTGACAGTCAGGATGCAGACACGCCCTGCCCGTTACGGACGGTGGGTGGCCCTAAAGTTACTGACAGACTGGACCTTTCCTCCCCCGGCTGGGGGGCGAAGGGTTCCAGAGGACCGGGAAAGGGAAGGAGGGTGCCACCGTACTCTTCCGGGCACGTTAAACCAGGAGTCGCCGTTGACTGGCAAGAACCCTGCCAGCGTCTCGGGATCCAAGTTGCGCCCATCCTCGACGGGCTGGGCCCGCGGCCGGGTGAGCCCTTCTTTAATTAAGCCTCGTCTAGAATTTGGCTGCACGAGCTGAAACACGCCCGGCCTCCAGACCTCGGCCAGGCCAGCCCTGGAAATGCTAGGACGGAGGCGCCCGCCGTCGGCCCGTAGGGAGGGGGCTCTCTTCGTCCAGACTCTCGCACGCACACTCACCAGCCTGGTGGCCCGGTAAGGCCCGGGCCCCACGATGCGGTGCTCCATAGCCCGCACGCAGCGGCGGCGGCTGCCGCACCAGCACCGACCCCCGAGATCCCCGGGCGCCGCAGTTTGAATCCCGAGCTCACGCGCCGCAGGCGCTGATTGGGCGGCGCGGCGGCACGTGACGGGAACTGCGGGGCGGGGCCGCAGCGGCGTGGAGAAGGAGGCGGTGGGCGACGCCTCGCAGAGCTCCCCCTGCAGGGGGAGCAACCGGCTTGAACTCGTCCCGCGTAGCGTCCGTGCCCACCGCCGCCCACCCTGTCCGCTCGCAAGCTGTCTCCGCAGTCGGGTCGATGAACTCGTGTATTTAAGAGACCGAAACCCGGCTGGGCTGGATAGACAAATCCCTGCACACTCTCCCAAGTGCACCGTGCACCTGGCGGTGCAGCCAAGATTGGGAGAAGTGGGTAGTGAAAGGGAGCGAGTGGACAGCCCCTTCAAGTGGAGAGACGGACCTGTGACACTAGATAAGAGCACTTGGCCACAGGGAGTGTCGACAGCGTGTAAGAACAATAAAGAGCTGGAGAAGAGCCCCATTCAGCTTCCTGTGTTGTTCTTTTGGTAGAGGAGTCTTTCCCTGCAATTTGAGTTGTTTTTTGGATCTGACTGAAATTTTCAGTCCTGTGCCACAGGGTTGTGAGCTGGATTTTGCTGCTCGGGATTTCTCCTCTAGACATGATTTACAATTGTTCAAAGGGACAAATGAGGTCACCACTCTATACCTACCATCTGAGCTCAAAGGTCAATCCTGGTCCCCTCAGGAACCATTTAAGATGAAATATATTGAGAAAGAGATAAGGGATCAGGTGCCCACCCTCTGTTAGTACGCGTCCTCCAGTTGCTGCATTAGGTATGTATTTAGCTGCATTTCAGAAAGTCCCCAAAATTCCTGAAATGGTACTTATTTATTACTTTTGTAATCAGAAGAGAAACAATAAAGATACATTTTTTTATTATTATTATTTCCAGTTCCCTTTTGTGGGTTTTTTTGGATTTCTGAAGTCTGTAGTGAGTGCTAAGTCACCTCAGTAGTACTCCACTTTTTGTGACCCTGTGGATCGTAGCCAGTCAGGCTCCTCTGTCCGTGGATTCTCCAGGCAAGAATACTGGAGTGGGTTGCCATGCTCTCATCCAGAGGATCTTCCTGACCGAGGGATGAAACCCACATCTCTTACCTCTATCCACATTGACTGAAGGGTTCTTTACCACTAGTGCCACCTGGGAAGCGTCCGTATAAGGTCACCAATGGGGCACAAGAGGCAGAAGGAAGAAAGGAATTTCAGAGCCTTGTCACCTGGTAACTGTCACCACCTGCCACAGCAGTAGAGCTGGGGTGTGCTAAGCTGCTTCAGTTGTGTCTGACTCTTTGTGGCTCCTCTATGGATGGGGATTCTCCAGACAACAATACTAGAGTGGGTTACCATGCCCTTCACCAGGGGATCTTCCCGACCCAGGGATCAAACCTGCATCTCTTATGTTTCCTGCATAGGCAGGTGGAGCTGGGATCTGATACAAAACACCATGTTCTGCTTCCTGAGCATTTTTCCAAGAGTCCATTATGAGCCAAAGATAAGATAGTTCATTTTTCTGGAAAAGTATATCTCTAGATAAACTACATATTCATATTCATATCTACATATTCAGAGGCCACAAAGACAGTCTCTGTAAATGTAAAGGGGCAGCTGATCATACAGTAATCATGTATGGATGTGAGAGTTGGACCATAAAGAACGCTGAGTGCCAAAGAAGTGATGCCTTTGAACTTCAGTGTGGGGGAAGGCTCTTGAGACTCCCTTGGATAGCAAGGAGATCAAAGCAGTCAATCCTAAAGGAAATCAACACTGATTATTCATTAGAAGGACAGGTGCTGAAGTTCCAATACTTTGGTCACTTCATGTGAAGAGACGACTCATTGGAAAACAGCCTGATTAGGAAAAATAGAAGGCAGAAGGAGAAGGGGGTGACAGAGGATGAGATGGTTGGATGGCATCACTGACTCAATGGACATGAGTCTAAGCAAGCTCCAAGTGCTGGTGAGGGACAGGGAAGCGTGGTGTGCTACAGTCCATGGTGCCACAAAGAGTCAGACACGACTGAGTGACTGAACAGAACTGAACTGAACTGATCATCTACCAGTCTTTCAGCATCACATAGCATCAACTGGGAAATTTCTCACCCTCTCTCTACCCTAAAATGCCAGTGCTTTCTACCTTTCTGACAAAGCTCCAGCCACAATGGTCCTCTTTCCATGTAAACCTCAAAGTCTATGTCCTGTTTTCCTACTGGGAATGTTCTTTCCCCAGCGCTTTGTAAGACTGTCTCCATCTTGCCACATAGATCTTCATTCATATTCTGTCATCACCACCTGACTTGTCACTGACATGAGGAAATTCCAAGCTGTGGAGCAAAAAGCAACAGATGCTCAAATATATTGTGGGTTTGGAAGCTGCGTTTCTAAATCACGCACCAGGGATTCCTGACTGCTAACATGCAGTCCTGCTGCTGCCTGAAAGGTCTCCCAGCTGGTTGGATGGGTCACTTTGAAAGACCCGCTCTGCTGAAACCCAAGTCACTCAGTACTTACATTCAACATGAGCCTTTCGGATTATACTGCACCTACTGAAGTCAGTTGTGTTTGTTGGTCTTTAAGCCATTAAGAATGTATTTGCCAAGGTTCTTAAAAGTTGTCATATCTGAGACAACTTCCATGGCTATTAATCTGTACTGTCACTGTTGTATTAGAAAATCTTCCTCCAAAGCTTCTGTTAACCTTACTCACTTACAGGAACGTCATATTCTTTGGAGTATGGACAAAAAAGAAAACATTAAAATATATGGAAAACATAGGGCTTCCCTGGTGGTCCAGTGGGTGAAGCCTTGCAGTGCAAGGGGTGCTGGTTCAATCCCTGGTCAGGGAAGATCCCATGTGCCGCGGAACTGCTGGACCGGTGTGTCCAATTAGAACCAGCTCTCTGGAGTGCATGCACCCAGAGCTGGTGCTCTGCGACTAGAGGCCACTGCAATGGGAGGCGCACACAGGCCAAAGAATAAAGATGGATGAAAATAAATGGATAAAAAATCAATAAAAAAAGGCCAAAAAATTGTAAAAAATAAAGGGGTATATGCCCAATTAAGTTTTTTAAAGAAGGAATTGGCATTTAGACATTTGAGTGCTAAAAATGACACAATCTCCTGAATGTGGAGAAGCATGGGTAAACCTTTAAAAAATATATATGGAAAACATAAACCCACACTATTTCATTGAAACTGTTGAATAATATTCTTATTTCACTATTAAAAAAAAATAAGTGCCCCAGAGAAATAAAGGATTTATATTCACTTATTCATTTATTTATTAAACAAGTATGTAGAAGTACTGACTATATGTCAGGCACTGTTTCAATCACTGAAATACAACAGGAGATAAAGTTCCTATTTCCCAAAGCTGACATCCTAGTTGGAGAAGGAATGAAAAGCCAACTATAATACATAAGCTGTATTGCATGTATCAGGTGATAACTGAGTTCTGGGAGAGAGGTAGAAGAAGGAAGAAGAGAAGAGAAGGTGGTGGCAAGCATGCATGCTATGTTGGCTTAGGTGGTTGGGAAAGGTCTCTCTGATGAAGCAACATTGGGTAGAAAATCGGAGAGGAATAGATGGATAGCTGTCTAAGGAAGACCTTCCAAGGCAGATGGAGTAACAGGCATGGGGAAGCCTGAGGTAGACGGGTACTTGCCAGGGCCAGGGAATACAGGGAGGGAGCCGGTGTTACTGAGGAGGGGTGAGTGAAAGGGAAAGAGGAGGATAAGCAGTTGGATACAGGGTTGGATACAGAGAGGAAAGGGGCTTTTGAGGCTACATTATGGTCTACAGGATTCAGATTTTTACTCAGAATTTTTTTAAATGTATTAGAAATTTTGAGTGTGTCAAGATTTTCAACAGGGTTTTTTAAAACATCACTCTGGCCATTGTGTCAATAATAGACTGGAATGGGAGTAAGTGTGGAGTGGAAGCAGGAAAACCAGTTAGGGATCCTGTTGTAATACACCAATAGGAAAAATAAAGACATTTGACTGGCTCAGTGCTTGGCAAGGGTTACATTCCACAAATATTTGTTGAATGAGCAAGTGATCTTTATCTCCTAAAGATCAATTCATTTTATCTATAAGTGTACTTCTTATACGTGTGTACTCTACAACATAATAGCTAACTTTTATGTTTTCAATGTAACCTATACAATGTGCTTCTGAAATTACTACTCTGTAAGTTTTTTAAAGAAGGAATTGGCATTTAGACATTTGAGTGCTAAAAATGACACAATCTCCTGAATGTGGAGAAGCATGGGTAAACCTTTAAAAAATATATATGGAAAACATAAACCCACACTATTTCATTGAAACTGTTGAATAATATTCTTATTTCACTATTAAAAAAAAATAAGTGCCCCAGAGAAATAAAGGATTTATATTCACTTATTCATTTATTTATTAAACAAGTATGTAGAAGTACTGACTATATGTCAGGCACTGTTTCAATCACTGAAATACAACAGGAGATAAAGTTCCTATTTCCCAAAGCTGACATCCTAGTTGGAGAAGGAATGAAAAGCCAACTATAATACATAAGCTGTATTGCATGTATCAGGTGATAACTGAGTTCTGGGAGAGAGGTAGAAGAAGGAAGAAGAGAAGAGAAGGTGGTGGCAAGCATGCATGCTATGTTGGCTTAGGTGGTTGGGAAAGGTCTCTGATGAAGCAACATTGGGTAGAAAATCGGAGAGGAATAGATGGATAGCTGTCTAAGGAAGACCTTCCAAGGCAGATGGAGTAACAGGCATGGGGAAGCCTGAGGTAGACGGGTACTTGCCAGGGCCAGGGAATACAGGGAGGGAGCCGGTGTTACTGAGGAGGGGTGAGTGAAAGGGAAAGAGGAGGATAAGCAGTTGGATACAGGGTTGGATACAGAGAGGAAAGGGGCTTTTGAGGCTACATTATGGTCTACAGGATTCAGATTTTTACTCAGAATTTTTTTAAATGTATTAGAAATTTTGAGTGTGTCAAGATTTTCAACAGGGTTTTTTAAAACATCACTCTGGCCATTGTGTCAATAATAGACTGGAATGGGAGTAAGTGTGGAGTGGAAGCAGGAAAACCAGTTAGGGATCCTGTTGTAATACACCAATAGGAAAAATAAAGACATTTGACTGGCTCAGTGCTTGGCAAGGGTTACATTCCACAAATATTTGTTGAATGAGCAAGTGATCTTTATCTCCTAAAGATCAATTCATTTTATCTATAAGTGTACTTCTTATACGTGTGTACTCTACAACATAATAGCTAACTTTTATGTTTTCAATGTAACCTATACAATGTGCTTCTGAAATTACTACTCTGTAAGTTCTTAGTGTTAAAGGACTATCCATATTTGCTTCTCCGTTTTGAGTCTGAAAAGATACAATACATACCTCATGCCTTGTGGTATAATTGCACATGCATACACACATGCACATACATTTTCTGCCACCTCACTGTCACACTATTAGAGTTTGAAGTTAGCTACTGAACAGTTTTAGCAAGGATCTAGCTGAATGGATTCTCCTATTTGGATACAAGTTCAATTCCTAGCATATGATAGCCATGCCTCTGTGTTGCTATAGTTAAGTATAATTCTCTAAATCCAGAAAAATGTATCTATGGTAAAAAAAAAATAACAAACATTGATTTGTCCTAGGAATTTAGGATGAACTAAAGGAGGAAGATCCTGGAGACAAGAATCACCAACGCAGCTTGTTAAAATCCCAGTGACCTAGATTGTACAGGTGGTTGGAGGTTTTGACTCCTTGCCAGCAACTGCAAAGATCCACGTACATATTTCTAATTTGGATGAGGCAGAATTTTAAAACTCTCACCTTATAGGTGTTGTGAGGCGCGCTCAGTGAAGCACCCAACTCCGCTTGTGGTAGATGGAAAACAGGTTTATTAGGCTGGCGCCAGTGACCACCCAGAAGGAACAAGATTTCCTGCGAGGGCCCCAACTGGAGACAGAGGGCAGTTTTTTAAAGGCTGGTCCAATCAATGGCGTAAGACCCTCCCCTTTGATTGAAATCGGACACACCTGCACATTCCCTCTTACAATCAACAAAATAGTCTAGGGCCTTCTTCGTAAATTGCAGTCAGTTACAGAAAACAATCAATGCTAACAGATGAATCATTACCCAGTAACCATCAGTAAACCATTATGCATTCCCTTTTACAATAGGCTAGTATGCAGAAGAATGTCATCCAGCTTGTATATGAGCTCAGTCAACCCCTAGGAGTTCGTGTTCAATATGACTTTGCTATTCTCTACTGTTTGTGTTTATGTATCTCCTAAAGATAAGTGTACTTCTTATACGTGTACTCTACAACATAATAGCTAACTTTTATGTTTTCAATGTAACCTATACAATGTGCTTCTGAAATTACTACTCTGTAAGTTCTTAGTGTTAAAGGACTATCCATATTTGCTTCTCCGTTTTGAGTCTGAAAAGATACAATACATACCTCATGCCTTGTGGTATAATTGCACATGCATACACACATGCACATACATTTTCTGCCACCTCACTGTCACACTATTAGAGTTTGAAGTTAGCTACTGAACAGTTTTAGCAAGGATCTAGCTGAATGGATTCTCCTATTTGGATACAAGTTCAATTCCTAGCATATGATAGCCATGCCTCTGTGTTGCTATAGTTAAGTATAATTCTCTAAATCCAGAAAAATGTATCTATGGTAAAAAAAAAATAACAAACATTGATTTGTCCTAGGAATTTAGGATGAACTAAAGGAGGAAGATCCTGGAGACAAGAATCACCAACGCAGCTTGTTAAAATCCCAGTGACCTAGATTGTACAGGTGGTTGGAGGTTTTGACTCCTTGCCAGCAACTGCAAAGATCCACGTACATATTTCTAATTTGGATGAGGCAGAATTTTAAAACTCTCACCTTATAGGTGTTGTGAGGCGCGCTCAGTGAAGCACCCAACTCCGCTTGTGGTAGATGGAAAACAGGTTTATTAGGCTGGCGCCAGTGACCACCCAGAAGGAACAAGATTTCCTGAGGGCCCTGACTGGAGACAGAGGGCAGTTTTTTAAAGGCTGGTCCAATCAATGGCGTAAGACCCTCCCCTTTGATTGAAATCGGACACACCTGCACATTCCCTCTTACAATCAACAAAATAGTCTAGGGCCTTCTTCGTAAATTGCAGTCAGTTACAGAAAACAATCAATGCTAACAGATGAATCATTACCCAGTAACCATCAGTAAACCATTATGCATTCCCTTTTACAATAGGCTAGTATGCAGAAGAATGTCATCCAGCTTGTATATGAGCTCAGTCAACCCCTAGGAGTTCGTGTTCAATATGACTTTGCTATTCTCTACTGTTTGTGTTTATGTATCTCATGGGGACAATATTATGCTGTACGAGTATCTCAGAATGACTCAAGCAATTGAGGAATGGACCTATTCCAATGGACCTATTCTTCACAAATGCCAAAAGCTGGAATTTGGATATACAGTCTTGACAGTGGAACATCCAAATAGACATGGCCCTTGGTTGCAAATATTAGATCAAGAGAGGAGAGTTGTGGAAAGTGAAGCTCTATCGATAAACGAGGACTTTGAGGAGGGAAGACAACAGGGAGAACAGAGGCCCTCACTGTCCCATTTCAGCCCTTCAGCTTGCTACCCTGATTGATCAGTTTCTCTGGCCCTCAAACCTGCTGCTTCACCTGGAGCTAGGCTTTTCTGCCCACTCCTGGTACTTCATCTTCTGAGATTCCTCAACCTGCCCTGAGCCAGTGATCATTTGATTAGAGGATTATCTCAGTCTCCTGGTTTCCTCCTTAGAGGCCTCAACTCTGGGCATCCGTCCAAGATTTTCTCTTCTATTTCACTGTCAAAGGCTCAAGATTCAAGTTTCCACTATAGCAAAATTACAATCTTTCCATGTGATTGAACGTTCGGGTGGTAAACAGATAGTGACATGATAAATTCCACTGCCCTTACAGCACAGCAGTTGTGTGACCCATAAGCTCTGTGCTCAGTTTCAAGAAAAATCTAAAGTAGGATAAAATGATCTGCCCTTTTAAAACACTCATTACAAATGGTTCCTGAAATAGCAAATATACTCAGTATAGCCCAAAAGAATTCAATTGACAAAGAGAAAAAAAAAAGTGGAGGACGGAAAGAATGTGCAGAACTCTTAGAAAACACTGCTGCCAGGCCTCCCAGGCAGGCAGGCACGGGTAGTTAGTAAGGTGTCTGGGGCAGAGATAAGACCCTCTGGGTGACATAAGCAGAGAGGTGAGGAGCCAAGGCCCCTGGACCACAAACAAACACAAGAGCCCAGAGAGTCAGAAGAGGGACAGTGGTCGGCAGCACCGACTAGAGCAGGACAAGGATGAGATGGTGAGACAAGAGCAGCTGGAGAACAAGGAAGGTCTGTGAGCTGCGCCTGGGGCAGGGTGTCTGTGTGCTGGGCTATCTTGAAGTGCTAACAAAGGCAACAGTGGTTATTGTGTTTGACTACAACACTGCAGCTCTTATTTTCTTTCAGAGCCAAGTGACTGAACCTGGCTTGAATTAAAAAAAAAAATAAAAAGTTATTTTAAACATTTCATCCGTATTGACGACTTCTTTATATTTTATATCTTTCTGACACAGATCTTTTTCCTTGCTTTCTTTCAAACTTTACTGGGTTATAACATATGGGCATTACCTACATGGGATTTGGGGAATTTTCACTAACTGACCACATCCTTGTAACCGGCACTCTGATCGAGAAACAAAACATGACTAGGGTCGGGGCAGACTTCCAGTCTCTTCCTGCTTAAACATAATTGCAGTGGATCTCCTACTGTGTCAGAAAACAAGAAACAAGAAGGAGCTTACCCCCAAGCTAAATTTGCCGGAGGCGGGGCGGGGGGTGGGGGCGGAGATAAAAGATAACTCACAAATAACCAGGAATTTAGTCCACCTACATTGTAACTCAAAAGATCACTATAAAAAGTTGGAGAAGCAGACGAAAAGAAAAATTAAATAAAAAACCAGAAGTTGACTACGTTCGGGTGGTAAACAGATAGTGACATGATAAATTCCACTGCCCTTACAGCACAGCAGTTGTGTGACCCATAAGCTCTGTGCTCAGTTTCAAGAAAAATCTAAAGTAGGATAAAATGATCTGCCCTTTTAAAACACTCATTACAAATGGTTCCTGAAATAGCAAATATACTCAGTATAGCCCAAAAGAATTCAATTGACAAAGAGAAAAAAAAAAGTGGAGGACGGAAAGAATGTGCAGAACTCTTAGAAAACACTGCTGCCAGGCCTCCCAGGCAGGCAGGCACGGGTAGTTAGTAAGGTGTCTGGGGCAGAGATAAGACCCTCTGGGTGACATAAGCAGAGAGGTGAGGAGCCAAGGCCCCTGGACCACAAACAAACACAAGAGCCCAGAGAGTCAGAAGAGGGACAGTGGTCGGCAGCACCGACTAGAGCAGGACAAGGATGAGATGGTGAGACAAGAGCAGCTGGAGAACAAGGAAGGTCTGTGAGCTGCGCCTGGGGCAGGGTGTCTGTGTGCTGGGCTATCTTGAAGTGCTAACAAAGGCAACAGTGGTTATTGTGTTTGACTACAACACTGCAGCTCTTATTTTCTTTCAGAGCCAAGTGACTGAACCTGGCTTGAATTAAAAAAAAAAATAAAAAGTTATTTTAAACATTTCATCCGTATTGACGACTTCTTTATATTTTATATCTTTCTGACACAGATCTTTTTCCTTGCTTTCTTTCAAACTTTACTGGGTTATAACATATGGGCATTACCTACATGGGATTTGGGGAATTTTCACTAACTGACCACATCCTTGTAACCGGCACTCTGATCGAGAAACAAAACATGACTAGGGTCGGGGCAGACTTCCAGTCTCTTCCTGCTTAAACATAATTGCAGTGGATCTCCTACTGTGTCAGAAAACAAGAAACAAGAAGGAGCTTACCCCCAAGCTAAATTTGCCGGAGGCGGGGCGGGGGGTGGGGGCGGAGATAAAAGATAACTCACAAATAACCAGGAATTTAGTCCACCTACATTGTAACTCAAAAGATCACTATAAAAAGTTGCGGAGAAGCAGACAAAAGAATTTTATGTAGTGAACAAAACAGAGCTTGACCAGATGTACCAGATATTGTGGGATTTTGTGGGGTTTTCTCTTTCATTTAAAATGAGCGAGAGACTTTCTAGGTATTCAAATCCTCTTGACTGCATTTCCTTATCTAGCTGTCTCTGAAACGTCTCTGATTGATTTGCTCCTGGAAGTAAGGACAGGGCAGTGCTTTGTTTCCACCTCAGTGACGGATTAGGAGGGAGAGAAGTTCCTCAGGTTCCCTATGAAGTGACCTCCAGTCCATCTTCCTACCAGAACCCAGAGAATTACATAAAACACAGAGGCCAGACCTGACTCCAGATCTCCTGAAAGTAGCTTCTGTGGGGTGTAGGGGGACCAGAGGAGTGAACACATTATACCAAAAAACTAAATTATATTTAATTATACCATTATTATCTGATCCTCTCCCTCAGACCAGCTGAGGTCTGGAGGTAGGGTTCTGCAGGCCCTGCCAGAGGACCTGGGAAGCAAATGCTTCTTACTTGTTCCTCTTTGCATGATGAAGTTATCAGACATAGTGTCCTAAAGGAATGTGAGATAAAGACCATAAGGAGAATTAGGTTTCTCAGCTGAGCCTGGAAAAGTACAGTGCCCAAGGAGATGGAACAGGGACAATGAGACAGGAGATTTGAGGCAGAACCTGGATTTGCTACAGAGCTGCAGGGCAAATGAGACAAGAACCACAGTTTCATCTGCTAAGGATTATTGCCCCCCAAATGGAAAGTAAACCTGATCGTATGCTATTTTGTATGATGAAGTTACCAACTTATTGGAAATGTAAAGGATGGAAAAATGTGAGCGGTAGGATTATAATTGGCAACATCTGGAACACGGGAGCTTCTACGAATGACCAGTATATTTACCATTACAAGGAGATAGGTAGAGAGTAGAGGGAGAACCCAGTGAGACATTTGAGACAAATTAAACTAATCACAGCATGTGGACATTATTTAGATCATAATTCAACCTACTGTAAACATTACAAAAACTAAGGAATTAAAAAAACAATTGTGAGACAATTGGAAGATGAAATACTGAACAGATATTTGGAGATAATCAAAAGATGTAGTTTAAAATTGTATTGTATAATAGTTAGCATTTTCCCCCCTTTCTTTTTTTGTATAATAGGTATCTTCTAAAAGACTCAATCTTTAAGAGTACGCAACAGAATCCCTTGGAGTGCTTGTGAAAATGCAGATTACTGTGCCTCACCCTCAAGAGTTCCTAATTCTGTAGAACTTTGGGAGGACTTGAAAATTCCATTCCCGACAAGCTGAATAACAAGTACATGAGAGTTCTTTGCTCCTATTCTCTCTACTCTTGTTATGTGTGTGAGGTGGATGTGATAGCCACTATACTATGGAAACAGGACTACTTTGTTATGTGTGAAGTTTCTATTTTAAAAAGTTTTTTTTTTAAGATAGGGAAAAGAAAAACATGGAAAAAACATTTGACAGTACCAATATCTACCCGTGACTTTAAAAAAAAGAATCTCTCAATAAACTAGAGAATACAAGGGATCTGCCTCAACCTAGTAAGAATCTATAAAAATCTTCAAGTAACACTGTATCTGATGAAAGACTTAATACTTTCTCCCTAAGATTAGCAACAAGACAAAAGATATCTGCTTTCACCACTTCTATTGAACACTGTACTGGAGGTTCTAGCTAGTGCAATGAGGGAAGAAAAAAAAACAGCTTCCAAACTGAAAATAATAAATAAAACCTTTTTTTTAAACAAGTGGAAAGAGGTTTATTATGCACATAGAAACAAGACCTTGTGACATTGTTGAATGGATGGATACATACCAATGGGGCAGAAATATGATTTTGCTGTTTTTGTCATTGTTTGCTTATTTGTTTAATTTCCAAAGTCAGCTTTAATACAAGAGATTTAAGAAGCATTTTCCCAACAATAGCCGGATTTTTCTAGGTAAAATGTGAGACGTACTTCATCTAACAAGTCACTGCAGTCATTTTGGATAATTCACCAGTCCTTTGTCCATCACTTTTGTTTGTTTCTTCTTGATGATTTTCTCTGAGTTTGCTGCTGTCTTCCTGATGACTTGAACTTACTCCAGGTATTTTCTTCTTCATAATTTCAATGTTATCTATACCACTCTACTTAATTGTACTCCAATTATTATATGTATGGAAGTTTTCTCACTTAAGATTGTGAACGGATTGAGTTGAGTAACCATAACTTAGTAAAACCATCTTTATTTGCAGACAGTAGCCTATGTGGAAAATTCTATGAGGTCTACAAACTAGCCACCGGAGCTAATAAGAAAGTTTTGGAATACTGTGGCAAGGACAGACACTACAGTTGGCTAGGACCTGGATGGCTGTGGGACAGGGCTTTCTATCTTTTCTGAAGTCCTTAGGAAAGTTTTGTTCGTTCTGAGCTTCCGTCCTGTCACTACCTGGAGGCTTTCCCTGACCGAGGTTGAGAGTGAATTACCTAATCATATATTTCTTCAAGGAGAGACTTCGTTAAAACAGCAGTTCTCAAACTTGTCTGCACATTGGAATCACGTGAGAAGTTTCAAAGACTCTTGGTGCCTGGGTCCCACCTCCATAGATTGTGATTTAGGTGTACTAGTGTATGGCCTGGGTATAGATTCCCAATTCTGATGTAAAATCTATGTTGAGAACCACTGCCTACAGGAATATTTCTGGCCCGGTAACTTTTCTAAACAGTGAGTTTAGGAGATGAAACTGGGCAAGAATGGCTCAGGCTCTACTGGATTTTCTGCGGTATCTGACTGCCTTTAAAGCTCACCATTTCTGCTTCGCTACTATGAGCTATAAATTGTATGATAACAGGCCTGGTGGCAAGGAGCAGAGGGAACAGGTGGGAGAAGCCTATGGTGGCCCAGAAGTGACTGTGATAAGGTAAGTCTAGCTAATCAGATATAAGGAGGTCCACTTAGTCAACAGGCTTAAAGTCTAAAACTGAAAAACTTACCTTCCCAACATTTCTTTGAAGAAAGTTCAAAGAATAATGACACCTATATACTAGCTGCATACGTCTGCTACATATATTGAACACAATTGAATGTATGAAACAATGTAATACAATTGCATAAATTCAGTTCAGTCACTCAGTCCTGTCCAACTTTGCAACCCCGTGGACTGCTCGACGCCAGGCCTCACTGTCCCTCACCATCTTCCCAGAGTTTGCACAAATTCATGTCCACTTAGTCGATGATGCCATCCAACCATCTCATTCGCTGTCATCACCTTCTTCTGCCTTCTATTTTTCTCAGAATCAGGGTCTTTTCAAATGAGTCGTCTCTTCGCATCAGGTGGCCAAAGTATTAGACCTTCAGTTTCAGCATCAGTCCTTCCAGTGAATAATCAGTGCTGATTTCCTTTAGGATTGACTAGTGTGATGTCCTTGCTGTCCAAGGGACTTTCAAGAGCCTTCCCCAACACTGCAGTTCAAAGGTATCACTTCTTTGGTGCTCAACCTTCTTTATGGTCCAACTCCCACACCCATACATGACTACTGGAAAAACCATAGCTTTGATTTTGGACTTTTGTTGGCAAAGTAATGTCTCTGCTTCTCAAACTTGTCTGCACATTGGAATCACGTGAGAAGTTTCAAAGACTCTTGGTGCCTGGGTCCCACCTCCATAGATTGTGATTTAGGTGTACTAGTGTATGGCCTGGGTATAGATTCCCAATTCTGATGTAAAATCTATGTTGAGAACCACTGCCTACAGGAATATTTCTGGCCCGGTAACTTTTCTAAACAGTGAGTTTAGGAGATGAAACTGGGCAAGAATGGCTCAGGCTCTACTGGATTTTCTGCGGTATCTGACTGCCTTTAAAGCTCACCATTTCTGCTTCGCTACTATGAGCTATAAATTGTATGATAACAGGCCTGGTGGCAAGGAGCAGAGGGAACAGGTGGGAGAAGCCTATGGTGGCCCAGAAGTGACTGTGATAAGGTAAGTCTAGCTAATCAGATATAAGGAGGTCCACTTAGTCAACAGGCTTAAAGTCTAAAACTGAAAAACTTACCTTCCCAACATTTCTTTGAAGAAAGTTCAAAGAATAATGACACCTATATACTAGCTGCATGCGTCTGCTACATATTTTTGAACACAATTGAATGTATGAAACAATGTAATACAATTGCATAAATTCAGTTCAGTCACTCAGTCCTGTCCAACTTTGCAACCCCGTGGACTGCTCGACGCCAGGCCTCACTGTCCCTCACCATCTTCCCAGAGTTTGCACAAATTCATGTCCACTTAGTCGATGATGCCATCCAACCATCTCATTCGCTGTCATCACCTTCTTCTGCCTTCTATTTTTCTCAGAATCAGGGTCTTTTCAAATGAGTCGTCTCTTCGCATCAGGTGGCCAAAGTATTAGACCTTCAGTTTCAGCATCAGTCCTTCCAGTGAATAATCAGTGCTGATTTCCTTTAGGATTGACTAGTGTGATGTCCTTGCTGTCCAAGGGACTTTCAAGAGCCTTCCCCAACACTGCAGTTCAAAGGTATCACTTCTTTGGTGCTCAACCTTCTTTATGGTCCAACTCCCACACCCATACATGACTACTGGAAAAACCATAGCTTTGATTTTGGACTTTTGTTGGCAAAGTAATGTCTCTGCTTCTTAATAAGCTGTCTAGGTTTGTCATACATTTTCTTCCAAGGAGAAAGCATCTTTTAATCTCACGGCCGCAGTCACTGTCGGCAGTGACTTTGGAGCCCAAGAAAATAAAGTCTGTCACTGTTTCCATTGTTTCCCCATCTATTTGCCACGAAATGATGGGACTGGGTGCCATGACCTTAGTTTTTTTGAATGTTGAGTTTTAGGCCAGCTTTTTCACTCTCCTCTTTCCCTTTTATCAAGAGGCTCTTTAGTTCCTCTTCACTATCTGCCATTAAAGGGGTATCATCTTTTGATATTTCTGTCGGCGGCCTTTATTACAGCTTGTGCTTCATACAGTCTGGGATTTTACATGATGTACTCTGCATATAAGTTAAATAAACAGGGTGACAACATAGAGCTTAGATATAACCCTTGCCTAATTTGGAACCAATCCATTGTTCCATGTCCAGTGTTAACTGTTGCTTCTTGATCTGCATAGAGGTTTGTGTAACAAATTGCTACATTGCTAACACTGTGTTTCATTTGTCATCTTTCTCTCTCTCCTCTTCTTCCCACCTTTTTCTTGTGTGTGTGTATGTGTGCCTGAATCTGAATAGTTTAATAGGTATCTCTTAAGGAACAAAGGCATTTGCTACTCAACTATGAAGAACTTTAAAATTGATATGTTATAATCTAATATACAATCCATATTTAAATTTCCCTGATTTACCTCAAAAGTTCCTTTATATCTGTTTTAAAGACTGCATTTAATGGTCTTGTCCCTTTATTCTCGATAAACGAGAATGATCTTCCTCCTTTTAAGAAGACACTGACAACTTTGAAAACGTCAGACTCTCTGTCATAAAATAGGCCATCATGATGCTTTCTTATTATTAATTCATGTTAAAGATAAAGCAAGAATACTAGGTTTGTGAGGTGGTGTGCTTCCAATTTCACCTCATCAGGAAGAACATAATGTCAGTGTGTTCCAGTATCTCCAATGCTGGATTTAATTACTTGGGCTAAGGTGGTGCCCACCAGATTTCTTCATTTTAAAAATATTTTTTCCCTTTATATTTAATAAATAACCTGTTGGATGATACTGTGAACCCACAGGAATATCTTGTTCCCCAACCAGCTCACATCCACAGTTTTAGCTTCTGTGGATAATCAGTTATCGCAAAGATGTTTGCAAATAGTGATTTTCCACTTCTATCATTCCTTCTACATTTTTAACTGCTGTTCTTTATAAAGAAGACTTTTCTCCCTTCCCCTTACTGCCTGCGTTTTAAAGTAACATTATGAACTCATGAATCCCTTCTTTATTTAATGAATTATGATCCATTACTTGATGATGAGATCCATTACTTGATCAAAAAGATCATCATCTTTTTGAAACCAGCTCTTGAATTGTTTCCATATGTCTCCATTAGTTTTTAAAGGGTGTCTTTATTTCTGCTACATGATATTTAAGCTTATCTAATATATTTCCTTTTCCAGACCTGGAGTCAACTATTTCTCCAAGAAGTACCTATTGCTTTTAATTGGAAATGATATTTATTATACTTTTTCTTTTTGATACAAACAGTGAATTTTTTTACTCTTTATCTGCCTGACTCCTGCATCTATCTCCAAGTTTGTTCCAAACAAACCGGTGAAAAATAGGTGCTATGTATTATCCCCTCTACTCCTCAATACCTGACCCAGAGTAATATAAACTAGGCTCACAACTCATCTTTACATTACTATATTTACATTACTAATTAATTTTTGAATGTTGACACTGCCCTAAGCATCCAGGATTAAAATTTGAACTCAGGGACTTCCCTGGTGGTATAGTGGTTAAGACTCTGGGCTCCCAATGCTGGGGGCCTGGGTTCAATCCCTGGTCAGGGAATTAGATCCCATATGCTGCAACTAAGATCAAAACCAGCCAAATAAATAAATAATGAAAAAATTATTAAAAAGAAACAAAAAAGTAAACTCAGACAAACACAATCATGGCCTTCCTGTGCTTACAGTCTGGTGGAGAAGGGAAATATGAATCAGATAGTTACATAAACATTTAGTTTAAAATGTTGTAAGTGCTCTAGAAACAGGCACACTGAGTTCTAGACATACAACAGGAAGTCTGGTATATTCTAGATTGGGGACTGTACCATTAAAATGGGAACTGAGAGAAACTTCACTAGCCATCCAGTGGCTAAGACTCTGCGCTTTTACTTCAGGGAGTATGGGTTTGACCCCTGGTTGGGGAACTAAGATTCCATTTAACGTGGTACAGCCAAAAAAAAGGAGATTTACTCAGTTCAAGGGAAAGAGGCTTTTATGTGTGTTAGGGGCAGTGGTCAGTGAGGGCAGAGAGTATATGAGTAGTGGGTCTAACAGGTTCCAGACAGTGGTAAAGAGAGGAACTTGGAATATCTGAGAAACAAACAAACAAAATGCTGAGGTCTTTATTCAGTCATTGTTTTTTAGTCACTAAGTCATGTCTGACTCTCTGCTACCTCATGGACTGTAGCACTCCAGGCTTCCCTGTCCTTCATCATCTCCCAGAGTTTGCTCAAACTCATGTCCATTGAGTCGGTGATGCCATCCAACCATCTCATTCTCTGTCACCACCTACTCCTCCTGCCCTCAATCTTTCCTAGCATCAGCGGTTTTTGATACAAACAGTGAATTTTTTTACTCTTTATCTGCCTGACTCCTGCATCTATCTCCAAGTTTGTTCCAAACAAACCGGTGAAAAATAGGTGCTATGTATTATCCCCTCTACTCCTCAATACCTGACCCAGAGTAATATAAACTAGGCTCACAACTCATCTTTACATTACTATATTTACATTACTAATTAATTTTTGAATGTTGACACTGCCCTAAGCATCCAGGATTAAAATTTGAACTCAGGGACTTCCCTGGTGGTATAGTGGTTAAGACTCTGGGCTCCCAATGCTGGGGGCCTGGGTTCAATCCCTGGTCAGGGAATTAGATCCCATATGCTGCAACTAAGATCAAAACCAGCCAAATAAATAAATAATGAAAAAATTATTAAAAAGAAACAAAAAAGTAAACTCAGACAAACACAATCATGGCCTTCCTGTGCTTACAGTCTGGTGGAGAAGGGAAATATGAATCAGATAGTTACATAAACATTTAGTTTAAAATGTTGTAAGTGCTCTAGAAACAGGCACACTGAGTTCTAGACATACAACAGGAAGTCTGGTATATTCTAGATTGGGGACTGTACCATTAAAATGGGAACTGAGAGAAACTTCACTAGCCATCCAGTGGCTAAGACTCTGCGCTTTTACTTCAGGGAGTATGGGTTTGACCCCTGGTTGGGGAACTAAGATTCCATTTAACGTGGTACAGCCAAAAAAAAGGAGATTTACTCAGTTCAAGGGAAAGAGGCTTTTATGTGTGTTAGGGGCAGTGGTCAGTGAGGGCAGAGAGTATATGAGTAGTGGGTCTAACAGGTTCCAGACAGTGGTAAAGAGAGGAACTTGGAATATCTGAGAAACAAACAAACAAAATGCTGAGGTCTTTATTCAGTCATTGTTTTTTAGTCACTAAGTCATGTCTGACTCTCTGCTACCTCATGGACTGTAGCACTCCAGGCTTCCCTGTCCTTCATCATCTCCCAGAGTTTGCTCAAACTCATGTCCATTGAGTCGGTGATGCCATCCAACCATCTCATTCTCTGTCACCACCTACTCCTCCTGCCCTCAATCTTTCCTAGCATCAGAGGTTTTTCCAATGAGTCTGCTATGGTAAAAGGCTGTAGAGTAGCTGGCAGACTGGGCAGATGGTGACTTCATAGGACCTTGAGAGCATGTTAAGCATTTTAGTCTTTATTATCCAGGTAATAAGAAGCCCTTAGAGGGCTCAAGCAGGAGAGACGCATAATTTGATCTATATTTTATTTTATTTATTTTTATTTTTTTAAAGATTTATTTATTTATTTATTTTGGGTGGGGTCGGGTTGAGGAGGGAGGGGAGCGGGCGGGCCACTTCTATTGGGCTTTCATTTCTCCACTTTCATCCGTCTTTGTTCTTTGGCTCCTGTGGGCCTCCCATCGCGGTGGCCTCTGTCATCGCAGAGCGCTGGCTCTGGGCGCATGTGCCCCAGAGCTCCGGCTCGGTGATTGGACACATCAGTCCAGCCTCTCCGCGGCACGTGGGATCTTCCCAGGCCAGGGATGGAACCGGTGCCCCTTGCACTGCAAGGAGGTGTCCTTATCCACTGGACCACCAGAGGAAGCCCCTGCTCTATATTTTAAAATTAATATTGATGAAACGCAAAAAAGACTGGCTAGGGCTTCCCTGGTGGTCCAGTGGATAAGGACACCGCCTTGCAGTCCAAGGGGTGCCGGTTCGATCCCTGGCCTGGGAAGATCCCACGTGCCTCCAAGCGGCTGGACTGATGTGTCCAATCACCGAACCGGAGCTCTGGAGCACATGCGCCCAGAGCCAGCGCTCTGCAACGACAGACGCCACTGTGATGGGAGGCCCACAGGAGCCAAAGAACAAAGATGGATGAAAATAGAGAAATGAAAGACCAGTAGAAGTGGCCCACCCGTCCCCCTCCCTCCCCAGCCCACCCCCCAAAAGATAAATAAATAAAATAAATGTTTAAAAAAAAAAGACCTGCTAAGTCAAGAGCACACATTAGCACTCCAGCCAGGAGGTTCTTTGCAGTCATGCAGAGAGCTGGCAAGTTCTAGGGTGAGGGCTATAAACATCACTGGCACTTCCTGTACCTAAAGCTAGCACACACCCATTTTGTGGCTCTCTAAAGATTTCTACAGACAACAGGAAATCTAGTTAATGGCCTTCTCTTTGAACCCAACTCCACACTGCTTCGCAGCTTCGACTCTCTGTCCCCCCGCCTGCCACCTTTATTGATTAGAGAAAGCATGGAAGTTTCTCCTTTCTTCAAGAAGGAAAACAGAGGAGTGAAATTGGAATTGATAATGGTGAGAGTTTAGGAACACATAGATACACAAAGCCAGTAAGTCTCTGAGCACAGGGCTTATCTTTGCCCTTCCCTTACTGAGAAGTATCTACCTTTTTGCACTCATAAGATGTAGCACTGCTAAAACCCTGGTGTGTCTCATCCGTGGAGAGGTGGAGAATATTAGCCTTGATAGCTGGGAGGAAGAGAATTCAGAGAATAACCTGAACAACTTCTAAAAGTTATGTATAATTTGTGAGGCATGTTGTTGTTGTTGTTGTTGTTCAGCTCCTCAGTCATGTCTGACTCTCTATGAAACCATGGACTGCTCCATGACAGGCTTCCCTGCCCTTCACCATCTCCCGGAGCTTGCTCAAACGCATGTCCATTGACTCTGTGATGCCATCCAACCATTTCATCCTCTGTCTGCCCATTATTCCCCTTTCCACATCTTTTCCAGCACCAGGGTCTTTTCCAAACGCCAACTCTTCGCATCAGGTGGCCACAGTATTGGATCTTCAGCTTCAGCATCAGTCCTTCCAATGAATATTCAGGGTTGATTTCCTTTAGGATTAACTTATTTGATCTCCTTCCTGTCCGAGGGACTTTCAAGAGTCTTTCCCAAAGTCAGAGTTAAAGGCATCAATTCTTTGGTGCTCAGTCTCCTTTATGGTTCAGTTCTCAGATCCATACATGACTACTGGGGAAACCATAACTTTGACTCTACGGATCTTTGTCGCCAAAGTGATAGCTCTGCTTTTAGATATGTTGCTGAGGTTTGTCATAGCCTTTCTTCCAAGGAACAATTTAATTTCATGGCTGCAGTCACCAACCACAGTGATTTTGGAGCCCAGGAAAATAAAGTCTGTCACTGTTTCCATTGTTTCCCCATCTATTTGCCATGAAGTGATGTGACCAGATGCCATGATCTTAGTTTATTATATTTTTCTTTTCCCCCATCATGCCTCTTTTATTTATATTTGTTTTTGTCCATCTTTTTTATGCTTTGGCATGTGTGGGTTTCCCACCGCAGTGGACTCTCTCACTACAGAGCACTAGCTCTGGGCGTATGCGCTCCAGAGTGCTCGCTCGTAATTAGAAACACTGGTCCAGCCACTCCATAGCATGTGGGATCTTCCTGGGCTAGGGATCAAACTGGTGCCCTTTGCACTGCAAGGCATACTCTTTACCCACTGGGCCACCAGGGAAGTCCATGATCTTAGTTTTTTGAATGTTGAGTTTTAGGCCAGCTTTTTCATTCTCCTCTTCCACCTTTATTAAGAGGCTCTTTAGTTCCTCTTTGCTTTCTGCCATTAGGGTGGTATCATCTGCATACCTGAGGTTACTGACATTTCTCCTGGCAATCTTTACTGGATGCTTTATCCAGCCCAGCAATTATTTCACATGATATACTCTGCATATAAGTGAAATAAGCAGGGTGACAATATACAGCCTTGATGTATTCCTTTCCCAATTTGCAGCAAGCCCATTGTTCCATGTCTTGTTCTACTTGTTGCTTCTTGATCTGTATACAGGTTTCTCAGGAGGCAGGTAAGGTTGCCTGGTATTTGCATCTCTTTCAGAATTTGCCAGTTTGTTGTGATTCATACAAAGACTTTAGCATAGTCAGTGAAGCAGAAGTAGATGTTTTTCTGGAATTCCCTTGCTTTTCCTATGATCCAGCAAATGTTGGCAATTTGATCTCTGGTTCCTCTGCCTTTTCTAAATCCAGCTTGTACATTTGGAAGTTCTTGGTTCACGTACTGTTGAAGCCTAGCATTACATTGCTAGCATATGAAATGAGTGTGCTGGTGGGGTAGTTTGAACATTCTTTGGCATTGCCCTTCTTTGGGATTGGAATGAAAATTGACATTTTCCAGTCTTGTGGCCACTGCTATTTTCCAAATTTGCTGGCATATTTTGTGCAGCACTTTAATAGCATCATCTTTTAGGATTTGAAATGGCTCAGCTGGAATTCCATCACCTCCACTACTTTTGTTGGTAGTGATGCTTCCTAGGGCCCACTTGACTTCACACTCCAGGATGTTTGAGTCTAGGTGAGTGATCACACACACCATCATGGAAGTGCTCTAAAAAAATGTTTAAGCTTTCCAACTTCTTTACAATGGTAGCAGAACTTTCACCAAATCTGACTGACACAGTAAATGAAAAAAGGAAGGAGTAACATAATGTTACCATCTTAACCATTTTCAAGTGTGCAGTTCAAGTAGTGTTAAGTACATTCATATTGTTGTGGAACTAATCTCCAGAAATCTTTTCATCTTGTGAAACTGAAACTCTGTACTTATTAAATCCCTAATCCTCTCTTTGCCCAGCCCCCTGGCAACCACCTCTCTACTCTCATCTCTATGACTATTCTATGTACCTTATATAAGTGGAGTCATACAGTATTTGTCTTTTTGCATCTGGCTTATTTTATTCACCAAATGTCTTTAAGGTTGTAACAGGCTTATGGAATTCCCTTTCTTTCTTTCTTTTTTTTTTTCCAGCTATGCTGGAATCTTAGTTCAATCTTACTTTCCTAAGCACATATTGAACCTGTACCCTTGCATTGGAAGCATACAGTCTTAACCACTTGACCACCAGGGAAGTCCCAGAAAGTCCTTCCTTTTTAAGACTGAATGATATTCCATTGCATGAATAGACCACAGTTGGCTTATGCATTCATCCATAGATGGACACTTGAGCTACTTCCATCTTTCAGCTAATCTAAAGAATGCTATGAAAGAGAACTGACTTGTTGCCAAAGTGGAGAGAATTGAGGGAGGGATGGAATGGGAGGTTGGGATTAGAAAATGGAAATTTTATATATAGAATAAATAAACAACAAGTTCTACTGTATAGCAAGGGAACTATATCCAATCTCCTAGGATAAACCATAATGTAAAAGAATACAAAAAACAATGTATATATGTGTATAACTGAGTCACTTTGTTGAACAGCAGGAATTAACATAAAATTGTAAATCAACTATACTTCAATCAATCAATAAAAGGAGAATTAAAAAAAAAAATGCGGGCTTCCCTGGTGGTCCAGTGGGTAAAGACACTGCCTTGCAGTGCAAGGAGCGCCAGTTTGATCCCTGGCCTGGGAAGATCTCACATGCTACAGAGAGGCTGGACTGATGTGTCCAACTACTGAGCCGGAGCTTTGGAGCGCATGTGCCCGGAGCCAGGGCTCTGCAGTGAGAGAGGCCACTGCTATGGGAGGCTCACACAGGCCAAAAGAACAAAGATAGATGAAAATAGATAAATGAAAGACCAATAGAAGCGGTCAAAATAAAGGAAAAAAAAAAAAAACAAGAATGCTATAAACACAGATGTACAAACATCTCTTTGAGACCCTTCAATTCTTCAGAATATATACCCAAAGATGGAATTGCTGGATCATATTTTTAATTTTTTGAGGAACTACTAAGGTTTTTTCCATCACAGCTACCAAAAGATTTCAAGTGTCTCCAATTTACCAACCTTCAGAATTTCTTTTTAACAGTAGCCACTAATGAGTGTGCATTTATTTTTTAAAAGTATGTATACTTATTGCAGTAATTAAATATATAGAAAAGTGTAAATGAAAGAAACAATAAGGCCAAAACTTTTTAAAGATTCCATTTTAAAATGAGAATGCATAGGGTTGATATGTAAATAGCTATTCAAAAAAAAAAAAAAAGGCAAAGCAAATAGATTGGTTAGTAGAAGAGTGAGCAAAGGACAGGCACTGGAGGGTGACCAGGGATGAAAAAGAAGTAGCCAATTATTATGTGAAAGGGTTGATGCTGGGTGTTGGGGAGATAAGGTCCAGGAGCTTCCCTAGTTCACTGGCTACTGCCACTGATGAGGACAAAGTTGAAGGGGCCTCATTCGGCTAATGTAGCTGGAGGTTGGGATTAGAAAATGGAAATTTTATATATAGAATAAATAAACAACAAGTTCTACTGTATAGCAAGGGAACTATATCCAATCTCCTAGGATAAACCATAATGTAAAAGAATACAAAAAACAATGTATATATGTGTATAACTGAGTCACTTTGTTGAACAGCAGGAATTAACATAAAATTGTAAATCAACTATACTTCAATCAATCAATAAAAGGAGAATTAAAAAAAAAAATGCGGGCTTCCCTGGTGGTCCAGTGGGTAAAGACACTGCCTTGCAGTGCAAGGAGCGCCAGTTTGATCCCTGGCCTGGGAAGATCTCACATGCTACAGAGAGGCTGGACTGATGTGTCCAACTACTGAGCCGGAGCTTTGGAGCGCATGTGCCCGGAGCCAGGGCTCTGCAGTGAGAGAGGCCACTGCTATGGGAGGCTCACACAGGCCAAAAGAACAAAGATAGATGAAAATAGATAAATGAAAGACCAATAGAAGCGGTCAAAATAAAGGAAAAAAAAAAAAAACAAGAATGCTATAAACACAGATGTACAAACATCTCTTTGAGACCCTTCAATTCTTCAGAATATATACCCAAAGATGGAATTGCTGGATCATATTTTTAATTTTTTGAGGAACTACTAAGGTTTTTTCCATCACAGCTACCAAAAGATTTCAAGTGTCTCCAATTTACCAACCTTCAGAATTTCTTTTTAACAGTAGCCACTAATGAGTGTGCATTTATTTTTTAAAAGTATGTATACTTATTGCAGTAATTAAATATATAGAAAAGTGTAAATGAAAGAAACAATAAGGCCAAAACTTTTTAAATATTCCATTTTAAAATGAGGATGCATAGGGTTGATATGTAAATAGCTATTCAAAAAAAAAAAAAAAAAAAGGCAAAGCAAATAGATTGGTTAGTAGAAGAGTGAGCAAAGGACAGGCACTGGAGGGTGACCAGGGATGAAAAAGAAGTAGCCAATTATTATGTGAAAGGGTTGATGCTGGGTGTTGGGGAGATAAGGTCCAGGAGCTTCCCTAGTTCACTGGCTACTGCCACTGATGAGGACAAAGTTGAAGGGGCCTCATTCGGCTAATGTAGCTGGAGGTGTGTCCAAATCACTCTGTTCTGTCCTGCACAGACTACAACCCCAACTGGTTTATCCACTGAACACAAGAAAATGGAAGCTAGATGGCCAGAGGAAACATTTCCTTCCCTAATCTGAAACCAATGACATATTTAGAATGCTCCACAGAATACACATAAATGAATTGCGCCCTTAAAAAATGCTAAAAACACAAATGAGATGATTAAACCACACATTTTGTTTTAGAGACAAGAATGATGGGAGACAGTTTTGGAAAAGCAAGACTATTAAAGCACTCCGTCCAGACAGTAGTCTACCCTGCATTCCTGTCCGTTATCCTGCTGGTAGTGAGGCACCTCACCTGGGAAATGCTGAAGGTACAGCAGCTCCAAACCACCAATCTATGTGGCCCTCAAATGCTTTGAAACACCTCCTGTTAAGAGGTGGGCTATTTGTCTCCCCAAGGAATCCAGTGGGCTTGTGACTGTTTCAGCAGATAAAAGTATGGCACAAGTGATTCCCTATGATTTCTGGAGCTGGGTCCCAAAAGTCACGCGGTTCCCTGCAGTTTGCTTGGACCACTCACGACAGAAGTTCCGTTACTGGGCCCTCCCTCTAGAAACTCAGCTGCCGTGCTATTAAAAGCCCAGCTTGGGAGAGGCCAAGTGCTGGTGCTGGTTGATACCCCATCTGAGTCCAGCCTTGGAGTCATCTCAGTCCAAGTACCAAACAAAATCCAGTGATTAGTTTTTTCCATCAAGCTAAATTAAAGTTTTTTTGGTAAAAGTAAAAGTATGTATACTTATTGCAGTAATTAAATATATAGAAAAGTGTAAATGAAAGAAACAATAAGGCCAAAACTTTTTAAATATTCCATTTTAAAATGAGGATGCATAGGGTTGATATGTAAATAGCTATTCAAAAAAAAAAAAAACGGCAAAGCAAATAGATTGGTTAGTAGAAGAGTGAGCAAAGGACAGGCACTGGAGGGTGACCAGGGATGAAAAAGAAGTAGCCAATTATTATGTGAAAGGGTTGATGCTGGGTGTTGGGGAGATAAGGTCCAGGAGCTTCCCTAGTTCACTGGCTACTGCCACTGATGAGGACAAAGTTGAAGGGGCCTCATTCGGCTAATGTAGCTGGAGGTGTGTCCAAATCACTCTGTTCTGTCCTGCACAGACTACAACCCCAACTGGTTTATCCACTGAACACAAGAAAATGGAAGCTAGATGGCCAGAGGAAACATTTCCTTCCCTAATCTGAAACCAATGACATATTTAGAATGCTCCACAGAATACACATAAATGAATTGCGCCCTTAAAAAATGCTAAAAACACAAATGAGATGATTAAACCACACATTTTGTTTTAGAGACAAGAATGATGGGAGACAGTTTTGGAAAAGCAAGACTATTAAAGCACTCCGTCCAGACAGTAGTCTACCCTGCATTCCTGTCCGTTATCCTGCTGGTAGTGAGGCACCTCACCTGGGAAATGCTGAAGGTACAGCAGCTCCAAACCACCAATCTATGTGGCCCTCAAATGCTTTGAAACACCTCCTGTTAAGAGGTGGGCTATTTGTCTCCCCAAGGAATCCAGTGGGCTTGTGACTGTTTCAGCAGATAAAAGTATGGCACAAGTGATTCCCTATGATTTCTGGAGCTGGGTCCCAAAAGTCACGCGGTTCCCTGCAGTTTGCTTGGACCACTCACGACAGAAGTTCCGTTACTGGGCCCTCCCTCTAGAAACTCAGCTGCCGTGCTATTAAAAGCCCAGCTTGGGAGAGGCCAAGTGCTGGTGCTGGTTGATACCCCATCTGAGTCCAGCCTTGGAGTCATCTCAGTCCAAGTACCAAACAGTGTGGATAAGGAAGTCTCCAGATGATTTCAGCCCTCTGCCTTTCAAGGCATTCCCAGTCTTCTGAATCTCAGAAAAAGAGGCCCCAGTCATCCCGGAAGAGAGATGAGTAACATATGCTGTGTCTTGTCTACACTCCTGATTCACAGAAGCTGTGGACATTTGTGTTTCAATGCCTCTGTCCATGTCTTTGGGATCATTTGTTGTGGAACAGTACATAACCCAAACAGTTAAACTACTAGCACTGTAAAGAAAATAATTTCAACTACTGGTTAAGACTGATTAAGAGTGGTTAAAACAGGGCTTCCCCTGGTGGTCCAGTGGGTAAGGACCACTGGACCTGCAGTGCAAGGGGCGCCAGTTCCAGCCCTGGCCTGTGGGAAGATCCCACGGGCTGCAGAGCGGCTGGACTGATGTGTCCAATTACCGAGCCAGAGCTCTGGCGCGCGTGCGCCCAGAGCCGGTGCTCTGCAGCAACAGAGGCCACTGCGATGGGAGGCCCACAGGAGCCAAAGAACAAAGACGGATGAACATAGAGAAACGAAAGACCAATAGAAGTGGCCTGCCTGCTCCCCTCTCTCCCCAACCCGAACCCCGCCCAAAATAAATAAATAAATAAATCTTAAAAAAAAAAAAAAAAAAAGAGTGGTTAAAACAGTTAAATTACTAGCACTACAAAGAAAATAATTTCAACTACTGGTTAATCAACTACTGATACACCTGCATCTAGTAGAAGAATTAGGGTAGTTACAGGTACTTACAAATCAAAAAGTATAGTCTATTGAGCTAGCAGTCACTTTCTAGGAATGCTGTCCTCATTCCACAGACAGATTATTCTTATAAAGTGAAAATCCTAATAGGGCTGTGGAGGTAGATCATTTTTTATCTAACAGGTCAATTTCTCATCGGTGTAAATATCCTATGTCTGTGGGAGCTTTATGATAATGTTAGATGACAAAGAGAATGTCCTGTAGGATTCCCCATGCAGATAAAAGGAGATTTTGCCCTAGTGGCTGTTACTGGGCCCTCCTCTAGAAACTCAGCTGCCGTGCTATTAAAAGCCCAGCTTGGGAGAGGCCAAGTGCTGGTGCTGGTTGATACCCCATCTGAGTCCAGCCTTGGAGTCATCTCAGTCCAAGTACCAAACAGTGTGGATAAGGAAGTCTCCAGATGATTTCAGCCCTCTGCCTTTCAAGGCATTCCCAGTCTTCTGAATCTCAGAAAAAGAGGCCCCAGTCATCCCGGAAGAGAGATGAGTAACATATGCTGTGTCTTGTCTACACTCCTGATTCACAGAAGCTGTGGACATTTGTGTTTCAATGCCTCTGTCCATGTCTTTGGGATCATTTGTTGTGGAACAGTACATAACCCAAACAGTTAAACTACTAGCACTGTAAAGAAAATAATTTCAACTACTGGTTAAGACTGATTAAGAGTGGTTAAAACAGGGCTTCCCCTGGTGGTCCAGTGGGTAAGGACCACTGGACCTGCAGTGCAAGGGGCGCCAGTTCCAGCCCTGGCCTGTGGGAAGATCCCACGGGCTGCAGAGCGGCTGGACTGATGTGTCCAATTACCGAGCCAGAGCTCTGGCGCGCGTGCGCCCAGAGCCGGTGCTCTGCAGCAACAGAGGCCACTGCGATGGGAGGCCCACAGGAGCCAAAGAACAAAGACGGATGAACATAGAGAAACGAAAGACCAATAGAAGTGGCCTGCCTGCTCCCCTCTCTCCCCAACCCGAACCCCGCCCAAAATAAATAAATAAATAAATCTTAAAAAAAAAAAAAAAAAAGAGTGGTTAAAACAGTTAAATTACTAGCACTACAAAGAAAATAATTTCAACTACTGGTTAATCAACTACTGATACACCTGCATCTAGTAGAAGAATTAGGGTAGTTACAGGTACTTACAAATCAAAAAGTATAGTCTATTGAGCTAGCAGTCACTTTCTAGGAATGCTGTCCTCATTCCACAGACAGATTATTCTTATAAAGTGAAAATCCTAATAGGGCTGTGGAGGTAGATCATTTTTTATCTAACAGGTCAATTTCTCATCGGTGTAAATATCCTATGTCTGTGGGAGCTTTATGATAATGTTAGATGACAAAGAGAATGTCCTGTAGGATTCCCCATGCAGATAAAAGGAGATTTTGCCCTAGTGGCTGTGGGCTTCCCAGACCACAATCCAGAAGAGAGTGTGATGAGCCAGCTCCTCACTGAGGACATATTTTCTCAAATACAGGGGTGGAAAAAGCTGGGTGGGGAGCAGAGTCCTTCTGCTCAGTCCCCCGAGTCCTCTTGGGGTTTAACAGAAGAATGGCATGGCTTGTTATAATGTTGACAAACCCTGAGCATCTGTAGAAAACACACAGGATGACACATGGTCTATAAGTAAAGAAGCTGTAGTATTGTTTTGAATTTGATTATTCCTGCCCAAGGGGCAGACAAGGGGATGGCAATCTTGGTATATTCATTGTTAAGGTGTTTTCCTGTTTTATCTGCATCTAATATTGAAAACACAGTGAATCGAACAAATATAAGTCTGGAGCTTCAATAAAAATTGATGGACCTTTGGAGGGATCTTAACTGTTGACTCTTTAGGATCACAGGTTAGGCACACAGTATTTGCTAACAAATAAACTACTAGTAATAATAATATGGTATGCTGGTATTAAACAATTTGTACTGGATAATTTTCTAATAGTAAACACAGTATTTGGATACAAATTTTGCTCTTTATTATGTAAAACTTTTAACATATGAAAAAATGGAGAGAATAGTATAGCCAACCAGTTTCAGTAATTAGCACCTTATGGCCAATGCTGTTTCATCTATAGCTCCACTCACTATTTCTCAACCTATCTTCATATCTTTTCACTGGAAAATTTTAGTGCTGTGTATCCAGCTGGGGTCCCAAATAAGTCACATGGCATGGACTCATCCCAGACCTGTTGCTTAGAGCCCAACCTGACTCCAGTCAAAATCAACCCAACCAACTCACAGACCCATGAGCTAAAACCAAATATTAGTTGTAAACCATGGCGAGATTGAGGTTAAGTAGCATTATTTGCCAATAGTCACCTGTTGGCTCAGACAGATTATTCTTATAAAGTGAAAATCCTAATAGGGCTGTGGAGGTAGATCATTTTTTATCTAACAGGTCAATTTCTCATCGGTGTAAATATCCTATGTCTGTGGGAGCTTTATGATAATGTTAGATGACAAAGAGAATGTCCTGTAGGATTCCCCATGCAGATAAAAGGAGATTTTGCCCTAGTGGCTGTGGGCTTCCCAGACCACAATCCAGAAGAGAGTGTGATGAGCCAGCTCCTCACTGAGGACATATTTTCTCAAATACAGGGGTGGAAAAAGCTGGGTGGGGAGCAGAGTCCTTCTGCTCAGTCCCCCGAGTCCTCTTGGGGTTTAACAGAAGAATGGCATGGCTTGTTATAATGTTGACAAACCCTGAGCATCTGTAGAAAACACACAGGATGACACATGGTCTATAAGTAAAGAAGCTGTAGTATTGTTTTGAATTTGATTATTCCTGCCCAAGGGGCAGACAAGGGGATGGCAATCTTGGTATATTCATTGTTAAGGTGTTTTCCTGTTTTATCTGCATCTAATATTGAAAACACAGTGAATCGCACACATATAAGCCTCGAGCTTCAAAAAAAATTGATGGACCTTTGGAGGGATCTTAACTGTTGACTCTTTAGGATCACAGGTTAGGCACACAGTATTTGCTAACAAATAAACTACTAGTAATAATAATATGGTATGCTGGTATTAAACAATTTGTACTGGATAATTTTCTAATAGTAAACACAGTATTTGGATACAAATTTTGCTCTTTATTATGTAAAACTTTTAACATATGAAAAAATGGAGAGAATAGTATAGCCAACCAGTTTCAGTAATTAGCACCTTATGGCCAATGCTGTTTCATCTATAGCTCCACTCACTATTTCTCAACCTATCTTCATATCTTTTCACTGGAAAATTTTAGTGCTGTGTATCCAGCTGGGGTCCCAAATAAGTCACATGGCATGGACTCATCCCAGACCTGTTGCTTAGAGCCCAACCTGACTCCAGTCAAAATCAACCCAACCAACTCACAGACCCATGAGCTAAAAACCAAATATTAGTTGTAAACCATGGCGAGATTGAGGTTAAGTAGCATTATTTGCCAATAGTCACCTGTTGGCTCAGATGGTAAATAATCTGCCTGTAATGTAGGTAGACTTGGGATCTATCCCTGGGTTGGGAAGATCACTTGGAGGAGGACATGGCAACCTACTCCAGTTTTCTTGCCTGAAGAATCTCCACGGACATAGGAGCCTGGTGTGGAGTACAGTCCGTGGGGTCCTAAGAGTTGGACGTGACAGAACAACTAAGCACATGCACACAGTACACCTGAAATTTATATGGAAATGTTAACAGTGGATCTCTTTGGAAGGAGGGAATATAAGTAGATTCTTCATTTTCCAACTGTACTTTTTTTGTTTTCCACATTTTCTGCTTATTGTGTCTACTATCTTTTACATTAGACTGGGGAAAATAATATATTTGAAAAGGAGAATTAGGAGAAAAAAAACAATGGAAAAAATCAAGTTGTTCCTTCTTTTTAGTTCTGTACTTAAACTAGAATAAAATTATTTACTTTTTACAGTACATGCAAGGGTACAATCAATTAAGCATTGAAGCTTCATATGGTAAACATTGTAAAAAAATAAATAAATAAAGCGACCTCTTAACAACCAGATCATTATGCACTTGCTTTGGTGCTCTTCTTGCAGTCTTTCCTAATCACAGATGCACAGATCCTTCTTTCCTCCACAGTCTCTATACACATAAACCACAACTTTCTGCCTTATTCAAGCAACACTTTCCTTTTTTTTTTTTTTTTTTTTAAGATTTATTTATTTATTTATTTGAGGGGAGTGGGGAGGGAGGGGAGCAGGCAGGCCACTTCTATTGGTCTTTCATTTGTCTAGTTTCATCCATCTTTGTTCTTTGGCCTGTGTGGGCCTCCCATCGTGGTGGCCTCTGTTGTCACTGAGCACCAGCTCTGGGCGCACACGCACCAGAGCTCCGGCTTGGTAATTGGACACATGGGTTCAGCCGCTCCGCGGCATGTGGGATCTTCCCAGGTCAGGGATCGAACCGGCGCCCCTTTTACTGCAAGGCAGTGTCCTTACCCACTGGACCACCAGGAAAGCCCCACTTTCCATTTTTAAAACAATGATAACAACATGGAAGGGAGAAACTGAAGGATCAATATGTAATTTAATTACCAACTAATTAGGGGGAAGGATCTGAAACGTAGTCCTTGCAGTATTGAAGAATGCACCATCTATTTATAAGCTATGTTAATACTCTGCACCATTTTCTTACCTCAGGTATCAGGGTAAACCATTATTTATCAACAAAGTCCATGTCTTTTTCCATAATATCTCAGATGATCTTCTGCTATTAAAAATTGTGTTGGGGGATAGGAGGGAGGTTCGAGAGGGAGGCATATGTATGTTGTTATGACTGATTCTCGTTGCATGACAAACCGGCACAACACTGTAAAGCAATTATCCTCCAATTAAAATAAATAAATAAATTTAATATATATTTGCCAGTGGTATATGAACAGCCATAAAAACATATTCCCTATAAGGACATACCTGAAAAAAATTAGTGACTACCTGCGTGAGCAGGGAAGATATTATTCTAAGTGAAAAAACAGACTCAAAGACAAATAACACACAATTCCACTGATACAAGGTGTCTAAAGTAGTCAAACTCATAGAAGCAGAGAGTGGAATGGTGGATGTCTGGAGCTAGGTGGGAAAGAAAAAATGGGCAGATATTGATCAAAGGGCACAAAGCTTCAGGTACACAAGGTAAATAAGTTTTAAATATCTAATGTACTATGTGATAACTATAGTTAACAATACTGTATTTTGTACTTGATATCTGCTAACAGAGTAGGTCTTAAGTGTTCTTACCACAAAAAAAGCAAGGAGGAAGGAAGGAAATGGTAACTATGTGAAGTGATGAATATATTAATCAGATTGATTGTGGTAATCATTTCACAATGTATTGAAAACAAATTGTACACCTTAAATATGTACAGTTTTTATTTGTTACTTATACCTCAATAAAGCTGCAACTGGGCTTCCACTGTAACTCAGATGGTAAAGAATCTGCCTACAATGTGGGAGACCTGGGTTCGATCCCTGGGTTGGGAATTTCCCCTGAAGAAGGGAAAGGCTACCCACTCCAGTATTCTTGCCTGGAGAATTCCATGGCTCATCCATGGTCACCAAGACTGAGCAACTTGACTTACACTTTCACTTTCAAAGTTGAAAACAACAAAAAAAAGAAAAATGTGTAGGCATACAACAACGAATTAGGCGAAGATAAAGTTCATTGTAGTACAGCTGTCACAACCTTGAAGTGTTACAGCCTACTAACGAATGGTAAGAAAGACTACTGTACAAAAATGATGTGATATTGAATCACAGATAAAATCTGCTTACAGGATATTTGAATGCAGCCAGGTTTGAATGCTGATTTAAAGACATCAGTTTGGGGATTCATATCTCTGACCCTACCATCATGGACACCACCACCACCACTACCCTCACCACCAACCACAGCAACAGATGCCCCCTTCCCTCCTATAACCAGGGACAAAAAACTAGATATTACTCCTTTAAAGTAACTCTTTTTGATTCAACTAGGACAAAATATATTGCACTTCTATGCAATAGTGCTCTCCAGAGAAAGAAGTAAACAATGACAAAAGAAATGGACTTTAAAAGAGGAATTGCTATACAAGGAGCTTTCTCTGTATGTATGAAATTGGTTTATATTCTTAAAAATTGCAGTCTTAAAGCTTCTTTCTTGATGACTGTGATTACGCTTACAGCAGGTAAGAGTTGTGGAAAGCATCTATCTTGATTCGCTTTGAAAAATGGTACAAAGGAGGAAGCTGGAGAGTTATACAGTACATAGGTGGGGAAAATACATGGAACAGAACCATAATGTAAATAATTAGCCCACATGATGGCACAGGGATGCCTACTAAGGAAAACCAGAAATTGCATTGATCTGTGAGTCAGTTCAGTTCAGTTCAGTTGCTCAGTCATGGCCAACTCTTTGCAACCCTATGGACTGCCGCACGCCAGGCTTCACTGTCTTTCACCATCTCCCGGAGCTTGCTCAAACTCACACCCATTGACTCAGTGATGCCATCCAACCATCTCACCCTCTGTCATCTCCTTCTCTTTTTGCCTTCTATTTTTCTCAGCATCAGGGTCTTTTCCATGAGTCAGTTTTTTCCATCAGGTGTCCAAAGTGCTGGCTTCAGCATTAGTCCTTCCAATGGATATTCAGGGTTGATTTCCTTTAGGATTGACTGGTTTGATCTCCTTGTGGTCCAAGGAGTCAATAGTCAGGTCTGAATGCTGATTCAAAGACATCCGTGATGTGAGACCCTAGGCCATTTATTTAAGTAACATGGATTAACTTCTCTGTGAGGACTCGATGTAGTTTTTCCTCTTTATGTCAGGTATGATTCTTAGCCCCCAAACTCACGACTTCAGGAAATTGAGCCTCTTCTGTTTTGTATAGTCCAACTTAATTTCTAACCCTGGCCATTATTATTACTTGTTTGGTCCTATTTAACAGATAAAAATATACCCTCAGTTCTTTCCACATTTTTCTCAGGGTATGGGAAGGTGGGGTGGGAGAGAAAAATTTTTGTCATTTGACCTTAGAGAGGACCCTCATGATGCCCACTGACCTTCCCTCCCTCTCCCTGAAGATTCAGTAGCCCCTATCTACATTAGGTTCATCCTCAGGGCCCAGAAATCTCTAACTCTCTCTGGACCTGTCTGACCAGATGCCCCCTGAAGCCATGTCTCTCCAGAGATACTATCAAAGAAAGATGAAAGTCTCCCCTACTCTCAGCTTCTTAAGATCCATTTTCTCCCCATCCCCTCAAATTAAAACAGTGCCACTCCCTTGAGGATTATTAAATGTAACCTAGGATGCTTTTGAGGAGGATATGTGGTACATGTACAGTATATCATTTAACATCACAGTATAGGTTTGTGCAATACTACATAATCAAACACACTCATATACTGGCAGTAAAATACATGAATATTCATTCTGTGTGGATGAATAAAAAGACAGTCTCCCTTACTGAAGTCAGGTGTGGCCATCAAATACATATGCTAAATTCTAAAACCTTGGGTTTCATAATATCATGTCAGGATTGTGGATTCATAGAAAATTTGACCAAGATACAAGTATGATGTAACTCCACTCCGTGGAATAGAAAGTCAAAAGAGCAAAGTGCCAAGAAGGGATCCTAAGTTTTGTAAAGATTTCACAGTAGAGAAAGCTTTTGAACAAAGGCTGAATAATGTGTGGAAAATTGCAAGGATCAAATAGAAGGCATCCCATATGAGGAATAAAAAGAAATTGATTATGCTAAATATTACCTGTCATGAGGAAAGGGCAGACTAATAACAAAACAATGTTGAGGTAACACTAAACATTTATTAGAATGTCTAAAATTTAAAAATCTGGAACTATTAAATTCTGATGTGATGTGGAACAACAGAAACTCTCATTCACTGTTGATGGAAAATGCAAAATGGCACTGTCACTTTGCAAGAAATGTTGGCAGTGTTTTACAAAGCTACATACGGTCAAACTATATAATTGTGTTCCTAGAAATTCACTGCCTGATTTGAAAGCCTACATCCTCACAAACATCAGCATGTGAATATTTATAGCAGCTTTGCTCATAATCCTCCCGCACCAGAAGCAACAAAGATATCCATCAATAGGTGAATGAATAAAGAACTGTAGTACATTGAGACAAGGAATTATTATTGAGCAATAAAAAGGAATGAGCTATCAAGCCACACAAACACTTGCAGGTATCTTAAATGCATATTTCTAAGTGAAACCAATTCAAAAAAGGCTACATACTACATGATTCTATCCGTATGACATTTTGAAAAAGGCAAAACTATAGAGATGGTAAATAGATTAGTGGATATCAGAGGTTTGGGGTACGGTAAGGTTGAACTGGTGAAACACAGAGGTTTTTAGGGCAGCAACACTTTCTGGCATGGTAATGATGGATATTTGGTACCACATATTTGTCAAAACTCAAGAGTTTTAAAGCACAGAGTCACCCTAAAAGGATGAAAAAAAGTTTTAAAAATAGTTTAGAAGGTGAGAGGGTTCCAAGATAGAAGGTAGAATGTGACAAAATAATCTAACTGTATTACGAATATATGAAGCAACCTCATTGAAGAGGATGAGGGGTAAAGTTGTTGATCTAAGTAATTCTGGAAATGAGTGGAGTCCCTAAAGACAAAAGGACCTCTAGCTGATTGAGTGGGGTGTGGGTTAACAGTACTGAAACTGCTACCCATGTATACTAGACTTGAACTATTAAGTAGATTCATGGCAGATAATGAGGCCAGGTTTCTCATGGAGTTACAGATAAGCAAGGGGTAAAGGCTAAAGTGATCATTTAGTAATGGATTAGAATTGAAGATATGAATATGAACTTATGTTTACCTTACTATAGATAAAGACAGTTACTTATAGAAACATTTATAGATATATCCATACATACTGGTTGTGTTCAATCACTTCAGTCATGTCTGACTCCTTGTGACCCTGTGGATTGTAGCCCATCAGGCTCCTCGGTCCATGGAATTCTCCAGCCAAGAATACTGGAGTGGAGTGCCATTTTCTTCCCTTGGGGGAATTTTTCCCACCTAAGGATCAAACCCACAACTCCTGCACTATAGGCAGACTCTTTACCACTGAGCTACCAGGGAAACCATTACGAATGTTCAAAAACTGTGCCAGAAGCTACAAAAGCAACTCAAATTAACTTTAAGAAGTATTCCAAGAGAGAGGAGAACCATTTGATTAAATCTCTGCTTCCCATACTATTCTCCACTTTGTCTTAAAGAAGAAAAGTCCTGGATCTTAACTAATCTTAAACTAATACTGGTCTACCGTATCAGATCAGTGGCAAAGAATCTGCCAGCCAGTGCAGGAAACATGGACCCGTCCCTGATCTGGGAAGATTCCACATGCTTCAGCGCAAAGGAACTGCTGAGCCCACATTAGCCCCAAGCACAAAGGGGACCTGGAAAACAGGTTTTAGGGCAGCAACACTTTCTGGCATGGTAATGATGGATATTTGGTACCACATATTTGTCAAAACTCAAGAGTTTTAAAGCACAGAGTCACCCTAAAAGGATGAAAAAAAGTTTTAAAAATAGTTTAGAAGGTGAGAGGGTTCCAAGATAGAAGGTAGAATGTGACAAAATAATCTAACTGTATTACGAATATATGAAGCAACCTCATTGAAGAGGATGAGGGGTAAAGTTGTTGATCTAAGTAATTCTGGAAATGAGTGGAGTCCCTAAAGACAAAAGGACCTCTAGCTGATTGAGTGGGGTGTGGGTTAACAGTACTGAAACTGCTACCCATGTATACTAGACTTGAACTATTAAGTAGATTCATGGCAGATAATGAGGCCAGGTTTCTCATGGAGTTACAGATAAGCAAGGGGTAAAGGCTAAAGTGATCATTTAGTAATGGATTAGAATTGAAGATATGAATATGAACTTATGTTTACCTTACTATAGATAAAGACAGTTACTTATAGAAACATTTATAGATATATCCATACATACTGGTTGTGTTCAATCACTTCAGTCATGTCTGACTCCTTGTGACCCTGTGGATTGTAGCCCATCAGGCTCCTCGGTCCATGGAATTCTCCAGCCAAGAATACTGGAGTGGAGTGCCATTTTCTTCCCTTGGGGGAATTTTTCCCACCTAAGGATCAAACCCACAACTCCTGCACTATAGGCAGACTCTTTACCACTGAGCTACCAGGGAAACCATTACGAATGTTCAAAAACTGTGCCAGAAGCTACAAAAGCAACTCAAATTAACTTTAAGAAGTATTCCAAGAGAGAGGAGAACCATTTGATTAAATCTCTGCTTCCCATACTATTCTCCACTTTGTCTTAAAGAAGAAAAGTCCTGGATCTTAACTAATCTTAAACTAATACTGGTCTACCGTGGCAGCTCAGTGGCAAAGAATCTGCCAGCCAGTGCAGGAAACATGGACCCGTCCCTGATCTGGGAAGATTCCACATGCTTCAGCGCAACTTAGACCCATTGGGCCACAACTGCTGAGCCCACATGCCCTAGAGCTCATGCTCTACAACAAAAGGGGGTGCATGGTCAGTCGCGCCTGACTGTTCGCTATCCCATGGATAGGCTCCTCTGTCCATGGAAGTTTCCAGGCAAGAATTCTGGTGCAGGTTGCCATTTCCTTCTACAGGAAACATACTGGTTCATGTACACATACACTTCCTTGATCCGTCAGCCGAGAGGGCCTAGAAGCAATGACCCCCCAGTAGCAATGAGCACACCAGGTGCCAGCTCCTGATTTCTAATACAATTCTCCAATCAAAGAAAGCAGGGCAATCAAATAGGCAATGTACTCAAGCTGAATAATTCCAAATAATTTGTGCACAAACTTTGTTCTCAAGGGAGTACTGTTCAGTGTCACTATACACAATGACTCTCTTCCAAACAATAAAGTATAATAAGGTGAATAAAAGAGTAACATTACCTCAGCCATGAGATCAGGGTTAATATCAACAGTGAAGTCATGTTGATACTATGTACCCTTGATATAAGAATGATAACTTATCTCTATTATCTTCCTTTAAAAACTAATAAAACATCTAATCATGAGAAAAACATCAAACAAATTCCAAAGGAATTAGGCCCTCTCAGCTGACAGAATACCTGGTCAGTATTATACAACATACCTGGCCAGTACTCCTTGAAACTGTCAAGGTCACCAAAAACAAAGTCTGAGAAACTGTCACAGTCAAGAGGAGCCTAGCCTAAGGAGACATGACAACTACATCTAGTGGTATCTTAGGCGGATCCTGGAAAAGGAGAGAATATTAGGTAAAAACCAAGCAAATCTGTATGGATAAAGTATGGACTTTAATAATGTATCAATATTGGCTCATCAATGGCAGCAAATATACCATAATCTTATAACATGTTAATAATGGGGAAAGCTGGGTCTTTCTGGGATTCTCTACACTAACTGTGATTGCTCTATAAACTAAAGTTGATTTTTAAAAATAACCTAATTCATTTACATCTCAGATGTTGAGGCTTTTATCACTATGTCTTGTCATCATCGTCACCTGCTGTCTTCTTGGCCATGTGCCCCTATTCAGGGCACTTCATCATCTGACTAACCTTGACACCAAGATTCATCATCTGGACGTTCTTCAACATGGCACGCAGACAACCCATCCAGCACTACGCCTGACACGTCTTCATCTGTTCAGCGCCAGCAACCATCATACACTTTGCCAGCCTGTCACCCAGAGCCACGCATCACTGCCTCCACACTGAATTTCTGACCACACCCTATGTCTTCCAATCTCCCCATTCACCTCCTTCTTCAATAGTCATAAGATGCTTCGTTTTATTGTCTTTTTACAGCTTTTTAAGCTTTTCACTTTTTGTGCAGCAGGCAGGATCTTAGTTCCCTAATCAGGCATTGAACTGCACCCCCTGCACTGGAAGCACAGAGTCTTAACCACTGGGTCACCGGGGAAGTCCCTAGGACCCCTGGTTTTATCTGGATAGCAAAATTTTCAGATTTCTTTCTGCATACAATGACCTCTTAAAATGATAATAAGGTGAATAAAAGAGTAACATTACCTCAGCCATGAGATCAGGGTTAATATCAACAGTGAAGTCATGTTGATACTATGTACCCTTGATATAAGAATGATAACTTATCTCTATTATCTTCCTTTAAAAACTAATAAAACATCTAATCATGAGAAAAACATCAAACAAATTCCAAAGGAATTAGGCCCTCTCAGCTGACAGAATACCTGGTCAGTATTATACAACATACCTGGCCAGTACTCCTTGAAACTGTCAAGGTCACCAAAAACAAAGTCTGAGAAACTGTCACAGTCAAGAGGAGCCTAGCCTAAGGAGACATGACAACTACATCTAGTGGTATCTTAGGCGGGATCCTGGAAAAGGAGAGAATATTAGGTAAAAACCAAGCAAATCTGTATGGATAAAGTATGGACTTTAATAATGTATCAATATTGGCTCATCAATGGCAGCAAATATACCATAATCTTATAACATGTTAATAATGGGGAAAGCTGGGTCTTTCTGGGATTCTCTACACTAACTGTGATTGCTCTATAAACTAAAGTTGATTTTTAAAAATAACCTAATTCATTTACATCTCAGATGTTGAGGCTTTTATCACTATGTCTTGTCATCATCGTCACCTGCTGTCTTCTTGGCCATGTGCCCCTATTCAGGGCACTTCATCATCTGACTAACCTTGACACCAAGATTCATCATCTGGACGTTCTTCAACATGGCACGCAGACAACCCATCCAGCACTACGCCTGACACGTCTTCATCTGTTCAGCGCCAGCAACCATCATACACTTTGCCAGCCTGTCACCCAGAGCCACGCATCACTGCCTCCACACTGAATTTCTGACCACACCCTATGTCTTCCAATCTCCCCATTCACCTCCTTCTTCAATAGTCATAAGATGCTTCGTTTTATTGTCTTTTTACAGCTTTTTAAGCTTTTCACTTTTTGTGCAGCAGGCAGGATCTTAGTTCCCTAATCAGGCATTGAACTGCACCCCCTGCACTGGAAGCACAGAGTCTTAACCACTGGGTCACCGGGGAAGTCCCTAGGACCCCTGGTTTTATCTGGATAGAGTGACTTAAAGACTTCACTTTCCAGATTTCTTTCTGCTACATGTGACACCTATGACTAAACTGTGGCACTTCTGTTGTGTGTCTTTATGCGGACGGATCAAGTCCTTCTCGTACCCTCTTCCTCCTTCATACTGGCTGAAACATGTATGTACTAATAACGGCTAGAATTCCAATACCCATTTGGGATCATGAGCTAACTATGGGAATGGAATGACATGACAGAGCCACCAGATGGAATTTTGCTGGGTCTCTGATACTCTACTGTAACCAGCCTAGCTCTGACTGCGTATGGCTGTGACTTTGCATGAGAAACGATGTCTAACTTGTTTACGGTTATTTGGGATTTTCATCATTCTCGCTGAACTTGCCAATCAGTTCAATACCTTATTCCGTCAACCTCTCCTTGTCCTATAACACAAGCTTTGAAATCAAACAGATTTGGTTTGATACCAGCTCTACCCCTTAATAGGCTCCCCTGGTGGCACAGTGATAAAGAATCTGCCTGCCAATGCAGGAGATACAGATTTGATCCCTGGATCGAGAAAATCCCCTGGAGATTTTCTGACTGCATGGGGTCTTTGTTGCCACGTACACACGTTCTTTAGTTGCCAGGGCTACCCTCTAGCTGCAGTCCCTTCTCTTGTAGAGCATGGGCTCTAGAGCTTGCAGGCTCCAGGAGTTGTGGTGCACGTAGGAGTAGGCTTAGTTGCCCCACGGTTCACCCCAGGACCTTCACTCATATGTCACAATATTTCCCTGTAATAACATCCCCTCTGGCAGCCTACAAGCTCCTGGAAGTTGCAACTATGTGGTAGGCATCTTTGTTTGTGTTTTTGTTTTCCTTTGTCTGCGCTGTGTGGCCACTTGGGATCTTAGTTCTCTGATGAGGGACTGAACCCATGCCGCATACAGCAGAAGTGCGGGGTCCTAACCACTGGACCAACAGGGAAGTCCCATGTGGTAGGCATCTTTGTATTGTATATCACTTTAATCTCCAGTACAAGGCTCTAAACATAGCAAGTGTACAAAAAGTGTGTAAAACGATTTGGTTATATGAATATTCAGATTAAAACACCATCTATCCATGTAAATATATATATAGTTAGATTCCAAAATGAAAGACACACATACATACACATACAACACCACAAATTTATTATTCTAATACACACACCAAAAATCAAACCCAAACTTTGACAATATCCAGAGTTTTCCACAGTCTTTAAAGTAGTTAACAGAAATAAGAGATAATTAAAGACATGTAACCTCGTAATTTTATAATTTATGTAACAATGCAGTCTGCTCAACTGATGGTAAAATGGCAATGTTCCAAGATATTTAAAATTTTATATTTGCATTTTTTTAAAAAAGATTTATTTATTTATTTTGGGCAGGGGTCGGGTTGGGGAGGGAGGGGAATGGGCGGGCCACTTCTGTTGATCTTTTCATTTCTCTATTTTCATCCATCTTTGTTCTTTGGCTCCTGTGGGCCGCCCATCGCGGTGGCGTCTGTCGCTGCAGAGCACCGGCTCTGGGCACACGCACTCCAGAGCTCCGGCTCGGTAATTGGACACATCGGTCCAGCCGCTCCACGGCACGTGGGATCTTCCCAGGCCAGGGATGGAACCGGCGCCCCTTGCACTGCAAGGCGGTGTCCTTACCCACTGGACCACCAGGGGAAGCCTTGCATTTATTTATGATATAGCTACAGGTTCTAAAGAATTCACAGAGCTTTAAACCAGGTTTTGTACTTGGCCTTTTTATTTGTTAGGTAAGCCAAGCAAACCCAAAGGCAAGGAAATCCTGAAAAATGGGATGACAATCCAACAGGAACTTGATGTGACCTACAGAGCTGCTGTTTAATAAAACAATACCCGCTCAGTCCTATATTCAGTGACACCCTTTCTAATCTGTGGATGCTCATTCGTACAGAGGTTACCTCTGCCAACTGCGACTTCTTTTCATGTCAACTTTTCATGTAACATTCTCGCTCTCCACGCCTATTCATACAATGTAGAATGTGGTTCCATCACATGTTGCTTTTAGTTCATAGGCACCTCAAACATTTTAAAAACCACCAGATGACAAGGAGAGATTGGACAGTGCAGGGCAGAAAGTATGTAAAGAGAAGACATCACCCTCTCCTGTTTCATCTTTTAGTTTTTCTTCCTTTAGGTCTTTACACAACTGGGGTCTTAGTAAACTGTGTGTAACAGCATCTACCACACCTCTTCATTTTAGCTTAGGCTGGATTTTTTTTTTTTCATATTTTCTTTTCGCCATCATGCCTCTTTTATTTTTATATTTATTTTCATCCATCTTTTTTATTCTTTGGCCTGTGTGGGCCTCCCATTGCAGTGGCCTTTCTCGTTGTAGAGCACCAGCTCTAGGCGCATGCACTCCAGAGCAATGGCTCCTAATTGGACACACTGGCCCAGCCGCTCCACGGCATGTGGGATCTTTCCCAGCCAAGGATCAAACTGGTGCCTCCTGCACTGCAAGGTGGACTCTCTACCCACTGGATCACCAGGGAAGGCCTCAGGCTGGATTTGAAGAGTCAAAACAGGAAAATACTTAAGGAACCCTGAGACTCTCACAGAGAAGTAAAGCTGCTATTCTTTTAGCTTTGCTCTCCTGTTCTTTTTTATTTATTTAAATGTAATCTCTCTTTTTATCAGCCTTCATTGTCTCATACTGTAAGCAAGTGAAATCACTAAAGACAAATAACCTTATAAATCTGCTGACTGTGAACAGAAAAGGCCATGGTATGGATGAATGGATTAGGAGGGAGGAGACACCTAACTCTAGAAGTTTACAGTTGGTAAAAACTTGGGCATTGTTGTACAATAAGTATCATTATGTGTTACACAGTTACTGGAGTACTAATTGCTTGCAGTCATATAAGCAATCCTTCAAAATCAAGTATAAATATGACAAGAAAAAAAGCCATATGGAAAAATGCAGAAATGGCCAAAGATTGCTATTTCTTAGGCAAAACTCTACTGATCAGTAGTTGGGTTCTCCAGCAAGAAAATGTGAGAACAAGAGAATTTGAGAAAGTAGCAATTTTAAAGAAATGAAAGCTATGCAAAATGCATTTCAATCCTTCATTATACAGTTAATACATTTGAAAAAAAGAAATCTAGTCTGTTAATTAATTCATAATTCTGAAAAATATTTTTCCATGCAGTGAATCTATAACAATAACTATTACAAATACTCTCTCTCCTTCACTCTCTTATGAAAGATCTTTATCACCAAATCTTCCCCAGATAATCTTTGTGCCACCATTTGCTTCCAGTGTTTTACAAGCCACTCAACCCACTGCTGGAAACCACATATAAAATCACTTAATCTGTGCTAATGATATGAGCATGTACACATCTAACCAATATATATTTAACCAAGATAATCCTTTAAACCACGATAATATGAGAAAGTGACATTATAATACTACAGACAACTATTTTTTCTCATGAACTATGGAATTGTTTTTTCCATTGATAAATTCATCTTTTTTCCAGAAATATGCAAAGTTCAGTGCAAAAGAGTAAAAGTAAAGTGTTCATTAAGTCATCAGAACAATTCACCTTGTTTTCAAAATATTAACTTAATCTTAGTTTCAAGTGCATCCGTGTACTAACCTAAAGGATTACTACTTTTAAACAGTTTACATAGCAAATGTGTCAGGAGGAAGTCTTACAAGCAAAACTGGTGCCAGCTATTCAAGAGATCCAGTAAAAATTACTCAGTGATTTTAAATGATAACTGGTCAAAAATCACATTAACTCTTTCGAACGAGAATTTAAGTTTAGAGGAAATATTATCTTTTGTATATAGTCAACAAGCAACAAAGTCAGACACCATAGTTAAAGGTTCTTAGACCTGGCAGAAGGAATCTACTGTACTGCATGGATCTCTGTCCGTGCTCAAAATATCTAATGATATTTTTCATCTATACTGGACTTCTTTGAAGACTACTGTACTGTTTCACATCCTTCTTTGAATCTAAAAATATATTAAATAAAATCCTTAATTAGATTGAAAAGCAGCTTAAAAAGTGGCTGCTTTAGGCTCTAATTATCAGAAGACTGTTATCTGGGAGCCTTGGGCTCTCAAATATCAGAAACCCCAATAACTTATCATAAAAATACAAGCTCTTGATTTTGAAAAATATACGAAATGCACTGCACATGAAAGTATCTCTTGATTGTCAAGGAAGACAGGATATCAGGTTTTATTCATAGGCTTATGTTGTGCTTGAATTTCAGTGATCTTTGTTTTTGCAGACTCTGTCTTGCACAGTTTTTGGTAGCCTCTGACCTTTGGTGTAAGCACGGTACCAAAAATGGAGAAAGAGCAGCAGAAAGATACACCCATAACTCATAATGACATACAGAAAGATAGGAAACTGGTACTTGCAATCCTCCATGAAAAAGAACTGGCCGATGTGGATGGTGACAATAATGAACTGGACCTGGGAGAGGGAAGAATGAAAAGAACCGTTCAGTCACGAAGAGACACAATGGAGCAATTCTTTAAGGCATTCTTTGTCTGCTTATATTTAAACACTCCCCAATCACATCTAGGCCAGTGTTGGACAAAGAACTTTTATCTTCCAATCTAGCTGCCATGGGAGTGACAGTAGGTGGAACAACGTCAAAATGCAGGTGGGAATTTGGAAACACCGTTCAGTCCTGCCAAAGTGCACAACTCCAGCAGTGCTACGTAAATGTCCTCGAAATCATAGACTACAATCCTTGGGATCACCAAGAGTCTGACACAACTGAGTAACTGAGCACGCATGCACCCACGCATGCACACGATGCGGTGCAGCAGCCCCTTCTGCATTCAAGAAAACCATCAGTCGCAGCTTGACATCTTGACGGATGAAGTACACACAGGACAACCACCTCATGGCCTAATTTTCTACCACAGTTTGATTTCAAACATTCTGTCCTGTTGTTAATTTCAGTTGGGGGTGGGATGGGGAATAAAAACATTCTAATTAGAGCCCTGCTTATTTTATAGGAGCCAAAGCATCACTGAGTCTTCCTATCTGCCACCTGTTCTCCACAAAAATGTATCCCATCTGCCAACTTCAGCAGAGCATCTGCGAGCAGTATTCCTGAGCCTCCTAGCTATGCCCAAGGGTTCTGTGCTCCAGAATGTTCTATACAGTCTTAAACGGGACACCTTCCGGCTAATCTCCAGATATTTTGGGTATCCTTTCTCATAATGAAAAGAAATGCACTGCACATGAAAGTATCTCTTGATTGTCAAGGAAGACAGGATATCAGGTTTTATTCATAGGCTTATGTTGTGCTTGAATTTCAGTGATCTTTGTTTTTGCAGACTCTGTCTTGCACAGTTTTTGGTAGCCTCTGACCTTTGGTGTAAGCACGGTACCAAAAATGGAGAAAGAGCAGCAGAAAGATACACCCATAACTCATAATGACATACAGAAAGATAGGAAACTGGTACTTGCAATCCTCCATGAAAAAGAACTGGCCGATGTGGATGGTGACAATAATGAACTGGACCTGGGAGAGGGAAGAATGAAAAGAACCGTTCAGTCACGAAGAGACACAATGGAGCAATTCTTTAAGGCATTCTTTGTCTGCTTATATTTAAACACTCCCCAATCACATCTAGGCCAGTGTTGGACAAAGAACTTTTATCTTCCAATCTAGCTGCCATGGGAGTGACAGTAGGTGGAACAACGTCAAAATGCAGGTGGGAATTTGGAAACACCGTTCAGTCCTGCCAAAGTGCACAACTCCAGCAGTGCTACGTAAATGTCCTCGAAATCATAGACTACAATCCTTGGGATCACCAAGAGTCTGACACAACTGAGTAACTGAGCACGCATGCACCCACGCATGCACACGATGCGGTGCAGCAGCCCCTTCTGCATTCAAGAAAACCATCAGTCGCAGCTTGACATCTTGACGGATGAAGTACACACAGGACAACCACCTCATGGCCTAATTTTCTACCACAGTTTGATTTCAAACATTCTGTCCTGTTGTTAATTTCAGTTGGGGGTGGGATGGGGAATAAAAACATTCTAATTAGAGCCCTGCTTATTTTATAGGAGCCAAAGCATCACTGAGTCTTCCTATCTGCCACCTGTTCTCCACAAAAATGTATCCCATCTGCCAACTTCAGCAGAGCATCTGCGAGCAGTATTCCTGAGCCTCCTAGCTATGCCCAAGGGTTCTGTGCTCCAGAATGTTCTATACAGTCTTAAAAGGGACACCTTCCGGGCTAATCTCCAGATATTTTGGGTATCCTTTCTCATAATGAAAAGGCAGTATGTATTCTGTGGACATTTTGGAAGAGTAAAAATCTATACATAAAAATAAATAATGATTGCCCAAAATCCATCCTGTTATAACCATAGTTAAGAATTTCACATCATTCCTGTTATTATCATCATCAAATTTCCTTGCATTATCTTTAGGAATTTCTAGGACATTCCTCTGTACAGTAGCTACAATTATTCCTCTCATCTTGCAGATGAGAAACTGAAACTTTAGAAAGCCAAAGGAGCAGCCTCAACATTCTATGCATGTATGTTTGTGTAAATATTACCAAAATATTTGAAATAATAATGAACAGCTTGTATTCTTCTTTCTGTATAAATATTTTTCCACATTATTAAAAAGTTTTTATAACAGTTAAGAATATGTTAAGTGCAAAAAAGCCTAATACAAAATTCTATATGCAGGATAGATGTTCTAATTCCTCTGCAATGAATATATACAAGTTTCCATTTATAAAAAAATAAGCTTAACAAGGACTTGTGATTAATTTTCATAATTTTGTAATGTTTCCAAGCAGGAATTAAAATAATTTACTTCTCCATTTCCTTATGGTTGGTCATTTTGGGTTTCGTCACTTTTGCCAATATGTATTTTACAGCACCACTCTACATCTTTAATGCCACAGTACTTTTACTAGTTGGAGGAAAAATAAACTTGCAAATGTTAGGACTAGGCAGGCAGGCACATAGGAAGGCTCATAATTCTCTCAAAGTCACACTTCCTAAAGGTTATTTAGATCTAGAATATGGAATTTCTAACTTCTAATTAAATACTATGAGATTCACATAATTTTGAGATTATTTTGATCATAAATGTATTTATTTTGTGTAATTGCATGTATGTGGGGGTGTTAGTCACTCAGTCATGTCTGACTCTTTGCTTCTCTGTGGACTGCAGCCCAACAGGCTCCTCTGTCCATGGAATTTTCCAGGCAAGAATGCTGGAGTGGGTTTCCATTTCCTCCTCATATAAATGCATAAAACAAATTATACAGTCTTAAAAGGGACACCTTCCGGCTAATCTCCAGATATTTTGGGTATCCTTTCTCATAATGAAAAGGCAGTATGTATTCTGTGGACATTTTGGAAGAGTAAAAATCTATACATAAAAATAAATAATGATTGCCCAAAATCCATCCTGTTATAACCATAGTTAAGAATTTCACATCATTCCTGTTATTATCATCATCAAATTTCCTTGCATTATCTTTAGGAATTTCTAGGACATTCCTCTGTACAGTAGCTACAATTATTCCTCTCATCTTGCAGATGAGAAACTGAAACTTTAGAAAGCCAAAGGAGCAGCCTCAACATTCTATGCATGTATGTTTGTGTAAATATTACCAAAATATTTGAAATAATAATGAACAGCTTGTATTCTTCTTTCTGTATAAATATTTTTCCACATTATTAAAAAGTTTTTATAACAGTTAAGAATATGTTAAGTGCAAAAAAGCCTAATACAAAATTCTATATGCAGGATAGATGTTCTAATTCCTCTGCAATGAATATATACAAGTTTCCATTTATAAAAAAATAAGCTTAACAAGGACTTGTGATTAATTTTCATAATTTTGTAATGTTTCCAAGCAGGAATTAAAATAATTTACTTCTCCATTTCCTTATGGTTGGTCATTTTGGGTTTCGTCACTTTTGCCAATATGTATTTTACAGCACCACTCTACATCTTTAATGCCACAGTACTTTTACTAGTTGGAGGAAAAATAAACTTGCAAATGTTAGGACTAGGCAGGCAGGCACATAGGAAGGCTCATAATTCTCTCAAAGTCACACTTCCTAAAGGTTATTTAGATCTAGAATATGGAATTTCTAACTTCTAATTAAATACTATGAGATTCACATAATTTTGAGATTATTTTGATCATAAATGTATTTATTTTGTGTAATTGCATGTATGTGGGGGTGTTAGTCACTCAGTCATGTCTGACTCTTTGCTTCTCTGTGGACTGCAGCCCAACAGGCTCCTCTGTCCATGGAATTTTCCAGGCAAGAATGCTGGAGTGGGTTTCCATTTCCTCCTCATATAAATGCATAAAACAGTATAAAGATGATATAAAGACACACATGCTAGTTTAACTGTCTGAGTCTCTTGGCTACCAAATATGCTTTGCTTTCAATGAAGTTCCTGACAGAAGTTCTCAGAAGACCAAAAGAATGATAGGATGCCGTGTGTGTGTGCGCTCAGCTGTGTCTGACTCTTTGCAACTCCATGGACTCGAGCCCGCCAAGCACCTCTGTGCATGGGATTTCCCAGGCAAGAATACTGGAGTGGGCTGTCATTTCCTACTCCAGATCTTCCTTACCCAGGGATTGAACCCGTGCCTCTGCTATCTCCCACACTGCCAGGCAGATTCCTTACCACTGTGCTACCTGGGATGCCATAGGGGCCCAACAGTTTATATTCCTGCTTTGTAAATTTTTCTCTTTAGTTAGTATGCTCATTTATAATCAAATCAAATGACCCTAATTAATTTCATATCTGGTTTTAAAGAAAATTAACTACTCACAAGCTGTAATGATGTCAAATATTTTTTCCACCACAAATACTTCTGGTAGGCAGGCCCCAATGCACATAGTCCATAGTAGGAATACATGACTACATGTACAGCTGTATTTAGAAAGGCATGGAATGTTCCCAAACCACCTGGAAAAAAATACGGTAAAATAGGGGTATTGTTCCCTAAAATGAGACATATTTTTGTCTGAACTTTTAGTATTTCTTTAATTTTAGTGAGAAGAAATATATATATGAAATATCTCTACTAAACATCTGTAAAATTAGAGGAAACAGAAGAAATATAATCATAAACTTGCAAATGTTAGGACTAGGCAGGCAGGCACATAGGAAGGCTCATAATTCTCTCAAAGTCACACTTCCTAAAGGTTATTTAGATCTAGAATATGGAATTTCTAACTTCTAATTAAATACTATGAGATTCACATAATTTTGAGATTATTTTGATCATAAATGTATTTATTTTGTGTAATTGCATGTATGTGGGGGTGTTAGTCACTCAGTCATGTCTGACTCTTTGCTTCTCTGTGGACTGCAGCCCAACAGGCTCCTCTGTCCATGGAATTTTCCAGGCAAGAATGCTGGAGTGGGTTTCCATTTCCTCCTCATATAAATGCATAAAACAGTATAAAGATGATATAAAGACACACATGCTAGTTTAACTGTCTGAGTCTCTTGGCTACCAAATATGCTTTGCTTTCAATGAAGTTCCTGACAGAAGTTCTCAGAAGACCAAAAGAATGATAGGATGCCGTGTGTGTGTGCGCTCAGCTGTGTCTGACTCTTTGCAACTCCATGGACTCGAGCCCGCCAAGCACCTCTGTGCATGGGATTTCCCAGGCAAGAATACTGGAGTGGGCTGTCATTTCCTACTCCAGATCTTCCTTACCCAGGGATTGAACCCGTGCCTCTGCTATCTCCCACACTGCCAGGCAGATTCCTTACCACTGTGCTACCTGGGATGCCATAGGGGCCCAACAGTTTATATTCCTGCTTTGTAAATTTTTCTCTTTAGTTAGTATGCTCATTTATAATCAAATCAAATGACCCCTAATTAATTTCATATCTGGTTTTAAAGAAAATTAACTACTCACAAGCTGTAATGATGTCAAATATTTTTTCCACCACAAATACTTCTGGTAGGCAGGCCCCAATGCACATAGTCCATAGTAGGAATACATGACTACATGTACAGCTGTATTTAGAAAGGCATGGAATGTTCCCAAACCACCTGGAAAAAAATACGGTAAAATAGGGGTATTGTTCCCTAAAATGAGACATATTTTTGTCTGAACTTTTAGTATTTCTTTAATTTTAGTGAGAAGAAATATATATATGAAATATCTCTACTAAACATCTGTAAAATTAGAGGAAACAGGATACTACATCTATTTTGTAAAATATAAAATTAAATCTTAGTAAATAAATTAGCATGACTTTATTTATTCTATCTTAACATTAAGATAGTCTTGTGATCTGGGTTTACCTTAACAAAGTGGAATTACCTTTTAAATATATTGCTAAGTAATAGTAATCAAATTCGTTTTCAATAAGAATTAACATATAAAGCACACAAAGCACACGACTCTTAAGTGTTTTACATATGTCTATGTTACCATCACTGAATTCAAGATATAGAACATTTCTGATGCCACATAAAGTTCCCATGAGCCCCATACAAAATCATCAACTATTAGTTTAGCCTGTTACAAAACTTCATATAAATAGAACTACACAGGAGGCATTCTTTGTGGTGACCTTCTTTCAGTCAACATACTGTTTTTAAGATTCATCCAAGTAGATTGCATTTTTATTGCTGTGTAGTACTACACGATATGAATTCATCACAATGTAGTTATCAAAAAATGAGCTGTTTCCAATTTATTATGAAAAAACCACTAAGAATACTTTTTACATATTATTGTATAAAATCAAATTAACTTTTTTCACTATCAATAGTTTTCAGTACTTTTTTTTGATGATTACATTTTTAAACGGCATATGGAAGTTTTTTCTTTTAATATTAGCCTATTTCTATTGATTTTTTATTTACTTATTTTTCATTCATCTTTATGCTTTGGCCTGTGTGGGCCTCCTATGCAGCGGCCTCTCCCGCCACAGAGCACCGGCTCTGGGCGCATGCGCTCCAGAGTGCTGGCTCGCACACTGGAGCGTCCAGCCGCTCTGCAGCATGTGGGATCTTCCCAGGTCAGGGATTGAAACAGTGCCCCTTGCACTGCAAGGTGGACTCTTCACCCACTGGGCCACCAGGGAAGCCCTCAATAAATACGTTTAGTGCCACAAAATTTCAGCAGTAGAGCCACTGGCTTTCATTCGTAAGCTAAGTTTGCTTTAATCAATCATTGTTTTTCCAAAATAAAAACCATCTTTGCTACTGTTCCCATTTGACTCAATGGTGTCTTCCTATCTTGGTTTCGTCTTCTAATTCCACCACATCTCCCACTGATCACTTTCAGTTTAGGAGAGAAGGACCCTGGAGCAAATATAAGCAAAGATCCTTTCAATTGTCTTGAGTTGGATCAGTAGTACAGTGGAAGGGGAAAACAAAGTATTTAGTAGATGGTGAGGAAAAAATTCCAAACTCTTCCCTAGAATCTCTTTCCTATGATGCACAATCTGGAAGAATCTTCATTCTTTATACAGAGCCTGATTCAGCAATAGTAATGTTGACCTGGAATTTAAACTTTTCTCCAAAACATTCTATTTTTTCTAATATTCTTTAATTTCAGAAATAAAGCAAAACCTCACAAATGTGCCTAATTATATTAGAGAAAGGACTGAATTCATAAACTGAATTCATGAACACTGTGAGTTATAGAAAGTTTAAAGCAAAACAGAAATTTATTACATTTGACTGCAATCTTCTAAGGAGAAATGTCATAAAACCTGTTTTGTAGGAGAAACAATTATTTTTTAAAAATAATTAATTAACAGTAGATACCTCTAAATGTTACCACTGCTTGTTGTATTTTATAAACTTTCCTTTTCTGAATAGAATAAAACTTCAGCTAATTCTTTAATTGTCACCAGTTTCAAGTAAGAAGAAACTGAATTAATGAAGCTTATTAACAACTTCCCAGCTTTTATTATTTACATTTGGATTAGTCTTATTTTCCAAAAGAAACTTGAATAAATAATTGAGTGTGGTGTAAAAATACCTTTTCTAGGGTAATTTAAAAATAGAATAGTTTAGGAGTTAAGCTACTTAAATGGGGACAAGTCAAAGGCCTCCCAAGTCCATTGTCTCACAATTAAAAATACACAGGAAATCTATTTCATGCTTGATAATGAATGACATCAGACTGAGCCTTTCGCACTAAGACACCACTCCCATTTTTTGGTAGAAGAATTTTATTTTCCATTCAGAAACTTTCAAATGTCCTAAAATGAGACTCCTATGGACAGAAATTTAACATATAGTAGTGTAGCTAAGAGTATTTATAGTAAGGGTCACTGATTAAAATAAGTCATCAAATCAAATTACTTTCTCTAGTAAATGATTATTTTCTGATGAGTTATTTTAATGTTTATTCACATAACAACCACATTTTCATTAGTAATGCTTTTCACATCTCTTTTGGGAGACTTTTCTAATAAACTACTGTGTGAGCTTGCTTTCTTCTTTATCACTGTTCTGGAAAGAATGAATTATAATTAGTACCATCACATTTTACTCCTTTATTTGGAAAAAACTATAAAGGAACCACCTGGGTAATGACCACAATCCTCCATATCTCTGAAAGGGAGCATATACATAATTAATATAAAAACCTGCCACAGAAATATTTTCATCACATTCAAAAGAAAAGCTGGATTGCTATTATCCCAGGGAGGAGTACAATAGGCAAACAGGAAATTAAATACTAGATGTAGATCAGCTGGGCTCTAGTCTTTGAAAGGACAGATAAAACTGGACAGTTTTACTCTAGCAAGGAGAGTCAACGCCACACCACATGGCTGGAAACACCTCAGTTCCTGTCGCTGTACTGTCGCCACACAAGTGTTTACTAGATTCCACTACAGAATCAACAGACACTCAAAGTGGAAAATTTAGAAAATGTAGAGATGGAAAAGGGAGAGCAAGACCCCTTTTGTAGCAATATCTCCACATCACTGTATTTGGAATTACTGTCTTTCTATTTATTTTTAATTTATATTTAATTTTCAGTATTGTAATAGAACAATCTGGTCTTATGAAAGATACCTGAATAAATAAGTTCCAAGGGTGTGAAAACACCTTGTCTAGCATACTTTAAAAATAGTCTAGTAAGAATAGTCATCTATTTCTGATAATTTAGGAGTCAAGCTGATTCACAGGAGTTGGAGCTACATGTCTCTCAAAGTCATTTGCATTTCACAACTATAAACACAAGACATCACAACCATTCTATTATCAGACGTTTAGGTATTTTCTAATTTTCACCAAAAGAAACAGTGTCAGGAAATATCACTGTAGAAAGAACTGAGAGGCACAACATACATGCAAGAGAAAACAAAAACTTGGAAAGAAAAGTAAAATAATGGAGATTAAATAATATGAACTATCTTTGATTTGTGAACTGGACACACATGAGGCTATCATGTTATAACATGAGCTAAATTTTTAAATTCATGTATACATTATAAGAAAACAACTACATTTCTTTAAAAAAAAAAAAAAACCCTCAAGACAGATAAATACCAGTTTTGGGTAAGAAGCTACTTTACACACTGGAAAATCTGATGCTGTTGGGTCAAGATAGGGCCAGCCCTTACAGTCCCCTCTTCCGCATCCTGAATTATAATTAGTACCATCACATTTTACTCCTTTATTTGGAAAAAACTATAAAGGAACCACCTGGGTAATGACCACAATCCTCCATATCTCTGAAAGGGAGCATATACATAATTAATATAAAAACCTGCCACAGAAATATTTTCATCACATTCAAAAGAAAAGCTGGATTGCTATTATCCCAGGGAGGAGTACAATAGGCAAACAGGAAATTAAATACTAGATGTAGATCAGCTGGGCTCTAGTCTTTGAAAGGACAGATAAAACTGGACAGTTTTACTCTAGCAAGGAGAGTCAACGCCACACCACATGGCTGGAAACACCTCAGTTCCTGTCGCTGTACTGTCGCCACACAAGTGTTTACTAGATTCCACTACAGAATCAACAGACACTCAAAGTGGAAAATTTAGAAAATGTAGAGATGGAAAAGGGAGAGCAAGACCCCTTTTGTAGCAATATCTCCACATCACTGTATTTGGAATTACTGTCTTTCTATTTATTTTTAATTTATATTTAATTTTCAGTATTGTAATAGAACAATCTGGTCTTATGAAAGATACCTGAATAAATAAGTTCCAAGGGTGTGAAAACACCTTGTCTAGCATACTTTAAAAATAGTCTAGTAAGAATAGTCATCTATTTCTGATAATTTAGGAGTCAAGCTGATTCACAGGAGTTGGAGCTACATGTCTCTCAAAGTCATTTGCATTTCACAACTATAAACACAAGACATCACAACCATTCTATTATCAGACGTTTAGGTATTTTCTAATTTTCACCAAAAGAAACAGTGTCAGGAAATATCACTGTAGAAAGAACTGAGAGGCACAACATACATGCAAGAGAAAACAAAAACTTGGAAAGAAAAGTAAAATAATGGAGATTAAATAATATGAACTATCTTTGATTTGTGAACTGGACACACATGAGGCTATCATGTTATAACATGAGCTAAATTTTTAAATTCATGTATACATTATAAGAAAAACAACTACATTTCTTTAAAAAAAAAAAAAAACCCTCAAGACAGATAAATACCAGTTTTGGGTAAGAAGCTACTTTACACACTGGAAAATCTGATGCTGTTGGGTCAAGATAGGGCCAGCCCTTACAGTCCCCTCTTCCGCATCCTCTTGTAGCCACTGGCTCATCTATGTTTGTTCTTCACACTCTGAGACATGCAGATCTCCCACGTTCCCCACCACGCCGAGACAGCCTAAAACTCAGAGTTCCTCAATTGTGGTTTCTCTTTCCTTTCAGTCTTATGAAGTCAGAATGGCCAGCAGATGCGAGCTGTTCACAGAAATGTTAATGCTTTGTCTAGGATGGGCTGCAAGTCGGCAGGAAGACCTCTTAAATTGAAGGAACTAGAACAAATAAATCCCTCAAACAACTTCTGCTAAGAAGACTATAATCTTGAGGAGATCACTTATTTAAAACTTTGTGATAGATAAATTACTTACCCTTCCTGTTTTCTCATATTCTAGATGTTCAGAAGCATAAAATCAAAACCAGCTAAAGAATCAGTTTGCCAGACTTTTGAGTTAAACTATGTTTGACCTTAAAAAACAATCAAAACACCCTTCAATACGGTAGGATCTTTAGGGAAGGCAGGGCAACTGCCATTTGACACATCTTAAAGAGTTCTTAGGGGTTGGGATGTGTACCAGTTTTTGGAAATTCGAAAGCAAAGAAGATATGGAACTTGGGATAAACATTCCAACTTCCTGGAAACATACAAGGAATAGTTATCTAATTATATTTCTATAAAACCAACGAATTTCCCATTTTATTATTACTTATTTTAAAATATTTATAGAACTATATAGGAAAAGAATAAAATCCAAACAAAAGAACTAAAGGATATGAGTAGAAGACTATAACCAAAGGTCATACATATGTAAGAGTATTGGGGGTTGGGGAATCTAGTTAGGAATCCTGTGTTTACACTTCAGATAATTAATGAAAGTCAGAAGTTTGATCAAAGTGATTTTTTGATGTTTTAAGATTCTTTTAAATCACATTTGAGGATAGAATTTATGCTTATAGCATATAGAAATGTAATCAATTATAGCACATGATCCCAACTCTCCCTTGGCTACCTGCAGCAAATTTGACTCCAAACCACCAGGTCCATGGCATGATGGTATGATGGAAGACATGCAGGAAAGTCACTTGACTATTTTTCTTACGCAGAATAAAAAAGATCTGAAATAATTTAAAGAAAATCAAGTTCATATAAAATCATGCAATAACTTTTCTAGTGTTACAAAAATATCAGCCAAGTGCAAACTATTACTATTCCACATTGTAATGTGTTTTGAAAGAGTTGCCTTAAAGAGCCTAAAGAAGCAGCTGGTTCTCAAAAAGGCAGCTCAAAAGATACTTAGCATGAGAGATATGATGCCTAATCATGGAAGAATCAATAAAAAGGTGAAAAGAGACTGAATGCCAGGTTTAAAAATCAAAGATATAAAGGGAAGGACATGACCAAAAGTTATTGAAAAAAATGTTACTAGTTATAAGAAAAACCCATGCAGATTTTGAAATATATGAAAAAGTAGAGACTTTGAAGTTCTAGGACTGAAATTCTATGATGCTCTCTAACACATCCTACCAATTTAGATAATGCATCAAGCAAACTGAAAGTGAAAGTGAAGTTACTCAGTCATGTCCAACTCTATGACCCATGGACGAGCCATGGAATTCATGGAGTGGTAGTCTTTCCCTTTTTCAGGGGATTTTTCCAACCCAGGGATCAAACTGGGATCTACTGCATTGCAGACAGATTCTTTACCTGCTGAGCTACAAGGGAATCCCAAACTGAATGAGGACTTGCAGCAAATTAGAAGTTAGCAAATTATTATTAAAGAAAGATGAAGAGGGAAATACTTGAAGAGTTCATTGGGAAAGTAGGGTGGAAATGAAAGCGAAGCAGTTTAGGAAAAAGGAGAAGGGCGACAAAGGCTTCATCCAGATTGAATGCATCCAGTGACTGACAGAAACTCTCTAATAAACAAAGAGAATAGGAAGGCTTGGGGGGCATTTTTTCTCAAAAAAAAAAAAAATTCAAAAGCAGAATTAAATGCTTAAAAATATTCAAAACACAGAAGAGCAGTGATAAATTAAGACTTCTAACTATAGGACTAAACAGAATATCAGAAACAAAAAAATCCTTAAGAGTATTTGAGAAATGTGGTTCAGGGAAGGGCACAGAGCAACAGCCATTTCCTCATGGAAGCTGAAACTGAGAAAATGCAAAGCAGGAACAGTGAAATCAAAATGCATTTGCTTATGCACATGGAAGAAGGCCACTCAGTACAACAGAAAGCCATAAACCAGCAACCTGGGATCCTAGTCCCAGTCAGCAGTGGCACTCCTCTGGGCAGTCTTGTAACTTTCTGGCTTCCATTTCTTTTCAGATTAAGAGCTCTGGGATGGATCAACAGTTCTCAACTCTGTCTAGATATTACAATACCTAAGAAGGTTTGTTTTATGTTTTTAAAGAAACTCGCCTGATCTCTAACTCCAGACAATCCAGATCTCTGGTGGTGGGGTCCAGGTTTTTGTTTTCTAAGGCAATTAGGTCCAGAGTGCCCCAGGGTTGAGAACCAATGGAAGACAGTGGTGCTTAGTGTGGACCCTGGATCAATAGCAATAACTTCACCTGAGAACTTGATAGAAACGTAAGTTCTTGACCTCCATCTAAGACCCGCTGAATCAGAAATTTCGGAGGCAGGGGCCAAGCATATGTGTTTTTAATGAGTCCTCCAGGTGATTCTGTGCATGGGTGAGTGCTCAGTCATATCTGACTCTTTACAACTGTATGGACTGTAGCCTACCAGACTTCTCTGTCTATGGGGTTCTCCAGGCAGGAATACTGGAGTGGGTTGCCATTTCTGTTCCAGGGGATCTTCTCCACCCAAAGATTAAACCCATGTCTCTGGTGTCTCCTGCAGTAGAAGGTGGATTCTTTACCACTAGCGCCAACTTGGAAGCCAGGTGACTTTAATGCATGCTGAAGTTTGAGAACCCCTGGATTCTATGCTTACTAAATTCTCCTATTAATAATTCTAACATTATGTGTAGCCAGCTGAGAAGGTAAAGCATGTTGAGATCTGCTACCAGGAATGTACTGGTATATATTCTGAAGAGAGAACACAGTCTTAGGCCAGAAATGATTCCAAATAAATAAGATCCACATGCCACAAAGATATAATAGTAGCCAGCTTTCCTTTGTTTCTGGAAACAAAGGTGACTGGTTTTCTTCTCTCATCATGGATCCTAATCCATGGCACTTGCTTTTTCCAGGAGCCAGTCACTCAAAGTCAGAGTTGATCCTCAGAAAAGGAGAAGACCCAATAAGATTGACTTCAGAAAGGTAGCTGGAAATATTTTCATATTACCAAAATTACTGATATCCCAGAGATAACAACATTCTAGTGTGAGTTTACGAATTCTGAAGCATTTATTCTCTTAAAGAGTATGGATGACATACTGCTTTGACATAAAGAATCAAAGGTAACATACTCTCTGCTCTTTGCTCCTGTACGTCATGAAACAACTGCCATCCATCTAGATAGAGATGCACATTTTTGTGGTAAATGTGGCAGTTATATTCTTATCTTAACCAGAGGATATGCACACACAAAAAATCTTTCAGCATTTGCAGAAGACTGAAAAATAAATTTATGCTTTCTATTCCCTAGAGGTACTGATATCAAAAAATAAAAGATAACAGAAGGTCTGCCTGAGGAAGAGAGATAACCAAAGTTGTCAGACAACTGAACCCTCACAGTTTATTGCTTTCATTGAAACATCAAACATTTACCAAATGTGGTGATTCCATACTCACAGTATCTAATAGCTCAATAAATTTGGAGAAGTAATAAAGCCAGCAGGTCCGTGCCATCTGCAGAAATACACATAGATAGGAATTTATTTTTTATATGGAATAAAGCTTTATTTTTTCTAATTTTGGCAAAATTTACATTACAGAAAGTTTACCATCTTAACCACTTTATTAGGTGTACAGTTTGGTGGCATTAAGTGCATTCACATTCTTCGGCAGCCATCACCACCACCTTTAAACAGGAAGTCCCCATCTGGGAATCTGGTCACCGACAACTACTATTTTACTTTCTGTTTCTGAATCGGACTGCTCTGTGCACCTCATAAAACAGCATCTTACAGTATTTTTTTGTCCCTTAGTGCCTAGATGATTTCACTTAGCATAATGTTCTCAAGGCTCAACCACACTGTAGCAGGTGCCAGAATTTCCTTTCTTGTTAAGGTGAAAAAACACTCCATTGTATGTATATACCACTGTTTGTTTATCCACTCATCTGTTGATGAACATGTGGGTTGCTTCCATCTTTTGGCTAATGTGAAGAATGTATGAACACTGGTATACATATACTTTGTTTAACTGGATTATAATTGCTTTACAATGTTGTGTTAGTTTCTGCTATACAATGAAATGGATCAGCTATATGTATACATATATTTCTTCTCTCATAGGCTTCCCTCCCGTCAAACTCCCAGCCTACCCCTCTAGGTCATCACAGAGCACCAGGCTGAGCTCCCTGCCTTGTACAGTGGCTTCCCACTAGTTATCCATTTTACACAGGTATATGTGCCATTTGAATCCCAGTTTTCAATTCCTGTAGGTACATACCCATAGGTGGAATTGTTGGATCATACGGTAATTCCATTTTTGAGGAACAGGGTATAAATTTACTCTTTTTTTTCCATTTGGAAAACTTTATTATTAAAGGACATACAATGTCTTATCATGATTTCTTATATTCTGATATCTCTTTCATTCACTTAAATTATATCACATTTTACATTTTTAAAAATTTACTTAATTTTTATGAGAATATAACATGAGATTTAACCTGCATATAAATTTACTTTCGAAAGTGAAAGTGTTAGTTACTCAGTTGTGTCTAACTCTGCGACCTTGTAGTCTGTCCATAAAATTCTCTAGGCAAGAATAATGGAGTGGATTGCCATGCCCTCCTCCAGGGGACCTTTCTGACCCAGGGATCAAATTGGGGTCTCCTGCATTACAGGCAGATTCTTTACTTTTAAGTCCAAAAATTAAAGAAGAAAAGCACCAATTTACATTTTGCAGAAGACCACACACTCGAATTTCTCTCATTTTTTTCTTGTTATTTTTAGCCTTTTTCTCTCAACATATATCTGATAATTGAGTCATTTACTCCTGATTTCACATTCAGTGTTTAAAAATAGAGTTCACAAAGTTTTATCACTGATTTAGAGTTACAAGTTTTTTCTGAAAACAAAACAAAACAAAACTTACCCTCAGTGCTGTAGGCGATTGTGAATAATCAACAATTTCACATCGAAACGAATAACCTGTACCCCAGCCAGACATTATAAACTGCAAAAGAGCACAAGCATATTACAGAAGGAAGTATCTGCTCAACAGCTACAACAAAGGCAGTCTTGCTTGTGTCTCTTCATTACATTTTTAGCTGACTCAGCAGTCAGTGCAGAGGGAAAGGTGGACGAGAACAATTACAAACCAAGAACTTGCTTGATATCAAAGCATTAAGAATTTTAAAAGTTGTAAAGTCACATTTATATAAACTGTGTGCTAATTAAAATGGCTATTTCTTAAAATTATTATTCTAATATCATGGAGAACAAAATATCAGTAATGTTTTGTTTAAACAGCAAATACTGGTGTTTGACCTTATTTATACAAATCTCTACGTGCCTGTGCATATGTTTGCGTACTCGCAAAGAGGTGACTGAGTCTGGAATTAGTCTTTTCTGATGATTTCAAATCTCTGCAGTTAGTCAACAAATAAATGAGCAAACCAACCTTCTCAATGTATTCATCCAAAGTCTGTCACAACTAGATTTTTCTGGTCTTGGCTAGTGGATGCACTATGAACTGATAGTCTGCGGCTTTTAAATTCAGACTCACATATTAGTTTTGCTTTGAATTCACATGACGAGTAAGAGACAAAAATATTAACAAGAGAGTGCAATCTGGCAAGGCTTAATGCCAACACACCCACGATGTGACTTTAGGCCAGTGGTGAGAAGAAAAGGCCTATTGTTGATAAGCCTGGACCATAATTGACATTCTTTCCATCGGGGGTGGGAAGATCTCCTTTTAAAAATAGTATCTGAAAATGTAAAGCTAAGGACTCAAACTTTAAATCAACATGTATACTAAATGGTCAGCTTAATTTAGGGTTGTGACAATATGACCGGTTCTTCTCAGGCATCCTGTTCTCACAAATCCCAGCATCTTCCCTATGATGTCTTCTTTCTCGGCATAAGGATTATACCATCTTTTGTTTAATTACATTGTTAAATCTGTATTTTTAATTACTATTGAAACTGAAATGACAGGGCTTCCCTGGTAGCTCAGGGGTAAAGAGTTCATCGGCCAATGCAGGAGACATAGGTTCAACCCTTGATCCAAGAAGATCCCATATGCTGCAAAACAATTAAGGCCGTGAGTCACAACTATTGAATTTGTGCTCTAGAGCCATGGAGCCACAACTATTGAGCCCATGTGCTGCAACTACTGAAGCCTGTGTGCCCTAGAGCCTGAGTTCCACAAGAGAAGTCACTGCAACAAGAAGCCTGCTCATCTCAACTAGAGAGCAGCCTCCACTTCCTGCAACTAGAGAAGAGCCTGCAGCAGCAGTGAAAACCCAGAATAGCCAGAAATAAATAAATAAATAAAAATTAAAAAGAAAAAAATTGAAATGACAAGTTTATAGTAAATTAACTTCTACAGGCAAAAGTTTAGGAAGCATAATCAGAATGACATTTTAATGGTGAAAAGAAAAGCAATGAAGCAGAAAGCAAAACCACTTAGACTGTGGTATTTAAAAACACTACCCTTCTTTGATACTAGCTCCTAGCTTGACTTGTAATATAATCACACTACCAACTTGGAAAATTATGAAATCTTAAAAATTAAGATTCAGAAAAGTATAAAGACATATTTCATGGATGAGAAAAATATCTTACAAAAACAAGTCAATAAATTTCCTCAAAGGAACCAAGGAATGCAGTACAGAGCTAGTTAAATCTGTTTACAGAGTCCTGATCTGTCAGTGAGTCTTCATAGTCTCTCGTACTCAGACTCACTTCTGAGTGATGCAAGTAACTCTCTGAGTCCATTCATTTAGATGGGGAGGACTGAGTTCCTCTCCAAACAAGTACTGTGCTGAGTAGGAGGAAAAGCTGTGTGATGTAAGCTTCTGTAGGGTCTTCGCTGGTCTCGCTTCATTAATCGACTGCTGCCAAGTAACTAGCACATTCAAAGCATCACTACAAAAGGAGGCATGTGGGTTCATTTAGTCTGATGTGTTTCCTTTCAAGGTCTGATGTACATTGCTCATATTTGCCCTAACATCCCAGCATCTTCCCTATGATGTCTTCTTTCTCGGCATAAGGATTATACCATCTTTTGTTTAATTACATTGTTAAATCTGTATTTTTAATTACTATTGAAACTGAAATGACAGGGCTTCCCTGGTAGCTCAGGGGTAAAGAGTTCATCGGCCAATGCAGGAGACATAGGTTCAACCCTTGATCCAAGAAGATCCCATATGCTGCAAAACAATTAAGGCCGTGAGTCACAACTATTGAATTTGTGCTCTAGAGCCATGGAGCCACAACTATTGAGCCCATGTGCTGCAACTACTGAAGCCTGTGTGCCCTAGAGCCTGAGTTCCACAAGAGAAGTCACTGCAACAAGAAGCCTGCTCATCTCAACTAGAGAGCAGCCTCCACTTCCTGCAACTAGAGAAGAGCCTGCAGCAGCAGTGAAAACCCAGAATAGCCAGAAATAAATAAATAAATAAAAATTAAAAAGAAAAAAATTGAAATGACAAGTTTATAGTAAATTAACTTCTACAGGCAAAAGTTTAGGAAGCATAATCAGAATGACATTTTAATGGTGAAAAGAAAAGCAATGAAGCAGAAAGCAAAACCACTTAGACTGTGGTATTTAAAAACACTACCCTTCTTTGATACTAGCTCCTAGCTTGACTTGTAATATAATCACACTACCAACTTGGAAAATTATGAAATCTTAAAAATTAAGATTCAGAAAAGTATAAAGACATATTTCATGGATGAGAAAAATATCTTACAAAAACAAGTCAATAAATTTCCTCAAAGGAACCAAGGAATGCAGTACAGAGCTAGTTAAATCTGTTTACAGAGTCCTGAGCTGTCAGTGAGTCTTCATAGTCTCGTACTCAGACTCACTTCTGAGTGATGCAAGTAACTCTCTGAGTCCATTCATTTAGATGGGGAGGACTGAGTTCCTCTCCAAACAAGTACTGTGCTGAGTAGGAGGAAAAGCTGTGTGATGTAAGCTTCTGTAGGGTCTTCGCTGGTCTCGCTTCATTAATCGACTGCTGCCAAGTAACTAGCACATTCAAAGCATCACTACAAAAGGAGGCATGTGGGTTCATTTAGTCTGATGTGTTTCCTTTCAAGGTCTGATGTACATTGCTCATATTTGCCCTAACATCCTTAGTAAAGGATGCAGACCAATCCTATGAAAACCCAATAACCATGTGTGTGGATGTGTCCTGGAGTTGACACACTGCTCACCTGTCAAAAACCTTTGTTTAAACAGAAAGCAGAACACAATGCTTTCCTGATATTAGGAACATTTCAGAAGCCTGCAGAGATTTTGACATATATGTCTATATTTTTGGCTTTCACAAAAGAAGAGTAACCATTTATATGTGGAAGGTAATAAATCCTCAAACCAGCATATAAATTACACAGGTATTACTGGTTCAAAGAAGATATAAGCTCTCAGATTCAGATATTCTCAAACCTTTTATGTTATAATTCCTAAAACTGAAACCAAAACCTACTGGTTATAATTGGATTCTTTCCAGAGAAATATATCTGGGGACATCACCTTCAATGACACAATCAGACACAGAGCATAAAGGGACCTGAGAAACGGGGTCAGTCCTATTTCTATATAATGAGAGAACTGAGACCCAGAGAAGTTAAATGATTAATTCAAATTCAGGTAGGTACTTAGCAGTGTAACTGGGACTAACTAGTCCCTGGTCTCCTGGCTTCCAGGTCTGTTCTTATACTTCTGGGTCTGTCCAATAGTAGGTTATATCATATCTAAAAGCATGTATTTTTCTGCTCCCCCTACCCAACTCTATTCCATTATTACCTCCCTTTCAGTTGCCTATGCTTCCAAAAGGACAGTAAGGTCACTTGTGAATTAATTCTGGAAATAAAGTAGAAGGCAGCAGAGTAAGTTCGAACATCAGGGAGGCTTGCAAAAAACGAGGCCAGAGCAGACGTAAGGTGATCTGGTCAGGTAGATTCACAGGAAGAATCAAGCTGGAGGAATGCATGTGCAGAGGTCATGAAGTCTGGAGAAGGTTGAGAGGCCATGCTAGGTCCTCCTGGGTCCCAGTTATGAGGAAGCTCAGGCTGCATTGCTTCATTAATCGACTGCTGCCAAGTAACTAGCACATTCAAAGCATCACTACAAAAGGAGGCATGTGGGTTCATTTAGTCTGATGTGTTTCCTTTCAAGGTCTGATGTACATTGCTCATATTTGCCCTAACATCCTTAGTAAAGGATGCAGACCAATCCTATGAAAACCCAATAACCATGTGTGTGGATGTGTCCTGGAGTTGACACACTGCTCACCTGTCAAAAACCTTTGTTTAAACAGAAAGCAGAACACAATGCTTTCCTGATATTAGGAACATTTCAGAAGCCTGCAGAGATTTTGACATATATGTCTATATTTTTGGCTTTCACAAAAGAAGAGTAACCATTTATATGTGGAAGGTAATAAATCCTCAAACCAGCATATAAATTACACAGGTATTACTGGTTCAAAGAAGATATAAGCTCTCAGATTCAGATATTCTCAAACCTTTTATGTTATAATTCCTAAAACTGAAACCAAAACCTACTGGTTATAATTGGATTCTTTCCAGAGAAATATATCTGGGGACATCACCTTCAATGACACAATCAGACACAGAGCATAAAGGGACCTGAGAAAGGGGGTCAGTCCTATTTCTATATAATGAGAGAACTGAGACCCAGAGAAGTTAAATGATTAATTCAAATTCAGGTAGGTACTTAGCAGTGTAACTGGGACTAACTAGTCCCTGGTCTCCTGGCTTCCAGGTCTGTTCTTATACTTCTGGGTCTGTCCAATAGTAGGTTATATCATATCTAAAAGCATGTATTTTTCTGCTCCCCCTACCCAACTCTATTCCATTATTACCTCCCTTTCAGTTGCCTATGCTTCCAAAAGGACAGTAAGGTCACTTGTGAATTAATTCTGGAAATAAAGTAGAAGGCAGCAGAGTAAGTTCGAACATCAGGGAGGCTTGCAAAAAACGAGGCCAGAGCAGACGTAAGGTGATCTGGTCAGGTAGATTCACAGGAAGAATCAAGCTGGAGGAATGCATGTGCAGAGGTCATGAAGTCTGGAGAAGGTTGAGAGGCCATGCTAGGTCCTCCTGGGTCCCAGTTATGAGGAAGCTCAGGCTGCATTGCAGGGGAAGTGGGTAAGGAGTAGAGGATGAGGAAGCCAGCCAGCATTGAAAGAGAAGCAAGGAAGACCAGTAAGGCAGATAAGAGAGGGTGGCTGACACATGGAGTCAGCAGAGGGGAGGGAGAGAGAATTCATGAGTCTGCCTTTGGTTCCTGGAAGTTCTTCTCGTCTCTTATAGGCAGTTAAGGGACAGTTCCCCTTACCCACTACCTTGTCTGAGTCTAAGGTCTCTGTTCCACCACAAAACCCAGCTAACCCAAACCAACCTACCATCTTACAGGTCATCAGGGCATGTATAAATGCTGAACCCAAAGTTTCTACCATGACAATGACAACTCATTAGAATTAGGATGAGTTCCGGTGTCAGAAAGACCTGGATTCATATCAGTCCTCCCACTTACCAGCTGCACTGCCTTGGGTGTATATAATTTCTCCAGCTGTAAGTTTCCTTAAAATGTGAGTCTCTTGACTTAATATTAATTTTTCTCACTACCTGGGAGGTAGACTACACTGAAATGCTCTAAGGAGTTCAATATCTGGTCTATATAAAACAAATATTTTGGCAAATAAATGCTCTAATGAGCTAAATTTCTGAAATTTCCTAAACCTTGGAGAGTTACTCATCCAGTCATAACAAGAAACATTATGGCAGACAAACATAAAGACTCAGGCAAAATTCTCCCATTAGGAATACTGAAGACACTTGCCTCATAACACATATATATAGAAAAGAGTACTATGAGGAAATTGTACGTTATCATCACTTTCTTGAGCTCAAAGGGCTTTCGATTCTCCATGAGCTTCGGTCCCAGGGACGTGACAAAATAGACATAGAATGCCAGAATGATGCTTTGTGGCAGAGGTGAGGACATGAGGAGCCAGTCTTCAACTCTTGGATCTAAGAGAAAAACAAGATATAAGTGCGCACCCATTTAGCACTTAGCCAAGCAATAACTGACAGTAACCAGCATGTATGTGAGGACCTACAGTAACCAACGTTTAAGTGAGGATTGTAGCTGAGCTAGAAACAATGAGGCTCAAAGAGCAAAGGGAGGTAGTGGTCACCAGAGCCCAGGACAGAGGCATATGGAGAAGCCCTCTGTTGAGGAGCTGTATACTTCAATGGAGGCATTCAGTCATATGGCAATCCTACAAATAATGGGGCTAGGGAAGTCAGTACCCTGGCCTCACTCCCTCCCTATTTTTCCACTGGCTGAACCCAACCAGAAACCAGAGGGCAGGGGAGCAAGGGCATGGATACTATGTAGTCCATACTAGTCCTTCTCTAGGGCCCAGCACAGAGTAGGTCTGGACTGCAGAAGGCAACCAGAAAAATTTTATCATCCATCTATAACCACTAGTAATAGAGTTTCTCCATTGGGTTTGCTGTTTCTTTACTTTCTTCTTTCCCCAAGAAAACTGGGAAAAGTTTTCTGTGTATGCTATCATACAACTGAAAGGGACTTTAGGCTTAGCATCATTTAAGTATCTAAAATGTGGGTTCTAAGTGTGGGCTAACCAATCTGATATTTCACATAAAAAACAAACAGAAAAGTATTAGCCTCACAATCATGTAAAAAAGAAATTCACATGGTTATGGCTCATTCTAGGCTATGAGAATTAGGTTAATTAAAAATTGCAGCTCAAGATGAAATGTGATTAATTCCATCATCTTAAGTAATTCGGGTGTAATTTTACTAAATTGCTTCACGAAGGCAGAATATTATAAAGGAAAATATGTACGGACAAGTTTCCTAGTGGGTCTGGTTCAAAACTGAGTCTTGACTAATCTCAAGTTGCTGAATACCATCACTCTTGTTAATTGGAAAAGAGGGTGGAGGAAACACAGTCCTTGCCCACTGAGACTGCTAATGATGTAGCTAATTACCAAAACCCATTGATTATCCCTTCAAGGCTGCTTTCTTACCCAATGCAAACATTTTCAATAGATTCTATGATTCATGACTCACTTGGTCCTCAGTTTTATTGCTGCAAGGCTCACATTTGGTAATCAGATATATTGAGGCATGGCTGTAGCGATTAAAGATGTTTATTCTATACTCAAATGAGCTTCTTTCAAAAATACTGACCAACGCCCCATCACAAAATAATAAGCTAAGAGTCAGCTCTAGAATGAGCCTCAGATATTTAGGAATTTAATATAAGATAAAGAAAGGTACATAAGCAAGAAGGAAGGGAGAGAGAATTCATGAAATAGGAAAACTGACTACTTGGGAGGAAAATGAGCTTGTGCCTTACCTTGTCTCCTACCCGATCATGTCCCAAACTATGCAATATCAGAAAGGTATTTTAAAAATTCTTTATATTCGGTGGTAAAGAATTCACCTGCAATGATACTTGGGCTTGATTCCAGGGTCAGGAAGATTCCCAGGAGTAGGAAACAGCTACCCAGTCCAGTATTCTTGCCTGAGAAATCTCATGGATAGAGGAGCCTGGTGGGCTACAATCCATGGGGTCACGACACAACTGAGCAACTAAACCCCCACCACAAAAAGTAGTGAAATTCTCCTAGAAATGCTAAGTTAAGCAAACCAAGTGCTTTTCTGCAGGATTTCTTAGTGCTTCATGTTTGTTTTGAGTTGTCAAGATGAGAATGGCGGCATACAGCACTCCTGAAGCTTACTTGGCCATGGAGCCCTGAGTTACTGTATCAATAGACTACTATTTAACATCTTGTGGAACCAATACTCCATAAAACACCATCTAGGGGCTTCCCCTGGTGGTCCAGTGGGTAAGGACACCGCCTTGCACTGGAAGAGGCGCCGCTTCACTGCCTGACCTGGGAAGATCCCATGTGCCGCTATGTACGGAATTCCTAGTGGGTCTGGTTCAAAACTGAGTCTTGACTAATCTCAAGTTGCTGAATACCATCACTCTTGTTAATTGGAAAAGAGGGTGGAGGAAACACAGTCCTTGCCCACTGAGACTGCTAATGATGTAGCTAATTACCAAAACCCATTGATTATCCCTTCAAGGCTGCTTTCTTACCCAATGCAAACATTTTCAATAGATTCTATGATTCATGACTCACTTGGTCCTCAGTTTTATTGCTGCAAGGCTCACATTTGGTAATCAGATATATTGAGGCATGGCTGTAGCGATTAAAGATGTTTATTCTATACTCAAATGAGCTTCTTTCAAAAATACTGACCAACGCCCCATCACAAAATAATAAGCTAAGAGTCAGCTCTAGAATGAGCCTCAGATATTTAGGAATTTAATATAAGATAAAGAAAGGTACATAAGCAAGAAGGAAGGGAGAGAGAATTCATGAAATAGGAAAACTGACTACTTGGGAGGAAAATGAGCTTGTGCCTTACCTTGTCTCCTACCCGATCATGTCCCAAACTATGCAATATCAGAAAGGTATTTTAAAAATTCTTTATATTCGGTGGTAAAGAATTCACCTGCAATGATACTTGGGCTTGATTCCAGGGTCAGGAAGATTCCCAGGAGTAGGAAACAGCTACCCAGTCCAGTATTCTTGCCTGAGAAATCTCATGGATAGAGGAGCCTGGTGGGCTACAATCCATGGGGTCACGACACAACTGAGCAACTAAACCCCCACCACAAAAAGTAGTGAAATTCTCCTAGAAATGCTAAGTTAAGCAAACCAAGTGCTTTTCTGCAGGATTTCTTAGTGCTTCATGTTTGTTTTGAGTTGTCAAGATGAGAATGGCGGCATACAGCACTCCTGAAGCTTACTTGGCCATGGAGCCCTGAGTTACTGTATCAATAGACTACTATTTAACATCTTGTGGAACCAATACTCCATAAAACACCATCTAGGGGCTTCCCCTGGTGGTCCAGTGGGTAAGGACACCGCCTTGCACTGCAAGGGGCGCCGGTTCGATGCCTGGCCTGGGAAGATCCCATGTGCCGCGGAGCGGCTGGACCGATGTGTCCAATTACCGAGCCGGAGCTCTGGAGCACATGCACCCAGAGCCGGTGCTCTGCAATGACAGAGGCCACCACAATGGGAGGCCCACAGGAGCCAAGAGCAAAGACGGATGAAAATAGAGAAATGAAAGACCAATAGAAGTGGCCCGCCCACACCCCCCCCCCCCCAACCCAACCCCTGCCCAAAAAAAAAATAAATAAAACTTTAAAAAAAAAAAAAAAAAAACACCATCTAGGAAACATAGCATTTTGCTAAAATGAATTCATAAGAGAAATCACTAAAAATTAGGAGTGATAGGAGGATAGCAATAGGATCGATCATTTTGACATATAGTAAGGAGGTAGAAAATATAAAATTTTATAAATCATTTCAGTATAGGGAATGAGAGACAAGTAGAAGTTAAGGAAAACACTGAGATTTTTTGTTGTTGTTGTTGTCTAGATATTGGCTTAGGAAAAGTGAGTAGAGTAAGTGGAACAAGTGGCCAAAGTCAGAATCTAGAGGACTCAGTGTTCAAAGCAGGAGCGATAGGAAATAAAATTAGAGAAGACTAAGAAGGAGCAACCAAAAAGGTAGAAGGAAAATTACAAGAGTGACACATCCTGAAGCCAGAGGAAGAGTGAATTTCTGGAAGAGATCAAGCTAACAAATGTGGCAGAGAAAGTAAAATGTGGGCTGAAAAGTGCTCCATGGATTGATGCTCTTAGTAAGAACGTTTTCAGAAAGTACCTTGTGCAGAACAAACATTCAACAAACATTACTCAAAGACATTCATAAGAACACAAAGCTCTCAAAAAAAAAAAAATTCTTAGTAAGATTGTAACATTTTAAATGAGGAAAGTGTTGCAATCAGCTATGCAGGTTCATAATGAACCCCCTACAATTAGGACATGGGGTGATGTCAAGATGAGAATGGCGGCATACAGCACTCCTGAAGCTTACTTGGCCATGGAGCCCTGAGTTACTGTATCAATAGACTACTATTTAACATCTTGTGGAACCAATACTCCATAAAACACCATCTAGGGGCTTCCCCTGGTGGTCCAGTGGGTAAGGACACCGCCTTGCACTGCAAGGGGCGCCGGTTCGATGCCTGGCCTGGGAAGATCCCATGTGCCGCGGAGCGGCTGGACCGATGTGTCCAATTACCGAGCCGGAGCTCTGGAGCACATGCACCCAGAGCCGGTGCTCTGCAATGACAGAGGCCACCACAATGGGAGGCCCACAGGAGCCAAGAGCAAAGACGGATGAAAATAGAGAAATGAAAGACCAATAGAAGTGGCCCGCCCACACCCCTCCCTCCCCAACCCAACCCCTGCCAAAAAAAAAAAAAAAAAAAAAATAAAAAAAAAAAAAAAAAAAAAAAAAACACCATCTAGGAAACATAGCATTTTGCTAAAATGAATTCATAAGAGAAATCACTAAAAATTAGGAGTGATAGGAGGATAGCAATAGGATCGATCATTTTGACATATAGTAAGGAGGTAGAAAATATAAAATTTTATAAATCATTTCAGTATAGGGAATGAGAGACAAGTAGAAGTTAAGGAAAACACTGAGATTTTTTGTTGTTGTTGTTGTCTAGATATTGGCTTAGGAAAAGTGAGTAGAGTAAGTGGAACAAGTGGCCAAAGTCAGAATCTAGAGGACTCAGTGTTCAAAGCAGGAGCGATAGGAAATAAAATTAGAGAAGACTAAGAAGGAGCAACCAAAAAGGTAGAAGGAAAATTACAAGAGTGACACATCCTGAAGCCAGAGGAAGAGTGAATTTCTGGAAGAGATCAAGCTAACAAATGTGGCAGAGAAAGTAAAATGTGGGCTGAAAAGTGCTCCATGGATTGATGCTCTTAGTAAGAACGTTTTCAGAAAGTACCTTGTGCAGAACAAACATTCAACAAACATTACTCAAAGACATTCATAAGAACACAAAGCTCTCAAAAAAAAAAAAATTCTTAGTAAGATTGTAACATTTTAAATGAGGAAAGTGTTGCAATCAGCTATGCAGGTAGCATACATCACTGTGTGCTATTGCCTCAATCTGTTGCCTTCCTTCCCTGTAACAAGTTTCCCAGGACATGGGGTGATGTGTGTAATTAAAAAGGCCACCAGGAATCTCAGCCACAGGCTGGTAACTCACCAGAGAAGTTTCAGTAATGAAAAATCATCACAGAATCGGGGACCCAAGGACAGAATTGGAATAGATCACACTTTTTTAAAAAAGCATCATTTTTAAAGGTTACAATCCATCTACAACTCTTGCAGAACACTGACCACATTCCCTGTGCTGTGTAATACATCCTAGCTGACCTTACAATTTGCACCCCTCTCTCTCCCACCCCTATGTTTCCCTTCCCTCTCCTCTTTACTGATAACCACCAGTTTGTTTTCTTCATCTGCGAATCTGCTTCTTTTCTGTTAAATTCACTAGTTTGTTGTGTCTTTTAGGTTCCACATATGTGATATCATACAATAGTTGTCTTTCTCTGACTTATTTCACTTATCATAATTCCTTCCAAGTCCATCCATATTATTGCAAATGGCAAACGTTTGCTCTTATAGCTGAGTAGTATTCCAGTGTAGTGTGTATGTGTGTGTGTACACACACCATGTCTCCATTACCCATTCATCTGCTCAAGGGCACTTATGTTACTTTCTATCTTGGCAATTATAAAAAATGCTGCTGTGAATATTGGAGCACATGCATCTTTTTGAATTAGTGCTTTTTTTTTTTCAGATATACATCCAGGAGAACAATTTCTGGGTCATATGGTAGTTCTATTTTTTGTTTGGGAGCAACCTCCATATTGTTTTCTGCAGTGGCTGTACGAATTCACATTTCCACCAACAGTGCTTGAGGGTTCCCTTTTCTCCACATCCTCACCAGTGCTTGTTACTTTTGTTCTTTTTGATGAGTGTCATTCTGACAAGTGTAAGGTGATACCGTATTATGGTTTTAGTACTGATCAAAACTTAGATCAACATTTTCCATCAGTGGGTAATCCAAACCTTAAATATATGAACATCATAAACCATATGAAAATATCTAGCTTTTATCTCCAATGAAATAAAGACACAGAGCCTTAAAGGAAGGCTTATAGAAGATTGTTAACATTATTACCTTTGAATGGTGACAATATGGGTGATTTTTATTTCTTTTTCTGTGTAAGAAATTTGAAATGTTTCTGTTATTCATGGATATCACAGGCATGGTTGAAAATGAGTTTTTTGATTTTTGTTTTTGTCTGTAAAGGAATTCCTGAAGTAGAGACATTTTGTTTTGCTCTTTTATTAGCTCAGTGATGGCAGGGTGGTGGTGAGAGTGGTGGTATGTGGATATCAAATGATATCATATTTCTGTTCTTCCGCTGGTAGCAGTAGGAAAAACAAAAAGCCGGGAAAACATGCTGGGCTGGCTCAGGAAGCAGAAGAAAATAATTTTTAAATAAACCATGGTTCCTGTAATTTAATATTATAAGCACATACCTTCTTTAAAAGAATCCTGAGTGTGCCTTTCAAGTTCTACAGATCTTTAAAAAAAATCTAACCTTTGAGGAAAAGCTGGTCTATTTAATTTCATACCATTTTCAAAGCAAATGACAGAACAAAACACCCAGCTTTTTCATCCCTTTTTTGGCCTGCACTGATCCTGGCTCTCTGACTGGCTTGTTAGGTGACCTGGGTTCACTGACTTAACTTCTCTGTGCTTAGTTTCCTCATCTGTAAATTTGGTACAGAACAACATGTATCTCAGAGAGAATTTAGTGAATTATTACAAGTAAAGAGCCTGGCACGATTATTGCACCTAAGTGCTCAGGCAGCATTGCTACTATTATTTCATCAGATCTCAGTTTTGTCGGCACAGCAGAATCACATCTGAATACTTAAAAGCCAGGCATTCATATTTTGGTGTTGTTACTAAGAAAGACTTCATTTATTTATTTGGCCACACCATGTGGCATGCAGGATCTCAGTTCCCTGACCAGGGATTGAATCTGTGCCCCTCTGCAGTGGAAACAAAGAGTCCAGGGAATTTCCCAGGCATCCATATTTTGAAATAAGCTGCCAAGATGACCCTGATGAACCATTAGTGTTATCGACTACGGGTTCAATGCTTCCTTCAGCTACACTGAGACCCTCAGTGAACCTGCTAGGTGCTCTACAGTAATTTTATATGGTTTCTCTGCTTCTTTTTTTTTTTTTTTAAAGATTTATTTATTTATTTATTTTGGGCAGGGGACAGGCTGGGGAGGGAGGGGAGTGGGTGGGCCACCTCCATTGGTCTTTCATTTATCTATTTTCATCCATCTTTGTTCTTTGGCCTGTGTGGGCCTCCCATCACAGTGGCCTCTGTTGTCGCAGAGCACCGGCTCTGGGCGCACGCGCTTCAGAGCTCCAGCTCGGTCATTGGACACATCGGTCGAGCCACTCCGCGGCACGTGGGATCTTCCCAGGCCAGGGATCGAACCAGCGCCCCTTGCACTGCAAGGCAGTGTCCTTACCCACTGAACCACCAGGGGAAGTCCTGGTTTCTCTGCTTCTCGATTTAATCTGCTACATCTTATCTTCTATACAACTGCGGAATTCACATTCTAGAAGTAAAGCTTTGCTCTAGTTATTCCTCTGCTTAAAGGAGCTCTCCCTACTACCCAAATAAAATTCAGTCTTTAATGTGCCCATGACTCTGATGACTGCGCATTTGTCTTGCCTTCTCTCTTGGCAGATATCTTTGGGAATAGGGAGCCCACTTTCATGTGAGGCAGGGGGCTCCTAGTAGTGAGACATCTCAAGTCAGATGGGGCTGGTGACCAGAATAAGGGGGCTGTAGAGAGGGCTGCTTGACCTCATTTAAAGGTAATTATGCCTCAGTCTGGGCTCTCACAAATGGCAGAAGGTTCTGGGGTGAATGAGCTCTGTTTGCTCTAGAGACCAAAGGCTGATGAAGGAGGGAGAGTTTCATGTACCTTCTATGTAGATCAGAGCTGGGTTTAAGTGCTATGAGCAGAATCAAGCTAAAGGCAGAGGGTGGGAGGGGAGGCTGTCTGAGAGTCCACACCCCAGTGATAACCCCATAACACTCTAAGCGCGCTCTAGAGAGAGTGAGTACAGTGGAGTATCACATACATAGAATATTAATGAGCTTTTCCATCAGCCACTTTTAAGAGTATGTTCTCTTCTTAAGTAGCAGCGATAAGTCAAAGGATACACCCTTTAATATTCTGAGCACCAATAAGGTGAAGAAGCTGGAAGGAAAAGAGAACATGTACTTCTGGTGCTTCCTGAAGTTCTAGAGGTTCAGGGTGGCAGCAGATTTTCCATCTTCTTGCAAAAAGATCACTCTGAGTCTGAAAGGTCATCATTATAATCCAAATACAAGATAGATCACTTTTCAAACATCAAAAATGTTATAAATCACAATAAATCCTCTTATACCTTAAGCATTAATTAGACCATTTTTAAATATTGAGCTATGGAATTTTCCACATGAAATAACTATGCCAGACCCTCACTTCTGTACCAATCAGAAAACCAATGAGTATCTGTAAGTTTCCCAAAGTCTATTCAGGATTAGGGCCAAAGCCAAGAATACACTTGAAATTCTTGGCACTTGATCATGAGCTCAGGCCTTTGAAGGGTAGGCGAAGTAAAACAGGACCAAGATGGGCAGAAATGATTCCTAATGGCTCTCAGAGATCAATACCACACTAAGCAGAGCAACCCCCTACCTCTTGTTATACAATAATGTTCTCACAAAACTATAAATCTCAACAAAACATTTTAAGCCTTCTAGATCTTGACAGGAAAAAAAATGAAGAAACTTCAAAAAAAGAAACAATGTATTAGACGTACTTGAAGATGCAAACATCCTGTCAATCATCAACCATCAACACTGTTTCTGTTGGGATACTCCTCAAATAACACAGCACTTTGATGCATATTAGGGCATGGCAACCCACTCCAGTGTTCTTGCCTAGAGAATTCCATGGATAGAGGAGCCTGCCAGGCTACAGTTCATGGGGTTGCAGACAGTCGGACACGACTGAGCAACTAACACTTTCATGCGTATTATCTGGTAGCTGGTGGATACCAGTCTCATCTCTCTTTTGCTAACACAGAAACTGAGGCTCACAGAAAGAAAGAATTGGCTCAAGATCACCAAGCTGGTTCACAATAGTTCACAATAAATCTAGGTCTCCTTACGACATGTCTCCCTCCCTCCTTCCTCTCTCAAGACTGCCAAGTAGTATAGCTTCAGATCAGGGGCATCACCCACCTCTCCGTCTCATCCTCCCTCCACTGTTCGCAACACTGCTTCCAGGGCTGTCCCCCTGTCTCCCTAAGCACCTCCACCCTTTGTTGGTCCCTTTTCTGACCTGATGCTACACAGCATTTCAGTGTAAATATTCTTAATAAAAATAAAGAGTTGATCCATGAACAAAAGGGGAAGTGGAATTTAGAAGTTGCTCTGAAACATTTTATACTCCTAGCACTATACAGATATTCATCATCACCAAAATCTTTTTTTTTTTTTTTTTTCTATTTGGTTCTTGAGTTAGGATATTGACTAACTGAATCTCTTTGGTTCTTGCAATGGGGATAATGAGCAGCAAGAATTGGATAGCAAGGGATCTGTTCTTCCAAACAGGTCTATTTTAAAAAATGTACCCAAATGTACTTGGTTCCAAGGTTAAATCATGAGAGTTCAGGTAGCAACTCATACCTCTACTGTGAAAAGAAATTAAACTATTCTTATTTTAAAATAGATTAAAAATAAATAAATCTCATTATAACAAAACATAAAATAGTATTTAAATTAAATAATAAATTTATGAGAACTGTAAATTTTTAGAGAAAGATGACCTTTAAAGAAACCTATACATTCTCTACACTGCTACATAAGTTCAAAAACTAAAAAAAAATTGTTTCAATATACAAAAATTCCTTTCACTCTCCATTCACCAGAATGAAGCTTCTTTATTTACTGGATTTTTTTAAGGTCCTCAGCATTATTCAGGGGCAAAATTGCAGGATCATGTTCAGTGAAACAACATAGGTCTTTAGTCATTTATTGAGAAAGATTTATTTTTGTTTTTGTTGTTGGTTTAGTTCCTAAGTTGTTTCCGTCTCTTTTGCAACCCTGTGGACTGTAAAAGCCCACCAGGCTTCTTGGTCCACGGGATTTACCAGGCAAGAATACTGGAGTGGGTTGTCATTTCCTTCTCCACGGGATCTTCCTGACCCAGGGGTTGAGCCTCTATCTCTTGACTGGCAGGCAAATTCTTTACCACTGAGCCATCTGGGAAGTCCACTGAGAAAGACAATAACTACCAAATGGTGTCTCTTTGCTGACATCAGCATAAATAGAAATACAATTTCCATTGTGGTAGGTAGCAAGAGGTGATACTTTTCCTCCTGAATTAGGTGAACATGTGATTTCTAATTGGTAAGTAAGAATTAATCTCAAGTGGTGATGGTTATGAATATGTAGAAAGGAATTCACGTGTGAAATACCAGAATACTAATCCTACCCAGAAAACATAGGTTCTAAGTTTCTGCTAACAACTGACCATCATGTTAGGAAAGTCACACCTCCAGGCCTTGATTTCTCCTACTGGAACATGAGGAGGTAGCTTTGATGATATTTAAGTCCATCTCAGTCCTAAAATGCTTGATTCCTTGTCTATTTTTTAAAAATGTACACCTTTGTTATATGTTTTAAACGTTTTATAACAGTTATAAAAGTAACACCTATTGATGTGGTTTAAAAACATTTAGACAGGAAAACAAACAAACAAACAAACATCTAACAGGGACTTCCCTGGCAGTTCAGTGGTTAAGACTTCATACTTCCACTTCAGGAGGGGTGGGTTTGATCCCTGGTCTGAGAACTAATATCCCTCCTGCTGCATGGTGTAGCCCAAACAACAAACAAACAAAAGAAAAACAAATCCCAGAACATGTAGCAAACAGACACAGATAAGTAAATAGAAATTACGCAAACTTCTATCACATAGATGGAGTAGGAAATGGCAACCCACTCCAGTATTCTTCCCCAGAAAAGTTAATGAAAAGAGGAACCTGGCAGGCCATGGGGTCCATGGGGTCGTGAAAAGAGTTGGACATGCCTGAGTGACTGAGCAGGTGCACACTACCACACAGAAATAACTGCTAATCCTCACAAAAGAAACACGGGTGGTGTTCCATAATCTGCTTTCACTTAATGTATTTTAAACTTCTCGCTATGGCGTTAAATGTTTTTTCAGCAACACTGGTTTTTGTTTTTTTAATGGGCAAGGGAAGAAGGTGTGCATTTCAGAATTACTCACTTTTCCGTCTCTTTTGCAACCCTGTGGACTGTAAAAGCCCACCAGGCTTCTTGGTCCAGTTTACCAGGCAAGAATACTGGAGTGGGTTGTCATTTCCTTCTCCACGGGATCTTCCTGACCCAGGGGTTGAGCCTCTATCTCTTGACTGGCAGGCAAATTCTTTACCACTGAGCCATCTGGGAAGTCCACTGAGAAAGACAATAACTACCAAATGGTGTCTCTTTGCTGACATCAGCATAAATAGAAATACAATTTCCATTGTGGTAGGTAGCAAGAGGTGATACTTTTCCTCCTGAATTAGGTGAACATGTGATTTCTAATTGGTAAGTAAGAATTAATCTCAAGTGGTGATGGTTATGAATATGTAGAAAGGAATTCACGTGTGAAATACCAGAATACTAATCCTACCCAGAAAACATAGGTTCTAAGTTTCTGCTAACAACTGACCATCATGTTAGGAAAGTCACACCTCCAGGCCTTGATTTCTCCTACTGGAACATGAGGAGGTAGCTTTGATGATATTTAAGTCCATCTCAGTCCTAAAATGCTTGATTCCTTGTCTATTTTTTAAAAATGTACACCTTTGTTATATGTTTTAAACGTTTTATAACAGTTATAAAAGTAACACCTATTGATGTGGTTTAAAAACATTTAGACAGGAAAACAAACAAACAAACAAACATCTAACAGGGACTTCCCTGGCAGTTCAGTGGTTAAGACTTCATACTTCCACTTCAGGAGGGGTGGGTTTGATCCCTGGTCTGAGAACTAATATCCCTCCTGCTGCATGGTGTAGCCCAAACAACAAACAAACAAAAGAAAAACAAATCCCAGAACATGTAGCAAACAGACACAGATAAGTAAATAGAAATTACGCAAACTTCTATCACATAGATGGAGTAGGAAATGGCAACCCACTCCAGTATTCTTCCCCAGAAAAGTTAATGAAAAGAGGAACCTGGCAGGCCATGGGGTCCATGGGGTCGTGAAAAGAGTTGGACATGCCTGAGTGACTGAGCAGGTGCACACTACCACACAGAAATAACTGCTAATCCTCACAAAAGAAACACGGGTGGTGTTCCATAATCTGCTTTCACTTAATGTATTTTAAACTTCTCGCTATGGCGTTAAATGTTTTTTCAGCAACACTGGTTTTTGTTTTTTTAATGGGCAAGGGAAGAAGGTGTGCATTTCAGAATTACTCACGGGTTACTCTAGGAAATGCCACTCCCTTTCTGATCTACCAGTGCGGCTGTGGCCCTTCCACTCTAGAGTCATCCTGGACAGGGTCGTTGTTGGTGGTAACCATTATTTCCCCTAAGAGCTTTAAGGGCAGAGTCAAGCCTAAGAGTGCTGTGCCTTCCAAATCACTTCTAATGGCTACTGAGTTAGAATGATGCATCACCATGTATTAACCAATTCCTTTCCCTGGATATTAAAGCTATTTTCACAATCACAAATTTCCAAATGGACATCATCTATGTGTTAATACCTCTATCTTTGTACATATCTTCAGTGAAATCTTTGATACCTCTTCAATAATTAATAATAAAAAACAGGAGGATTTCCCCAGTGACTAAGATTCCTCGTTCCCAATGTAGAAGGCCTGGGTTTGTTTCCTGTTGGAGATCTAGATTGCACATGCCACAACTAAGACTTCATGCACCACAAGTAAAGATCAAGTGGACCAACTAAAAAAGATCCTGCATTCCACAATTAAAACCCAGTATGGCAAAAAAAATAAAATTAAATACTAAAAAAAAAAAATCAATATTAGGGGTTTCTGTGAGGAAGTGTTAAGTTACAAAGTCTCTCATTCTAATTTAGTGAAATCCTATTAGGCAGGGAATCTGACCATAAAAGCAAGGATGAGCTACAGATAGGAAATCTGGTTACTTACCAGCATCTTTGATCCAGTTATCATAAAGATGCACAGTCCTCGATGTAAGATCACTGAAGGCCATTTTCCACAGGATTTACTGGCTCTTTCTATGGGTTCTTCGGTAAAAATAAACAAACAAACAAAAGACATGGGTTTATGATCTATGGATGCCAATAAAGTCAAGTTTCTAGTAATACAATATTAAAAATGCTAAAAATTTAATAAAAATTTTAAAAATGCTAAAAATATTAAAAATGCTAAAAATTTAAAATTTAAAAATTAAAATTTTAATAAAAATTTAATAGGGATAACTGGCAAGACAACAAACTTGAGGGTAAATGTATTAGTGAACCACATTACATCCTGATGCAGTTGCAGACATTTAAGACTCTTCATCATAAAGACAATGTTGAATTCACTGGAAAAGGCTGATATCCTACGTACAAGATTCAAAAGGACTAAGTGATTCTAAGAACAGTCCTAGGAGCATCCATCTCCCTTTTATGGCAGCAACATAGGTCAGGAATGGACTGTGCCTCCCATGGCAATGTTGAAGGAAAAACCCAGAAGAAAGTCAAGAAGACAGACTTTCAGAAAAAGACCCTCTGATCCAGACTTTTAGCTTATTTTCAGGCGTAAGAAGGGCTTCTATATTCAAGTTTCTATATTTAAAATGAAATACAGGTAGGCAGAAGGAGGAAATGATTATCTATAAGAACCAAGGAGAAGGTGCCTGGTTTATCTGGACAGACAGGCAAGAGGTGGAAAACATATCTTCAGTGAAATCTTTGATACCTCTTCAATAATTAATAATAAAAAACAGGAGGATTTCCCCAGTGACTAAGATTCCTCGTTCCCAATGTAGAAGGCCTGGGTTTGTTTCCTGTTGGAGATCTAGATTGCACATGCCACAACTAAGACTTCATGCACCACAAGTAAAGATCAAGTGGACCAACTAAAAAAGATCCTGCATTCCACAATTAAAACCCAGTATGGCAAAAAAAATAAAATTAAATACTAAAAAAAAAAAATCAATATTAGGGGTTTCTGTGAGGAAGTGTTAAGTTACAAAGTCTCTCATTCTAATTTAGTGAAATCCTATTAGGCAGGGAATCTGACCATAAAAGCAAGGATGAGCTACAGATAGGAAATCTGGTTACTTACCAGCATCTTTGATCCAGTTATCATAAAGATGCACAGTCCTCGATGTAAGATCACTGAAGGCCATTTTCCACAGGATTTACTGGCTCTTTCTATGGGTTCTTCGGTAAAAATAAACAAACAAACAAAAGACATGGGTTTATGATCTATGGATGCCAATAAAGTCAAGTTTCTAGTAATACAATATTAAAAATGCTAAAAATTTAATAAAAATTTTAAAAATGCTAAAAATATTAAAAATGCTAAAAATTTAAAATTTAAAAATTAAAATTTTAATAAAAATTTAATAGGGATAACTGGCAAGACAACAAACTTGAGGGTAAATGTATTAGTGAACCACATTACATCCTGATGCAGTTGCAGACATTTAAGACTCTTCATCATAAAGACAATGTTGAATTCACTGGAAAAGGCTGATATCCTACGTACAAGATTCAAAAGGACTAAGTGATTCTAAGAACAGTCCTAGGAGCATCCATCTCCCTTTTATGGCAGCAACATAGGTCAGGAATGGACTGTGCCTCCCATGGCAATGTTGAAGGAAAAACCCAGAAGAAAGTCAAGAAGACAGACTTTCAGAAAAAGACCCTCTGATCCAGACTTTTAGCTTATTTTCAGGCGTAAGAAGGGCTTCTATATTCAAGTTTCTATATTTAAAATGAAATACAGGTAGGCAGAAGGAGGAAATGATTATCTATAAGAACCAAGGAGAAGGTGCCTGGTTTATCTGGACAGACAGGCAAGAGGTGGAAAAGATGTATTTTGAAAAAGAAAACGAATGAAGGAAAACTAGCTCTGTCATACGAAGCATTGGCTCTACCACTGAATTACATCCCGCTCTCCAAAACTAGCTCTGACATATATTAAGAGACATTCTAAATCTTCAGTAATTAAAATAGCGTGATACTAGTGCATGAAAAGGCAAACCAGTGGAACAGAAAAGAACATCTAGAAACACACCAAAAACATTTGGGAATTTAGGACCATATTTCATAAATTTTAAGATAGACACTTCACCAAGTTTTAACATCTCTGAAAACAGCATACATCTTACAAAGAAACGGTGCATCATAAAATGACTAGTATGTTTGATTTCAAGCCAAACGGTGGGAAGATGAAAAAGTTCTGGAGGTACTTGGTGGTGATGGTTGCACAGTAAATGCAAATATACTTAATGCCACTGAACTTTACACTTAAAAATGGTGAAAATGGTAAATTTTACATTGTGGGTACGTTACCACAATAAAAAATAAATTCTCTAGGTCTGCAACAGAAAAATTTAGACTTTATTCTAGTATTCTAAGATAAAGCCATTTTAGAATATATATTATATAATATGTGTATTTTTAAAAGATGTATTGTATATGATAAACGTGCACCTCAAGCCAGCGGGCATTGGAATTACCAGCCATTATTGAGTAAATGGTGCGTACAACTAAAGAGTCATTTGAAAAATAAGTTGGATCCAAAAATTATACTATAAAGCAAGATAAACCTCCAAAAAAAAAATAAAATAATAGATAAAGACTGTGCCTCCCATGGCAAATCCTAGGAGCATCCATCTCCCTTTTATGGCAGCAACATAGGTCAGGAATGGACTGTGCCTCCCATGGCAATGTTGAAGGAAAAACCCAGAAGAAAGTCAAGAAGACAGACTTTCAGAAAAAGACCCTCTGATCCAGACTTTTAGCTTATTTTCAGGCGTAAGAAGGGCTTCTATATTCAAGTTTCTATATTTAAAATGAAATACAGGTAGGCAGAAGGAGGAAATGATTATCTATAAGAACCAAGGAGAAGGTGCCTGGTTTATCTGGACAGACAGGCAAGAGGTGGAAAAGATGTATTTTGAAAAAGAAAACGAATGAAGGAAAACTAGCTCTGTCATACGAAGCATTGGCTCTACCACTGAATTACATCCCCGCTCTCCAAAACTAGCTCTGACATATATTAAGAGACATTCTAAATCTTCAGTAATTAAAATAGCGTGATACTAGTGCATGAAAAGGCAAACCAGTGGAACAGAAAAGAACATCTAGAAACACACCAAAAACATTTGGGAATTTAGGACCATATTTCATAAATTTTAAGATAGACACTTCACCAAGTTTTAACATCTCTGAAAACAGCATACATCTTACAAAGAAACGGTGCATCATAAAATGACTAGTATGTTTGATTTCAAGCCAAACGGTGGGAAGATGAAAAAGTTCTGGAGGTACTTGGTGGTGATGGTTGCACAGTAAATGCAAATATACTTAATGCCACTGAACTTTACACTTAAAAATGGTGAAAATGGTAAATTTTACATTGTGGGTACGTTACCACAATAAAAAATAAATTCTCTAGGTCTGCAACAGAAAAATTTAGACTTTATTCTAGTATTCTAAGATAAAGCCATTTTAGAATATATATTATATAATATGTGTATTTTTAAAAGATGTATTGTATATGATAAACGTGCACCTCAAGCCAGCGGGCATTGGAATTACCAGCCATTATTGAGTAAATGGTGCGTACAACTAAAGAGTCATTTGAAAAATAAGTTGGATCCAAAAATTATACTATAAACCAAGATAAACTCCAAGTACTAATAGATCAAAGATTTAAATGAAAATTTTAAAGAACTGTGAAAGAACTGGATGACCTGAGAGAGAACACTTTCATAACCTTGGAGTAGAAAAAAATCTCTTTAACTTTGACTTAAAATTCATAAGACATAAAAGAAGGCTAGTAAATTTAACCATATGAAAATCAAGAAGGAAAAAGTCAAATGACAAGAAGAAAAAAATCTATTCAATTCATAAAACAAACAAGTGCTATTTTCCCTAATATATAAAGGGTTCTTAGAAACTGATATGAAAATCACCTATGAGTCAATTTATATTAGCATACAAGGAACTCTAGAAAGATATCCATGGGGAAGGGATTGGGGTATAAACTGGGCTGAAGGGGTAGAAAGAAGACTGTTTTACTGTTTGGGTTTTGACTCGTTTGAATATATTACCTATCCAAAGTAAAGGACTGAAATATTTTAACAAACAACGGAATCAGTTGCACCTTTACTGAGATGTTCTTACTTGAACACTCATACACACATGCCCATAAACACAAAAGAGGGACTTTTATCCTAATGCCTGAAGGATCTGTTCATTTCAGTATGTGTACATGTGGGTGTGTGCTCAGTCGTTCAGTTGTGTCCAACTCTTTGCAACCCTATGGAATGTAGACCACCAGGTTTTTCTGTCCATGGAATTTCCCAGGCAAGAATATTGGAGCGAGTTGCCATTTCCTTCTCCAGAGGAATCTTCCCTGACCCAGGGATCGAACCTGTGTCTCCTGTTTTTGCTGCATTGTCAGATGGATTTTTCTTTTATCACTGAGTCACCTGGGAAGCCCACTTCAGAGGAGTTCTCCAGATACAGAATAGTATCTCAGCATGACCTCTGATCTGGTGTCCTCAGGCTCAGCTCAGACTCGTGACTGGCTGTGGGGATGCCAGAATCTTGCCAGAGTCAGCCTGGACTCTAGTTTTCCTGTGAACTGTTCCTATATGGAAGGTTCCTATAAGAAAGCAGGAGCAAAAACTCTGGGATCACAAAGACCTTGGTTTGAATCCCACCACTGACTAGTTATGTGACCCTGGGCAAAACTGAAGTTCAATGGCCTTATCTGGAAAATGGTACAACCTACCAAGATAAAATAAACTCAGAGTTGTTTGGAAGACTTTACGAGTAAGATGCAGGTATGAAATTTAGAGCACAGAATTTGATAAAGAATGAACATTCAGTCAAAGTCAGACATTATCACTTGTAGAAATAAGTCATACCAATTTAAATGGAAAAGCATCCAGCGGGAGTAATGCATAGAAGGAAAAAGTCAAATGACAAGAAATAAATCTATTCAATTCATAAAACAAACAAGTGCTATTTTCCCTAATATATAAAGGGTTCTTAGAAACTGATATGAAAATCACCTATGAGTCAATTTATATTAGCATACAAGGAACTCTAGAAAGATATCCATGGGGAAGGGATTGGGGTATAAACTGGGCTGAAGGGGTAGAAAGAAGACTGTTTTACTGTTTGGGTTTTGACTCGTTTGAATATATTACCTATCCAAAGTAAAGGACTGAAATATTTTAACAAACAACGGAATCAGTTGCACCTTTACTGAGATGTTCTTACTTGAACACTCATACACACATGCCCATAAACACAAAAGAGGGACTTTTATCCTAATGCCTGAAGGATCTGTTCATTTCAGTATGTGTACATGTGGGTGTGTGCTCAGTCGTTCAGTTGTGTCCAACTCTTTGCAACCCTATGGACTGTAGCCCGCCAGGCTCTTCTGTCCATGGAATTTCCCAGGCAAGAATATTGGAGCGAGTTGCCATTTCCTTCTCCAGAGGAATCTTCCCTGACCCAGGGATCGAACCTGTGTCTCCTGTTTTTGCTGCATTGTCAGATGGATTTTTCTTTTATCACTGAGTCACCTGGGAAGCCCACTTCAGAGGAGTTCTCCAGATACAGAATAGTATCTCAGCATGACCTCTGATCTGGTGTCCTCAGGCTCAGCTCAGACTCGTGACTGGCTGTGGGGATGCCAGAATCTTGCCAGAGTCAGCCTGGACTCTAGTTTTCCTGTGAACTGTTCCTATATGGAAGGTTCCTATAAGAAAGCAGGAGCAAAAACTCTGGGATCACAAAGACCTTGGTTTGAATCCCACCACTGACTAGTTATGTGACCCTGGGCAAAACTGAAGTTCAATGGCCTTATCTGGAAAATGGTACAACCTACCAAGATAAAATAAACTCAGAGTTGTTTGGAAGACTTTACGAGTAAGATGCAGGTATGAAATTTAGAGCACAGAATTTGATAAAGAATGAACATTCAGTCAAAGTCAGACATTATCACTTGTAGAAATAAGTCATACCAATTTAAATGGAAAAGCATCCGGCCAAGCTGAATGGCAGTATATGGAACAAATCTAGAGAAAACTCATTACTTTCATTTTTAGAGCTAGTATGTCACAAATTATACATGATTCTTTCCTTGATGTTTTTCAGTGGTTTGGGTAGAATTGTTTTAGACCATGATAAAAGCGCCTTTCCCGCTCACCTAAACCACTGATGTAATAGACCTCGAGCCATTATTCTCATAATTAAACTGCCCAAATAATGCTGTTTAAATTATTCAGTATCAGAGTGAACAATTCTAATTTTATAGGGCATATGGTGGGCTTACATTTCAAAGTATTAAACTGTTTTCTGGGCAAGCCCAGCCTCCTCTTTTCCCCCTACTCATTCCACACGGGCTATTTTCCTCTCCCAGCCCTCATTAAAGCACAAAGCCTCAAAGAGACCACAGTCTAATGCAGATCAGTTATAGTCACAGGCAATCAAAGAGAGCTGGTTTCTCAAATCTAAAAGACTATGCAAGACTGAGATGGATGATATGGAGTAAGAGGGAGAAGCTCATCAGAGGAGTTATCCCTACTGGAAAGGTCGGTAGTGGCAGAAGTAGACGCCCACCAAGCAAGTGAGGGAGGCATCGAGAGACAGGAAAGACAGGCATCAAGAGACAGGAAAGGGATCTGGTGGTTCAAGTTTACTGGAGAAGAACTCTCTCATTGATCCTTTACTTGTAGATAACCTGCCATCCAAAAGTCCCTAACTCTTGTGGAGCCACCAGAAGAAAAGGAACATGAGTAACTGTATGGGAATGGGCATGAAAATAAAACCAGATCTCTTTGGCTGGTTGGAACTAAACAGACTGCTGAGAATCTCCTGATATGCTGAGATAGGGATAGACTGGTGCCAGTATTACACTGTAGGGACTGGTCTAGAAAAGCATTTACAAATTAATTGGGGACAAGCTGAGTTGTCCTGTAAACACAGTGCAACCTCTGGACTAGAGCCAGGCATGCCTTCCCCCTTTTAACCCAGACACCCTCCCATACACACACACACACACACACACACACACACACACACACACACCTTTAACAGAGACCCTTACTTGTAGGCAGTGATACATTCAGATGGGGAGGAATGCATTCTATGTGGTGAAGATACAGAGATATCTTCCAGCTGACAGCAGAATGAGGACCTAAATGAGTTAAAATACTCAATGGTATAAAATTTCAGGTCTGGAGATGCCAATTTTAGGTCTCTCATGAATGTGGGGCCCTAAATGAAAGAGAGCCTTTGCAAGCATAAGGAAGCTTAAGCACATATTTGCAGTTTGGTGCTAAAATGACGCCTACAGGAGGAAACCAGGGCATAATCTAAAGTCCATTGTCAAAACTTCTGATTGATACCCCTGGTTTCTGCGCTCTGGGCAATGCATGCTCACCACAAATTCCTATTGCAATGTAAATACATAATTGCTCGACCTTTAGCTTGATTGGTGTAACTATAGGAAGTCCCTTGCAAAACCCCCTTCATTTGCTTATAAAAACTGTTAGTTTACACTAATAAAGCAGAACTGCCTCGACAGAACCCCTGCTGTGTCTGATTGTCCCTGGCATGCACCGGGCGGGGCAGGAGGGGGCACGGCAGCAAGATTCGTCTTTTCGGAGATCTCCTGGTTCGGCTGGGGGCAATCCCCCTGCCTTCCTTTCTGCGGAAGGTCCCCGCACATGAATGTGAACCAGAGACTTAAAAACAGTAGACAGATGACCATACCTGCATTATGGGTGGAAGAGACATGCAGGTGCTATCACAGGAAAGAGAAAAGGTTCTCTGTCAGAGCTCAGTCCAACCCCAAATGGGTGGAAGAGACATGGGCAGGTTTTTCTATCACAGGGAAAAGCTGCTGAGAATCTCCTTTGGCTGGTTGGAACTAAACAGACTGCTGAGAATCTCCTGATATGCTGAGATAGGGATAGACTGGTGCCAGTATTACACTGTAGGGACTGGTCTAGAAAAGCATTTACAAATTAATTGGGGACAAGCTGAGTTGTCCTGTAAACACAGTGCAACCTCTGGACTAGAGCCAGGCATGCCTTCCCCCTTTTAACCCAGACACCCTCCCATACACACACACACACACACACACACACACACACACACACACACCTTTAACAGAGACCCTTACTTGTAGGCAGTGATACATTCAGATGGGGAGGAATGCATTCTATGTGGTGAAGATACAGAGATATCTTCCAGCTGACAGCAGAATGAGGACCTAAATGAGTTAAAATACTCAATGGTATAAAATTTCAGGTCTGGAGATGCCAATTTTAGGTCTCTCATGAATGTGGGGCCCTAAATGAAAGAGAGCCTTTGCAAGCATAAGGAAGCTTAAGCACATATTTGCAGTTTGGTGCTAAAATGACGCCTACAGGAGGAAACCAGGGCATAATCTAAAGTCCATTGTCAAAACTTCTGATTGATACCCCTGGTTTCTGCGCTCTGGGCAATGCATGCTCACCACAAATTCCTATTGCAATGTAAATACATAATTGCTCGACCTTTAGCTTGATTGGTGTAACTATAGGAAGTCCCTTGCAAAACCCCCTTCATTTGCTTATAAAAACTGTTAGTTTACACTAATAAAGCAGAACTGCCTCGACAGAACCCCTGCTGTGTCTGATTGTCCCTGGCATGCACCGGGCGGGGCAGGAGGGGGCACGGCAGCAAGATTCGTCTTTTCGGAGATCTCCTGGTTCGGCTGGGGGCAATCCCCCTGCCTTCCTTTCTGCGGAAGGTCCCCGCACATGAATGTGAACCAGAGACTTAAAAACAGTAGACAGATGACCATACCTGCATTATGGGTGGAAGAGACATGCAGGTGCTATCACAGGAAAGAGAAAAGGTTCTCTGTCAGAGCTCAGTCCAACCCCAAAGGCCTCAGATGCATGTGGCAAAATTAAAGTAAACTGGAGTTCACTGATGGGGAACCAGTGCTTTTATGTCATTGACCACCACCTGCAATGAACCGTGAATTCGACTCTTGGTTTTGGACAGTATCACTCCGCGACTGGATCATTTGGTGAAGCAGGGACTTTGTCTGCCTAGATGAGCTCCTTTAGACCTAAATTGAAGATGTCAAGTTCAAATGTGAGATATGCACCTGCTACTTACAGCTTACCTGGAGACTCTTCAAAGCCACACAGATACTAACACCAGAACAAAGAGAAAAAGCTTGAGAGATCTGATCACTTTGGGATCTCAACAGGACTCACAAGGTAGCACTCAGCTAAGGACTTCTTGCTGAAATTCACTCAGATGGGGCTGTGACCTTAGGGTTCCCTGCTGTAGCAAGTACCCAACAGGAGTCCAGAAATCAAAAACCTCTGCTAACAACTTTCAGGTGAACCCTCATGCATGCGAATTTATCCAAACCCTGCAAAATATACTGGAACACTCTCCCTGAGGGTAAGGAGAGTAGACTCAGCATCTGCCTTTCCCAGGGCATGCCTGTTATCCCAGAATGGGGCCATAAGGTTTTCCCTTTCTCTTTTGATGTTTGGGATGTTCTGGGCTCCCCAATGTTCTCTGCTTTGGAAGTAAGACATCAGGGACAAAACTGCAAGAATGGATCTGGCTAGTTCCAGACGCTGCTTAGGGACCCATAAACTGAAATGACCTATAGGAAGGTACAAACAGAGATGGAGGCTGTAATGGAAACACAGCAGCAAGGTAAGAGCAAAACTGACTTTAGTTGACCTGCCTGAGGCTGGAGGAAGGGGATCAGAAACTTATAAATATATTAAAATGTGAAGGAGACTATAAAGTGATCATTCACTTGTTTAAACCAGGTTGTTCAGCTTCGACTTTATCAGCATTTTGACCAAACAATTCTTAGTTATGGGGAGTTGTCTTGAGCAATGCAGGATGCTTAGCATCAACCATGGCCACCACTCACCAAATGTCAGGAACACTCCAACTGAGACAAACAAGAACATTTCCAGAAGTTGTCAAATGTCCCAGAGTGGGTGGGCTTGGTGGGAAGGGCTCAAAGCCAACCCTAGTTGAGAACAACTGGTTTAAGGTAAACTACCAACATTTTTTCATCCAAATAAAAGCAGTTTGCTTCAGGGCAATCACTTCAGCAATTATATACTTATTTCAGTGATATTGCTGTGCAAAGCGGGTTTTGAGCTTTTCATTACCAATCAACACTAGAGTTTTCAGAATTTCATTTCATTGACTTTAAGGGAGAAAAATCTTTGTCTCCTGCTTCTGAAAATCAAGCTCATAACTACTCATAAGTTAAGAATGGTTTTTAAAGTCAATGGATCAAGCTGAGCTATGTCTTGATAAGTAAGATAGGAATGGGGAACGTGGTTAATCATAATTTACTAACGTTTTCAACTTATGGTGTGTAAACTGCAAAGGAACAGATCTAGAAAAGTTTAGAGTGAGGGCAATATTAGTGGAATAAACGTAGAGTAGCGTAAGGTGACTATGTGGGATCTGTACTTCCCAGCATATTTTTTAAAGGCTTATTTAGTTTTGGCTGTTCTAGGTTTTCATTGCTATGTGTAGGCTTTCTCTAGTTGTGGCAAGTGAGGCTACTCTCCGTTGTGATTCCTGGACTCTTCATTGTGATGACTTCTCTTGTTGCAGAGTACAGGCTCTAGAGCACTGGCTCACTAGTTGTGATGCATGGACTTCAGCTGCTTCACAGCATGTGTGATCTTCCTGGACCAGGGACTGAACCTTTGTTCCCTGCATTGGGGAATTCCAGGTTCTTAACCACTGGACCACTGGGGAAGCCTCCTGCATATTATTTTAAATTCCTTTCCCTATGTCATTCATTTCAAACTCAAATTTAAATAAAGCAAATCAAGAATGTGAAATCTTATTTCAAAGGATAGAATTTAAATTTTGTTAATTACTATCTACATGTGTGTACTACAATTATATGTATACACACACACAGAGCAGAAGCAAAAAACATGTTATGTGCCTTATACCTACCATAGAGGGCTTTGTGTTTTATTTTAATGCTTCATATATAGATGGACTTGTGCTTCTCTTTGGCATTTCCTTTATCAGCTAGGTTATGCAAATCACCTTGGGCATGAAACAAAAGAGAGAAGGCAAAAAACCCCGAAAGTTTTATCCTAGATTTTGAGTTATCAAAGTTTAGGTACTTAGCCATAGAGAAGAACTCAGGGGCATACACAGACAAGAAATCCGGGAGGAAAACTCAGAGGTTTCCAGGCCTCCTAGCACAGAACATATTTTAGGGTTGGGAGAGGGGCGAGTCAGAGAGAAAGCAATTAGTGCAGATCTCAGAGAAAAGAGCAAGAAGCCCTGGTGAGGTGCCAAGAAAGATTAAGGAAACAGAAGAGAGGGAGTCAGACTCAGCTGCCTGGGATGGAGAGTATCTCCTCCTCCAGCATGGTGCAAGGGCAGCCTCGTCTTCTGAGTGCCCTCCATGGATGTGGAAGTGTTGCAAAAGAGCCACAGAAAGCGACGGAGTGACCTGTATGAACTAGTACTCAAAGATCTGACAGGAACCTGGACATCCCAGGGGACGGAAATGCAGACAGAGGACATGGAGACTAAAGAACTCCTCCTTACAACTCACTGGATATACGCTGAGCGAGGATAGAGAGAGGGGTGACTGTATTTAGAATTACCTAAAATAGGTTCTTACCACCCCAAAGAATAAAGAAACCTTCATTAAAATAAAAAATTTGGCTATAACAAAACACAACTTTGTTCACACATGGCTGACTTTGTTAAGGGAGGTTTGAAATCATTTAGATATGAGATCAGGTCAGTACAAACTTCCCATCTTCTATACCCGTATTAGAGGGTTGTCATAATCACCTAGAGAGAGATCAGAGTGGTCAACAACAGCGGATAGCAATTTTAGGAATTCTTAACCACTGGACCACTGGGAAGCCTCCTGCATATTATTTTAAATTCCTTTCCTATGTCATTCATTTCAAACTCAAATTTAAATAAAGCAAATCAAGAATGTGAAATCTTATTTCAAAGGATAGAATTTAAATTTTGTTAATTACTATCTACATGTGTGTACTACAATTATATGTATACACACACACAGAGCAGAAGCAAAAAACATGTTATGTGCCTTATACCTACCATAGAGGGCTTTGTGTTTTATTTTAATGCTTCATATATAGATGGACTTGTGCTTCTCTTTGGCATTTCCTTTATCAGCTAGGTTATGCAAATCACCTTGGGCATGAAACAAAAGAGAGAAGGCAAAAACCCAGAAAGTTTTATCCTAGATTTTGAGTTATCAAAGTTTAGGTACTTAGCCATAGAGAAGAACTCAGGGGCATACACAGACAAGAAATCCGGGAGGAAAACTCAGAGGTTTCCAGGCCTCCTAGCACAGAACATATTTTAGGGTTGGGAGAGGGGCGAGTCAGAGAGAAAGCAATTAGTGCAGATCTCAGAGAAAAGAGCAAGAAGCCCTGGTGAGGTGCCAAGAAAGATTAAGGAAACAGAAGAGAGGGAGTCAGACTCAGCTGCCTGGGATGGAGAGTATCTCCTCCTCCAGCATGGTGCAAGGGCAGCCTCGTCTTCTGAGTGCCCTCCATGGATGTGGAAGTGTTGCAAAAGAGCCACAGAAAGCGACGGAGTGACCTGTATGAACTAGTACTCAAAGATCTGACAGGAACCTGGACATCCCAGGGGACGGAAATGCAGACAGAGGACATGGAGACTAAAGAACTCCTCCTTACAACTCACTGGATATACGCTGAGCGAGGATAGAGAGAGGGGTGACTGTATTTAGAATTACCTAAAATAGGTTCTTACCACCCCAAAGAATAAAGAAACCTTCATTAAAATAAAAAATTTGGCTATAACAAAACACAACTTTGTTCACACATGGCTGACTTTGTTAAGGGAGGTTTGAAATCATTTAGATATGAGATCAGGTCAGTACAAACTTCCCATCTTCTATACCCGTAAAATGAGTGGTTGCCAGATTTGGCTGATTGTCATAATCACCTAGAGAGAGATCAGTATGTCTGGGAAGACTCTGACAATGGGCCAGGTTTGAGAACTTCTTTTTTCAGGCTTTTACTTATTTATTTATTTGGTGTTTTTAAATTTAATTTTATTTTACTTTTACAGAGTTTTGTTGTTTACAGCTATACATAAACCTAGATCAGTCATAGGTCTACCCTTGACCTCTCCCACTTCCTCCCCATCTCACCCCTCCAGGTTGTTGCATAGCCCCCATGCAAGTTCTCTCAGTCTTACAGCATATTCACAATGGCTTTTACATATGGTAGTGTAGGCTTCCATAGCTTTCATTTATTTTTAATTAATTTATTTTAATTAATTTATTTTTAATAGAAAGAGAATTGCTTTATGCTATTGTGTTGGTTTCTGCCATATATCAACTTGAATCAGCCATAGGTATACATATGTCCCTTCCTCTTGAATCTCTCTCCCACCTAGAACTTCTTAATACTGCATAAATCATTCTCTGAAATGACAACATCCACAGTAAAAGAAACACACATGATTCATGACAAACGACTCAATAATGAATGTCACTGGGATATGATAATATATCTGGATCGAGAATGGCAGCAATAGGAGGTGCAATCAACAGTGGAAATAATTTCTCTGATGATTCCAAATAATTGCAATAGATGTGAAATCTGGGACATCTTCAAATCAGGATATACACCCAAGATGTAAGGAAACAAAACTATTTCAAGGGTGAAGTCAGCTTGAAGTTCTTAAGCATTTGTGAAAAGAGAAAATTATTGCTACATCTTAGGTCCAGGTAACTTAGAGAAAATTAGAATGTAATCCTGTCTTCTAGGCAAACAAAACTGATCAACACAAAGATCAAATAAAGATACTAAGCACCTAACTTCTATTTTTCAAATGGGAATGTTACAGTATCAAGGATGATGCTTTCATTTGTAGATAACAGGACACAACTTAAAAGTGTTTAAGCAAAATACAAATTGAAGTGATTTGGGGGCATTTAGATATGAGATCAGGTCAGTACAAACTTCCCATCTTCTATACCCGTAAAATGAGTGGTTGCCAGATTTGGCTGATTGTCATAATCACCTAGAGAGAGATCAGTATGTCTGGGAAGACTCTGACAATGGGCCAGGTTTGAGAACTTCTTTTTTCAGGCTTTTACTTATTTATTTATTTGGTGTTTTTAAATTTAATTTTATTTTACTTTTACAGAGTTTTGTTGTTTACAGCTATACATAAACCTAGATCAGTCATAGGTCTACCCTTGACCTCTCCCACTTCCTCCCCATCTCACCCCTCCAGGTTGTTGCATAGCCCCCATGCAAGTTCTCTCAGTCTTACAGCATATTCACAATGGCTTTTACATATGGTAGTGTAGGCTTCCATAGCTTTCATTTATTTTTAATTAATTTATTTTAATTAATTTATTTTTAATAGAAAGAGAATTGCTTTATGCTATTGTGTTGGTTTCTGCCATATATCAACTTGAATCAGCCATAGGTATACATATGTCCCCTTCCTCTTGAATCTCTCTCCCACCTAGAACTTCTTAATACTGCATAAATCATTCTCTGAAATGACAACATCCACAGTAAAAGAAACACACATGATTCATGACAAACGACTCAATAATGAATGTCACTGGGATATGATAATATATCTGGATCGAGAATGGCAGCAATAGGAGGTGCAATCAACAGTGGAAATAATTTCTCTGATGATTCCAAATAATTGCAATAGATGTGAAATCTGGGACATCTTCAAATCAGGATATACACCCAAGATGTAAGGAAACAAAACTATTTCAAGGGTGAAGTCAGCTTGAAGTTCTTAAGCATTTGTGAAAAGAGAAAATTATTGCTACATCTTAGGTCCAGGTAACTTAGAGAAAATTAGAATGTAATCCTGTCTTCTAGGCAAACAAAACTGATCAACACAAAGATCAAATAAAGATACTAAGCACCTAACTTCTATTTTTCAAATGGGAATGTTACAGTATCAAGGATGATGCTTTCATTTGTAGATAACAGGACACAACTTAAAAGTGTTTAAGCAATAAGAGGTGTTACCTCATAGAAAAAGAAGCCCAAAGGCATGAACATTTCTTCTGAGTTAGTTCATTTCTGTTTTTGTGGAAAAAATGATGGTGACTGTCATTCCAAAGGTCACATTCTCATACACTTCTTCCAGAGAAGTAAAAGAGCCTTTACTTTGTGCCACTTATTATTTTCTACTTTTTTTTTTGCCTTTAAGTCATCGTTTATTTTTCATCCATCTTTATTCTTTGGCATGTGTGGGCCTTCCATCGCAGCAGCCTCTCTCATCGAAGAGCACAGGCTCTGGGTGCATGTGCTCCAGAGCTCTGGCTTGAAGTTGGACACAACAGCCCAGCCATTCATCAACATGTGGAATCTTCCCCGGTTAGGGATCGAACTGGTGCCCCGTGCACTGCAAGGCAGACCCGCTACACACTGGACCACCAGGGAAGCCCTTCTTTATGTCTCTTTTTAGTAGATTCAAAATCTTTCCCAATGCTCCCAGAGGTCCCTTAAACACCTCCTCCCAGGACTGTATCACAAGCCCATATTTATTTTATTTTATTTTATTACAAGTCCATATTTAATTGATGTACTGAAAAAGGATTAGGTGTGTTGTGCTTTCTATAGGGTAATTAGTATTGTGTTTACCCTTACCCTGAGCATTTAGGGAAGTACATGACTGTCTCCTGAGAAACCTGTATGCAGGTCAAGAAGAAACAGACATGGACATGGAACAATGAAATGGTTCCAAATTGAGAAAGGAGTACATCAAGGAAAACTAAGATCATAGCATCCCATCACTTCATGGCAAATAGATGAGGAAAAAGTGAAAGCAGTGACAGATTTTATTTTCTTGGGATCTAAAATCACTGTAGACAGTGACTGTACTCATGAAATTAAGATGCTTGCTCCTTGGGAGGAAAGCTATGACAAACCTAGACAGCTTATTAAAAAGCAGAGACATCACTTTGCCAACAAAAGTCGTATAGTCAAAGCTATTGTTTTTCCAGTCGTCATGTATGGATATGAGACTTGGATCATAAAGAAGGCTGAGCACCAAAATATTCATGCCTTCCAACTGTGGTGCTAGAGAAAACTCTTGAGAGTCCCTTAGGACTACAAGGAGAGTAAAACAGTCAGTCTCAAAAGAAATCAACCCTGAATCTTCTTCGACAGTAAAGGTCAGGGAAGCCTGGTGTGCTGCAGTCTATGGGATCATAAAGAGTCGGACACAATTTAAGAACTGAGTAACAATGGCTTCAGGGCGAGAAGGAGGAGCCTGAAAAGGCAGAAGATTGGCTGTCATAACACTTCTTCCCCAGAGAAGTAAAAGAGCCTTTACTTTGTGCCACTTATTATTTTCTACTTTTTTTTTTGCCTTTAAGTCATCGTTTATTTTTCATCCATCTTTATTCTTTGGCATGTGTGGGCCTTCCATCGCAGCAGCCTCTCTCATCGAAGAGCACAGGCTCTGGGTGCATGTGCTCCAGAGCTCTGGCTTGAAGTTGGACACAACAGCCCAGCCATTCATCAACATGTGGAATCTTCCCCGGTTAGGGATCGAACTGGTGCCCCGTGCACTGCAAGGCAGACCCGCTACACACTGGACCACCAGGAAGCCCTTCTTTATGTCTCTTTTTAGTAGATTCAAAATCTTTCCCAATGCTCCCAGAGGTCCCTTAAACACCTCCTCCCAGGACTGTATCACAAGCCCATATTTATTTTATTTTATTTTATTACAAGTCCATATTTAATTGATGTACTGAAAAAGGATTAGGTGTGTTGTGCTTTCTATAGGGTAATTAGTATTGTGTTTACCCTTACCCTGAGCATTTAGGGAAGTACATGACTGTCTCCTGAGAAACCTGTATGCAGGTCAAGAAGAAACAGACATGGACATGGAACAATGAAATGGTTCCAAATTGAGAAAGGAGTACATCAAGGAAAACTAAGATCATAGCATCCCATCACTTCATGGCAAATAGATGGGGAAAAAAGTGAAAGCAGTGACAGATTTTATTTTCTTGGGATCTAAAATCACTGTAGACAGTGACTGTACTCATGAAATTAAGATGCTTGCTCCTTGGGAGGAAAGCTATGACAAACCTAGACAGCTTATTAAAAAGCAGAGACATCACTTTGCCAACAAAAGTCGTATAGTCAAAGCTATTGTTTTTCCAGTCGTCATGTATGGATATGAGACTTGGATCATAAAGAAGGCTGAGCACCAAAATATTCATGCCTTCCAACTGTGGTGCTAGAGAAAACTCTTGAGAGTCCCTTAGGACTACAAGGAGAGTAAAACAGTCAGTCTCAAAAGAAATCAACCCTGAATCTTCTTCGACAGTAAAGGTCAGGGAAGCCTGGTGTGCTGCAGTCTATGGGATCATAAAGAGTCGGACACAATTTAAGAACTGAGTAACAATGGCTTCAGGGCGAGAAGGAGGAGCCTGAAAAAGGCAGAAGATTGGTTAACCCACAAGGAAGAAATTGGGGTTAGCTTTGAGGATCAATGTCTGGTTAAATTGTGACTTAAAGAGATCACTTTGCAGATATTTCAGATATGAACTGGAGCTCTGACCAGGAGCCCTCCCATCTAAGCGCCCTTTGCTCATCCTGGTGATGGGAGTTCTGGAAAGACTATCTTGCTATCTTTTTGTTGGTTTAAACAAACATAATTAATAAATAAAGCATATTTTACAACACCATTTGACTTTTTAGTGACTTTTACATGTCTGCAATTTGAACTTATCTTGTGCCACTGTCTCTGATGACACAGATAATACACTATAAATCCATAAACACAGGCAATACAGAGCTGGACACACACCTGTAACTGTTATGATCGTTTAGAGCCAGACACAACTGAACTACTAACTCTTCATGTATTATTACTTAGCTGAATCAATTGTGGAATTATCCAATTTATATGCAATCCTACAGCACAGTATACATAACTCATATGGATATTTGACCCTTGTGTTCTGGGATCGCCAGAGCAGTATTCATGGGTGGCCTTCTAACTGGTGAACTGGACATGCAGGCTCCGCTGTTGTCAATTATTTTGTTTCTCACTCCTGCTTATACCCATACCTCAATATTTGGTAGTTACCATAATGTCTTTAATTTTATTTGTAGACATGTCTTGTATCACCTAAAACTCCTATAAGTTCTTGTGGAGTAGTGTGGGAGGGATGTCATGTGCAAATTTACATCTCATACAGAACTAAATCTGGTGAAGGAAGGCAAGAAATAAATAGCCATGGTATTAATCAATCGATCGATCAAATGAGTAAATGACCTGAATGCTTCCACGTGGCTAGAGAAAACTCTTGAGAGTCCCTTAGGACTACAAGGAGAGTAAAACAGTCAGTCTCAAAAGAAATCAACCCTGAATCTTCTTCGACAGTAAAGGTCAGGGAAGCCTGGTGTGCTGCAGTCTATGGGATCATAAAGAGTCGGACACAATTTAAGAACTGAGTAACAATGGCTTCAGGGCGAGAAGGAGGAGCCTGAAAAAGGCAGAAGATTGGTTAACCCACAAGGAAGAAATTGGGGTTAGCTTTGAGGATCAATGTCTGGTTAAATTGTGACTTAAAGAGATCACTTTGCAGATATTTCAGATATGAACTGGAGCTCTGACCAGGAGCCCTCCCATCTAAGCGCCCTTTGCTCATCCTGGTGATGGGAGTTCTGGAAAGACTATCTTGCTATCTTTTTGTTGGTTTAAACAAACATAATTAATAAATAAAGCATATTTTACAACACCATTTGACTTTTTAGTGACTTTTACATGTCTGCAATTTGAACTTATCTTGTGCCACTGTCTCTGATGACACAGATAATACACTATAAATCCATAAACACAGGCAATACAGAGCTGGACACACACCTGTAACTGTTATGATCGTTTAGAGCCAGACACAACTGAACTACTAACTCTTCATGTATTATTACTTAGCTGAATCAATTGTGGAATTATCCAATTTATATGCAATCCTACAGCACAGTATACATAACTCATATGGATATTTGACCCTTGTGTTCTGGGATCGCCAGAGCAGTATTCATGGGTGGCCTTCTAACTGGTGAACTGGACATGCAGGCTCCGCTGTTGTCAATTATTTTGTTTCTCACTCCTGCTTATACCCATACCTCAATATTTGGTAGTTACCATAATGTCTTTAATTTTATTTGTAGACATGTCTTGTATCACCTAAAACTCCTATAAGTTCTTGTGGAGTAGTGTGGGAGGGATGTCATGTGCAAATTTACATCTCATACAGAACTAAATCTGGTGAAGGAAGGCAAGAAATAAATAGCCATGGTATTAATCAATCGATCGATCAAATGAGTAAATGACCAGAGCTAATGTCCACACTTTGTTTAACTGGCTAGCAGGAAGCTCCAATGTTCTCAACTTCAAATTAAGTATAAAGTAGTTCAATGAAAGTATAAGAAAATAAGGCATATTTATCTGTAAATAACTCACATGACAAGGTCAACTTCTCAGTTACTTCCAGTTTAATTGGATTTACTTGTGCTTTTTGCCTTCTACTGAGAGGCTATACTTGATCTCTCAAAAGATTTCCTTTAATGGGATTTGATTTTGAAAAGCTTGAGGAATGTGTTTTCATTAAAGGTCACTTTTTCATTAAAGGTGTACTTTTTTTTTTCTTTTTAACTCTAGAAATAAGGTTACTTGTATTTTATTCATTTGAATTGTGACCATTAATGAAATTCTCATGGCTTGAAGGAAAACATGAACATTCAGAGTATAACATATATATTAAACATTTATATTATATATGTTTAAAAATATTATTTGGGCTTCCTAGGTGGCTTAGTGGCTTAGGATCACCTGCAATGCAGGCGATCCGGGTCCGATCATTGGGTAGAGAGGACACCCTGGAGAAGGGAATGGTAGGTAACCCACTCCAGTATTCTTGCCTGGGAAATCTCATGGACAGAGGAGCCTGGTGAAGGTACAGTCCATGGGGTTGCAAAGTGTCAGACATGACTGAGAGACTAAACAACAACAATAACAGTATGCTTTGTACAGTATAGATATAGAAGCTAGAATAGTTAAATGAGCTTTAGGTAATTCTAAGCTCTAGAGTTTATGATGCTTCCTAAATTTGGGTATCACCTTGATCTCTTTTATTAAGAATGTATTTGACCTTGTGCTTCTGGGATCGCCAGAGAAAAAGTATTCCATGGGTGGCCTTCTAACTGGTGAACTGGACATGCAGGCTCCGCTGTTGTCAATTATTTTGTTTCTCACTCCTGCTTATACCCATACCTCAATATTTGGTAGTTACCATAATGTCTTTAATTTTATTTGTAGACATGTCTTGTATCACCTAAAACTCCTATAAGTTCTTGTGGAGTAGTGTGGGAGGGATGTCATGTGCAAATTTACATCTCATACAGAACTAAATCTGGTGAAGGAAGGCAAGAAATAAATAGCCATGGTATTAATCAATCGATCGATCAAATGAGTAAATGACCAGAGCTAATGTCCACACTTTGTTTAACTGGCTAGCAGGAAGCTCCAATGTTCTCAACTTCAAATTAAGTATAAAGTAGTTCAATGAAAGTATAAGAAAATAAGGCATATTTATCTGTAAATAACTCACATGACAAGGTCAACTTCTCAGTTACTTCCAGTTTAATTGGATTTACTTGTGCTTTTTGCCTTCTACTGAGAGGCTATACTTGATCTCTCAAAAGATTTCCTTTAATGGGATTTGATTTTGAAAAGCTTGAGGAATGTGTTTTCATTAAAGGTCACTTTTTCATTAAAGGTGTACTTTTTTTTTTCTTTTTAACTCTAGAAATAAGGTTACTTGTATTTTATTCATTTGAATTGTGACCATTAATGAAATTCTCATGGCTTGAAGGAAAACATGAACATTCAGAGTATAACATATATATTAAACATTTATATTATATATGTTTAAAAATATTATTTGGGCTTCCTAGGTGGCTTAGTGGCTTAGGATCACCTGCAATGCAGGCGATCCGGGTCCGATCATTGGGTAGAGAGGACACCCTGGAGAAGGGAATGGTAGGTAACCCACTCCAGTATTCTTGCCTGGGAAATCTCATGGACAGAGGAGCCTGGTGAAGGTACAGTCCATGGGGTTGCAAAGTGTCAGACATGACTGAGAGACTAAACAACAACAATAACATTATGCTTTGTACAGTATATATATAGAAGCTAGAATAGTTAAATGAGCTTTAGTTAATTCTAAGCTGTAGAGTTTATGATGCTTCCAAATAAAATTTAGGGATATCACCTTGACTCATACTTTTATTAAGAATGTTGATCTTACATGTCTCAATCAAACTTCATTCACGGAGTTCCTGGAAGGCTGAGGACAGTAACAATGCAGTCTCTTTTCATTACTCTATAAAACTTCTTTGCAGCCATGACTGTCACCCTGCTCTCCTAATGACCCTAGCTCTCCTTTATTCTCTTCTGAGAATGCTTTTCTATTTACCTAATCTCAATCTTAATTTAACAAAAGTTCTAGAAGAAAAAATGATAAATCTAAACAATAAAAATTTAAAAGGATAAGAAAGAGCATAAAGTAGCAAAAGGAGCCTTGCCAATAACTTTGACAACAGAGAGCCAAACTTATTGTTTGGTATACATTTAATTTTTATCATAAGACATGTGTTGTGATAAGGAAAAGTTTAACTGGTTGAAGCCTCCGTTGGTAAATCAGTAACCACAGAAATACGCCCCTGGTCACACTGGAGCATAAGCCAAATGGAAAAAATAAGGGCTGGGCATATGATAATGAAATAAGAGAGAGAGACCGTTTGTGAATAGATCCAACACACTGTAATTCATCATGGTGGAGAGTCTGGATCATAATGTCTCTAAAGAGTGCTTGAAGAACAAAAAGGTGTGACTGTGCTCAGATAACTGTCCCTCTTGGTGTCTTTGCACAAAGGCACAATAGGAAAAGGTTAGATAGTCCCTTTTCACTAAACCTGAAGCTTTTCCTGAAAGTCACTCCACAATTTATATTATATATGTTTAAAAATATTATTTGGGCTTCCTAGGTGGCTTAGTGGCTTAGGATCACCTGCAATGCAGGCGATCCGGGTCCGATCATTGGGTAGAGAGGACACCCTGGAGAAGGGAATGGTAGGTAACCCACTCCAGTATTCTTGCCTGGGAAATCTCATGGACAGAGGAGCCTGGTGAAGGTACAGTCCATGGGGTTGCAAAGTGTCAGACATGACTGAGAGACTAAACAACAACAATAACATTATGCTTTGTACAGTATATATATAGAAGCTAGAATAGTTAAATGAGCTTTAGTTAATTCTAAGCTGTAGAGTTTATGATGCTTCCAAATAAAATTTAGGGATATCACCTTGACTCATACTTTTATTAAGAATGTTGATCTTACATGTCTCAATCAAACTTCATTCACGGAGTTCCTGGAAGGCTGAGGACAGTAACAATGCAGTCTCTTTTCATTACTCTATAAAACTTCTTTGCAGCCATGACTGTCACCCTGCTCTCCTAATGACCCTAGCTCTCCTTTATTCTCTTCTGAGAATGCTTTTCTATTTACCTAATCTCAATCTTAATTTAACAAAAGTTCTAGAAGAAAAAATGATAAATCTAAACAATAAAAATTTAAAAGGATAAGAAAGAGCATAAAGTAGCAAAAGGAGCCTTGCCAATAACTTTGACAACAGAAAGACAAACTTATTGTTTGGTATACTTTTAAATTTTTTATCATAAGACATGTGTTGTGATAAGGAAAAGTTTAACTGGTTGAAGCCTCCGTTGGTAAATCAGTAACCACAGAAATACGCCCCTGGTCACACTGGAGCATAAGCCAAATGGAAAAAATAAGGGCTGGGCATATGATAATGAAATAAGAGAGAGAGACCGTTTGTGAATAGATCCAACACACTGTAATTCATCATGGTGGAGAGTCTGGATCATAATGTCTCTAAAGAGTGCTTGAAGAACAAAAAGGTGTGACTGTGCTCAGATAACTGTCCCTCTTGGTGTCTTTGCACAAAGGCACAATAGGAAAAGGTTAGATAGTCCCTTTTCACTAAACCTGAAGCTTTTCCTGAATCCTTATCTACACTCATTTCCCTGTCACTCCACAATTCTGACTTCCTTCCTTCCTGAAACTGTGAGCCTGGCTTTCAGAACACAGCGCTTTTCTAACTGGCCTCGTGCCTTTCCAGCAGTCAGCTCTTTATCATTTTGTTCTGCTGGTTCCTTGTTTCACTCTCCTGCGCTGGGGCTCTCTGCCCTCAATCTGCTTTATCTAACTGCACTTACTCTCATGGTAATGATTTCCAAATCTACTCTCTGAACTAACCCTTCATGCAAACCAGGAGCCACTATTTTTTTCTTTTCTTTGCAATGGCCCATGAACATTGTAACGTGGACATACTAATGCACAGAAAACCTAACTAATCCCAAAAGGAACTCATCTCGCCCAACTTCTACGTTCTACCAAGTTGGCTTTTTTTTCAATACTTACACCAATTTCAATGGCTTAACTTCTCTTCTGATACATAACGCTGGACTCATCTTTGACTCCGCTCTTTCATCTCTAACTTACAAACTGCTACAAATTCCTTTGATTTTTCTTTTTAGATGAAACCTTCTTCCACCATTTACATGCTAATAGCCCAAATTCCACTTATTCTCTTATTACTGCATCTGGGCTGGGACAATGCCTGCCTCCACTTTTATTTCCTTTAGATTCATGCTTAAGGTAAATATTACCAGGAAAAGAAAATCAGCCTAAAATACCACCTTTATTATTGATACATTTCCTCCCTTCTCAAAAATTTACAGTGACTCCCCATTATAAATCATATCAAGTCCTAAATTCTCAGCTCCATTATCTGATTCCACCCTCCCTATTCAAATTCACTTCTCACCACTCCTACTACTCTAATATTAAAGTCTCTCTCTCTCTCACTCTTTCTCTCCCTCTTTCCAGAAAGCTATTTCCCACCTGTCCTCTCCCTCCCTCTTAACCTCAAAAGTCATCAACTTTTGATTTTGTTCCTATCAGACTTTTCTGCTAACGGAAATGGGGACTTGGAAACTTAGGGGATGCTTGTTAAAAGACCAGTAGTCTAGATGTATAGAACAAAAGGATTTATAAAATAAGGAATAGGTAGATAAAACTGGACAGTTAGGATTTCTTGATCCAGTGGTTAAGAATACACCTTGCAATGCAAAGGACACTGGTTCAACCCCCGATCCAGAAAGATCGCACATGCCACGGGGCAGCTGAGCCGAGTGCCACAACTACTGAGCCTGCACTCTGGAGTCCGTGAGCCGCAGCTACTGAGCACAGGTGCTACAGCTACTGAAGCCCGAGTGCTGAAGAGCCTGTGATCTGCAACAAGAGAAACCACCACAGTGAGAAGCCCATGCACCCCAACTGGAGAGTAGCTTCAGCTCACCAAACTAGAGAAAGCCTCGCATGCAATGAGGCTCCAGCACAGCCAAAATAAATTAATTAAAAAAAACTTTTTCCTTAAGCCTGAGGCCGAATAATGAATATCCTTAAGGGCAAGTGTGGCACATTTACTTATCATCAGAGACTTATTTCTAGATAAAAACCCTGAAACAATCATGAAATCACCATAAAGCACAAACAAGTAAGACAAAATACCAAGGTCTCCCTTATGACCACTGTGTATGAGATTTGTAAGGACAAATACTTCCTGCTACAGGAACTTTACCACTGTGTGTCTTGATGAAAGCAGTTCCTTTGCTTTCATAAATTAGCCAAGAGGTTCAGAAGCAAGGTGGCAACAAGTTCTACTAAAGCAACTTCTCTGACAAAGGTCAAAAAGACTTTTCAGCCACCCAGATGAAACCAGGCCATTGTCTCTGTCTCATTATCGAGGGGTTTTGCATTTATAGAAGCTGCTTTTATTAGTTTTTAAAACTGGGGCTTTTGAAAGAAATGCTCTTTTAATAATGAGTTAGAGATTATACATATCTGTAAACAGCAAAACTCTGTAAAAGCAAAATGTAAAATAATTATTAAAAAATAATGAGCTGGGCTTCCCTGGTGGTCCAGTGGGTAAGGACTCTGCCTTGCAGTGCAAGGGATGCTGGTTCGATCCCTGGCCTGGGAAGATTCCACGTACTGCAGAGCAGCAGGACCTATGTGGCCAACTACCCAGCTGGAGCTCTGGAGCACATGCGCCCAGAGCTGGTGCTCTGCAGCAAGAGAGGCCACTGCGATGGGAGGCCCACACAGGCCAAACAACAAAGATGGAAACAAATGAAAGACCAATAGAAGCGGCCAAAAAAAAAAAAAAAGCTAATAGAAGCAAGCAAATCTATGAAATGGGTCGGTTAAAGCTTAAGCAGAAATTTCCAAGAAAGAAGCAAAACCAGAGATGACAATCAACTATCTCATCAGCTGTTTTTGCTCAAAAACCGAAGACATGTTAACAGATTCTGGGAGGAGATTTGCAGGGAGTTTTCATGAAGAAAGAAAGGGAGCTTACCCAGGTTACCACTAGCAGTACAATTAGGTAAATCTGAAAGCAACTGTTGCTTCTATTTCCAGAGGCAAGGGAGTAGGGTAAGCTGCTACCCACATTATACAAAAGAGTAACTGCCCACTTACCAAGGACTCTGAGTTAAGTCCTGTGCTGGGTATCTCACTCACATTATCTAGTCAATACTTAATTCTCATATAAACCCTAGAGAAAAGGTTATTATTATCTTAATGGGGTGGCAGACAATGAGATGTTTAGATAGCATTACTGACCCAATGGACAAGAATTTGAGCAAATTCCACAAGACAGTGGAGGGCAGAGGAGCCTAGTGGGCTACAGTCCAGGGCATTGCAAAGAGCTAGACATGACTTAGCGACTGAACAACCACAATCTTAATGTTACAGATAAGGAAACTGAAGCTCAAGTGATTTGTTCCTCATCACAGTTATTATGTGACAGAGCAGGCATTCGAAATTAAACAGGACTCTGGTCTGTGCCTCTTCACTGCAGCGCACTGCTGTCCAGTGTAGAGTGTGCTAAGGGAAGCAAGATGGCAAAACAAACAAGATGGTCAACCAACATTTACTAAGACCACAGCAGGCCCAGGATTATCCTGGGGATTCATAAGTGGACCAGAGAACCACTTCATACCTACTAGGATGGTGATTGTCAAAAAGACAATAACTGGCATTGGTGAAGATGTGGAGAAGACTCTGCCTTGCAGTGCAAGGGATGCTGGTTCGATCCCTGGCCTGGGAAGATTCCACGTACTGCAGAGCAGCAGGACCTATGTGGCCAACTACCCAGCTGGAGCTCTGGAGCACATGCGCCCAGAGCTGGTGCTCTGCAGCAAGAGAGGCCACTGCGATGGGAGGCCCACACAGGCCAAACAACAAAGATGGAAACAAATGAAAGACCAATAGAAGCGGCCAAAAAAAAAAAAAAAGCTAATAGAAGCAAGCAAATCTATGAAATGGGTCGGTTAAAGCTTAAGCAGAAATTTCCAAGAAAGAAGCAAAACCAGAGATGACAATCAACTATCTCATCAGCTGTTTTTGCTCAAAAACCGAAGACATGTTAACAGATTCTGGGAGGAGATTTGCAGGGAGTTTTCATGAAGAAAGAAAGGGAGCTTACCCAGGTTACCACTAGCAGTACAATTAGGTAAATCTGAAAGCAACTGTTGCTTCTATTTCCAGAGGCAAGGGAGTAGGGTAAGCTGCTACCCACATTATACAAAAGAGTAACTGCCCACTTACCAAGGACTCTGAGTTAAGTCCTGTGCTGGGTATCTCACTCACATTATCTAGTCAATACTTAATTCTCATATAAACCCTAGAGAAAAGGTTATTATTATCTTAATGGGGTGGCAGACAATGAGATGTTTAGATAGCATTACTGACCCAATGGACAAGAATTTGAGCAAATTCCACAAGACAGTGGAGGGCAGAGGAGCCTAGTGGGCTACAGTCCAGGGCATTGCAAAGAGCTAGACATGACTTAGCGACTGAACAACCACAATCTTAATGTTACAGATAAGGAAACTGAAGCTCAAGTGATTTGTTCCTCATCACAGTTATTATGTGACAGAGCAGGCATTCGAAATTAAACAGGACTCTGGTCTGTGCCTCTTCACTGCAGCGCACTGCTGTCCAGTGTAGAGTGTGCTAAGGGAAGCAAGATGGCAAAACAAACAAGATGGTCAACCAACATTTACTAAGACCACAGCAGGCCCAGGATTATCCTGGGGATTCATAAGTGGACCAGAGAACCACTTCATACCTACTAGGATGGTGATTGTCAAAAAGACAATAACTGGCATTGGTGAAGATGTGGAGAAGAGCAACAATCATACATTGTCACTGGAATTGTAAGATGGTGCAGCCATTATGGAAAACAGCTTGGCAGTTCATCAAAATAGAGGCACACCTTGTCTCATCATCCTATATTTTATTTTGCTTCACATATTCTGTGCTTTTCACAAAATGAAGGTTTGTAGCAACCCAGGATTAAGAAAATCTATTATGCCATTTTTCCAACAATGTTGGTTCACCTGTGTATCTATGCCATATTTTGGTAATTGAAATATTTCAATCTTTTTCATTATTATTGTATTTTTACAGTAATCTATGATCAGTGATCTTTGATATTACATAATTTTTACATGTACTGGGAAATGAAAATACTCATGTGACTTGCTTTATCTCCATATTCACTTTATTGTGGTGGTCTGGATCCGAACCTTTGGCATCTCTGAGGTATGTATGCCTGAAGATTGTGAAAGTTCTGTTTAAATTAGTGAAGATGATGTAAACTGAATACAGACTGAATGATGAGTTCCCCTCAAAGTCTCAACCACACAGCTGGTAAAGCACTCACTAGGCTTTCCAGTCCTACATAGAAGGGGATTGTGAATGGAGGATTTAAAAGAAAGAATCATCTCAGAGAGGAGAATTGAATTGGATATATTTGCTTTAATGTTCTGTTCTCACCTAGACCTGAATCTTCTGAGCAGAATTATCCACTTGCACATTTATTCAGTATTGGTTTTTGTCTGTATCTATGAGCAATTTTAAATGAATGACTTAGAATTCTAGTTTATGAGCCAGTTTTTTGTGTATGGCTAGCCTTGGATATGGCTCACTAGACCCGAAGGATATACTCGCTGCCCACCAAACACATAAAATAACTTATGTATCTAGATATCCAAATTGGTCAGTGTGAGGACCATCCATAAAGACCACACGCACACGGCTTCCAAGAGAACTGGACAAAATCATCTGGAAGACTGTATTCTGCTGCAGTGATAATTCTTAACAGTAGGTGGAAAATTCAGAGCTGGATTCTCCTGCTTTACTTAGTGTAGATGTGCTAAGGGAAGCAAGAGCAACAACTGGTCATTACAACCCCTTGGGGATTCATAAGTGGACCAGAGAACCACTTCATACCTACTAGGATGGTGATTGTCAAAAAGACAATAACTGGCATTGGTGAAGATGTGGAGAAGAGCAACAATCATACATTGTCACTGGAATTGTAAGATGGTGCAGCCATTATGGAAAACAGCTTGGCAGTTCATCAAAATAGAGGCACACCTTGTCTCATCATCCTATATTTTATTTTGCTTCACATATTCTGTGCTTTTCACAAAATGAAGGTTTGTAGCAACCCAGGATTAAGAAAATCTATTATGCCATTTTTCCAACAATGTTGGTTCACCTGTGTATCTATGCCATATTTTGGTAATTGAAATATTTCAATCTTTTTCATTATTATTGTATTTTTACAGTAATCTATGATCAGTGATCTTTGATATTACATAATTTTTACATGTACTGGGAAATGAAAATACTCATGTGACTTGCTTTATCTCCATATTCACTTTATTGTGGTGGTCTGGATCCGAACCTTTGGCATCTCTGAGGTATGTATGCCTGAAGATTGTGAAAGTTCTGTTTAAATTAGTGAAGATGATGTAAACTGAATACAGACTGAATGATGAGTTCCCCTCAAAGTCTCAACCACACAGCTGGTAAAGCACTCACTAGGCTTTCCAGTCCTACATAGAAGGGGATTGTGAATGGAGGATTTAAAAGAAAGAATCATCTCAGAGAGGAGAATTGAATTGGATATATTTGCTTTAATGTTCTGTTCTCACCTAGACCTGAATCTTCTGAGCAGAATTATCCACTTGCACATTTATTCAGTATTGGTTTTTGTCTGTATCTATGAGCAATTTTAAATGAATGACTTAGAATTCTAGTTTATGAGCCAGTTTTTTGTGTATGGCTAGCCTTGGATATGGCTCACTAGACCCGAAGGATATACTCGCTGCCCACCAAACACATAAAATAACTTATGTATCTAGATATCCAAATTGGTCAGTGTGAGGACCATCCATAAAGACCACACGCACACGGCTTCCAAGAGAACTGGACAAAATCATCTGGAAGACTGTATTCTGCTGCAGTGATAATTCTTAACAGTAGGTGGAAAATTCAGAGCTGGATTCTCCTGCTTTACTTTTCCAAAAACCCCTATCCATGAAAAACACCTCATGGACTACACTATTGTTAACAGAAACTGTTAGTGAATCATACAGGGTGTGTAAATTGATAACCTTAAAGTCAAAAACTCAAAGCATATAGAGAATTTTAAGTTTTAGCCTTTAAAAAGCTGGCTTGAAACTCCAACATTAAGAAACTAGGATTGTGGCATCTGATCCCAGCATTTTATGGCAAATAGAAGGGACAAAGTATAGCATTGACAGATTTTATTTTCTTGGGCTCTAAAATCACCACAGATGGTCACTACAGCCATGAAATTAAAAGACCTTTGCTCCTTGGAAGGAAAGCTATAACAAACCTAAACAGCATATTAAAAAACAGAGACATCACTTTGCTGACAAATGTCCATATAGTCAAAGTTATGTTTTTTTCACCGTAAAGAAGGCTGAGTGCCGAAGAATTGACGCTTTCGATTTGTGGTGCTGGCGAAAACTCCCGAGAGTCCCTTGGACAGCAAGGAGATCACATTAGTCAATCCTAAAGGAAATCAACACTGAATATTCATTGGAACGGCTATTGTTGAAGCTGAAGCTCCAATATTTTGTCCACCTGATGCAAAACAGCTGATTTACTCGAAAAGATCCCAAAGCTGGGAAAAATAGAAGGCAAAAGGAGAATGGGATGGCAAAGGATGAGATGGTTAGATAACATCACTAAATCAATGGACATGAATTTGAGCAAATTCTAGGAGTAGTGGAGGACAGAGGAGCTCAGTATGGAACAGTCCATGGAGATGCAACAAGTCAGACAAGGCTTAGTGACTGAACAACAACTTTAAATATATACCGGCAAAAGCTAAATGTAATGAACTGAAATCAGGACTCCTATTATAGGGCTTCCCTGTTGATGCTGTGGGTAAAGAGTCCACCTTGCAGTGCAAGGGACACCAGTTCGATCCCTGGCCCGGGAAGATCCTATGTGCTGTGGAGTGGCTAGGCCAGTGTGTCCAATTAGGAGCCAGCGCTCTGGGAAAAATCTTGGAAGACTGTATTCTGCTGCAGTGATAATTCTTAACAGTAGGTGGAAAATTCAGAGCTGGATTCTCCTGCTTTACTTTTCCAAAAACCCCTATCCATGAAAAACACCTCATGGACTACACTATTGTTAACAGAAACTGTTAGTGAATCATACAGGGTGTGTAAATTGATAACCTTAAAGTCAAAAACTCAAAGCATATAGAGAATTTTAAGTTTTAGCCTTTAAAAAGCTGGCTTGAAACTCCAACATTAAGAAACTAGGATTGTGGCATCTGATCCCAGCATTTTATGGCAAATAGAAGGGGACAAAGTATAGCATTGACAGATTTTATTTTCTTGGGCTCTAAAATCACCACAGATGGTCACTACAGCCATGAAATTAAAAGACCTTTGCTCCTTGGAAGGAAAGCTATAACAAACCTAAACAGCATATTAAAAAACAGAGACATCACTTTGCTGACAAATGTCCATATAGTCAAAGTTATGTTTTTTTCACCGTAAAGAAGGCTGAGTGCCGAAGAATTGACGCTTTCGATTTGTGGTGCTGGCGAAAACTCCCGAGAGTCCCTTGGACAGCAAGGAGATCACATTAGTCAATCCTAAAGGAAATCAACACTGAATATTCATTGGAACGGCTATTGTTGAAGCTGAAGCTCCAATATTTTGTCCACCTGATGCAAAACAGCTGATTTACTCGAAAAGATCCCAAAGCTGGGAAAAATAGAAGGCAAAAGGAGAATGGGATGGCAAAGGATGAGATGGTTAGATAACATCACTAAATCAATGGACATGAATTTGAGCAAATTCTAGGAGTAGTGGAGGACAGAGGAGCTCAGTATGGAACAGTCCATGGAGATGCAACAAGTCAGACAAGGCTTAGTGACTGAACAACAACTTTAAATATATACCGGCAAAAGCTAAATGTAATGAACTGAAATCAGGACTCCTATTATAGGGCTTCCCTGTTGATGCTGTGGGTAAAGAGTCCACCTTGCAGTGCAAGGGACACCAGTTCGATCCCTGGCCCGGGAAGATCCTATGTGCTGTGGAGTGGCTAGGCCAGTGTGTCCAATTAGGAGCCAGCGCTCTGGAGTGCAGGTGCCCAGAGCCGGTGCTCTGCAGTGAGAGAGGCCACTGCAATGGGAGGCCCACACAGGCCAAAGAATAAAGATGGATGAACATAAATAAAAGACTCCTATTATATTATACAATAATCAGCCTACAGGACTTCCCCTGACAGATGTAATTTTAATCAGATTAAAGAATTTCTAGCATGTTTTCCCTCTAAATAACCCACATGAAAATACTTATCATTCCTTAAATGCTTTTGTTTACTCTTTCCTATATAGGCACATAAAACTACAGAAAATAAGTAGCAAGATAAGAGATATATCTAGAATCACAGAGCTGAGAATTTAAGAATTATCTAAATCTACTGTTTAAATTCAGATAACTCAATAAGCAGAGTATTTTGTTTTTCCTTTAACATTGTTCAGAGTAAACCAGAAGAACCCTGGAACCGTTACCCATCTTTGCTTAGCCTTTTCATTGGAAAGCAAAAACTAAAAATGGTGACTTAGTTTTGCTAAGGCAGAGACGGAACAATGGAGTTGTGTTGCAGCCTAGAAGTGATGTTGGCTTTGATCTCAGACTGATGGAGTGAACAGAAATCTCAGGCAAATCTGAATGAGACATGTCCTGGAATGGTATGGGATAATACTAATAACAAGGCCAGAACCCGCCTGAGCTTTGCCTGTTGCCCCTAGACCTTAAGTCTGCGAAACTGTTATCTAAGTCTACATTTCCTATCTTCAAAATGGAGATAATATAAATCCCTTGGAAAGGTTTTGTGAGATTAACTGAGTGGTTCACATTAATCACTACATAGTCTCAAGGCCTTACTTTAACAGATTGGGATCAATAAACTAAGACGAACTCTGGGAAGCCAAGGAGTGAATCTGTATCCCCGCATAACCAATGATAATACAAAGCCAAATTCCAGATAAACAGGCCAAATTATACCAGACTAGGATCTTGAAACAAGGTCAGCTCTGGTCATCTCAACATGTAGCTCGTGGGAAAATCTACAGTGACAGTTCAGTGTCTCTTCATCTTACGATACTTACTCATTTATTTATTTGCTTCACAGCCTGTGGGCTCTTAGACCCCCGACCAGGGAATGAATCTGCACCCTCAGCAGTGAAAGCTTGGAGTCCTAATCACTGGACCACTAGGGAATTCCCAGGTTGTGATACTTTAAATATTTGAAAACATTAACCAGTACATGTAGGAACTTAGCATACAATTGATATACATGCATTTAAAAATAATTCATTTTTAGTTTTCATTGTGCTGGGTCTTAGTCACTGTGCAGGCTTTCCTCTAGTTACTGCAAGAAGTGGCTACTCTCTAGTTGCGGTGTGTGGACTTCTCATTGCAGTGGTTTCTCTTGTTGTGGAGCACAGTCTCTAGGGAGTGTGGGCTTCAGCAGCTGCAGCACATGGGCTCAGTAGTTGTGACTTCCAGGCTCTAGAGCCCAGACACAATACCTGTGATGCACAAGTTGCTCTGAGGCACATGGGATCTTCCCGGGCCAGGGATTGTATCTCTTGCACTGTCAGGCTGACTCTTTACCCTTGAACCACCAGGGAAGTCCATATGCATTTTCAATTATTTGGAGAAAATATAAAATGATATGGTAAATAATGTTAGACAAATGGGTTACTAACTGGAAAAAAAATGGAATCCACATCTCATCTTATACCAAAATCAACTTTAGATGCATCAAAAATTTAAATATAAAAATGAAACTATAAAAATATCTGGTGACTAGGCCAGAACCCGCCTGAGCTTTGCCTGTTGCCCTAGACCTTAAGTCTGCGAAACTGTTATCTAAGTCTACATTTCCTATCTAAAATGGAGATAATATAAATCCCTTGGAAAGGTTTTGTGAGATTAACTGAGTGGTTCACATTAATCACTACATAGTCTCAAGGCCTTACTTTAACAGATTGGGATCAATAAACTAAGACGAACTCTGGGAAGCCAAGGAGTGAATCTGTATCCCGCATAACCAATGATAATACAAAGCCAAATTCCAGATAAACAGGCCAAATTATACCAGACTAGGATCTTGAAACAAGGTCAGCTCTGGTCATCTCAACATGTAGCTCGTGGGAAAATCTACAGTGACAGTTCAGTGTCTCTTCATCTTACGATACTTACTCATTTATTTATTTGCTTCACAGCCTGTGGGCTCTTAGACCCCCGACCAGGGAATGAATCTGCACCCTCAGCAGTGAAAGCTTGGAGTCCTAATCACTGGACCACTAGGGAATTCCCAGGTTGTGATACTTTAAATATTTGAAAACATTAACCAGTACATGTAGGAACTTAGCATACAATTGATATACATGCATTTAAAAATAATTCATTTTTAGTTTTCATTGTGCTGGGTCTTAGTCACTGTGCAGGCTTTCCTCTAGTTACTGCAAGAAGTGGCTACTCTCTAGTTGCGGTGTGTGGACTTCTCATTGCAGTGGTTTCTCTTGTTGTGGAGCACAGTCTCTAGGGAGTGTGGGCTTCAGCAGCTGCAGCACATGGGCTCAGTAGTTGTGACTTCCAGGCTCTAGAGCCCAGACACAATACCTGTGATGCACAAGTTGCTCTGAGGCACATGGGATCTTCCCGGGCCAGGGATTGTATCTCTTGCACTGTCAGGCTGACTCTTTACCCTTGAACCACCAGGGAAGTCCATATGCATTTTCAATTATTTGGAGAAAATATAAAATGATATGGTAAATAATGTTAGACAAATGGGTTACTAACTGGAAAAAAAATGGAATCCACATCTCATCTTATACCAAAATCAACTTTAGATGCATCAAAAATTTAAACATAAAAAATGAAACTATAAAAATATCTGGTGACTAGGGCAAACTGAGTAAAAGTTACACAAGATGTCTCTGTACTAATCATAGTTACCTATGATTCTATAATTACTTAAATAAAAAAATTAAAAAATATTTGGTGAAATCTGAGATAATTAATTCATAATTATGAAGTGAGGAAAGTCTTTCCAAGCAAGACACAAAGTCAAGAAGTCAGACATGCAAAGTTTGTAAACCTGTAAATCCCACCTAAAATTAAACTCTTCTCCACGTCAAAAGCCTAAGCTATACAAAATCAAAGCGGAAGTCAAACAGGGATTTCCCTGGTGGTCCACTGTCTAGGGAACTAGATCCCACATGCTGCAATTAAGAGTTTGCATGCCCCAACTAAAGATTCTGCACACAGCAACTTTATTATTATTTTTTTTACACACAGCAACTTTAAAAAAAAGATTCCGGGTGCCACAATTAAGATCTGTCACAGTCAAATAAATAAATAAACATTAGAGGGGGAAAAAGAAAAGTCAAATAAAGAAAAACAGATATAACTTATCTCCCAAAGGGCTGCTTTCCTTACCAACAACCCAACAGAGCAATGGATAAAAGATGTGAATAGTTTATAGAAAGGGAAGTAGAAATATTAATAACTCTAAAATATATATAAAAAAAAGACGTGCCCCCTTACCCAGAAATGTGACATTCAAATTTATCAAATTGGCAAAGATCATAAACTTTCATAACACCCTTTGCTGGCCAAGATATAGCAAAATAGCCTCATATATGCTGGTGGAAATTTGAGCTGGTAAAACTTCTGTGGGAGTGATGTGGCAATATACATTGCAGTGTAATATTCCAGGTGTTAAGTAACACTGTGAAAGGTACACGTGGAAGATTTTTTATAATTTAATAGCAAAAGAAGTGGAAATTCGGAAAATATCTCTCAATATAAGACTTGTTAAAACATTGGCCAGGGAAGTCCATATGCATTTTCAATTATTTGGAGAAAATATAAAATGATATGGTAAATAATGTTAGACAAATGGGTTACTAACTGGAAAAAAAATGGAATCCACATCTCATCTTATACCAAAATCAACTTTAGATGCATCAAAAATTTAAACATAAAAAATGAAACTATAAAAATATCTGGTGACTAGGGCAAACTGAGTAAAAGTTACACAAGATGTCTCTGTACTAATCATAGTTACCTATGATTCTATAATTACTTAAATAAAAAAATTAAAAAATATTTGGTGAAATCTGAGATAATTAATTCATAATTATGAAGTGAGGAAAGTCTTTCCAAGCAAGACACAAAGTCAAGAAGTCAGACATGCAAAGTTTGTAAACCTGTAAATCCCACCTAAAATTAAACTCTTCTCCACGTCAAAAGCCTAAGCTATACAAAATCAAAGCGGAAGTCAAACAGGGATTTCCCTGGTGGTCCACTGTCTAGGGAACTAGATCCCACATGCTGCAATTAAGAGTTTGCATGCCCCAACTAAAGATTCTGCACACAGCAACTTTATTATTATTTTTTTTACACACAGCAACTTTAAAAAAAAGATTCCGGGTGCCACAATTAAGATCTGTCACAGTCAAATAAATAAATAAACATTAGAGGGGGAAAAAGAAAAGTCAAATAAAGAAAAACAGATATAACTTATCTCCCAAAGGGCTGCTTTCCTTACCAACAACCCAACAGAGCAATGGATAAAAGATGTGAATAGTTTATAGAAAGGGAAGTAGAAATATTAATAACTCTAAAATATATATAAAAAAAAGACGTGCCCCCTTACCCAGAAATGTGACATTCAAATTTATCAAATTGGCAAAGATCATAAACTTTCATAACACCCTTTGCTGGCCAAGATATAGCAAAATAGCCTCATATATGCTGGTGGAAATTTGAGCTGGTAAAACTTCTGTGGGAGTGATGTGGCAATATACATTGCAGTGTAATATTCCAGGTGTTAAGTAACACTGTGAAAGGTACACGTGGAAGATTTTTTATAATTTTTAATAGCAAAAGAAGTGGAAATTCGGAAAATATCTCTCAATATAAGACTTGTTAAAACATTGGCATATTGGCATCAGGAAATACTATGTAGATATAAGAAGGAATGAAATAGCTCTATCTAAACTGCTATGGAACAATCATGAAAGAACATAATTATATAAGATAACTACTTCTTCATTTCTGGGAAAATTGGTAAGAAATTGGTAACAATGGTTACTTATTTTAATAAAGCTAAAAATTAAAATAGCAATAATATATATTTCTTAACGTTTCTTATATTCTATGGCCACCCATAGAAGGGGAGTGAGCCAAGCAGTAATGATCATAATCACATATATTTACTGAGTTCTTGGTATAAGATATGAAAGCTAAAGCATACTAAAAAGAGGATTATTCACTAAGCAGGTAAGAAAACATTACCAAGATAAGTCAAACTCACCAGTAGATGATATGGATTTATGAAAATTTGACACAGACATCAATATACTGAAAACCAGCTGACAGAAATCAGGAGTCATTTATCTTTATAGCTCACTCCTGCATTTTCCAACCTAGCAGAGACTCTTACAAAAAGGCAGGTACTCAGATGTTTATGAATAAATGACAGATTGAAAGGATGACTGAATGGACTGGATGACTGCATGGGACAGACAAAGAAGGATGACTGGAACAAGAATAGATACTGAAGGACTGTGATCTACCTCTGCTCCCATTTCCTTCTGGCCTTGGCCAGGCTTAGTCACCTTGCTCTACCCCGACAAACGGAAGGTGCTAAAATTTATAAATAACTAAGAAATGTGAATGCAATCTCCACACATGGATAATGTAGATGGATGGATAATTACTAATAGTTAGCAAAACAATGCTACTGCTTCCTTGAAATGTCCACACCGTAATCTTTAGAATCTGTGACTATGCGTGTGTTAAGTCACTTCAGTGATGTCTGACTCTGTGCAATCCTATGGACTGTATCTCATCAGGCTCCTCTGTCCATAGGATTCTCCAGGCAAGAATACTGGATCTGTTGGGGTCTTCCCCCAACTACTGTAGCTATAGAAAGGATTTGGTTAAGTAACACTGTAAAGCGTGGAAGATTTTTATAATTTAATAGCAAAAGAAGTGGAAATTCGGAAAATATCTCTCAATATAAGACTTGTTAAAACATTGGCATATTGGCATCAGGAAATACTATGTAGATATAAGAAGGAATGAAATAGCTCTATCTAAACTGCTATGGAACAATCATGAAAGAACATAATTATATAAGATAACTACTTCTTCATTTCTGGGAAAATTGGTAAGAAATTGGTAACAATGGTTACTTATTTTAATAAAGCTAAAAATTAAAATAGCAATAATATATATTTCTTAACGTTTCTTATATTCTATGGCCACCCATAGAAGGGGAGTGAGCCAAGCAGTAATGATCATAATCACATATATTTACTGAGTTCTTGGTATAAGATATGAAAGCTAAAGCATACTAAAAAGAGGATTATTCACTAAGCAGGTAAGAAAACATTACCAAGATAAGTCAAACTCACCAGTAGATGATATGGATTTATGAAAATTTGACACAGACATCAATATACTGAAAACCAGCTGACAGAAATCAGGAGTCATTTATCTTTATAGCTCACTCCTGCATTTTCCAACCTAGCAGAGACTCTTACAAAAAGGCAGGTACTCAGATGTTTATGAATAAATGACAGATTGAAAGGATGACTGAATGGACTGGATGACTGCATGGGACAGACAAAGAAGGATGACTGGAACAAGAATAGATACTGAAGGACTGTGATCTACCTCTGCTCCCATTTCCTTCTGGCCTTGGCCAGGCTTAGTCACCTTGCTCTACCCCGTACAAACGGAAGGTGCTAAAATTTATAAATAACTAAGAAATGTGAATGCAATCTCCACACATGGATAATGTAGATGGATGGATAATTACTAATAGTTAGCAAAACAATGCTACTGCTTCCCTTGAAATGTCCACACCGTAATCTTTAGAATCTGTGACTATGCGTGTGTGTTAAGTCACTTCAGTGATGTCTGACTCTGTGCAATCCTATGGACTGTATCTCATCAGGCTCCTCTGTCCATAGGATTCTCCAGGCAAGAATACTGGAGTGGGGTGCCTTGTCCTCCTCCAGGGGATCTTCCCAACCCAGAGATCGAATCTGTGTCTCCTGCAACTGCTGCATCGCAGGCAGATTCTTTACTACTGAGCCATGGGGAAAGCCCGTCTGTGATTATATTACATAGAAAAGGGACTCTATAGATCTAATTAACATTGGAGACCTTAAAGAGGGAGATTATTGTGGATTATCCAGGTAGGCCCATTGTAATCACACGAGCCCTTTCAAGCAGACAACTGTCTGCCTGGAAGAAGAAAGGAAGACAGAAGAGATTGGAAGCAGAAGGATTCAGTGCATTATGGGTGTTGCTAGGTGTAGGGGTTCACATTCAAGGACTGGAAAGAGCTCCCCTAGGAGCTAAGGCTGCCCTTGTTGACAGACAGCAAGGACACAGGGACCTCAGTCCTGTAGCTCACAAGGAACTGAATTCTATCAGCCACCTGAGTGAGCTTGGAAACAGATCCTTTCTAGAGGCCTCTGATAAGAGCCAAGATGACTTACACCTTGTGAAACACAGAACAGAGCAATCACCCCGTCAACCTGGACTTCTTTTTTTGTTAAATTTTTAACTTTTTTTAAATTTTGTATTGGGGTATAGCTGATTAATAATGTGGTAGTTTCACATGAAGAGCAAAGGGACTCACACATGTACATACATGTATCCATTCTCCCCCTAAAGTCCCCTCCTATTCAGGCTGCTACATAACATCTAGCAGAGTTCCATGTACTATAACAATCTGAACTTCTGATCTACAGAACTATGAGGTAATAAATTTGTGTTACTTTAACCCACTAAGTGTGTGATGACTGATTATGGCAGTAATAGAAAATGAAAATTCTCCCTTTCTGTTCATCTTAAGGACCATTTGTGGAGCCTATTCATGTTAGCCCCTCTGGCAAGTGTTTAGGATAGAAAAGTAGGCACATGTTCTCAAGAAGTTCAAAAGCTCAGAAACCCATTAAACAATGTTATGGTAGAGGTTAACACAACACACTACAGGAGTACAGAGAGGAGGCGTCCAACTGAGCCATGTCCTCAGATGCTCTCACCAGCACACCTCTAACCCTCCCCCTTCCAGAGCACCCTCCTCCAATGACCCGGGCCACCAGCTTTAATAGTCAGAAGCTAATAAACCTACCCAAAGAAACAAAGGAACTATACACTGAAAATTACAAGACACTCATGAGAGACATTAAAGAAGACTTAAACAGATGGAGAGATATTCCATGTTCCTGGGTCGGAAGAATCAATATTGTGAAAATGACCATACTACCAAATGTCATCTACAGATTCAATGCCCCGATTGTGGATTATCCAGGTAGGCCCATTGTAATCACACGAGCCCTTTCAAGCAGACAACTGTCTGCCTGGAAGAAGAAAGGAAGACAGAAGAGATTGGAAGCAGAAGGATTCAGTGCATTATGGGTGTTGCTAGGTGTAGGGGTTCACATTCAAGGACTGGAAAGAGCTCCCCTAGGAGCTAAGGCTGCCCTTGTTGACAGACAGCAAGGACACAGGGACCTCAGTCCTGTAGCTCACAAGGAACTGAATTCTATCAGCCACCTGAGTGAGCTTGGAAACAGATCCTTTCTAGAGGCCTCTGATAAGAGCCAAGATGACTTACACCTTGTGAAACACAGAACAGAGCAATCACCCCGTCAACCTGGACTTCTTTTTTTGTTAAATTTTTAACTTTTTTTAAATTTTGTATTGGGGTATAGCTGATTAATAATGTGGTAGTTTCACATGAAGAGCAAAGGGACTCACACATGTACATACATGTATCCATTCTCCCCCTAAAGTCCCCTCCTATTCAGGCTGCTACATAACATCTAGCAGAGTTCCATGTACTATAACAATCTGAACTTCTGATCTACAGAACTATGAGGTAATAAATTTGTGTTACTTTAACCCACTAAGTGTGTGATGACTGATTATGGCAGTAATAGAAAATGAAAATTCTCCCTTTCTGTTCATCTTAAGGACCATTTGTGGAGCCTATTCATGTTAGCCCCTCTGGCAAGTGTTTAGGATAGAAAAGTAGGCACATGTTCTCAAGAAGTTCAAAAGCTCAGAAACCCATTAAACAATGTTATGGTAGAGGTTAACACAACACACTACAGGAGTACAGAGAGGAGGCGTCCAACTGAGCCATGTCCTCAGATGCTCTCACCAGCACACCTCTAACCCTCCCCCTTCCAGAGCACCCTCCTCCAATGACCCGGGCCACCAGCTTTAATAGTCAGAAGCTAATAAACCTACCCAAAGAAACAAAGGAACTATACACTGAAAATTACAAGACACTCATGAGAGACATTAAAGAAGACTTAAACAGATGGAGAGATATTCCATGTTCCTGGGTCGGAAGAATCAATATTGTGAAAATGACCATACTACCAAATGTCATCTACAGATTCAATGCAATTCCTATCAAACTACCAATGACATTCTTCACAGAACTAGACCAAAGTTAACACAGTTCATATGGAAACACGAAAGACCTCGAATAGCCAAAGCAATCCTGAGAAAGAAGAATGGAGCTGGAGGGATCAGCCTCCCCAACTTCAGACTCTACTACAAAGCAACAGTCATCAAGACAGTATGGTACTGGCACAAAAACAGAACTATAGACCAATGGAACAAGATTGAGAACCCAGAGATAAATCCACACACCTATCGTACCTTATTTTTGACAAAGGAGGTGAAACTATAAAATGGGACAAAGACAGCCTCTTCAACAAATGGTGCTGGGAAAATGGGACAGCTACATGCAAAAAAATGAAGTTGGAACATTCCCTGACACCATACACAAAGATCAACTCAAAATGGATTCAAGACCTAAATGTAAGACCAGAAACCATCAAACTCTTAGAGGAGAATATAGGCAAAACACTCAAGGACATATATCTAAGCAAGACCTTCTCTGACCCACCTACTAGAACAGCAGAACTAAAAACAAAAATGAACACGTGGGACCTACTGAAACTTAAAAGCTTTTGTACAGCAAAAGAAATCACAAAAAGCTGAACAGACAGCACACAGAATGGGAGAAAATCACAGCAAGTGAAACAACAGACAAAGAATTAATCTCCAAAATCTACAAGCAACTCTGACAACTCAGCACCGGAAAAATGAACAACCCAATCAAAAAATGGGAAAAGGACCTAAACAGACACCTCTCCAACGATGACATACAGATGGCCCAAAAACACATGAAACGATGCTCAACTTTGCTGATAATTAGAGAAATGCAAATCAAAACTACAATGAGATATCACCTCACACCCGTCAGAATGGCCATCATCCACAAATCGACAGACAATAAATGCTGGAGAGGGTGCGGAGAAAAGGGAACACTCCTGCATTGCTGGTGGGAGTGTAGATTGATACAGCCTCTATGGAAGACAGTATGGAGATTTCTTAAAAAACTAAAAATAGAAGCACCATACGACCCAGCAATCCCACTTAGGCTTATACTCTGATGAAATTAAATCTGAAAGAAGCACCTGTACCCCACTGTTCATTGCAGCTCTCTATACAATAGCTAGAACATGGAAGGAACCTAGATGCCCATCGACAAATGAATGGATACAAAAGCTCTGGTACATATATACAATGGAATACTACACAGCTGTCAAAAGAAATGCAGAAGAATCATCCTGAGAAAGAAGAATGGAGCTGGAGGATCAGCCTCCCCAACTTCAGTTTAAAGAAAGTCATCAAGAAGTAGCTGGCAAAAAAGAACTATAGACCAATGGAACAAGATTGAGAACCCAGAGATAAATCCACACACCTATCGTACCTTATTTTTGACAAAGGAGGTGAAACTATAAAATGGGACAAAGACAGCCTCTTCAACAAATGGTGCTGGGAAAATGGGACAGCTACATGCAAAAAAATGAAGTTGGAACATTCCCTGACACCATACACAAAGATCAACTCAAAATGGATTCAAGACCTAAATGTAAGACCAGAAACCATCAAACTCTTAGAGGAGAATATAGGCAAAACACTCAAGGACATATATCTAAGCAAGACCTTCTCTGACCCACCTACTAGAACAGCAGAACTAAAAACAAAAATGAACACGTGGGACCTACTGAAACTTAAAAGCTTTTGTACAGCAAAAGAAATCACAAAAAGCTGAACAGACAGCACACAGAATGGGAGAAAATCACAGCAAGTGAAACAACAGACAAAGAATTAATCTCCAAAATCTACAAGCAACTCTGACAACTCAGCACCGGAAAAATGAACAACCCAATCAAAAAATGGGAAAAGGACCTAAACAGACACCTCTCCAACGATGACATACAGATGGCCCAAAAACACATGAAACGATGCTCAACTTTGCTGATAATTAGAGAAATGCAAATCAAAACTACAATGAGATATCACCTCACACCCGTCAGAATGGCCATCATCCACAAATCGACAGACAATAAATGCTGGAGAGGGTGCGGAGAAAAGGGAACACTCCTGCATTGCTGGTGGGAGTGTAGATTGATACAGCCTCTATGGAAGACAGTATGGAGATTTCTTAAAAAACTAAAAATAGAAGCACCATACGACCCAGCAATCCCACTTAGGCTTATACTCTGATGAAATTAAATCTGAAAGAAGCACCTGTACCCCACTGTTCATTGCAGCTCTCTATACAATAGCTAGAACATGGAAGGAACCTAGATGCCCATCGACAAATGAATGGATACAAAAGCTCTGGTACATATATACAATGGAATACTACACAGCTGTCAAAAGAAATGCAGAAGAATCAGCCCTAATGAGGTAGCTGGATCTAGAACCTATCATCAAAAGTGAAGTCAGTCAGTCAGAAAGAGAAGGACAAGTACAATATACTAACACATATATATGGAATCTAGTAGGATGGTGATGATGGCACACGCAGTGAAGCGATGGAGAAACAGACATGGACTGTGGTCATATGGACATTGTGGGGAAGGAACAGTGGGTGGGAAGTGTAAAGGAAATAGCATGAAGGCCTGTACTATCATCATATGTGAAGAAAATAGCTATAGTCATTGATCTGTGAGAAAAGGAGATCCTTCAGGGGTGCTGTGTGATGGTCGGGAGGGGTGGGAAGTGGGGGATATACATATGACTAATCTGGGAACATACATATCTGTAAACAACAAAACTCTGTAAAAGTTAAAAGTAAGATAAAAGTTAAAAAAAAAGAAAAGTCAGAAGCTGAAAGTTGTCCTAAATTCCACTGACTCTTGCAGACCTCTGATTGATATCACCCCAATAATTTTTCTCCTGAAAGTTTCTTTCCCTCACCTTCATTTCTTCCCCCAAACCACTGACTGCTGCTTTATGGCTTTTATCATCTCTTTTCTCAATCATTGTAATCACCTCTCAACTAATTTTCTTGATTCAATAGCCATACATTTCCCCAAATCCATTTCTTTCAGTTCACCAGGGTCATTTTCCCAAGGATTAAATTGAGCATACTATGTTGGAGCTCAAAATCCTTCAAAGATTGCTTGCAGTTAAAGCCTGACTCTGGCTACCTTTAGCAACCCTCCTAAGGTCCACTACAGAGAAAACTGTCTCTGCTCAGCTTCTAACTCCAGTGCTTAGGAAGGATCTGGCACACAGCTGATTCTTGGGGAAGTATTTTCTAAATGAATAAAATCAACTCCTGCTGACTCTGCAGCCTCACTGCCTACCTTACAGCACCTCAGTTCACCATGCTCCTGCTATCTTCACAGCCTCACTGACTGTGTTCAAATTCATGTCCACAAGTCAGTGATGCTATCCAGCCATCTCATCCTCTATTGCTGTGTTCTCCTTTTGCCTTCAATCGTTCCCAGTATCAGAGTCATTTCCAATGAGTCAGCTCTTTGTATCAGGTGGGCAAAGTATTGGAGCATCAAGATAAGTCCTTCCAATGAAGATTTAGAGTTCATTTCCTTTAGGATTTGATCTTCTTTTGATCTCCTTGCAGTCCAAGGGACTCTCAAGAGTCTTCTCCAATACCACAATTCAAATGCATCAATTCTTTGGCACTCAGCTTTCTTTTCTTAAAGTTCTGGCCTCTTGTATTGGTTTTTTATTTATTTGTTTTCATCCATCTTCATTCTTTTGCCTCTGTGGGCCTTCCATTGCAGTGGCCTCTCTCACAGCTCTAGGTGCACGCACTCCAGAGCACTGGCTCATAATTGGACACACCAGTCCAGTTGCTCCGGGCACACGGGATCTTCCCAGGTCAGGGATCCCTTGCACCACAAGGCAGACTCTTTACCCACTGGACCACCAGGGAAGCCCCATTCAGCTTTCTTAATGGTCCAACTCTCATATCCGTATATGACACTGGAAAAACCATAGCTCTGACAAAATGATGTCCCTGCTTTTTAATATGCTAAGTTGTCATAGTTTTCCTTCCAAGGAGTGAGCATTTTTTAATTCCATGGCTGCAGTCACTGTCTGCAGTGGTTTTGGAGTCCAAGAAAATAAAGTCTATCACTGCTTCCACTTTTTCCACTTTTATTTGCCATGAAGTGATGGAACCAGATGTCATGATCTTAGTTTTTAGAATGTTGTTTTAAGCCAGCTTTCCATTCTCCTCTTTACCCTCATCAAGAGGATCTATAGTTCCTCTTTACTTTCTGTCATTAGAGTGATATTATCTACATACCTGAGGTTGTTGACATTTCTCCCGCCAATCTTGATTCCAACTTGGGATTCATATAGACCAGCATTCTGTATGACGTACTTTGCATACAAGTTACACAAGCATGGTGAAAACATGCAGTCCTGTTGTACTCCTTCCCCAATGGAATTGGTTCATTATTCCACGTCCAGTTCTAACTGTTGCTTCTTGACCTGCATACAAGTTTATCAGGAGACACGTAGGGTGTCAGGTGCTCTCATCTCTGTAAGAAATTCCCACAGTTTGTTGTGCTCCACACAGTCAAAGGCTTTAGCGCAGTCAATGAAGCAGAAGTAGATGTTTTTCTGGAATTCCCTTGCTCCATCTATGATCCAACAGATGTTGGCAATTTGATCTCTAGTTCCTGTACATCTAGAAGTTCTTGGTTCACATACTATTGAAGCCTAGCTTGATGGATTTTGAACATAACTTTACCAGCTTGTGAAATGAGTACAATTGTACAGTAGTTTGAACATTCTTTGGCATTGCCCTTCTTTGGGATTGGAATGAAAACTGATGTTTTCCAGTCCTGTGGCTACTGCTGAGTTTTCCAAATTTGCTGAGATATTGAGTGTAGCACTTTCACAGCATCAGTGGACAGGTGAGCCTGTTTTTCAATCCATGGGGTTGCAAAGAGTTGGACAGGACTTAGTGACTGGGAAAAAGAACAAGCCTAGTCTTTGTAGTCCCAGCCTCTTCTACATTCCCTCTTTTTCTATGCTCCAATTTCTCCTCAAGGCTAACAAGCCTTATTCACCTAACTGGTAAGCATATTGCATTGCTTAAAATTTTACCCTTTTCTAACAGGATTCAGCTCCCCTTGCAGCTCTGTCTAGTCTCTTCTCAGTCCCTGATGTAACTCTCTCCTCTTCTACCACAGCATCTACAGTCACTCCTCTAGTACATTGCTACCCAAAGCTGTGGACTGGTGCTAATGTCCAAATGGTTTGCTATTCTGGTCCAAGGTAAGTTCAGAAATCAAGTGCAAGTACTTGGAAATGTTTATGGCAACTTGACATTGCAGTGACATCTAAGTAGATGATACTTGTTGAACAAGGTATAGACCAGTTTGGGTATTGTTGAATTAGTTTGGTGAGTCACATGTGGTGCAAACATCATTGCAATCATGTGCAACAGAACCACTTATTGTTCCATGATAGAGATAAAACAAAGAAGTCAATTGTCTCTCACTGCAGATAACCTAAGGAGCACTGCTCAAATGCGCTCAGGTATGTTCCCATCTTCCCCTTTGTGGATGCTGTTGGCTGCTGAGACAATGCAATTATCCCACATATCCCTTTGAATAAATTAATAAAGGTGTGAATGATAAGAAGACTTCCCAAAAGACCTGAGATCTGAGCTACTTCTTAATGACTGGCAGGAATTGAGCACTTTGGAGTAAAAATGCACTGAGGAAGAAGTACAAATGAGGAATAGCAAGAAAAGAGGGTACACCGGCAATGGGAAACTTTTAAAAGGTAAAATATTATGATGAAGCACAATGATATAAAAGAACTAAACCACACAGTTCTGCTGGAGTCCTAAACCCCAGATCCCTCACCCTAGCTTACCCCAGAAGCATCTTCTCAGTAAAGTATGCAAGCCTTAGCAAAGACAGACAGGGTCTCTAAAGGATGTCTCTCAAACAAGTGTTGTGACCCAGCTGATGAAGGATGAATGTCGGGCAGCAAGCCTTAAAGGTAAGGAGACCAACTAGAATTTAACTGCAATCATCCCAGTGAGGAAGCTGAAAGGCCTCAACAAGGTCAGGGATAATTTGCTGATGTGCAACAGTGGTAGAAACCAAAACAAAAATTTATGAGGCAATGCAGGAAGGGTTTGGTGATTCACCAGACAGGATAAAGACACAGGGTAAAGTTACTGGTTTGGTTTTGGTGACTATGATAGTGATAATGTCACCAAAGGATAAGGACCATAGAAAGAGAAACAGGTTTAAAAGACAGAGAATTCATAAATCCCAGTGTGACAAGCCTGTGAGACACCCAGGTGGAGATAGCCAGCAGGCACTCAGCGGGGAGGTCAAGTCTGAGGATACAGATTTGGGAAACTTTCCTTCCCAGGTGACATTAGTGGAAAGAACCCACCAGCCAATGCAGGAGACCTAAGAGATGAGGGTTTGATCCCTGGGTTGGGAAGATCCCCTGGAGAAGAGCACAGCAAACCACTCCAGTATCCTTGCCTGGAGAATCCCCATGGACAGAGGAGTCTGGTAGGCTACAGTCTATGGGATTGCAAGAAACAAACAAATGACTACCAGCACATTGTCTCTCACTGCAGATAACCTAAGGAGCACTGCTCAAATGCGCTCAGGTATGTTCCCATCTTCCCCTTTGTGGATGCTGTTGGCTGCTGAGACAATGCAATTATCCCACATATCCCTTTGAATAAATTAATAAAGGTGTGAATGATAAGAAGACTTCCCAAAAGACCTGAGATCTGAGCTACTTCTTAATGACTGGCAGGAATTGAGCACTTTGGAGTAAAAATGCACTGAGGAAGAAGTACAAATGAGGAATAGCAAGAAAAGAGGGTACACCGGCAATGGGAAACTTTTAAAAGGTAAAATATTATGATGAAGCACAATGATATAAAAGAACTAAACCACACAGTTCTGCTGGAGTCCTAAACCCCAGATCCCTCCCTCTAGCTTACCCCAGAAGCATCTTCTCAGTAAAGTATGCAAGCCTTAGCAAAGACAGACAGGGTCTCTAAAGGATGTCTCTCAAACAAGTGTTGTGACCCAGCTGATGAAGGATGAATGTCGGGCAGCAAGCCTTAAAGGTAAGGAGACCAACTAGAATTTAACTGCAATCATCCCAGTGAGGAAGCTGAAAGGCCTCAACAAGGTCAGGGATAATTTGCTGATGTGCAACAGTGGTAGAAACCAAAACAAAAATTTATGAGGCAATGCAGGAAGGGTTTGGTGATTCACCAGACAGGATAAAGACACAGGGTAAAGTTACTGGTTTGGTTTTGGTGACTATGATAGTGATAATGTCACCAAAGGATAAGGACCATAGAAAGAGAAACAGGTTTAAAAGACAGAGAATTCATAAATCCCAGTGTGACAAGCCTGTGAGACACCCAGGTGGAGATAGCCAGCAGGCACTCAGCGGGGAGGTCAAGTCTGAGGATACAGATTTGGGAAACTTTCCTTCCCAGGTGACATTAGTGGAAAGAACCCACCAGCCAATGCAGGAGACCTAAGAGATGAGGGTTTGATCCCTGGGTTGGGAAGATCCCCTGGAGAAGAGCACAGCAAACCACTCCAGTATCCTTGCCTGGAGAATCCCCATGGACAGAGGAGTCTGGTAGGCTACAGTCTATGGGATTGCAAAGAGTCAAACACAACTGAAATGACTCAGCACATGTCTAGATAGTGATTAAAAATCATTTATGGATGAATAAGACGAACAGTGGAGAATACTATCCTTTAACTTGTAGGCTGAGGTAAGAAACCTCACAAAGAAGATTAAAAAGGATGGGTCAAAAAAGAGAGTTTGTGATAGCTAGAGAAGAGGAAGGAGATGCAAGATCAAGCTTTTATCATTCTGGTAAAACCTGAAGAATTTTTACAGTGAGAGGAAGAAACAATAGAAATGAACAAAGAGGAACAACCAAGGAAGGTCTGGAGCAGAAATGAAGGGGATGGAGACTAGAGGCTGGCACAATGGCGTCTTGCAGGTCATCCTCCATGAAGGGCAAGAGAAAGGATGACAGGCTGTGGATGACTTAATGCAGAGGAAGAAAATGTACCTGACACAAGTTTAAATTAGGGCTCTTTGCATGTTTTCCAGTGACATGTTATTACCTCACCATGTGCCATAATTGCCTAATTTACCTGCCTGCCTGTGACATGATACTGAAAGCTCCAGGAAGGCCTAGATTGTTCTGATCCTGTCCCCACTCTAGGCCCAGTGCCAAGCACAATGGCTGGCACTAACCAGGCCCCAATTTAAAGTTTATCTGACTAGGACTTTCCTGGTGGTCCAGTGATTTGCCAATGCTTGGGACACTGGTTTGATCCCTAGTCTGGGAAGATTTCATATGCCAGGCAACTAACCCCATGCACCACAATTACTGAAGTCTGTGTTCAGCAACAAGAGAAGCCACCACAATGAGAAGCCTGAACATCTCAAAAGTTCAGTTGACTAAATGAGGACAAAAAACTTAAAAAAAGATTCACCAAGAAAAGCTTCAATTTTTCTAGCAAGGTAGGAGGAGAGGTTGATTGCTAAGAGATAATAAAATAGGGTTAGGGAGGAGGGTTGGGAGAGTAGTAAAAGAAAGATAGGTTTGGAGCAGAGTGGAAAATGAAAATCTTTTAAAAGGGGCAGGATCTCGGGATACTGAAATGAACCACCATGCTAGATGGGTCCAGATTGTGAGAAAATCTGGTAGGCTACAGTCTATGGGATTGCAAAGAGTCAAACACAACTGAAATGACTCAGCACATGTCTAGATAGTGATTAAAAATCATTTATGGATGAATAAGACGAACAGTGGAGAATACTATCCTTTAACTTGTAGGCTGAGGTAAGAAACCTCACAAAGAAGATTAAAAAGGATGGGTCAAAAAAGAGAGTTTGTGATAGCTAGAGAAGAGGAAGGAGATGCAAGATCAAGCTTTTATCATTCTGGTAAAACCTGAAGAATTTTTACAGTGAGAGGAAGAAACAATAGAAATGAACAAAGAGGAACAACCAAGGAAGGTCTGGAGCAGAAATGAAGGGGATGGAGACTAGAGGCTGGCACAATGGCGTCTTGCAGGTCATCCTCCATGAAGGGCAAGAGAAAGGATGACAGGCTGTGGATGACTTAATGCAGAGGAAGAAAATGTACCTGACACAAGTTTAAATTAGGGCTCTTTGCATGTTTTCCAGTGACATGTTATTACCTCACCATGTGCCATAATTGCCTAATTTACCTGCCTGCCTGTGACATGATACTGAAAGCTCCAGGAAGGCCTAGATTGTTCTGATCCTGTCCCCACTCTAGGCCCAGTGCCAAGCACAATGGCTGGCACTAACCAGGCCCCAATTTAAAGTTTATCTGACTAGGACTTTCCTGGTGGTCCAGTGATTTGCCAATGCTTGGGACACTGGTTTGATCCCTAGTCTGGGAAGATTTCATATGCCAGGCAACTAACCCCATGCACCACAATTACTGAAGTCTGTGTTCAGCAACAAGAGAAGCCACCACAATGAGAAGCCTGAACATCTCAAAAGTTCAGTTGACTAAATGAGGACAAAAAACTTAAAAAAAGATTCACCAAGAAAAGCTTCAATTTTTCTAGCAAGGTAGGAGGAGAGGTTGATTGCTAAGAGATAATAAAATAGGGTTAGGGAGGAGGGTTGGGGAGAGTAGTAAAAGAAAGATAGGTTTGGAGCAGAGTGGAAAATGAAAATCTTTTAAGGACAAGTTGAAAGCAGTGTTTCTTAATCTCGGTTGCATACTGGAATCACCTGGAGAACATTAAGAACTCCTGGTGCTGGGGTCCCACCCTGAAATTTCAACCTTAATCGACCTGCACAGCCCAGGCGTTGAGATTTTTTTAAGTTCCAAGAAGATTCCGTTTGGTAGCCAAGGTTGAAAGTCACTGAGTGAAAGAATTAAGCCATATTGGCCAGAGGATAGCCGAGTCTGGAAACTATAGATTATCAGTTTACATTTTCACCCAGTTTTCGGCAATCATGTTCAGCCAACTAGGTGTAAGTACGTGCAGAGAACAACTGTGGGTTAATTTGGAGTTAGGGATTTGCCAGACAAATACAGAAGAGCTGAGAGACAGCTGGAAAAGACTTTGAGAGTCGAGAAGAGGAGGGATGAGGGTGAGGGGAGGGAAGAACTAGGTGAAGGAGGTTAAGAGGGACAAACCTGCAGATACAAAATAATCACGAGTATGAAAGGGTACTGTGCAGAGAAAAACTCATTATGTAATATCTTTACATGATAATAGGTGGTAACTAGACTTACCATAGTGATCATTTCATACTGTATAAAAATATCAAATCACTATGTTGTACCAGGAGCTAGTGTCACAGGTCAACTACTCTTCAAAAACAAAGTCATAAAAAATCGGTCAGACTTGTGGTTTCCAGAGGCAGGGGATGAAAGGAGGGGGAACTGGATAAAAGCAATGAAATGGCAAAAACATCTGGTTATAAGATAAAATAAGTACTAGGGATATAATATACAACAGGATAAATATAGTTAACATTGCTGTATGTTATATATATGAAAGCTGCCACAAGAGTAAACCCTCAGAGTTTTCATCACAAGGTAAAATAAAATAATAAAATAATTTATAATAATTTACTTCTTATTTTGTAACCCTATGAGATGATGGAGAACATTAAGAACTAATAATGCTGGAGTCCCATCCTCAAATCTCAGGTTTGTTCTTCAAAGTTCACTGGACAGTTTACTAAACTTGATGTATAAGTCAAATAATCATATTGCAATCTTATACAGAGTTTATGCATGTCAATTATATCTCAATAAACTGGAAGGGAAAAAATAAAGAAGGGGAGGTACAAGAGCGCTGGTAAGTCATAGACTGTGGTTTGAAGAAGAGATATTAGAACCAATGTTTTTCTTCTTGATACATTTCCAGGTGAAAAAGTCCAGAGAAGAGCTATGAAAGTAGGCAGTTTCGGTGTGGTAGAGATAATCCCAGTTGGGTCAGACAACAAACTGCCTGACAAGCTACTCCTAAACTGGCCTCTGAAAGGGTTCTGAAGTTTCCCAGACTGATAGTTTGTGGGAGATGCCAAATAAAGTGAGATGTCAAAGTTCACAATGCATGTGAGACTCAAGACAGGAAATGATGAACAAAATGGGATAAGAACAGCAGAGAGAGCAAAGCTGGAGAGCGAGGTATCCAAAAAAGGAGAGCTGTTTGTGGGGGTTTTGGGGGGTTGCGCAGTCTGCTTCATATGTGTCAAAGGGAAGATGCTGGAGTTTTGGTCAATCCATCCAAACATGTAGTAATTGTGAAAAAAATAAACAAAATCCGAGGAGAGGTAAAACCTGATAAATCACGAGTATGAAAGGGTACTGTGCAGAGAAAACTAATTATGTAATATCTTTACATGATAATAGGTGGTAACTAGACTTACCATAGTGATTATTTCATAAGGTATAAAAATATCAAATCACTATGTTGTACCAGGAGCTAGTGTCACAGGTCAACTACTCTTCAAAAACAAAGTCATAAAAAATCGGTCAGACTTGTGGTTTCCAGAGGCAGGGGATGAAAGGAGGGGGAACTGGATAAAAGCAATGAAATGGCAAAAACATCTGGTTATAAGATAAAATAAGTACTAGGGATATAATATACAACAGGATAAATATAGTTAACATTGCTGTATGTTATATATATGAAAGCTGCCACAAGAGTAAACCCTCAGAGTTTTCATCACAAGGTAAAATAAAATAATAAAATAATTTATAATAATTTACTTCTTATTTTGTAACCCTATGAGATGATGGAGAACATTAAGAACTAATAATGCTGGAGTCCCATCCTCAAATCTCAGGTTTGTTCTTCAAAGTTCACTGGACAGTTTACTAAACTTGATGTATAAGTCAAATAATCATATTGCAATCTTATACAGAGTTTATGCATGTCAATTATATCTCAATAAACTGGAAGGGAAAAAATAAAGAAGGGGAGGTACAAGAGCGCTGGTAAGTCATAGACTGTGGTTTGAAGAAGAGATATTAGAACCAATGTTTTTCTTCTTGATACATTTCCAGGTGAAAAAGTCCAGAGAAGAGCTATGAAAGTAGGCAGTTTCGGTGTGGTAGAGATAATCCCAGTTGGGTCAGACAACAAACTGCCTGACAAGCTACTCCTAAACTGGCCTCTGAAAGGGTTCTGAAGTTTCCCAGACTGATAGTTTGTGGGGAGATGCCAAATAAAGTGAGATGTCAAAGTTCACAATGCATGTGAGACTCAAGACAGGAAATGATGAACAAAATGGGATAAGAACAGCAGAGAGAGCAAAGCTGGAGAGCGAGGTATCCAAAAAAGGAGAGCTGTTTGTGGGGGTTTTGGGGGGTTGCGCAGTCTGCTTCATATGTGTCAAAGGGAAGATGCTGGAGTTTTGGTCAATCCATCCAAACATGTAGTAATTTTGAATACAAAAATCCTCCATTCCTCTCACCCCTACATCAAATCTACAGACAAATTCTGACAATACTCTCCTAAACATTCTAGAATCCAAACCACTTTCACTGTAAGGATGGTCCTCCCTTATCTAAATTACTGCAATAGCCTCTCAGGTGGTCTCCTTGATTTCACCATTCACCTTTGTTCAAAGAATAAAAGACAGAGCTGAGGGTGTGGTTAATAGCAGGAGGAGACAACAGAAAGACTGTAACACCTAGTAAGGTGCTTCTCTTATAAGCTGTAACCAAGAATCATGAGAGCAAGGGTGGAAATCAACTGACCTCAAATACCTCATCATTGAGACAAGCCAGAATTGGCAGTAACAGGTTCAGTCTGAGTGGGGATGGGAACAGGGCATGGAGTCATATCAGGGAAGGGAGATGGTACCTAGGATAGATGGGTATGTCATGTGTATTGACAGCTTCTAGACAGAACACAAACCCACTCCAGTATTCTTGCCTGGAGAATCCCCATGGTCAGAGGAGTCTGAAGGGCTGCAGTCCACAGGGTCACAAAGAGTTGGACAGACTGAGCGACTAAGCAGAAGAGAACAAAAACCATAGTAGTCTTTCCCATTACAGATCAGAACACAGGAAAGATACTATAACACACATGTGCATAAGAGCACACACCCATAAAATATACAGAGAAGCCCATAAAAGGAAGAAAAATAACGATCCTCAAAAAGAAGCACGGATAAGAAAAGCAACCAACAGTAAGTTTTAAATTAATTCACTGTGATTTCTATTTCTGGGTTTTGCTGTTCTGTCGCTAAGTTCTATTCGACCCTTTGTGACACCATGGACTGCAGCATGCCAGGCTTTCCTGTCCTTCACCATCTCCTAGAGTTTGCTCAAACTCGTGTCCATTGAGTCGAGGATGCCATCCAACCATCTCATTCTCTGTCGTCCCCTATAATTCATTTATCCAGCCTCATTCAGAATTGCAGCATTTTACAGAAGTGAATGCTTTAGATACTGAAATGCTTATCTGTGGGTGTAATCACTTCAAAAACTGCTACTGACAGAAAAATGTAAAAAAATTTTTAAACAATTTCAATCATCTTATACACTGAAACTTTCAAAATGATTCAGATTATTAATTGTGGTAGAAACAGAGTAGTAGAATGATTATTAATAGCAGTAGAAATACAGTAATGCTCCTGGTACTCTCCATGGCTATGGCTATGGACCTCTGCCCTACATTTTAAAAGTTCCAGGGCTTCCCTGGTGGTCCAGTGGGTAAAGAGTCTGCCTTGAAGCACAAGTGGTGCTGGTTCGATTCCTGGCCTGGGAAAATCCCACATGCTGTGGAGCAGCTGGACCGGTGTGTCCAATTACAAACCAGCACTTTGGAGCGCAGCCGCACCCAGAGCCAGTGATCTGTTACAAGAGAGGCCACTGCAATGGGAGGCCCACACAGGCCAAAGAACAAAGATGGATGAAAATAAATAAATGAAAGACCCATGAAAGAGGCCAAAATTAAAAAAAAAAAAAAAGTTCCAAATTGCGGGCCTTCTGCTTTTGATGTATTTCCTGTCTCTACCCTATCATTTGACCAGCATTCCTGTCTCGGTAAGATCCCATTCATTCTGATTTGCTATCCCTAATCTGCTATGGGGTAAGAAAAAACCAGATAATCAGTGATGTTACAATGTTTACAATCATGCTATAAGGGCTATGATTATAAACCAGATGATCTCTGTACTCTGGGTTGAACACAGATTTACTTAGTGAACCTCAGGACACTGTCTTCTCTGCTCCGGGATGATTTTCTTGCTTTCTTAATGATTTTCAATAGCATTTTGTATGCCAGCTGAGTTACCAGGAAAACCCCGAAAGATGCACTACCATATATAAAATTAGATAGTCAGTGGAAATTTCCTATATGGTTCACATCTGATGCTTTATGACAACCTAGAGAGGTGTGATGGGATAGGAAGTGCAAGGAAGATTTAAGAGGGAGGAGATATATGTATCCCCATGGCTGATTCATGTTGATGTATGGAAGAAGCCAACACAATATTGTAAAGCAATATCCTCTGATTAAAAATACATTGAAGGGCTTCCCTAGTGGTCCAGTGGTTAAGGACACCGCCTTGCAGTGCAAGGGGGGCCGGTTCGATCCCTGGCCTGGGAAGATCCCACCTACCACAGAGCACCTGGACGGATGTGTCCAATTACCAAGCCGGAGCTCTGGAGCGCATGCGCCAAGAGCTGGTGCTCTGCGACATCGGAGGCCACTGGGATGGGAGGCCCACACGGGCCAAAGAACAAAGATGGATGAAAATAGATAAATGAAAGACCAATAGAAGTGGCCCGCCTGTCCCCCTCCCTCCCCAACCCGCCCCCCTACCAAAAAGAAATACATTGAAAAAAAAAACTAACACGGCTTTAGGACAAGAGTATCTGCATTTATTCCATGTCTGCAAAAGACATCTCCAATTGAAAACAAAATTTATAATTTGATTATTTTAGCCAAAGAAAAGATTGTCTTAAGGAAAAAGTAACACTATACTCCTAAGCTAGGACATATATAATGCATGTAAAATATACATTTATAATAAATCATAGCACCACTAAATAGCATTAGACTTAATTTTAAAATTAAATGATTCTGATATGAAAGATTCCAGAAGTAACAACTTAGAAAGACTAACACAACCTCTACTATCTATCTATTTATCTGAATAGAAAAATACAGTTTAGTTTCAATATTATCTTAGTGTGGGCCCTTTCAGCTACAGCCCTTTCAAACAACAGCTCCACAGCAACAAACAGAAATCTCAGACAACGCAAGATTAAAACAATGACTGCCCTATAAAAGTGATCATAGGGGAAAATTAACAGATGTTTTTCTAAGTAAACAAAGACTTTTTCTTTCTAGTTAGTTTTACAGGAAACACTTAAATGACTTCCATGGATATCTCCCTTGGTAGGGGACAAGAGGCAAGGGAGAAATTCTAATCATTCTGGCTTTATCTACCATTACGAGTCTCAACCAGCTGCTCTCTGAAATATCTCAACAATTGCTCAATCTCTAAATGCTCTTTCATGAAGGAACTACCCAGGGAAGCCTACTGATAAAAAGTCTCAGATTCTCCAAATGAGTATGTAAGTTGTTCACTTAAGCCACAATAATTACCAGAATCCCCAAGACCAAAACCTTCTCTGACCCAGTTTTCTCTAACACCACTTTTGGCACCATAATCTATCCATGTTTCCAGGCTCCAAATCTTGGCCTCCTACCCTCCCTCTTCGAGATCTTCCTTTTCTTCACTTTACCCTTCACTTTCTCTGTCTTTTCCACTCCTTTTCATCCACACAGGAAGACCCCTGTCTAGGCTCTGGGCTGGACCAATGGGTCAACCATCCCTGATTCACACCTCAATTTCCCCTCCATTGGCAGGGACAATCAGCAATCTGAACCACCAAGCAATTCCCTTGGCCAGGTAAATTTTTTGCGATTTTCTGAGTTTTCTCTGTTATACCCTCACAGTAACTAAAGAGGAATACATTAACCAGAGACTGCCAGGATGCTGCTTTTAAAATTATGTACTCTTGGGACCCTTGGTCCAGCAAAAGACATCTCCAATTGAAAACAAAATTTATAATTTGATTATTTTCCAAAGAAAAGATTGTCTTAAGGAAAAAGTAACACTATACTCCTAAGCTAGGACATATATAATGCATGTAAAATATACATTTATAATAAATCATAGCACCACTAAATAGCATTAGACTTAATTTTAAAATTAAATGATTCTGATATGAAAGATTCCAGAAGTAACAACTTAGAAAGACTAACACAACCTCTACTATCTATCTATTTATCTGAATAGAAAAATACAGTTTAGTTTCAATATTATCTTAGTGTGGGCCCTTTCAGCTACAGCCCTTTCAAACAACAGCTCCACAGCAACAAACAGAAATCTCAGACAACGCAAGATTAAAACAATGACTGCCCTATAAAAGTGATCATAGGGAATATTTACAGATGTTTTTCTAAGTAAACAAAGACTTTTTCTTTCTAGTTAGTTTTACAGGAAACACTTAAATGACTTCCATGGATATCTCCCTTGGTAGGGGACAAGAGGCAAGGGAGAAATTCTAATCATTCTGGCTTTATCTACCATTACGAGTCTCAACCAGCTGCTCTCTGAAATATCTCAACAATTGCTCAATCTCTAAATGCTCTTTCATGAAGGAACTACCCAGGGAAGCCTACTGATAAAAAGTCTCAGATTCTCCAAATGAGTATGTAAGTTGTTCACTTAAGCCACAATAATTACCAGAATCCCCAAGACCAAAACCTTCTCTGACCCAGTTTTCTCTAACACCACTTTTGGCACCATAATCTATCCATGTTTCCAGGCTCCAAATCTTGGCCTCCTACCCTCCCTCTTCGAGATCTTCCTTTTCTTCACTTTACCCTTCACTTTCTCTGTCTTTTCCACTCCTTTTCATCCACACAGGAAGACCCCTGTCTAGGCTCTGGGCTGGACCAATGGGTCAACCATCCCTGATTCACACCTCAATTTCCCCTCCATTGGCAGGGACAATCAGCAATCTGAACCACCAAGCAATTCCCTTGGCCAGGTAAATTTTTTTTGCGATTTTCTGAGTTTTCTCTGTTATACCCTCACAGTAACTAAAAGAGGAATACATTAACCAGAGACTGCCAGGATGCTGCTTTTAAAAATTATGTACTCTTGGGACTTCCCTGGTGGTCCAGTGGGTAAGGACACCACCTTGCAGTGCAAGGGGCGCCAGTTCGATCCCTGGCCTGGGAAGATCCCACGTGCTGCGGAGCGGCTGGACTGCTGTGTCCAATTACCGAGCCAGAGCTCTGGAGCACATGTGCCCAGAGCCGGTGCTCTGCGACAACAGAGGCCACCGTGATGGGAGGTCCACACGGGCCAAGGAACAGGGATGGATGAAAATGGACAAAGACCAATAGAAGTAGCCTGCCTGCTCCCCTCCCTCCCCATCCCACCCCCACCAAAATAAATAAATAAATGAATCTTTAAAAAAAAAAAATTATGTACTCTTAAGAACATAAAAGTTATTTCTACTACTCACAAAAACCCAGGTGAATAAATGGTTTTACCCTGTTCTATTAATGTAACAAAGTGAACACCTAAAATTGTCTTGTTTTTATTCTACCTCTGATACAATATTTATAGTGTTACAAAGATGTATTAAACGTATATAGTATGGAACCTTACAAAAACATTTTGAACCATTGGTTTTTATGTACTTACTTGACACATTTGCCCTGTACCAGTCCCCAAAATGGATGAGTTTTAAAAATTCACTTGGTATAGATGGACACTGCATTTTAAATTGAATACTGAGAATAAAGAAATAGCGAAAGTTATTAAAATATATTGTTAGATTGTTTAATAACATTAATACTTACCTATATGAAATAAGCATTGCTAAGTTTCTGTTGTTTCATTTAATATAATTTGTTAAATAGACTGTATATCATCCTATTAGCCAAGAATTTCTTGGCCTCCTACCCTCCCTCTTCGAGATCTTCCTTTTCTTCACTTTACCCTTCACTTTCTCTGTCTTTTCCACTCCTTTTCATCCACACAGGAAGACCCCTGTCTAGGCTCTGGGCTGGACCAATGGGTCAACCATCCCTGATTCACACCTCAATTTCCCCTCCATTGGCAGGGACAATCAGCAATCTGAACCACCAAGCAATTCCCTTGGCCAGGTAAATTTTTTTTGCGATTTTCTGAGTTTTCTCTGTTATACCCTCACAGTAACTAAAAGAGGAATACATTAACCAGAGACTGCCAGGATGCTGCTTTTAAAAATTATGTACTCTTGGGACTTCCCTGGTGGTCCAGTGGGTAAGGACACCACCTTGCAGTGCAAGGGGCGCCAGTTCGATCCCTGGCCTGGGAAGATCCCACGTGCTGCGGAGCGGCTGGACTGCTGTGTCCAATTACCGAGCCAGAGCTCTGGAGCACATGTGCCCAGAGCCGGTGCTCTGCGACAACAGAGGCCACCGTGATGGGAGGTCCACACGGGCCAAGGAACAGGGATGGATGAAAATGGACAAAGACCAATAGAAGTAGCCTGCCTGCTCCCCTCCCTCCCCATCCCACCCCCACCAAAATAAATAAATAAATGAATCTTTAAAAAAAAAAAATTATGTACTCTTAAGAACATAAAAGTTATTTCTACTACTCACAAAAACCCAGGTGAATAAATGGTTTTACCCTGTTCTATTAATGTAACAAAGTGAACACCTAAAATTGTCTTGTTTTTATTCTACCTCTGATACAATATTTATAGTGTTACAAAGATGTATTAAACGTATATAGTATGGAACCTTACAAAAACATTTTGAACCATTGGTTTTTATGTACTTACTTGACACATTTGCCCTGTACCAGTCCCCAAAATGGATGAGTTTTAAAAATTCACTTGGTATAGATGGACACTGCATTTTAAATTGAATACTGAGAATAAAGAAATAGCCGAAAGTTATTAAAATATATTGTTAGATTGTTTAATAACATTAATACTTACCTATATGAAATAAGCATTGCTAAGTTTCTGTTGTTTCTAATCATTTAACTGTTTATATAATTTGTTAAATAGACTGTATATCATCCTATTAGCCAAGAATTTCTACACTATTGACCTTTCAGTTATAACCTGATTTACATGTATTTTTAAAAGTCCTGATGATTGGATGATGGATGGCATTAATGGATTACTTTTTCTTTTTTAGGTGTGATAATGGTATTTTGGCAGTTTTTTAAAGTCTTCACCGTTTGGATGAGAACTGAAACATTTACACATGAAATAAGATTAGCCACGATCCTGGTGATACGTATATCTAGTTCATTATATTATTCCCTCTACTTTTATAAATGTTTGGAAATTTCCATGAGTTTTTTTAAAAAGAAAGAAAATTCCCATGTTAAAAATGCTTATAAGGTTTTTTTTAAGTATGCTAGAAAATGGTTTGTTATCCAACTAAGTAGTTTCCAATTTTTTTTTTTCCTAGAAAAACTTTTTTTGGCCACGTTCCACAGCTTGCAGGATTTTAGTTCCCTTCATGAGTGCCTGTGAAGTCGTTTCAGTTGTGTCCGACTCTTTGTTATTCCATGGACTATAGCCCCCCAGGCTCCTCTGTCCACAGGATTCTCCAGGCAAGAATATGGGTTGGAATGGGTTGCCATGCCCTCCTTCAGGGAATCTTTCCAACCCGGGTATCAAACTCATTTCTTTTCGGTCTCCTGCATTGGCAGGTGCGTTCTTTACCACTAGTGCCACCTGGGGAGTCCCTAACAACTGGACTGCTAGGGAATTCCTATTCGAAAACCTTCTATTAATGTAACAAAGTGAACAAAATATTTATAAAAGTGTTACAAAGATGTATTAAACGTATATAGTATGGAACCTTACAAAAACATTTTGAACCATTGGTTTTTATGTACTTACTTGACACATTTGCCCTGTACCAGTCCCCAAAATGGATGAGTTTTAAAAATTCACTTGGTATAGATGGACACTGCATTTTAAATTGAATACTGAGAATAAAGAAATAGCCGAAAGTTATTAAAATATATTGTTAGATTGTTTAATAACATTAATACTTACCTATATGAAATAAGCATTGCTAAGTTTCTGTTGTTTCTAATCATTTAACTGTTTATATAATTTGTTAAATAGACTGTATATCATCCTATTAGCCAAGAATTTCTACACTATTGACCTTTCAGTTATAACCTGATTTACATGTATTTTTAAAAGTCCTGATGATTGGATGATGGATGGCATTAATGGATTACTTTTTCTTTTTTAGGTGTGATAATGGTATTTTGGCAGTTTTTTAAAGTCTTCACCGTTTGGATGAGAACTGAAACATTTACACATGAAATAAGATTAGCCACGATCCTGGTGATACGTATATCTAGTTCATTATATTATTCCCTCTACTTTTATAAATGTTTGGAAATTTCCATGAGTTTTTTTAAAAAGAAAGAAAATTCCCATGTTAAAAATGCTTATAAGGTTTTTTTTAAGTATGCTAGAAAATGGTTTGTTATCCAACTAAGTAGTTTCCAATTTTTTTTTTTCCTAGAAAAACTTTTTTTGGCCACGTTCCACAGCTTGCAGGATTTTAGTTCCCTTCATGAGTGCCTGTGAAGTCGTTTCAGTTGTGTCCGACTCTTTGTTATTCCATGGACTATAGCCCCCCAGGCTCCTCTGTCCACAGGATTCTCCAGGCAAGAATATGGGTTGGAATGGGTTGCCATGCCCTCCTTCAGGGAATCTTTCCAACCCGGGTATCAAACTCATTTCTTTTCGGTCTCCTGCATTGGCAGGTGCGTTCTTTACCACTAGTGCCACCTGGGGAGTCCCTAACAACTGGACTGCTAGGGAATTCCTATTCCCAAGAAAAACTTTGACAACCTTTATAAAAATGCCTACAAGAGGTTGCAAAGTATAATTTACCAAAATGTTAGCAACAGTAATTTCCGGTTGGTGGGATTATTGGTGATGTCTGTTTTTTTTTTTTTTTTTGTCTTAAATTTGTTTTGCTATTTTTGTTGTTGCTGTTACAGGTCTTCTATATTTCTAAAATCAGCATATAGTCTATTATCATAGTCAGAAAGTAGTGTAATTTTTCTGATTATATGAAAGTATGATCTTTCATGTCATGAGAATTCATGTCATAAACCTTTTTTCCTATATTCATCATGAAAAATATGAACAGAAAAGTCCAATTATCAAGGAGGGAAAGGAGGGGATGAGAGGAATGGAGAGAGCAGCATGGAAATATACACATGAACATATGTAAAATAGATAGCTGGGGGGAATTTTCTGTAAGACTCAGGGAACTCAAACTGGGGCTCTGTGACACTTAGAGAGGTACTATGGGCTGGAAGGTGAGAGGGAGGCTCCACAGGGAGGGGACCTATGTATACCTATGCCTGATCCATGTTGAAGTATGGCAGAAACCAATACAATATTATATTTATCCTTCAATTAAAAATAAACAAACAGCAAAAAAGGTCCTATTATCCACCCACAAAACCACCTTGGCATGAGAGCAGGATGGAGAGAGAGGATGAGCTTTGACTTTTGCTGTGGAAACGTGTGCCAGAGAAGATAATACTGGAGTGACAGAAAGATGGGGAAGATTTTTGTCTCATTTCTGCAAGACAGTCTGACTAATACCAGTGAGAGATCATAATGGACCCTCTGAGAGTCAAAGGTCCAGGGGAGCCAGGCATTTCTGGGAATGTGATATATGATATCTTACACAATTTTCATTTTAAGCTTGGCTTGGGCAGGGTTCATGTCCAGATTCTGATCGCAGCTGTAGTTTCATTTTCCCTTACTTTTCTTTTAGATAGGGAGGGCAATAGAAGAGAGGAAAAGTTCTCGAATGAGAACTCTCCATTCTCGAATGAGAGGAAACAGTCATGTGTTTTTGACTATTAATGCCCCCAACATCATTCTCTCCTCCTCCTTCCCCACATCCCTTTATTTGGGGTAGAACTAGTTGTCCATTCTCCATGTGAGACCTAACCCAGAGGCTATCAAAGACCCTGCTCACAAGCCTAAGTCAGGGTTCCTGAGACTCAGTATCAGAAACTACAAGGTCCTTGAGGGAAGAGACCATATATGTCTCTATTCACTAATTTAATAAATATCTGGATACCCACTATGTAACAAGCACCTTTTTTGACACCAAGGATCCAGGAAGATCCCTGTTCTTATATAGTTTACTTTCTTGTGGGAAGACACACAAATAAACAAAGATAGAGTGCTGTGCTTAGTTGTCAGTTGTATCCAACTTTTGTGACCCTTTTAGACTGTAGCCTTACAAGCTTCCCCTATCCATGGGATTTTCCAGGCTAGAATACTAGAGTGGGTTGCCATTTCCTTCTCCAGGGAACCTTCCTGACCCAGGAATTGAACCCACGTCTCCTGTGTCTCCTGCATTGTAGGCAGATTCTTTACCCACTGAGACATTGTGGAAGCTCAAAATAAACACAAATTTAAAACAAATGTGGCAAGATTTAAGAAGAAATGAAACATGACAGACTGATGTGATAGGAACAGCAGAGGCAGAGGGCATAAACTCTAGAAGGGGAGTCATATAGTTCTAGAACATTTGAGAAGATCTGAGGGGGCAAACAGTCCTGGAGGAGACAAAAGACAAGCAAAGGCAAGAGACAGGGACAAACAGTATGTCAGAGGAATAGCAAGCAGAACCCAAGAGGAGACGGATGCTAGATGACTCAGAGAAAGGGATATGCAGGGACTTGAGGCCTCAGTTAAAGAGCCAGGGTATTATTCTAGGTAAAATGGGAAACGATCAAAGACTTTTGATTGTTGTTGTTGTCATATGACTATTTTTTACTTATAAATAATAAAATTTACCAACTTAACCAATTGCAAATGCCCTGTTCATTGGTACTAAGTGCATTCATATAGCTGTGCAACCATCACCTCTGTCCGTCTTCAGACCTCTTCACATCTTATAAAACTGAAAGTCTCATCAGAGGCTTTTTTTTTTAGTTGGGGGGGCCTCTTTTATTGATTTTTGTTGTTGTTTATTTTTTTTCAATCATTTTTATTCTTTGGCCTATGTGGGTCTCCCATCGCAGTGGCCTCTTTTGTTGCAGAGCACCGGCTCTGGGCACATGCACTCCAGAGTGCTGGCTAGTAATCCGACACATCCGTCCAGCTGCTTTGTGGCACGTGGCATCTTCCCGGGTCAGGGATCGAACTGGTGCCCCTTGCACTGCAAGGCAGACTCTTACCCACTGGACCACCAGGGAAGCCCTCATCAGAGGCTTTTAAGAAAAGCAGTGACATGATCTGATTGATGTGTTTAAAAATTAGGGCTTCCCTGGTGGTCCAGTGGGTAAAGAGCCCGCCTTGTAGTGCAAGGGACACCGGTTCGATCTCTGGTCCTGGAAGAGGCCACGTGCCGCGGAGCAGCTGGACGGGTGGGTCAGATTACTAGCCAGCACTCTGGAGTGCATATGCCCAGAGCCAGTGCTCTGCAATGAAAGAAGCCACTGCAATGGGAGGCCGGCATAGGTCTAAGAATAAAGATGGATGAAAAGAAATCAACAACAACAAAATCAATAAAAAGAGGTCAAAATTAAAAAAAAAAGTTAACTTCCTTGCTTGATAGAGAATTAATGGTAAAGAAGCAGCAGAACTAGGAGCTTATTGAAATGGAGGGATTCAGGATACACTTTGAGGAGATACTTGATGTGACTGCTGCTCATTTGGATGTGAGCATAAGATACACAAAGAACTGAGAAGAGGAGTCAACTTCCAGATTTCTGCATCTCCAATGTCTACCACACGGAACAAAGCCAAGGTTTATCTTCTAAACGAGTGAATATTTATTTAACATTTGAAGGAGAAGTCATTTTTCCTAGAGCACCAGGAAAACAGAAATTAAGACTACCATGGATGAAGGTGACACCTCTGTTCTAGGGCCTAACGCTCAGTACTTAATGTGTCCTTGTAACATGGATAAATTCTACACAGTTGGTACTAAGTGCATTCATATAGCTGTGCAACCATCACCTCTGTCCGTCTTCAGACCTCTTCACATCTTATAAAACTGAAAGTCTCATCAGAGGTTTTTTTTTTTAGTTGGGGCCTCTTTTATTGATTTTTGTTGTTGTTTATTTTTTTCCATCATTTTCATTCTTTGGCCTATGTGGGTCTCCCATCGCAGTGGCCTCTTTTGTTGCAGAGCACCGGCTCTGGGCACATGCACTCCAGAGTGCTGGCTAGTAATCCGACACATCCGTCCAGCTGCTTTGTGGCACGTGGCATCTTCCCGGGTCAGGGATCGAACTGGTGCCCCTTGCACTGCAAGGCAGACTCTTACCCACTGGACCACCAGGGAAGCCCTCATCAGAGGCTTTTAAGAAAAGCAGTGACATGATCTGATTGATGTGTTTAAAAATTAGGGCTTCCCTGGTGGTCCAGTGGGTAAAGAGCCCGCCTTGTAGTGCAAGGGACACCGGTTCGATCTCTGGTCCTGGAAGAGGCCACGTGCCGCGGAGCAGCTGGACGGGTGGGTCAGATTACTAGCCAGCACTCTGGAGTGCATATGCCCAGAGCCAGTGCTCTGCAATGAAAGAAGCCACTGCAATGGGAGGCCGGCATAGGTCTAAGAATAAAGATGGATGAAAAGAAATCAACAACAACAAAATCAATAAAAAGAGGTCAAAATTAAAAAAAAAAGTTAACTTCCTTGCTTGATAGAGAATTAATGGTAAAGAAGCAGCAGAACTAGGAGCTTATTGAAATGGAGGGATTCAGGATACACTTTGAGGAGATACTTGATGTGACTGCTGCTCATTTGGATGTGAGCATAAGATACACAAAGAACTGAGAAGAGGAGTCAACTTCCAGATTTCTGCATCTCCAATGTCTACCACACGGAACAAAGCCAAGGTTTATCTTCTAAACGAGTGAATATTTATTTAACATTTGAAGGAGAAGTCATTTTTCCTAGAGCACCAGGAAAACAGAAATTAAGACTACCATGGATGAAGGTGACACCTCTGTTCTAGGGCCTAACGCTCAGTACTTAATGTGTCCTTGTAACATGGATAAATTCTACACAGTTGGTTCATGTCAACGTTAAATCCCTAATTCCAATATTAAATCTAATCCTTGTACATGTATACAATAAGTTAAACTTTTATTAAGCCTTCTATATATTTTATTTCACGACTTTCCTAAATCAATAGCTTCTAACCTTTGACACTATGGTTCTGTGGGCTACTACCCCAGACATGTATGACATGTATACATAAATTTGATGTTTTTAAAACTTTATGGATCCTCAGGTATAAAAAACCTCAGGTATAAAAAACCTGCTTTATTTAGTATGAGTTGTTACTGTAATCATTATAAGAACCTAAACTTTGTTAATTTAAGTCTGAATTTTGCAATAAGTAGCATATGCTCTGAGATACAGTCAGGTCCAGGTCTTGTTTTTGCTAACTGTATAGAGCTTCTTCATCTTCAGCTGCAAATAATATAATCAATCTGATTTCAGCATTGACCATATGGTGATGTCCATGTGTAGAGTTGTCTCTTGTGTTGTTGAAAGAGACTGTTTGCTATGACCAGCATGTTCTCATGGCAAAACTCTGTTACCCTTTGCCCTGCTTCATTTTGTACTCCAAGGTCAAACTTGCCTGTTACTCCAGGTATCTCTTGACATCCTACTTTTGCATTCCAATCCCCTATAATGAAAAGGACGTATTTTTTTTGGTGTTAGTCCCAGAAGGTCTTGTAGGTCTTCATAGAACTGTTCAGTTTTTTTAGCATCAGTGGTTGCGGCATATACTTGGCTTACTATAGTACTGAATGGTTTGCCTTGGAAAGAAATCAAGATCATTCTGTCTTTTGAGATTGCACCCAAGTACTGCATTTCAGATTCTTTTACTGATTATGAGGGATACTCCATTACTTCTATGGGAAAGACTAAAGATCTCTTCAAGAAAATTTGAGACACCAAGGGAACATTTCACGTAAAATAGAAGAGGAGTCAATTCAGATTTCCGGGGCATCTTCCAATGTCTACCACACGGAACAAAGCCAAGGTTTATCTTCTAAACGAGTGAATATTTATTTAACATTTGAAGGAGAAGTCATTTTTCCTAGAGCACCAGGAAAACAGAAATTAAGACTACCATGGATGAAGGTGACACCTCTGTTCTAGGGCCTAACGCTCAGTACTTAATGTGTCCTTGTAACATGGATAAATTCTACACAGTTGGTTCATGTCAACGTTAAATCCCTAATTCCAATATTAAATCTAATCCTTGTACATGTATACAATAAGTTAAACTTTTATTAAGCCTTCTATATATTTTATTTCACGACTTTCCTAAATCAATAGCTTCTAACCTTTGACACTATGGTTCTGTGGGCTACTACCCCAGACATGTATGACATGTATACATAAATTTGATGTTTTTAAAACTTTATGGATCCTCAGGTATAAAAAACCTCAGGTATAAAAAACCTGCTTTATTTAGTATGAGTTGTTACTGTAATCATTATAAGAACCTAAACTTTGTTAATTTAAGTCTGAATTTTGCAATAAGTAGCATATGCTCTGAGATACAGTCAGGTCCAGGTCTTGTTTTTGCTAACTGTATAGAGCTTCTTCATCTTCAGCTGCAAATAATATAATCAATCTGATTTCAGCATTGACCATATGGTGATGTCCATGTGTAGAGTTGTCTCTTGTGTTGTTGAAAGAGACTGTTTGCTATGACCAGCATGTTCTCATGGCAAAACTCTGTTACCCTTTGCCCTGCTTCATTTTGTACTCCAAGGTCAAACTTGCCTGTTACTCCAGGTATCTCTTGACATCCTACTTTTGCATTCCAATCCCCTATAATGAAAAGGACGTATTTTTTTTGGTGTTAGTCCCAGAAGGTCTTGTAGGTCTTCATAGAACTGTTCAGTTTTTTTAGCATCAGTGGTTGCGGCATATACTTGGCTTACTATAGTACTGAATGGTTTGCCTTGGAAAGAAATCAAGATCATTCTGTCTTTTGAGATTGCACCCAAGTACTGCATTTCAGATTCTTTTACTGATTATGAGGGATACTCCATTACTTCTATGGGAAAGACTAAAGATCTCTTCAAGAAAACTAGAGACACCAAGGGAACATTTCATGTAAAAATGGGCACAATACAGGATAGAAACAGTATGGACCTAACAGAAGTAAAAAAGATTAAGAAGAAAAGGCAAGAATACACAGAACAACTGTACAAAATGGATCTTAATGACTAGGACAACCACAATGGTGTGGTCACTCACCTAGAGCCAGACTTCCTAGAGTGTGAAGTCAAGTGATCCTTAGGAAGCATTATTATGAACAAAGTTAGTGGAGGTGAAAAAATTCAAGCTAAGCTATTTCAGACACTGAAAGATCATGCTGTTAAAGTGCTACATGCAATACACCATCAAATCTGGAAAACTCAGCAGTGGCCACAGGACTGGAAAAGGCCAGTTTTCATTTCTGAAATGAAGGGCAATGCTAATAAATATCCAATCTACTGTAAAATTGAGCTGATTTCACATACTGGCAAGATAATGCTCAAAATCCTTCAAGCTAGATTTCAACAGTATGTGAACAGAGAACCTTCAGTCTTCAACAATATATGAACCGAGAACTTTCAGGTGTACAAGCTGGATTTGGAAAAGGCAGAACCAGAGATCAAACCGCCAACATCTGTTGGAACATAGAAACGCAAGGGAATTCCAGCAAAACATCTACATCTGCCTCATTGACTATGCTAAAGTCTTTGATTATTGGATCACAACAAACTGAAAAATTCTGAAAGAGATGGGACTACCAGGCCACCTTACCTGCCTTCTGCAAAACCTGTATGCAGATCAAAATGCAACAGTTAAAACCAGATATAGAACAACAGGCGGGTTCCAAATTGGGAAAGGAGTACATCAAGACTATATATTGCCACTCTGCTTATTTAACTTATATGCAGAGTATTCTATGCAAAATGCTCAACTGGATGAATCCCAAGCTGGAATAAAAATTGCCTGGACGCCACTGGGATTTGCTCTGCCATGGCCCACACTCTGTCTGTGGAGTATGCTTTCTCTGAATCTGAATAAATCCATTTCTTACCTATCACTTTGCCTCTTGCTGAATTCTTCCCTGCAAAGAGACATGAAGAACCTGAACCTCAGTGGGTCCAGACATTGGGAGAGGGCTGCTAACAATTTATATGGCTAATTTGATGAAGAATCTCAGAGGCAGTGAACTGAGGGGCTTGTCTGGAGCTACAGAAATTAATGAACTACCTTCCTCTGAGTCTGTATACCAGCTAATAAAAACTCGGATATGTTTTAAAAAAAAAAAAGATTGCCTGGAGAAATACCAACAACCTCAGATATGCCGATGATACCATCGTAATGGCAGAAAGCAAAGGGAACTAAAGAGCCTCTTGATAAAGGTGAAAGAGGAGCATGAAAAAGCTGGCCTAAAACTCAACATTCAAAAAACTAACATCATGGCATCTGGTCCCATCACTTCACAGCAAATAGTTGGGAAACTATGTAAACAGTGACAGAGTTTATTTTCTTGGGCTCTAAAATCACTGCAGCTATAAAATTAAAAGATCCTTGCACCTTGAAAGTAAAGCTATGACAAACATAGACAGCGTATTAAAAAGCAGAGATGGGAGGGCCACACAGGCCAAAGAGTGGAGATGGATGAAAATGAATAAATGAGAGACCAATAGGAGTGGCCAAAAAAGAAAAGTGTTGCTGAAAAAGACTCTTGAGAACCCCTTGGAAAGCAAGTAGATCAAACAAGTCAATCCTAAAAGAAACCAACTCTGAATATTCATAGGAAGAACTGATGAAGCTGAAGCTCCAAAACTCTGGTTACCTAATGGGAAGAATCAACCCATTGGAAAAGACCTTGATGCTGGGAAAGACTGAAGGCAGGAGAAGAAGGGGATGACAATGAGATGACCGGATGGCATCACAGACTCCACGGACATGAGCTTGGGCAAACTCAGGGAGAAGGTGAAGGACAGGGAAGCCTGGTGTGCTACAGCCCATGAGATCGCAAAGAGTCAAATACAACTAGGCAAATGAACAACAAAACTTTATTAGCCTCACTGTAGCACCTTTGGAGAAATGCTTTCAGAGTTTCCCTTCATTATTGTCCATAGTAAATGAGTTATCAAGAACCAATATTAATTAATGTCTGAGACTTCCCTAGGGGTCTAAGTTGTTATGATTCTATGCTTCCACTGCTAGGGGCATGGGTTTGACCCCTGATCAAGGAACTAAAATCCCACTTGACACATGGCTTGGCCAAAATAAAATAAAATTTAAATTAAAAAAAAATCACTATTAATTTAAAGAATGCCTTTCCATCATTACCAAAACTGTTATTGAAAGCATTACATTTACATGAAGTGATAGAAGATCCTGATTATAATAACCTACTTGATAAATAAATTCCTCTTATGGGTTTCCCTGGTAGCTCAGTGGTGAAGAGTTCACCTGCCAATGCAGTAGGCATGCATTCCATCCCTGATGCGGGAAGATCCCACATGCTGTGGAGCAACTAAGCCCGTGAGCCACAACTGTGGAGCCTGTGATCTAGAGCCTCAGAGCTGCAACTATTAAGCCTATGTGCTGCAATTGCTGAAGCCCGTGTGCCCTACAGCCTAAGTTCTACAACAAGAGAAGTCACCGCAACAAGAAGCCTCCTCACCTCAACTAGTGACAGGTTTTCTTGGGCTCTAAAATCACTGCAGCTATAAAATTAAAAGATCCTTGCACCTTGAAAGTAAAGCTATGACAAACATAGACAGCGTATTAAAAAGCAGAGATGGGAGGGCCACACAGGCCAAAGAGTGGAGATGGATGAAAATGAATAAATGAGAGACCAATAGGAGTGGCCAAAAAAGAAAAGTGTTGCTGAAAAGACTCTTGAGAACCCCTTGGAAAGCAAGTAGATCAAACAAGTCAATCCTAAAAGAAACCAACTCTGAATATTCATAGGAAGAACTGATGAAGCTGAAGCTCCAAAACTCTGGTTACCTAATGGGAAGAATCAACCCATTGGAAAAGACCTTGATGCTGGGAAAGACTGAAGGCAGGAGAAGAAGGGGATGACAATGAGATGACCGGATGGCATCACAGACTCCACGGACATGAGCTTGGGCAAACTCAGGGAGAAGGTGAAGGACAGGGAAGCCTGGTGTGCTACAGCCCATGAGATCGCAAAGAGTCAAATACAACTAGGCAAATGAACAACAAAACTTTATTAGCCTCACTGTAGCACCTTTGGAGAAATGCTTTCAGAGTTTCCCTTCATTATTGTCCATAGTAAATGAGTTATCAAGAACCAATATTAATTAATGTCTGAGACTTCCCTAGGGGTCTAAGTTGTTATGATTCTATGCTTCCACTGCTAGGGGCATGGGTTTGACCCCTGATCAAGGAACTAAAATCCCACTTGACACATGGCTTGGCCAAAATAAAATAAAATTTAAATTAAAAAAAAATCACTATTAATTTAAAGAATGCCTTTCCATCATTACCAAAACTGTTATTGAAAGCATTACATTTACATGAAGTGATAGAAGATCCTGATTATAATAACCTACTTGATAAATAAATTCCTCTTATGGGTTTCCCTGGTAGCTCAGTGGTGAAGAGTTCACCTGCCAATGCAGTAGGCATGCATTCCATCCCTGATGCGGGAAGATCCCACATGCTGTGGAGCAACTAAGCCCGTGAGCCACAACTGTGGAGCCTGTGATCTAGAGCCTCAGAGCTGCAACTATTAAGCCTATGTGCTGCAATTGCTGAAGCCCGTGTGCCCTACAGCCTAAGTTCTACAACAAGAGAAGTCACCGCAACAAGAAGCCTCCTCACCTCAACTAGAGAGTAGCCCCCACTCCCTGCAACTAGAGAAGAGCCTGTGGCAGCAGTGAAAACCCAGAATAGCCAAAAATAAATACATCAATCAATAAAATGTATTTAAAAATCTCTCTTATAATTCATCTATAGAGATAAAATTACCTTAAAAATGGATGTTTTATGTTAAAAAACCAAACCAGCAGAGTTGTGGAAATACCATCTTACTCTTTCACCTACTCCCAGCTAGTCGTTAAAAGTTAGTGTTCCAAACAGTGAGAGGGAGGCATAGAGGAAGTAACATCGAAACCTATACTGGCATGTGTGGAAAAGATAGCTAGTAGCTAGGAAATAGGAGTGCCTACAATGACTTGGGGTGATGGTCCGGAGGGGTGGGAGGGGGGAACTGGGTGCGGGGACGGGGGTTGGGAGGGGGGACCAGGGATATGCATATGAATGATCTGGGAACATACATGTCGGTGAACAACAAAACTCTGTAAAATCTTTAAAATAAAGAATTAAAAAAAAAAAAAAAATGTGCACAAGAACCACTTTCTCTCCACATCTTTGCCAGTATGTTGCTTATGGTCTTTTTGATAACATCCACTCCAACAGGCATGAGGTGAAAAAAATAAATTGTATTCTCCTAACAACAACAAAAAAAGTTAGTGTTCCATTTATCACACCCTATCACCTAGATTTTCCCTTTCTGAGCTTGGATCTTAAGTATGTGAGTATTTCAAATCTATTCTAATGTATGAATGAAAAATACATAGTATGACATGCAACCTTTGCAACTATCTTATTTCATAAGCATATTATCTGCCATCCCCCATGATTTTTTCCTGAAGATGAGGAAATAGGTGCTAAGGTCACACAGAAAAACTGGCAGGGTGTATAGTCAGAACATCAGTATTCTAGACCCAGATTTGCCACTCAGCATGCAAGTGACCTTAGCAGAAATCACCTAAATTTCTTAGAGTTTCAATTTTTGTCTCTAAAAATTAAGTTAAGATACACAACACACAGGGTTGCAGTAAGAACTAAAATGATGCATGCAATGAGTTTCTTTCATGGCATGTAAAGGTGAAGAAAGATAAGGAGGAGAAAGAGCAGCACAGATTTGTCTGTTAGTAAGGAAGTCGTTAACAACCTGTCGTTGCTCTGTCTACTGATGAAATGGTGAGAGATTGGGGATTGACAGATTTTTTAGCAGGTGCCCAGAAAAGAAGTGGGCACCAACTTTCCCCTGACTTCACCCCATCCAGCCCCACAGACTATTTCTGTGAAATTCTCAGGCCATCATCTAAAGGTGAACTCGGGCTAAGGACAGAGAATGAGGGTAAGGAGGTTATTGGGTGAGCTAGCACAAGAGGAGGCTGGATGGTTTAGATGTGTTGGCTAAGATAATGTATTTTTCTTCTACACTTTCAGTTACGGTTCAGGGTTAGGTTCTATAAAACGTGGGGCTCAGAATGAGAAACATCATCACATTGCTTTGGTGTCCTGCCTATCACACAGGAGAGGCATAATCCTTGCCCAGTTCATGATGTACAGTAAAATCTACAGACTAATTAATGTTATTTATAGACAAGGATGCGGTAGGACAATTTCTGTGTTGTGGCTTCAGTTGTGTCGGACTCTTTGCGACTCCATGGATGGTAGCTCACCAAGCTCCTCTCTCCATGGGATTCTCCAGGTAAGAATACTGGAGTTTTAAGGGCTTTAAAAATTCAGTAATGGGACTACCCTGATGGTCCAGTGGATAAGACTTCATCTTCCAATGCAGAGGGTGTGGCTAAGATCTCTACTTGGAGAGCTAAGATCCCACACGCCTTTGGGCCAAAAAAAAAACCACAAAACAAAACCCCATAAAAACAGAAGCAATATTGTAACAACATCAATAAGGGTTTTAAATATGTTCCACATCAAAAAAACCTTACAAAAAGATTCAGTAGTGAAGCCATATTCAGACTTAGCGATAATGAAGACAAAGTAATTAGTAAGTCAGAAAACCATTCAGACTCTAATCAGGAGAACTTGTTTCTGATCCCCACATTTTTATTTTTAATTAAAAAAATTTTTTTTTAAATCGGAGTATAGTTGATTTACAATGTTGTGCTAGTTCCAGTTGTACAGCAAAGTGAATAAATTATATACAACATATATCTACTCTTTTTAAGATTCTTTTCCCATATAGGTCATTACAGGGTGCTGAGTAGGGTTCCCTGTGCTATACATAGCTCCTTATTAGTTACCTATTTTATATATAGTAGCGTGTATATGTCAGTCCCAATCTCCCAATTTATACCTCCTTCCTTTTCCCCCTGGTAACCATAAACTTGTTTTAGCAGGTGCCCAGAAAGAAGTGGGCACCAACTTTCCTGACTTCACCCCATCCAGCCCCACAGACTATTTCTGTGAAATTCTCAGGCCATCATCTAAAGGTGAACTCGGGCTAAGGACAGAGAATGAGGGTAAGGAGGTTATTGGGTGAGCTAGCACAAGAGGAGGCTGGATGGTTTAGATGTGTTGGCTAAGATAATGTATTTTTCTTCTACACTTTCAGTTACGGTTCAGGGTTAGGTTCTATAAAACGTGGGGCTCAGAATGAGAAACATCATCACATTGCTTTGGTGTCCTGCCTATCACACAGGAGAGGCATAATCCTTGCCCAGTTCATGATGTACAGTAAAATCTACAGACTAATTAATGTTATTTATAGACAAGGATGCGGTAGGACAATTTCTGTGTTGTGGCTTCAGTTGTGTCGGACTCTTTGCGACTCCATGGATGGTAGCTCACCAAGCTCCTCTCTCCATGGGATTCTCCAGGTAAGAATACTGGAGTTTTAAGGGCTTTAAAAATTCAGTAATGGGACTACCCTGATGGTCCAGTGGATAAGACTTCATCTTCCAATGCAGAGGGTGTGGCTAAGATCTCTACTTGGAGAGCTAAGATCCCACACGCCTTTGGGCCAAAAAAAAAACCACAAAACAAAACCCCATAAAAACAGAAGCAATATTGTAACAACATCAATAAGGGTTTTAAATATGTTCCACATCAAAAAAACCTTACAAAAAGATTCAGTAGTGAAGCCATATTCAGACTTAGCGATAATGAAGACAAAGTAATTAGTAAGTCAGAAAACCATTCAGACTCTAATCAGGAGAACTTGTTTCTGATCCCCACATTTTTATTTTTAATTAAAAAAATTTTTTTTTAAATCGGAGTATAGTTGATTTACAATGTTGTGCTAGTTCCAGTTGTACAGCAAAGTGAATAAATTATATACAACATATATCTACTCTTTTTAAGATTCTTTTCCCATATAGGTCATTACAGGGTGCTGAGTAGGGTTCCCTGTGCTATACATAGCTCCTTATTAGTTACCTATTTTATATATAGTAGCGTGTATATGTCAGTCCCAATCTCCCAATTTATACCTCCTTCCTTTTCCCCCTGGTAACCATAAACTTGTTTTTTACATCTGTCGCTCTGGTCCCCACATTTTAAATAGGCTTATGGACTTGGCCAAATGATCTGCACTTGCTGGGCCTCAGTTTCCTTATCTGTAAAAGTTGACCTAAAGGATCCCTAAGGTCATTCAAGTGCAAAACACTTTTACGTGTCTTTAAAAAGACATACTCATGTCCCAGCAAAGTTTTTACTTATTTGCCCCTTAGGTAGATAACTCTGAGTGTCCCAATGGGAGGGAGATCCAGGCACCTACAGTGGTAGCAGTACCATTTTCAGTAAGAAACCGATCAAGTTATAGGCTTCCCTGGTGGTCCAGTGAGTAAAGAGTCTGCCTTGCATTGCAAGGGGCATCGGTTCAATCCCTGGTCCTGGAAGATCCCACATGCCACGGAGTGGCTGGACTGGTGTGTCCAATTATGAGCCAGTGCTCTGCAGTGCATGCACCCAGAGCCAGTGCTCTGCACCGAAAGAGGCCACTGCAATGGGAGGCCCACAGAGGCCTAAAAATAAAGATTGATGAAAAATAAACAAATGGAAAACCAATAAAAGAGGCCAAAATATAAAAAAAAAAAAAGAAAGAAACTGATCAAGTTAAACAGATTCTAGCTAATGCTAGCCTCTGCATTTTTGCTTTCAATCTTTATGGAAGTTATGTAAGGAAGGAAAGAACCAGTTCTAGGTTCCATGTATTGATTCACATTATTAAAATAAGTGTAAGTATTATATGGATACTAAAAGCCTAATTTAAAATACGAAGTATGAGTTGATTATGTATCATTAGTATGGTATGCTAAACAAAAGGAAAAAAATCTACATGTACTCTGCTTTTTACATTCTAAATGGCAAGACTTCACTTGTCTTTATTAATATAGGTACATAAAATACCTACAGAGGCAAAGATTCTGATGACCTACTTATGAAACAGCATAAGTGATTACAGTCTAACAGCAGCAGCAATTTTGACTGGTTCTGGTTGGTTAATCAAAAAAAAAAAATTGTCTGAAGAATCTACAAATTATGTACATACCATAAGTATGTACCTTACCTTAAGACATATAAATAACCATTCATTTCCCAATTTCCCAAAGTAGTCACAAGATTTTCCTGCAGGAAGAATCCTTCCCCAATATTTTTCTCATGTAAACCATCCTAAGAATTTATTTTCTACAATTTTCGCTTTTAATGGTCTAAGTGGATTGAAAACTACAAAAAAAGAAAAAGAAAACAAACCAAAAAAAATAACCTGTAAAAGCTCAGGATATTATCTTTCAAGCTTTCAAAATTTTCTATCCAATTCTTTAAAGTTCTCCTGCCTACTTTTTAAGTCACTCGCTTTTATGTAAACTTTCCAAAGAAATCAATATTCCCTTCACAGGAATAAGTTTCTTTCCTTTTGCACTTTTATAGGTTTACACACATTTAAATTACCTAATCCCAAGAACAAGCATAATCAGCACCAATGGGCTTGCAATAAAGACAGCCACTGACCCAGTCATGCAAACAGCGAACAGGCTACTGGGAGCTCATGCTCCTCACAACTGGGGGGCCTTTGGTCTGCTTTATGGAGATAAGAGCATGAGCTCATTGGCTCAACTGGTTAGGTGTATAGATTTCAAGAGGACAGCCTTTCTATCAGGATCCACTATGTATAACTGCCAATATCTAAATGTTTTTTCTTACAGAATGGCAGCTGCATATGTTCAGCCTTTTTTTAGTATCTCACTATGTAAAAACATGTTCTTAAAACTTCAGGTTCCATGTATTGATTCACATTATTAAAATAAGTGTAAGTATTATATGGATACTAAAAGCCTAATTTAAAATACAAGTATGAGTTGATTATGTATCATTAGTATGGTATGCTAAACAAAAGGAAAAAAATCTACATGTACTCTGCTTTTTACATTCTAAATGGCAAGACTTCACTTGTCTTTATTAATATAGGTACATAAAATACCTACAGAGGCAAAGATTCTGATGACCTACTTATGAAACAGCATAAGTGATTACAGTCTAACAGCAGCAGCAATTTTGACTGGTTCTGGTTGGTTAATCAAAAAAAAAAAATTGTCTGAAGAATCTACAAATTATGTACATACCATAAGTATGTACCTTACCTTAAGACATATAAATAACCATTCATTTCCCAATTTCCCAAAGTAGTCACAAGATTTTCCTGCAGGAAGAATCCTTCCCCAATATTTTTCTCATGTAAACCATCCTAAGAATTTATTTTCTACAATTTTCGCTTTTAATGGTCTAAGTGGATTGAAAACTACAAAAAAAGAAAAAGAAAACAAACCAAAAAAAATAACCTGTAAAAGCTCAGGATATTATCTTTCAAGCTTTCAAAATTTTCTATCCAATTCTTTAAAGTTCTCCTGCCTACTTTTTAAGTCACTCGCTTTTATGTAAACTTTCCAAAGAAATCAATATTCCCTTCACAGGAATAAGTTTCTTTCCTTTTGCACTTTTATAGGTTTACACACATTTAAATTACCTAATCCCAAGAACAAGCATAATCAGCACCAATGGGCTTGCAATAAAGACAGCCACTGACCCAGTCATGCAAACAGCGAACAGGCTACTGGGAGCTCATGCTCCTCACAACTGGGGGGCCTTTGGTCTGCTTTATGGAGATAAGAGCATGAGCTCATTGGCTCAACTGGTTAGGTGTATAGATTTCAAGAGGACAGCCTTTCTATCAGGATCCACTATGTATAACTGCCAATATCTAAATGTTTTTTCTTACAGAATGGCAGCTGCATATGTTCAGCTTAATATTCCTATTTTTTAATTGTAAAAATACTGACTATACTTAATGTTTAATATTACTTCTATTACCCCTTTTTTTTCCTTCCTTGGAACAATGAACAGTGGTTCTTAAAACTTCAGGTTTTAAATTCCACATTTGCTCAAACATAAGTTATTCAATAAGCAGTCATTTGACTCTGGTTTCCTAAGAATGTGATTTCTACCCTCTTTCTTCAGGCTAAAGTCTCACTTGTTGAGAATTTCAAACAAATTCTTCAAAGGCTGAGGATATAAGCATTTGCCTTCTAGCAAACTGCAGGAGAAACAGCAGAGGGACTAAAGCCTGAGGTCAGCATTACTTAGTTTGTTTGCTTCCCAGACAAAAATCTTTTGGTCACAACAAACAAAAAGTCTTTTGGGCTTGCAGGATCCAGCACAGCACTGTCTGTCTAGAGAAGGCAGGAAAAAGGTTAAGAGGAGGATTGGCCAGAGAAGCCCTGGACAGATTTAAGATAAGACCCTCTGAAATACAAACAGCCTTTCCTTTTGATCTGTCCACGTTACACCATGTAACTATAATAAGAAAACAAATACACCATAAATGTTCTATTAAGACAAAAATCTCACAATATGGATGGAAAAGGAACCCGGCCAGAAGCTATATGTAGATGAGGGGCAACTTGCCAAGTCCTCTTAATCTAGTTCCCCCATTCCTTCCACTGATCCTAAAAAGTCTAAAATCAGGTATGTTTATGGTTGTCCTTAAGTAATATTATGTATTAGTTGCTCAGTTGTGTCCGACTCTTTGCAACCCCACGGACTGGAGTAGTTTCCATTCTTTCCTCGAGGGGATTTTCCCGACCCAGGGATCGAACCAGGGTCTCCTGCAATGCAGGCAGATTCTTTACAATCTGAGCCACCAGGGAAGCCCATGAGTGTCCTTATACCCTCTCAAAACTATCATTGGATATCAGAGGCCTAGTGTCTAAAGGGGAACCCTCTAAATTATGAATCCAGAGTTAGTATACAGAGGGGAAGAGCCTATGTATAACCCTGCCAATATCTAAATGTTTTTTCTTACAGAATGGCAGCTGCATATGTTCAGCTTAATATTCCTATTTTTTAATTGTAAAAATACTGACTATACTTAATGTTTAATATTACTTCTATTACCCCTTTTTTTTCCTTCCTTGGAACAATGAACAGTGGTTCTTAAAACTTCAGGTTTTAAATTCCACATTTGCTCAAACATAAGTTATTCAATAAGCAGTCATTTGACTCTGGTTTCCTAAGAATGTGATTTCTACCCTCTTTCTTCAGGCTAAAGTCTCACTTGTTGAGAATTTCAAACAAATTCTTCAAAGGCTGAGGATATAAGCATTTGCCTTCTAGCAAACTGCAGGAGAAACAGCAGAGGGACTAAAGCCTGAGGTCAGCATTACTTAGTTTGTTTGCTTCCCAGACAAAAATCTTTTGGTCACAACAAACAAAAAGTCTTTTGGGCTTGCAGGATCCAGCACAGCACTGTCTGTCTAGAGAAGGCAGGAAAAAGGTTAAGAGGAGGATTGGCCAGAGAAGCCCTGGACAGATTTAAGATAAGACCCTCTGAAATACAAACAGCCTTTCCTTTTGATCTGTCCACGTTACACCATGTAACTATAATAAGAAAACAAATACACCATAAATGTTCTATTAAGACAAAAATCTCACAATATGGATGGAAAAGGAACCCGGCCAGAAGCTATATGTAGATGAGGGGCAACTTGCCAAGTCCTCTTAATCTAGTTCCCCCATTCCTTCCACTGATCCTAAAAAGTCTAAAATCAGGTATGTTTATGGTTGTCCTTAAGTAATATTATGTATTAGTTGCTCAGTTGTGTCCGACTCTTTGCAACCCCACGGACTGGAGTAGTTTCCATTCTTTCCTCGAGGGGATTTTCCCGACCCAGGGATCGAACCAGGGTCTCCTGCAATGCAGGCAGATTCTTTACAATCTGAGCCACCAGGGAAGCCCATGAGTGTCCTTATACCCTCTCAAAACTATCATTGGATATCAGAGGCCTAGTGTCTAAAGGGGAACCCTCTAAATTATGAATCCAGAGTTAGTATACAGAGGGGGAAGAGCCTGAACATAGTAATTGTACTTGGGTTTAAATTCTGGCTGGGCACTTGTATCAGCGGACCCTGACTGCACTCTTTCTGCTCCTTCACCTGAGCACCTTTCTTCACTTTTCTGTACCCATGTGTGCCCTAAGGGTTCTGGTGCAGACCTTTCTACCTTCAGACAATTCGTGAGAAAAATGCACAGAAAATGCTCAATTGTAACTATGAGTGATATCTAAAATATGCCCAACTTCTCCCCTCATGCTTGTCAGCCAGAGCACAAAAGCTTAAGTACAGGCTTAAGCATTCTATAAACATGTGGTACAAGCTCATCTTCTGTTCCCAAATGGTTATGTGTATGCTAAACTGCTTCATTGTGTCAGACTCTTTGCAATGTACTGGACTGCAGCCCACTAGATGCGATTCTCCTGGCAAAAATACAGGAATGGGTTGCAATGCCCTCCTCCAGGGGATCTACCTACCAGAGATTCATATCTCTTATGTCTCCTGCATTGGCAGGCAGGTTCTTTGCCACTAGGTGCCACCTGGGAAGCCCCAATTGTTATATACACTGAGCATAATCAAGATATCTCATGTAAACAGTGAAGGTAACTATCCTTTCCAGGATCAGATAGAAAGAGGAGATAAAGCCTCCACTGGAGCGGGGGAGGTTCCAGAATGAAGAAATTGCACATGCAGAGGGAGGCTTTCAAAATACAAAGCTGAACAGGTCCCTTCTGTTCTTAAAGGAGGTTTGCAACTTGCCAAGTCCTCTTAATCTAGTTCCCCCATTCCTTCCACTGATCCTAAAAAGTCTAAAATCAGGTATGTTTATGGTTGTCCTTAAGTAATATTATGTATTAGTTGCTCAGTTGTGTCCGACTCTTTGCAACCCCACGGACTGGAGTAGTTTCCATTCTTTCCTCGAGGGGATTTTCCCGACCCAGGGATCGAACCAGGGTCTCCTGCAATGCAGGCAGATTCTTTACAATCTGAGCCACCAGGGAAGCCCATGAGTGTCCTTATACCCTCTCAAAACTATCATTGGATATCAGAGGCCTAGTGTCTAAAGGGGAACCCTCTAAATTATGAATCCAGAGTTAGTATACAGAGGGGGAAGAGCCTGAACATAGTAATTGTACTTGGGTTTAAATTCTGGCTGGGCACTTGTATCAGCGGACCCTGACTGCACTCTTTCTGCTCCTTCACCTGAGCACCTTTCTTCACTTTTCTGTACCCATGTGTGCCCTAAGGGTTCTGGTGCAGACCTTTCTACCTTCAGACAATTCGTGAGAAAAATGCACAGAAAATGCTCAATTGTAACTATGAGTGATATCTAAAATATGCCCAACTTCTCCCCTCATGCTTGTCAGCCAGAGCACAAAAGCTTAAGTACAGGCTTAAGCATTCTATAAACATGTGGTACAAGCTCATCTTCTGTTCCCAAATGGTTATGTGTATGCTAAACTGCTTCATTGTGTCAGACTCTTTGCAATGTACTGGACTGCAGCCCACTAGATGCGATTCTCCTGGCAAAAATACAGGAATGGGTTGCAATGCCCTCCTCCAGGGGATCTACCTACCAGAGATTCATATCTCTTATGTCTCCTGCATTGGCAGGCAGGTTCTTTGCCACTAGGTGCCACCTGGGAAGCCCCAATTGTTATATACACTGAGCATAATCAAGATATCTCATGTAAACAGTGAAGGTAACTATCCTTTCCAGGATCAGATAGAAAGAGGAGATAAAGCCTCCACTGGAGCGGGGGAGGTTCCAGAATGAAGAAATTGCACATGCAGAGGGAGGCTTTCAAAATACAAAGCTGAACAGGTCCCTTCTGTTCTTAAAGGGCTCCAAAGGCTCCCCTTTCCTGGATAAAATCCAAAATCTTTTTTTTTTTTAATTTAATATCCATTCATTTTTTTAAAAAAATATTTATTTATTTACTTTTGGCTATGTTGGATCTTAGCTGCGGCATGTGGGCCTCTTTCTAGTTGAGACCTGGGGACTCAGTAGTTGTGGCAGGGTACGTAGGATCTTAGTTCCTGGACCAGGAATCGAACCCATGTCCCTCACATTGCAAGGCAGACTGTTAACCACTGGACCACCAGGGAAGCCCCCAAAAACTTTACTAGGTGAAATATGGCTCTCAGTAAGCTGAGGATGCTGAGCCAACCTCCTATCATACCCTGCTCCCCAGTGAGTTTTACAGTGTTTCCAATTCTCTGAATGGCACCTCAGCCTGAATTTGACTTCCAGTCCTCAACACATTTCTCTGCTGCCCCATAGCCTATCTTCCCGGCTCAGGAGGACAGTTTTATCTGCCTTCCTCTGGCTTCCCCAATGGTCTGTGTTAATCAGTCTTTCACATTGTTCTGTGTTTATATGCCCTGAACCGGCACAGACCTGGACTGGCTTCAACATCCTGCCAACCGCTTTGCCTAATGGCAAACCTGACATTTAGAAGTGTACTGAATATGCAACTTCTGAAATTCCTGAATTTTGGTTGGGTTTGGCTCTCTACCTTATACTGGAGGAAACAAAGGGGCTGGGCTGCTGGTAGTCAAAGCCTGTGGCTGCTTCACCAAGTGGATGCAGATTTAACGCGGCAGTCTCACAATTATATGTTATATGGTCACTTAGTTCATCTGAATAATGGAAATATATATCTCTTTGAACATGTTTATCACTAACAAAAAGGATAATTTTACTTGTTAAGGCAATAACATGTGCTTTAAATATATCTAAATTAATTAGGAATAATTAAAAATCTCAACTTTTAAAAAAAAAGGACTGATTTTTTTTTTTTTTTTGGGCGGGGGTCGGGTTGGGGAGGAAGGGGAGCGGGCGGGCCACTTCTATTGGTCTTTCATTTCTCCACTTTCATCCGTCTTTGTTCTTTGGCTCCTGTGGGCCTCCCATCGCGGTCGGTAGCGTCTGTCTTTGCAGAGCGCCGGCTCTGGGCGCACGCACTCCAGAGCTCCGGCTCGGTAATTGGACACATCAGTCCAGCCGCCCCACGGTACATGGGATCTTCCCAGGCCAGGGATCGAACTGGTGCCCCTTGCATTGCAAGGCGGTGTCCTTACCCACTGGACCACCAGGGGAAGCCCCCCCAAAAAATGACTGATCTTATCAAGAGCTAAATTTTGCATGAGTGTTCAGCTTTTTCATAATGTGAGTAGTCCAAATTGGATGAGTCACAGAAATATACCTAATGTATATTTCTCTCTACAGATGTGCTTGTGGAATGCCTCCTTCCATGCTTTATGATGAATTTATTGAAACTGAAGATCAGTTCTCAATTTATCCTGCTACTATACACACAAAGTTTCCAAAATTCTTCCCTATTCTAAGGCTCTTCTCTGTACATGTAGCACACTAAGGGGAATAAACAAGTAAACAAATGAGAAGAAGTCTTATTTCTTCAACTCAGCTAGTAACTATCTGAAGACAGAGGCTTTCTTTGATGTATATGCCACAGTCTAGCATAAAGAAACAAATCCCAAATTGCAAAATGACAAATCTGCAAAGGTGAGCATTGCTGCAATTTAAGCTGTTGATAATTGTTACTAATATATCTATCCAATAACAGAGGATTAGTTAAGGAAACCATATGATAATTATTGCAATAAAATTCAAACAATACGAGTTAGAAATTATACAAGATTAAAAATGCTTACTACATAATACAAGGAAAATACAAAACACTAAAATTCTACATGTAGCATGATATAGGAAAACACACATTAAAAAATGAGAGAAACAAAGGAAAAATGGGAAAATATTCACTGTGGTAGAATCATGTTTAGGGGGCCAAAATTCTCTTCTTGGCTCCCCAATATCACCATTTTGATACCTCCTTCCAGTTTTCTTTTCTCCTCACCTCAGACCTCTCCAAGCACAGCCAGTTCTTCCTTGACCAATGCCTTTCAGTGTTAGTTCAGGCCCACATAACCTTATACAGAGGTTTTGAGAAAAGATTCCCATTTAGTCATCTTCAGTCTCAGTCAATTATCATATCTACTGCCAGAATAAGACAGTTATTCTACTGCTAAATTTACCTACTGTGGTAATGGCTTCATTTAAGTTTTCTGCATTTTTATGTATGTGTTATATTTTTCAATAAAATTGGGGTTTTCATGTAACTCACTGTGGTTTCATATCTTGTTTTGCTAGGATAAGGTTAGGATTCATGATTCTCTATTCATATGGTTCTAACTCATCACACTTCTAACTGGAGTTTAGCCAGGACAGGTGGGTTTCTGTCTGCAGCAATGCAGCTGGCAGGGCCAATTCCCCTTCTTCTGCAATGTTAGCCAGCTCCCTCGCGTCTACCAATACAAACTCCGTGAAAGTGGCAGTCGCTCAGTTGTGTCCAACTCTGTGACTCCATGGACTGGAGCCCACCAGGCTCCTCTATCCATGGAATTCTCCAGGTAAGAATACTGGAGTGGGTTGCCTTTTCTTCCTCCAGGGGATTTTTCCAACCCAGGGATCAAACCCAGGTCGCTTGCATTGCAGGCAGATTCTTTACCATCTTCAGCCACCAGGAAAGTTCAAACTCTTTAATATCCTTTAAAACTCAGTTTAACATTTTTTTTAAAGTTCTCCATCATCATCTAAGCCCCCAAAACATGCTACCTCCATTGATCTTGCATCATATTCTGCAAACATTTGTCAAGCAACTATTAATTTTAAGGCTTGAGAAGCTGAAGTCTTAATTTATTTACAATCTTTCTAAAGACCGTGAACATTGATGAAAGAAGCTAACCAACAATAAAAAATGACCTAAGTGATAAATGAACGTTCAGGAGTGGGTGAAGGGAGACTGGTGAAGATAAGAAGGGAACAGAGGTGAGAATGAGGACGGGTAGAAGGAAGAAACAGGGTAAAAGTTGAACAGAAAAGGTTTCATGATTGGGAGAAGTATGATGTGAGACACAACCGCTGAGTTTTACACCTGTGTGACTATGATAAGGGAAGGGAGGCTGACTTAAATGACGTTAACTAGAAATGCTTTGGAGCAAAGCAAGACAAGTCCAAATGGAATACTGTTAAGTCCCCTACACAGGACCAAGTTCTGTTCCGAGAGTGTAACTCCAACAAAGTTAGCCTAGGTTCTCAACTAACACAGTCATCTATGTGGTATTGTATCATAGTAGGCTTATAATACTTTTCACACAAATAACACATAAAAAACAAACACAAAAAATTAAGAAAACATGCACTACTGTATAAGGGCTGGCATACCAGGACTGGCATCAAGTGAGCAGGCAAGAATTGCTGACTGGAGGAGGGAGAAGAGAGAGATGATAGAACAGAAGGGTCGTCAGCAATAGGAGATGGAGAGCAAGCTGACGCTCCACTCACGCCTGACATTGATGGTCCAAGTTCTGGTTTCTTGTTGGAACCAGATGCATATTCACACCTTTGACAGTTCCCAAATGGAGAGGTTCTTCATAGGTAGGTGCTGTATTACAATATGCACTGACAATATGCACTAAGACTGAGTAAGATCCATGGAAGCCACAGAATCTTACGTCGGGAAAGTCTTAATGATAACCTAAGCAACAAAATCCTATGAAAAGGAAACCTAAATGAGTACAAACAGAATCACACAGGAAGGAAAAAAGGAACCTGAGAAGGAGAACTTGGTCAGTGAAGCGTGAAAAGTCATGGAAGGAAGAAAGGAACCCCTGAGTCTGTACCCACAGTGGTTGTTAACAGCCTTGGCCTTGGACCAGAGCCCCTGAGTTGGAATCTCCTCCAGCTATTTGTGCCTTTGGGCAAGTTCTTGAGTCTTAGGTTCCTTATCTGAGAAAGGATCATATTACCATTTATTTACTCTATAGGTCTGCTGTGAGGAGTAACAGATTTGATACAAGTTCTTAGAACAGAGCAGAGGCACTGGATAAATATCTGTCATTGAAAGGGAGGGATGGATTTTTTAAAATCCTCGGTAACAATTTCTGGTCAGTAGTAGAAGCAAAAACTACATAGGGAATTCACCAACAGTCAAGTGATGGGCAAGAAGGCGGGGGCAACCACAAAGTATCGATGACTCTTTCAAGGCAGTTAAACAACACAAGTGAGAAGTGAAATAAAGAGGAAGCTGAGAATATAGGGTTAAGTGAAAATGCTTTTCGAGGGAATAGATCAGTAACAGGAAAAAGGCTTGGCTCGCCCAAACTATTCTTCAGTCGTTGTGGGACTTGTTTCGCCTGAGCTGGGCAGGGGTAGAGACCAGATCCTTCCTGTCGCAGCTTTCCCCAGGGAGCTCCAAAGAGCGCTCCCTTGGCATCCGGTAAGTTTGAATCAGCGCTGGCTGATTAGGGGGAAGGCCCATTTCCTAACCAGCGATACCTAAGAAGATGAAACAACAGGCTTTCCGATTTCCATCTCCAGCACGACCTGTTCTACAGCTCTGTACTCATCACTCGCCTCAACAAGCAGCCGCCACCGGGACAGGATGCAGCTCGAGGAGCCAAAGAGGCAGCGCCCGCTGCAAAAGCAGCTCCCCAAGTTCATTCCGGCCTAGAGGACACAAAAGCGCCCCAGAGGGGAAACAAGCAGAAAGAAAGGCGCTCGGGGATGCGGAGTGGGGGAAGGCTGTGGCGGGAGAGGCCAGATCCCGGAGCTGGGAAAATGACCTCGGCGGTCAAGGTCGAGCAGGTCCCTCTACCTCCCAGTCCCACCACCACGCACCTTTGTCCTCCCGCCTGGAACAGCGGGGCCCTGTCCCGCGGGAGCGCTGGGGGAAGCCTTAAAGCCCAGGGACGGCGGTAACCCCGTCCCTCTGGGATGCTGGGGGCGGCAGGGGGCTCCCAAGGAGCGCGCAGGTGAGTCCGGGGCCCCGCCCTCGGGCGGGAAGGGCTTTGACCCGGAGCACCCGCCGGCGTCGCGGCCACAACTCCCGAAGCGCCCCCCAGAGTCCGGGCAGGGCCTGGCCGCGCTCCCGAGTCTTTCGGACCCGGATCCCACTCCCCGCGCGCCGCGCCCAAGTTCCTTCCACCCGGCTGCCCTCGATCCCCCGGGGTCCCTCTCCCTCCCTCCATCTCACCTCTTCTGGGCCCCGGAAAAGTTTGGCGCCGGTCCCCGGGCTGGGAGCCCCGCACTCACCCCGCGAGGTGCGGAGCCGAAGCGCCCGGGCGCGCGAGCAGAGGGCGGCGGCGGGCGGCGGCGCGAGCGCGGAGCTGCTCACAGCGGCCCCTGCTGCCCTGACCGCCGACCGAGCTCTAGCCAGGCGGAGGCGGCCGGGGTGTCACCTGCCCGCTCTCCCACCCCGCCGCGTGACGCCGCGCGGCGCCGCCCCCTGCCCGCCCTCCGCGGCCGCCAGGTACCCGCGAGGGGCCGCGGGGAGGAGCCGCCCTCGGCAGGGACCGGCCGGGAGGGGCGCGCGGCCTCGGTCGCCCCACCTCCGCCGGGCTCGGCGCCGCGCCGCTCGGAGCGCAGCCCGGACGCGGGACGAGGGACGGGGGGCTGCTCGGGACGATGGGTTCTGGCCTCTGGACTCATGACCTTACCTTCTGAGCACAGATGTCATCACCTGGGGTCGTCTCGAGGCTTAACAGAGTGCGAGAACTTGTCAAGCATGACTCAGGATAAGTTGCCGAAAAATCTGAAACGAGGAAAACCTGGCCTTGGATGAGGCTGGTAGCGGAGAGAGGAAAGGGAGTTCTTGCTCCTGAAAAGGCTTTTCGGAGGGTTAATTCACTATCTAAAATGGAGGCCAGACCCTAAGGCGGCGAGAGGGCCAGCATGGGTCAGCTCCATCCTCGCGTTGCCGCTAACATTGGGACGCGAGGGGCTTTACAGCAATGAAGAGGAAATTGTACATAATCTGAATTAACTTTCTTGTCCTTGATAAGGTCGAGCAGGTCCCTCTACCTCCCAGTCCCACCACCACGCACCTTTGTCCTCCCGCCTGGAACAGCGGGGCCCTGTCCCGCGGGAGCGCTGGGGGAAGCCTTAAAGCCCAGGGACGGCGGTAACCCCGTCCCTCTGGGATGCTGGGGGCGGCAGGGGGCTCCCAAGGAGCGCGCAGGTGAGTCCGGGGCCCCGCCCTCGGGCGGGAAGGGCTTTGACCCGGAGCACCCGCCGGCGTCGCGGCCACAACTCCCGAAGCGCCCCCCAGAGTCCGGGCAGGGCCTGGCCGCGCTCCCGAGTCTTTCGGACCCGGATCCCACTCCCCGCGCGCCGCGCCCAAGTTCCTTCCACCCGGCTGCCCTCGATCCCCCGGGGTCCCTCTCCCTCCCTCCATCTCACCTCTTCTGGGCCCCGGAAAAGTTTGGCGCCGGTCCCCGGGCTGGGAGCCCCGCACTCACCCCGCGAGGTGCGGAGCCGAAGCGCCCGGGCGCGCGAGCAGAGGGCGGCGGCGGGCGGCGGCGCGAGCGCGGAGCTGCTCACAGCGGCCCCTGCTGCCCTGACCGCCGACCGAGCTCTAGCCAGGCGGAGGCGGCCGGGGTGTCACCTGCCCGCTCTCCCACCCCGCCGCGTGACGCCGCGCGGCGCCGCCCCCTGCCCGCCCTCCGCGGCCGCCAGGTACCCGCGAGGGGCCGCGGGGAGGAGCCGCCCTCGGCAGGGACCGGCCGGGAGGGGCGCGCGGCCTCGGTCGCCCCACCTCCGCCGGGCTCGGCGCCGCGCCGCTCGGAGCGCAGCCCGGACGCGGGACGAGGGACGGGGGGCTGCTCGGGACGATGGGTTCTGGCCTCTGGACTCATGACCTTACCTTCTGAGCACAGATGTCATCACCTGGGGTCGTCTCGAGGCTTAACAGAGTGCGAGAACTTGTCAAGCATGACTCAGGATAAGTTGCCGAAAAATCTGAAACGAGGAAAACCTGGCCTTGGATGAGGCTGGTAGCGGAGAGAGGAAAGGGAGTTCTTGCTCCTGAAAAGGCTTTTCGGAGGGTTAATTCACTATCTAAAATGGAGGCCAGACCCTAAGGCGGCGAGAGGGCCAGCATGGGTCAGCTCCATCCTCGCGTTGCCGCTAACATTGGGACGCGTAGGGGGCTTTTACAGCAATGAAGAGGAAATTGTACATAATCTGAATTAACTTTCTTGTCCTGATTAGTAAAGCAGCTGCTGCAGCCAGCGCGCTCCGCACACTGACTTCTCCTGATCCACTGTTGGACTGAGTGGTGGCCTAGGGGTGAATGTCAGGCGAGTGTCGGCGTGCTTCTTTATTTTTCACCTTACCTGGCTTTGTGTAGGAGCGTGATCCTCTTAATCGCTGTCATCTTTTGGAATCCTGGCGTCAGTATCTAGAAGATAAAAGAAGAATCTAAAGAAGTTAATTGTTGAGGAGACAAACACCCAAGAACTTGAACCGAGTTGTCTTCTAGGCGTAGGAAAGTTAAATGAGAAGGTGCAGTCCTGACCCACGCACTTCACAAACATGGCCTGTGCCTGTCTGCTGCGAATTTTAACCATGAAATAACAGCAAAAGGTCCCAACTACCCAGGGGGGAAAGGTGAGAAAAGAAGCATGTTTCTCTCATATACGGGTGTGGCCTTCTACCACCTAATCAACAGGAGATTTTGAAGGTTTTATACAAAACGTTGAGAAGCACCCCCCCCCCACACACACACCCCGTGCGCCCCGACAGTAGCGACTGCGGGGGGAAGGAGGGCATTAAATGTCAAATTTAAGAGAATCCCAGCTTCAGCGAAACTAAAGACAATGGAAATAAAACAGTATTTTTAATCATTTAGGTACTCTTGTGATCCTGTAGCCTGGAATTCTTTGTTAAAATAGGTTATTAAGTACTAGAGAAGCTCAAGACAGCTTCTCTTTCTGTTTAGATAAACTTGACTTTCGGGCTTCCCTGGTCCATGACCTTACCTTCTGAGCACAGATGTCATCACCTGGGGTCGTCTCGAGGCTTAACAGAGTGCGAGAACTTGTCAAGCATGACTCAGGATAAGTTGCCGAAAAATCTGAAACGAGGAAAACCTGGCCTTGGATGAGGCTGGTAGCGGAGAGGGGAAAAGGGGAGTTCTTGCTCCTGAAAAGGCTTTTCGGAGGGTTAATTCACTATCTAAAATGGAGGCCAGACCCTAAGGCGGCGAGAGGGCCAGCATGGGTCAGCTCCATCCTCGCGTTGCCGCTAACATTGGGACGCGTAGGGGGCTTTTACAGCAATGAAGAGGAAATTGTACATAATCTGAATTAACTTTCTTGTCCTGATTAGTAAAGCAGCTGCTGCAGCCAGCCCCTCCGCACACTGACTTCTCCTGATCCACTGTTGGACTGAGTGGTGGCCTAGGGGTGAATGTCAGGCGAGTGTCGGCGTGCTTCTTTATTTTTCACCTTACCTGGCTTTGTGTAGGAGCGTGATCCTCTTAATCGCTGTCATCTTTTGGAATCCTGGCGTCAGTATCTAGAAGATAAAAGAAGAATCTAAAGAAGTTAATTGTTGAGGAGACAAACACCCAAGAACTTGAACCGAGTTGTCTTCTAGGCGTAGGAAAGTTAAATGAGAAGGTGCAGTCCTGACCCACGCACTTCACAAACATGGCCTGTGCCTGTCTGCTGCGAATTTTAACCATGAAATAACAGCAAAAGGTCCCAACTACCCAGGGGGGAAAGGTGAGAAAAGAAGCATGTTTCTCTCATATACGGGTGTGGCCTTCTACCACCTAATCAACAGGAGATTTTGAAGGTTTTATACAAAACGTTGAGAAGCACCCCCCCCCCACACACACACCCCGTGCGCCCCGACAGTAGCGACTGCGGGGGGAAGGAGGGCATTAAATGTCAAATTTAAGAGAATCCCAGCTTCAGCGAAACTAAAGACAATGGAAATAAAACAGTATTTTTAATCATTTAGGTACTCTTGTGATCCTGTAGCCTGGAATTCTTTGTTAAAATAGGTTATTAAGTACTAGAGAAGCTCAAGACAGCTTCTCTTTCTGTTTAGATAAACTTGACTTTCGGGCTTCCCTGGTCCAGTGAGTAAGGACACCGCCTTGCAGTGCAAAGGGCGCCAGTTCGATCCCTGGCCTGGGAAGATGCCACATGCAACGGAGTGGCTGGACCGATGTGTCCAATTACCGAGCCGGAGCTCTGGAGCGCATCTGCCCAGAGCTGGTGCTCTGCGACAACAGAGGCCATTGTGATGGGAGGCCCGCACTGGCCAAAGAACAAAGATGGATGAAAAATAGATAAATGAAAGACTGATAGGGCTTCCCCTGGTGGTCCAGTGGATAAGGACACCGCCTTGCAGTGCAAGGGGCGCCAGTTCGATCCCCGGCCAGGGAAGATGCCACGTGCCGCGGAGCGGCTGGACTGATGTGTCCAATCACCGAGCCGGAGCTCTGGAGCTCATGCGCCCAGAGCCGACGCTCTGCGACAACAGACGCCACCGCGATGGGAGGCCCGCAGGAGCCAAAGAGAAATGAAAGACCAATAGAAGTGGCCCGCCCACTCCCCTCCCTCCCCAACCCGACCCCCGCCCAAAATAAATAAATAAATAAATCTTTAAAAAAAAAAAGACTGATAGAAGTGGCCAAAACAAACTTGGCTTTCATCATAAAAACATGTCATTTGATAGGCTTGGCTACTGGGAACTAGAGACAGTCACTTAATAATATTTGCCTTTATGTTTGTCACTACCTATCTATATATAATTATGAAATTTTAAGTATGCAAAAGGTTAGATGGATTCATTTATTTAACAAATTATATATATATATATATATATATATATATATATATATATATTCAGTGCTTTTATGTTCTAGGCTCTGAAAATTCAATTTATAGCGGGAATAAAAAAAATTCCTCTGTTCTTGTGGAATGTGCCTTCATTTACCTTTAACCTAAGCTGAGGATGACAGACCACAGTAGCGAAAGGAGGGCATTAAATGTCAAATTTAAGAGAATCCCAGCTTCAGCGAAACTAAAGACAATGGAAATAAAACAGTATTTTTAATCATTTAGGTACTCTTGTGATCCTGTAGCCTGGAATTCTTTGTTAAAATAGGTTATTAAGTACTAGAGAAGCTCAAGACAGCTTCTCTTTCTGTTTAGATAAACTTGACTTTCGGGCTTCCCTGGTCCAGTGAGTAAGGACACCGCCTTGCAGTGCAAAGGGCGCCAGTTCGATCCCTGGCCTGGGAAGATGCCACATGCAACGGAGTGGCTGGACCGATGTGTCCAATTACCGAGCCGGAGCTCTGGAGCGCATCTGCCCAGAGCTGGTGCTCTGCGACAACAGAGGCCATTGTGATGGGAGGCCCGCACTGGCCAAAGAACAAAGATGGATGAAAAATAGATAAATGAAAGACTGATAGGGCTTCCCCTGGTGGTCCAGTGGATAAGGACACCGCCTTGCAGTGCAAGGGGCGCCAGTTCGATCCCTGGCCAGGGAAGATCCCATGTGCCGCGGAGCGGCTGGACTGATGTGTCCAATCACCGAGCCGGAGCTCTGGAGCTCATGCGCCCAGAGCCGACGCTCTGCGACAACAGACGCCACCGCGATGGGAGGCCCGCAGGAGCCAAAGAGAAATGAAAGACCAATAGAAGTGGCCCGCCCACTCCCCTCCCTCCCCAACCCGACCCCCGCCCAAAATAAATAAATAAATAAATCTTTAAAAAAAAAAAGACTGATAGAAGTGGCCAAAACAAACTTGGCTTTCATCATAAAAACATGTCATTTGATAGGCTTGGCTACTGGGAACTAGAGACAGTCACTTAATAATATTTGCCTTTATGTTTGTCACTACCTATCTATATATAATTATGAAATTTTAAGTATGCAAAAGGTTAGATGGATTCATTTATTTAACAAATTATATATATATATATATATATATATATATATATATATATATATTCAGTGCTTTTATGTTCCAGGCTCTGAAAATTCAATTTATAGCAGGAATAAAAAAAATTCCTCTGTTCTTGTGGAATGTGCCTTCATTTACCTTTAACCTAAGCTGAGGATGACAGACCACAGGTGAATAAACACAGAAAATATAAGTGTAATGTTGTCATACCCGCTGCCAAGAAAAATAAAGAAGGGAAGGAGAAGAGATGGAAAGTTAAAGTAGCTAGGGACGTTATCAGTGGAAGGAGGCATTTGAGTCAAAACTGTTAACAGAAAAGTGGCAATAAGTGAGGTCAAATAGTCGAGGAAAGCATTCTGAGTATGTCGGTGACATCATGGAACTGAAAATTTTAAAAGGAACACCATGTCTTTTTGAAAGTAGGACGTATGCAGGTGGGAATGGTAGAGGCAAGTAAGTAATTAGGAGACTCTCACAACATCCAGATGAGAGATTAAAGTGTCTTGGACCCAGTTGTTTGGTGAGAGATAGTCAAAATTAAAAAAATACATTCTGGGGAATTCCCTGGTGGTTCAGTGATTAGAACTCCACCCTTTCACTGCTGAGGGTCCAGGGCCAATCTCTGGTTGGGGAATTAAGGTTTTACAAGGCAAAAACAGAGAAATTTGGCACACAGAGTAGGAACTTGGCCTTCGATCTGAAATTGCACATTCACCCATAGGCAACAGAGGGAAGGACAGGGTTACAACAGAGGGAACGGTAAGGTTGCAGGCACAGATTACGGCAGATAGGAGATAGTGTTGATAGATGTGACTAGGTCAGATTATCCAGAGGCAGAAAGTTGTGTGCAAGCGGTTGATTGAGGTCAATAAGGGATCCAGAGGGGTCTGGGTGAAACGATGATACTGTTCACTGCACACATGGTGTGTGCGTGTGGAGGGGGGTTGCTCATGCTCAGACACGCCCCACTCTTTTCGGATGCGAGGGACTGTGGCCCCCCAGACTCCTCTGTCCATGGAATTCTGCAGGCAAGAATACCGGAGTGGGTTGCCATTTCCTACTTCCCATGGGTCTGTTCCCGTCCAGAGGTGGAACCCGAGTCTCTTGCAGCTCCTGCACGGGCAGCCAGACTCTTTACCACAGGCGCCTCCTGGGAAACCCTTACGCACATGTTAATATTTTTGAAATTTAGCTTTTTTTTTTTTTTTTAAGAAATGAAATGTTACAGTTAAAACTCCATTCTGCCTTAATCCTTATCTTCCTCACAAAGGTATCCTGAGGTAGCTATGTATCATTCCCAGGCCTGTGTTTATTCTTTCATTAGTATATCTATCTCAATATATACTATAGTTTTGTGTATAATTACATTTTATGTAAATAGTATCATACTGTGTGTACTCTTCTGTAGCTTTGTTCTTTAGTCATGTTCATTCATAGAGATCTTATTCATTCAGTTAACTAGAGTATTCTAGTGTACAACTATATCATGTATTCGTCTGCCTGCTGATGAACAATATTCATCTAGTCTTAATTTTTCCCTTCTGCAGATGATGTGTCAAGGAATACAGAAGTAAAGATTTTCTTGCATCCATGGGGAAAATTTTTCTAAGGTTTAAATGTAGACATGGAATTTGATCATGGAATAGATTGTGGACATCTCTTCTGCGGACATTTGCTGTTTTCTGGTTTCCCTGTATCTGAACCCTCTGTCTATATTTGAGGAAGTTCCTATTACTACGACTTCCTAGAGGCCAAAGTCCACCCATTTGAAAATTGAAAATGCTTAATTCACACTTTGTTACCCCTCTGTTTACCTCGAGCTCACAGTTATGATAGAGACTGGACCAAGGGATACCTCTCCATTCCCTGACCAAGCTCCTTCCAGGATTCTGAGGTTGAAGCTAGTGACACAATAGGAACTTTCCTGGTGGTTTAGTGGTTGAGAATTCACCTTCTGTCACAGGCAACACGAGTTCAAGCCCCTAGGGGAACTAAGCTCTCTCTCTGCAAGGAGATCCAGTGCAGCCAAATAAACAGAATAACAGCAACAACACAATTAAACAATCCCAAGAAGTTGTCACTCTACAGACTGATTCACTGGCATAAATTTAGCTCTAGTTTGTCAGGAAAGCTTGCTTTTCTTCCTACCTTTTCAAAGCCTATTTTCTAGCCTTTGAGGAGAATCTGAAAGCTCTCAATATTTTTCAATAAATGCCTTTACTGTTTAAGTTAATCACTTTGTTTCTATTTCCTGCAACTGAAGACCCTGACTGGCAGATTTTCTTTGTTGTTGTTCAGGCGCTCAGTCGTGTCTGATTCTTTGCAACCTGATGGACTGCAGCACGGTGGGCTGTCCTGTCCATCACCGTCTCCCGGAACTTGCTCAAACTCATGTCCATTGTCTTGGTGATGCATCCAACCATCTCATGTATCATTCCCAGGCCTGTGTTTATTCTTTCATTAGTATATCTATCTCAATATATACTATAGTTTTGTGTATAATTACATTTTATGTAAATAGTATCATACTGTGTGTACTCTTCTGTAGCTTTGTTCTTTAGTCATGTTCATTCATAGAGATCTTATTCATTCAGTTAACTAGAGTATTCTAGTGTACAACTATATCATGTATTCGTCTGCCTGCTGATGAACAATATTCATCTAGTCTTAATTTTTCCCTTCTGCAGATGATGTGTCAAGGAATACAGAAGTAAAGATTTTCTTGCATCCATGGGGAAAATTTTTCTAAGGTTTAAATGTAGACATGGAATTTGATCATGGAATAGATTGTGGACATCTCTTCTGCGGACATTTGCTGTTTTCTGGTTTCCCTGTATCTGAACCCTCTGTCTATATTTGAGGAAGTTCCTATTACTACGACTTCCTAGAGGCCAAAGTCCACCCATTTGAAAATTGAAAATGCTTAATTCACACTTTGTTACCCCTCTGTTTACCTAGAGCTCACAGTTATGATAGAGACTGGACCAAGGGGATACCTCTCCATTCCCTGACCAAGCTCCTTCCAGGATTCTGAGGTTGAAGCTAGTGACACAATAGGAACTTTCCTGGTGGTTTAGTGGTTGAGAATTCACCTTCTGTCACAGGCAACACGAGTTCAAGCCCCTAGGGGAACTAAGCTCTCTCTCTGCAAGGAGATCCAGTGCAGCCAAATAAACAGAATAACAGCAACAACACAATTAAACAATCCCAAGAAGTTGTCACTCTCCAGACTGATTCACTGGCATAAATTTAGCTCTAGTTTGTCAGGAAAGCTTGCTTTTCTTCCTACCTTTTCAAAGCCTATTTTCTAGCCTTTGAGGAGAATCTGAAAGCTCTCAATATTTTTCAATAAATGCCTTTACTGTTTAAGTTAATCACTTTGTTTCTATTTCCTGCAACTGAAGACCCTGACTGGCAGATTTTCTTTGTTGTTGTTCAGGCGCTCAGTCGTGTCTGATTCTTTGCAACCTGATGGACTGCAGCACGGTGGGCTGTCCTGTCCATCACCGTCTCCCGGAACTTGCTCAAACTCATGTCCATTGTCTTGGTGATGACATCCAACCATCTCATCCTCTGTGATCCCCTGTTCCTTCTGCCTTTTATTTTCCCCTGTATCAGACTCTTTTCCAATGAGTCGTTTTTTCACATCAAGTAGCCAAAGTATTAGAGCTTCAGCTTCAGCATCATTCCTTCCAATGAAGATTCAGGGTTCATTTCCTTTAGAATTGACTGGTTTGATCTTCTTGCTGCTCAAGGGACTCTCAAGAGTCTTCTCCAATGCCACAGTTTGAAAGCATCAGTTCTTTGACACTCAGCTTTCTTTATGGTCCAACTCTCACATCCGTACATGACTACTGGGAAAACCATAGCCTTGATTATATGCACACCTGCTTTTTAATATGATGTCAAGGTTTGTCATAGTTTTCCTTCCAAGGAACAAGTGTTTTTTTAAACTTCATGACTGCAGTCACTGTCCACAGTGATCCTGGAGCCCAAGAAAATAAAGTCTGTCACTATTTCCATTGTTTCCCCCTGTTTGCCATAAAGTGATGGGATCAGATGTCACGATCTTAGCCTTCTGAATGCTGAGTTTTAAGCCAGCTTTTTCATTCTTCTCTTTCACTTTCATCAAGAGGCCCTTTAGTTCCTCTTCACATTCTGCCATAAGGATGGTGTCATCTGCATACCTGAGGTTATTGATACTTCTCCCAGAAATCTTGATTGCTTCTGTGCTTCATCCAGCCTGGCATTTGGCATGTTGTACTCTACATATCAGTTAAATAAACAGAATAACAGCAACAACACAATTAAACAATCCCAAGAAGTTTTCACTCCAGACTGATTCACTGGCATAAATTTAGCTCTAGTTTGTCAGGAAAGCTTGCTTTTCTTCCTACCTTTTCAAAGCCTATTTTCTAGCCTTTGAGGAGAATCTGAAAGCTCTCAATATTTTTCAATAAATGCCTTTACTGTTTAAGTTAATCACTTTGTTTCTATTTCCTGCAACTGAAGACCCTGACTGGCAGATTTTCTTTGTTGTTGTTCAGGCGCTCAGTCGTGTCTGATTCTTTGCAACCTGATGGACTGCAGCACGGTGGGCTGTCCTGTCCATCACCGTCTCCCGGAACTTGCTCAAACTCATGTCCATTGTCTTGGTGATGACATCCAACCATCTCATCCTCTGTGATCCCCTGTTCCTTCTGCCTTTTATTTTCCCTGTATCAGACTCTTTTCCAATGAGTCGTTTTTTCACATCAAGTAGCCAAAGTATTAGAGCTTCAGCTTCAGCATCATTCCTTCCAATGAAGATTCAGGGTTCATTTCCTTTAGAATTGACTGGTTTGATCTTCTTGCTGCTCAAGGGACTCTCAAGAGTCTTCTCCAATGCCACAGTTTGAAAGCATCAGTTCTTTGACACTCAGCTTTCTTTATGGTCCAACTCTCACATCCGTACATGACTACTGGGAAAACCATAGCCTTGATTATATGCACACCTGCTTTTTAATATGATGTCAAGGTTTGTCATAGTTTTCCTTCCAAGGAACAAGTGTTTTTTTAAACTTCATGACTGCAGTCACTGTCCACAGTGATCCTGGAGCCCAAGAAAATAAAGTCTGTCACTATTTCCATTGTTTCCCCATGTTTGCCATAAAGTGATGGGATCAGATGTCACGATCTTAGCCTTCTGAATGCTGAGTTTTAAGCCAGCTTTTTCATTCTTCTCTTTCACTTTCATCAAGAGGCCCTTTAGTTCCTCTTCACATTCTGCCATAAGGATGGTGTCATCTGCATACCTGAGGTTATTGATACTTCTCCCAGAAATCTTGATTGCTTCTGTGCTTCATCCAGCCTGGCATTTGGCATGTTGTACTCTACATATCAGTTAAATAAGCAGAGTTACAATATACAGACTTGATGTATTCCTTTCCCAATTTGAACTAGTCCATTGCTCCATGTCTGATTCTAACTGTTGCTTCTTGACCTGCATACAGGTTTTGCAGGAGGCAGGTAAGGTGGTTTAGTATTCACATCTCTTTCAGAATTTCCACTGTTTGTTGTGATCCACACAGCCAAAGGCTTTATTTTAGCATGATCAGTGAAGCAGATGGTTTTTCTGGGATTCCCTTACTTTTTGTTAGATCCAATGGATGCTGTCAATTTGATCTCAGTTCCTCTGCCTTTTCTAAATCCAGTTCATACATCTGGAAGTTCTCCGTTCATGCACTCACAGAGACAGACTTTCTTAAGCTGTGCCAATTTATGCTCCCACCACCTTGTATTAATAATTTCCATTTCCCTAAATCCCTGTCAACAATTGATGTTTTCATACCTTATATTTTTTTCTAGTTGGGTGGGTGTGAAGTGATTTCTCATTGTTGTTTTAATACACATCTTCAGGATTCCTAGTGATACTGAACATCTTTTTTATATTTTTTAGTTGTTGAGATATCCTCCTTAAATTGCTTTTTCATATCATTTGCTTATAAAAACAAATACTGGTTTAGACATACTTATTTTATATTTTTTCTTATTGATATGGCCATTACATATTTTATAATATCTTTTCTCAATCTAGGACTTATATTTTATTTATTTATTTATTTTTTATTTTTTTCTCTTTTTTTTCTTTTTTAGTCTAGGACTTATATTTTAATTTGACAAGGATTTTTGTTATTCTTAAATTTAAATTAGTTAAATTTATCAATATTTGTCCTATGCTTTGTACTTTTCACTTTTCAAATAAGAATTGTTTTCCTTTTCTGAGATTCTGAGGTTTACTCATTTTTGTTTTCTAAAATTTTTTAATTTTTATTATTAAATTTAGGTCTTGGTCTTCCCTGGTGGTCCAGTGGATAAGGAGTCCACCTTGCAGTGCAAGGGGCACTGGTTGGATCCCTGGCCCAGGAAGTTCCCACGTGCCGTGGAGCAGCTGGACCTGTGTGTCCAATTATGAGCCAGTGCTCTGGAGTGCATGTGCCCAGAGCCATTGCTCTGCAGCGAGAGACGCCACTGCAATGGGAGGCCCACACAGGCCAAAGAATAAAAAGATGGATGAAAATAAATATAAACGAAGGAGGCATGATGGGGGAAAGAAAAAAAAATTAGGTCTTTAATCCATCTGGAATTGTGTTTACTTATTTATTTGATTGCATGCTCAATCACTTCAGTCATGACCAACTCTTTGTGACCCTATGGACTACAGCCTTCCAGACTCCTCTGTCCACAGGCTTCTCCAGGCAAGAATACTGGAGTAGGTAGCCATTCACTTTCTCCAGGAAATTTCCCAACACAGGGATCGAACCTGGGTCTCCTGCACTGTAGGCAGATTCTTTACCCCTTAGCCACTAGGGAAGCCATTTATGTGGTTATACTGGGTCTTAGTTGTGGCATATGGGATCTAGTTCCATAACCATGATCAAACCTAGACCCCTTGCTTTGGGAGCTTGGAGTCTTAGCCACTGGGCCACCAGGAAAGTCCCCTGAATTGTTTTTAAATCATTACATTTGAACAGGTAGTATATTCACATGCCTTAATTATCAAAAGTTATACAGTGAAAATCTTTATATCTCACCCATGCTTTTCTAATATACTTTGAAAGATTAGAAATATTTTTTAAAACACAGCATATTCTTCTTGTTTCTGTTTTTTTATGCAAATAGGAAATATGAATACGGTACATCTATTCTTTTCACTAAACAATATATGTTGAGATACTTCCAGGAAATCCTTATGTATTCCTCTCTCCCATTCATGTTGACTCAACATCAAAAACTTAATTTGTGTTGAGGGTTAAATGTCCTATGCTTTGTACTTTTCACTTTTCAAATAAGAATTGTTTTCCTTTTCTGAGATTCTGAGGTTTACTCATTTTTGTTTTCTAAAATTTTTTAATTTTTATTATTAAATTTAGGTCTTGGTCTTCCCTGGTGGTCCAGTGTGTGAAGAGTCCGCCTTGCAGTGCAAGGGGCGCTGGCTCAATCCCTGGCCCAGGAAGATCCCACGTGCCGTGGAGCGGCTGGGCCTGTGTGTCCAATTATGAGCCAGTGCTCCAGTTCTGCAACGAGAGAGACCACTGCAATGGGAGGCCCACACATGACAAAGAATAAAAAGATGGATGAAAATAAATATAAACGAAGGAGGCATGATGGGGGAAAGAAAAAAAAATTAGGTCTTTAATCCATCTGGAATTGTGTTTACTTATTTATTTGATTGCATGCTCAATCACTTCAGTCATGACCAACTCTTTGTGACCCTATGGACTACAGCCTTCCAGACTCCTCTGTCCACAGGCTTCTCCAGGCAAGAATACTGGAGTAGGTAGCCATTCACTTTCTCCAGGAAATTTCCCAACACAGGGATCGAACCTGGGTCTCCTGCACTGTAGGCAGATTCTTTACCCCTTAGCCACTAGGGAAGCCATTTATGTGGTTATACTGGGTCTTAGTTGTGGCATATGGGATCTAGTTCCATAACCATGATCAAACCTAGACCCCTTGCTTTGGGAGCTTGGAGTCTTAGCCACTGGGCCACCAGGGAAGTCCCCTGGAATTGTTTTTAAATCATTACATTTGAACAGGTAGTATATTCACATGCCTTAATTATCAAAAGTTATACAGTGAAAATCTTTATATCTCACCCATGCTTTTCTAATATACTTTGAAAGATTAGAAATATTTTTTAAAACACAGCATATTCTTCTTGTTTCTGTTTTTTTATGCAAATAGGAAATATGAATACGGTACATCTATTCTTTTCACTAAACAATATATGTTGAGATACTTCCAGGAAATCCTTATGTATTCCTCTCTCCCATTCATGTTGTATGACTCAACATCATTTATTTAATAAATCTCCTACTGTAAATGTGTAGGTTGTTTGTAGTCTTGTGATGTTAATTTCAATGGATAGCACATGTGTAGTATGTGCCAGGTGCTGTTTACATCAATTAATTCATTTAAATCTCACACTAGCCCAAATAATAGATACTATTATTACCTCCATGTTACAGATGAAGGAATCAATGTATAAGGAGATTTAATAAACTTACAGGAACATAATGCTAGTTAGTGGTAGAGTTAGAATTTAAAACCATGCTGTAGCCTTTATGTGCCTCACAATATACAATGCTACAGTGGATACACTATGTACATACCTAGGAGACCTGCTGGTTCAGAGACAAAGTTCACGTGTAACTGTGCCTGCTTTTGCCTCTCTTCAGGCTCGCACTAATATACACTCCTGACAGCACTGTATCAAGTTATCTTTTGTCCTTATAGCCTTACCTACAGTTAAGGTAACGTTTGTTATCAAATGTTTGGATGCTGGTCAACTTGATGAAAGAAATAGAGGATATTGCTGTAGTTTCTGTTTGTGTTTCCCTTACGGTGAGTGAGATTGAACCGCCGTTTCATATGTTTAAAAGTCATTTATATTTCTGTATCTGTAGGCTGTTTCTGCTCTCAAGCTTTTTACCAGGTTGTAGTCCTTTTATCTCCTTATCAATTTCTCGGGGGCCTTTAACATATCTGTAGGAAGATTAGCCTTTTGCTATGATATGAGTGGTAGGTGTTTTCCGCCCTCCCTCCACATTTGTTAAGATCTTGCATATATATGTCTTTCTGTGCAGGCTCACTGTTCTATTCCACAATCTATTTGTCCTGTCTTGGATTTTCTCTTACTTCCCTGTGTAAATTTCAGAACAGGTTTTTTTTTTTTTTTTAAATTAAAAGCTAGGTTAAGATTTTGATTTGAATTGCCTTAAAATTTAAAGATTTATTTAGAGAGAATTGCCATCTTCAGAATACTGAAGTGATCCATCTATGAACATGGTATTCTTTCGCCATTTATGTAAGTTTTCTCTGTCTTTTCATGAAGTTTTTATTTTCCCCTGTTTGGGTTTTTCACACACTTTATTCAATTTATTCCTAGGAGCCCTATAATTATTGTGTCTATTATAAATAGTTTATGTGCTTTAAAGTTACATTTTCTAAACATAAATATGGGAATGTTATTAACTTTTCTTTATTGATTGTGTATCTTTTTTATTATTATTAAACTTCATAACTTGTAGAATCTCTTTGATTTCTTATTGAGACAATAATGTTTAGTTGCTAAGTTGTGCCTGACTCTTTGTGACCTGATGGACTAATACCCACCAGGCTCCACTGTCTGTGGGATTTCCCAGGCAAAAATACTGGAGTGGGCTGCCATTTCCTTCTCCAGGGAAGACTATAATATCCTTGTGCATAATTACAATTTTATTTCTTTTAAGTATTTTTCACTCTTAAGACTGAATCCTTACCTGCAACTCTCTGCTCCCTGCCAGTGCATTACAGATTTAACCTTTAGCAGTGATTCACACACTTTACTGAGAGGCAGAATTATTGGGATGTTAAAATGCAGATTCCTGGAATTATGTCTCCTGAGACGCTGATTGAGTAGGTCTACATAGCAGGGTACATAATCTGCATTTTAACACACACCCTACATGATTCTGATATAGTTGTTCAGGGACCTGCGGTTTGGGAAACTTATTCTATATATCCCATCTTCTCTGATACTTATTATTGCCTTCCCCAATGAAATTTTAAAAAACACTTGAAAAGGCAGAGATTAGCCTTTTGCTATGATATGAGTGGTAGGTGTTCCCCTACTTTTTAAGATCTTGCATATATATGTCTTTCTGTGCAGGCTCACTGTTCTATTCCACAATCTATTTGTCCTGTCTTGGATTTTCTCTTACTTCCCTGTGTAAATTTCAGAACAGGTTTTTTTTTTTTTTTTAAATTAAAAGCTAGGTTAAGATTTTGATTTGAATTGCCTTAAAATTTAAAGATTTATTTAGAGAGAATTGCCATCTTCAGAATACTGAAGTGATCCATCTATGAACATGGTATTCTTTCGCCATTTATGTAAGTTTTCTCTGTCTTTTCATGAAGTTTTTATTTTCCCCTGTTTGGGTTTTTCACACACTTTATTCAATTTATTCCTAGGAGCCCTATAATTATTGTGTCTATTATAAATAGTTTATGTGCTTTAAAGTTACATTTTCTAAACATAAATATGGGAATGTTATTAACTTTTCTTTATTGATTGTGTATCTTTTTTATTATTATTAAACTTCATAACTTGTAGAATCTCTTTGATTTCTTATTGAGACAATAATGTTTAGTTGCTAAGTTGTGCCTGACTCTTTGTGACCTGATGGACTAATACCCACCAGGCTCCACTGTCTGTGGGATTTCCCAGGCAAAAATACTGGAGTGGGCTGCCATTTCCTTCTCCAGGGAAGACTATAATATCCTTGTGCATAATTACAATTTTATTTCTTTTAAGTATTTTTCACTCTTAAGACTGAATCCTTACCTGCAACTCTCTGCTCCCTGCCAGTGCATTACAGATTTAACCTTTAGCAGTGATTCACACACTTTACTGAGAGGCAGAATTATTGGGATGTTAAAATGCAGATTCCTGGAATTATGTCTCCTGAGACGCTGATTGAGTAGGTCTACATAGCAGGGTACATAATCTGCATTTTAACACACACCCTACATGATTCTGATATAGTTGTTCAGGGACCTGCGGTTTGGGAAACTTATTCTATATATCCCATCTTCTCTGATACTTATTATTGCCTTCCCCCCAATGAAATTATAAACACTTGATGGCAGAGATTTAGTCGAATCCCTCTTTATATCTTTTGAGCCTAGAATAGTAGCCTACAAGCAGTAGATGCTAAATAAGTGTGCAAATAAAAAAGGAATTTTAGGAAAGTTGTTAGAAGACTTGGTGTGAAGCTGCAATGTAAATGCTATAATATTTTCTCATGTGCATTTCGTATACGTTCGAAAGCTGTCCTTGCTTATCAGAGGAAGAAGAACGATTGCAATGTGAGAGGCAGACCGAAAAGTGGCCAGCAACCCTTACCTCAGTGTGTCTGTATTTTGCCAAGCTTAATGGCTTCATTTCTTTTTGGCCCTGAAAATGCAAACCATGATAAATGGTTTCAAATAAATCATTATCTTTTTGGTGTCCTTTTGTTCTGGTATCTAAGATGTTTGTAAAATTTATATTCACAGGATAGGATATAAGTGAGATATGGAATGAGACAATCCCTTACATCATCCTAACAATCTGTACTATAATTATCTTAACAAATAAAGTTAAGTATAAATCCCAATCATTTGAGAATGTTAATAAAATAGTCTTCAACTGTGAAGGATTGTCCTGTACTATGATTATGACATTAGCTCTTGATTAATTTGATTTTAAATATTATGGAACTGCTTTCTGATGCAACTATATTATCTGAAAGTGAAGCCTAGCAGTTTTTTTTTTTTTTTTAGGTCATTCAATTGATATCTAGATATCAAATTCCTGGGAAGACCAAGTCCAAATAATATTTTTAATTCTTATATATTTCATTTCATAATAAAATGTTTTCTTTTTTTAAAATTTTTGTTTTACTTTTTACTTTTACAGAGTTTTGTTGTTTACAGATATGTATGATCCCAGATTAGTCATATGTATATCCCCCCCATCCCACCCCTCCAGGCCGTCGACAGTGCCCCTGCAGGATCCCCCTTTTTTCACAGCGCAATGACAATAGCTATTTTTTTCACATAAGATAGTATAGGTTTTCATGCTACTTCCTTTATGCCTCCCACCTACTGTTCATTCCCCACAATGTCCATATGTCTACTGTCCATGTCTGTTTTTCCATCGCTTCACTGCATGTGTTATTATTACCATCCTACTAGATTCCATATACATGTGTTAGTATATTGTACTTGTCCTTCTCTCTTTGACTTACTTCACTTTTTACATTTCATAATAAAATATTTCTCAGATAGGCAAACCTTCATAATTTTTAATGATTTTATTTCTTTACCTTTGGCTGTGTTGAATCTTTGTTGCTGCACAGGCTTTTCTCTAGCTGTGGGGAGTGAGGCTGCTCTCTAGTTGTGGTCACAGGTTTCTCATTGCATTGGCTTCTCTTGTTGCAGAGACTGGGCTCTAGTGCATGGGTTTCAGTAGTTGCAGCACATGGGCTCAGTAGTTGGGGCATGCGTGCCTAGTTGCTCTGCGGCATGTGGAATCTTCCTGGATCAGGGATTGAACCCATGTCTCCTGCACTGGCAGGCAGATTCTTTACCAATGAGCCATAGGGAAGCTTAAGAACTATCATAATTTATACCTTAACAAATAAAGTTAAGTATAAATCCCAATCATTTGAGAATGTTAATAAAATAGTCTTCAACTGTGAAGGATTGTCCTGTACTATGATTATGACATTAGCTCTTGATTAATTTGATTTTAAATATTATGGAACTGCTTTCTGATGCAACTATATTATCTGAAAGTGAAGCCTAGCAGTTTTTTTTTTTTTTTTAGGTCATTCAATTGATATCTAGATATCAAATTCCTGGGAAGACCAAGTCCAAATAATATTTTTAATTCTTATATATTTCATTTCATAATAAAATGTTTTCTTTTTTTAAAATTTTTGTTTTACTTTTTACTTTTACAGAGTTTTGTTGTTTACAGATATGTATGATCCCAGATTAGTCATATGTATATCCCCCCCATCCCACCCCTCCAGGCCGTCGCACAGTGCCCCTGCAGGATCCCCTTTTCTCACAGCGCAATGACAATAGCTATTTTTTTCACATAAGATAGTATAGGTTTTCATGCTACTTCCTTTATGCCTCCCACCTACTGTTCATTCCCCACAATGTCCATATGTCTACTGTCCATGTCTGTTTTTCCATCGCTTCACTGCATGTGTTATTATTACCATCCTACTAGATTCCATATACATGTGTTAGTATATTGTACTTGTCCTTCTCTCTTTGACTTACTTCACTTTTTACATTTCATAATAAAATATTTCTCAGATAGGCAAACCTTCATAATTTTTAATGATTTTATTTCTTTACCTTTGGCTGTGTTGAATCTTTGTTGCTGCACAGGCTTTTCTCTAGCTGTGGGGAGTGAGGCTGCTCTCTAGTTGTGGTCACAGGTTTCTCATTGCATTGGCTTCTCTTGTTGCAGAGACTGGGCTCTAGTGCATGGGTTTCAGTAGTTGCAGCACATGGGCTCAGTAGTTGGGGCATGCGTGCCTAGTTGCTCTGCGGCATGTGGAATCTTCCTGGATCAGGGATTGAACCCATGTCTCCTGCACTGGCAGGCAGATTCTTTACCAATGAGCCATAGGGAAGCTTAAGAACTATCATAATTTATACCTTAATGAATAACTAAATAATATACCATCAAGATGTTATGTTTTAATGATACATTGAATCAAAACAACAGTTAAGAAAACATTAAAGAAATTTACATCGTGAAACTATTTAGGAGTCATGATTCTTTTAGAGTTTTTAGCACATACTATATTTGTACTACGTTACCTTGAATTTTTTTTTTAAATATTTATTTATTTTGGGGTCATGGGCTTCAGAAAGCAGGCTCAGTATTTCTGGTGCACAGGCTTGGTTCCCCCGGCATGTGGGGATGTTCCCAGACCAGGGATCAAACCAGAGTCCCCTGTATTGCAAGGCAAACTCTTAACCACTAGACCGCCTGGGAAGCCCCGGTTACCTTGAATTTTATGTATTGGTAATTGTTCTGTGTACCTTCTAAGTTTACAAAATAGTTCAGCAGATGGAAGCTCTGTCTTCTTGGAGGAGTTACATGTGTACTAGGTTGGTGCTCCACAAACTTGCCTGATTTTAATAATCACTGTAAACAAATGTTACAAGACACAGATGCTTTTTAGTCCTTCCTATAGTGATCCAACTGTACCTTGGATAACTCTGAAATAAACGTTGGTAAGAATCTTAATCAATTTCTCTCTCTCTCTTTAAACATCATAACCCTCTTCCCCCATATACCTGCTACTGAAGAGATAACCTATATAATTCATTACACATTCAGAATGATTTTTGTGAAAGGCTTATCAATTTGATGTAAGAGAAGAAACTAAGGGCACTTCTATTAATAGAGCATCACATAAGATTTTGTAAAAATATTAGGTCTGTCATTATATTTTAAATCCTATATCATACACTAACAGCTTAAAAATGATTTTGTTGTGGGTATTTCCAGGAGAGTACTACTTTAATATAATTGTAATAAGTCAGCAGAAAGAGGCACCAGGGATCATGTTTTATCAACAAGATTGTGTGAACCATGGCTTCCCACAAGAATATCAAAACAAATTGTTTTTAATGGAAATGGACATATTCAATTGTTACTGAAATGTTTTTTATTTTACAGGTTAAGGTGTATGTTCAAAACAATCTATCCATGAGTGTAACCTGTAGTTACATTGATCAGTTAATATTTACTCATCACTTGTCATAAACGACAGTAGGGGCAGCTCTGAAAATCTGACTGAGTGGAGACAGGCATACATGCATTTGTGACTACATTCCTAAGTGAAGAAGAGATACTGTGCATTGTTTTATGTTATCCATATTTCATTTTCTTTCTCACAGATGATTAAGAGCTGATTATGTACACATATGTAACATAAAAAGCGTATCTTTCATCTGTATTGTTTTTCGTTTTACATATCCATTTTAATGCATGTAAAATGATTTCCCTATCTGTTTCCAAGGGATAAAGCAAATGTGCCAAGTGCTCAGGGAAATGCGTGTGCAACACTTGTGGACAAACTCCCCAAAGCAGTTTGTTGGTCATTCGGTTTGTTATGACTTCATTCATTTCAGCTTGCTTCTTCTAGGCTAGGCTGAGGAAAAATGAGACATTTTTCAGAAAGCTTATAGATTTGCAGCAAAGTGATAACAGTGGTGGGCATACAAATGGTCAGGTCCTTGTAATTTAAAAATCTGCAAATGAACTAGCTCTTGGTGCACTTAAAAAGGAGGTCCTAGAATGTGTGGTGATGAAGAGTATGCTTGTTCACAGTTGGAGCAAAAGATGGTTAGCTCTTCACTAGGTCAGCTTTGTTTTCCCAGGGAGGCTCTATTTCCCAGCCTGCCTTGCAGTTTAGGTGTGGCCTAAACTGTTAGAGTTCTGGCCAATGGAATTGCAGCAGAAGGGCTGGCTCATTCATACTTATGACATAGGATTCTTTCTGCTCTTTCTCTTGCCGCTTAAGAAAGCCTTAGTTTAACTCGAGGCCACAAGTGAAGCATCCTAACAGCTTAAAAATGATTTTGTTGTGGGTATTTCCAGGAGAGTACTACTTTAATATAATTGTAATAAGTCAGCAGAAAGAGGCACCAGGGATCATGTTTTATCAACAAGATTGTGTGAACCATGGCTTCCCACAAGAATATCAAAACAAATTGTTTTTAATGGAAATGGACATATTCAATTGTTACTGAAATGTTTTTTATTTTACAGGTTAAGGTGTATGTTCAAAACAATCTATCCATGAGTGTAACCTGTAGTTACATTGATCAGTTAATATTTACTCATCACTTGTCATAAACGACAGTAGGGGCAGCTCTGAAAATCTGAGTGGAGACAGGCATACATGCATTTGTGACTACATTCCTAAGTGAAGAAGAGATACTGTGCATTGTTTTATGTTATCCATATTTCATTTTCTTTCTCACAGATGATTAAGAGCTGATTATGTACACATATGTAACATAAAAAGCGTATCTTTCATCTGTATTGTTTTTCGTTTTACATATCCATTTTAATGCATGTAAAATGATTTCCCTATCTGTTTCCAAGGGATAAAGCAAATGTGCCAAGTGCTCAGGGAAATGCGTGTGCAACACTTGTGGACAAACTCCCCAAAGCAGTTTGTTGGTCATTCGGTTTGTTATGACTTCATTCATTTCAGCTTGCTTCTTCTAGGCTAGGCTGAGGAAAAATGAGACATTTTTCAGAAAGCTTATAGATTTGCAGCAAAGTGATAACAGTGGTGGGCATACAAATGGTCAGGTCCTTGTAATTTAAAAATCTGCAAATGAACTAGCTCTTGGTGCACTTAAAAAGGAGGTCCTAGAATGTGTGGTGATGAAGAGTATGCTTGTTCACAGTTGGAGCAAAAGATGGTTAGCTCTTCACTAGGTCAGCTTTGTTTTCCCAGGGAGGCTCTATTTCCCAGCCTGCCTTGCAGTTTAGGTGTGGCCTAAACTGTTAGAGTTCTGGCCAATGGAATTGCAGCAGAAGGGCTGGCTCATTCATACTTATGACATAGGATTCTTTCTGCTCTTTCTCTTGCCGCTTAAGAAAGCCTTAGTTTAACTCTGACGAGGCCACAAGGTGAAAGCATCCTAAGTTCTCAAATTATCATTTGGAGGAGAGGGATTTTATGAGTTATAAACAAATGTATATTGTTAAGTCTCAGAAATTTTGTAGTTCATCTGATACAGCAGTTAGTACCATCAGTCAAGGATTTTACTTCTCAGCCTATAGAAAGCCGGAAATGGTTCTCTTTCCTTGGCCTCTTTGATGATATTTGCTGGATAAGACCTAGCAAGTTCTTTAGCATTCTGCTTTGGAAAAGTCTTCCTAACCTCCCCTTTGTTATTGCAGTTGGCTACTAACTAGCTCTCTGCTTCTGTTGGTGCTGTACTCTACAGTTTATTATCACAGCAGAAATCAGCGGGATCTCATGATCATTCTTCTCAAGTCTCTCCAAGCTCTCCATTTATTTCAGAGAAAAAGTTAAAATCTTTTCAATGACCTACAAGTTCATTTTCCATCTGCTGCCTCTCCTCATCACTTCTCTGTATTTCTCTCCTAACATTCTCCCTTTCCCTTTCTCTGTTCCAGCCTCACAGATTCCCCTGCTCTTCCTTGAGCAGGCCAGGCATGCTCTTGCCCCAGAGCTTCTGTGTTTGTTTCCTCTGCCTAGAATGCTATTTTCCAGAACGCTCTGGTGGTTTGCTCTTTGCTCGGAAAGGCTTTTTCTGAGCATGCTATTTAAAACGATCTCTACTTACTCCCCAACCCCTTCCCTCTTATTATTTTCCTCCGTAGCAAGTAGTACCTTCTAACATACTAAACACATTTTCTTTTTAACGTTGTTCCCCGCCACGCCTCTATTAAAATGAAGGCTCCATGAGAAAGGATTTTTGACTTTTTGTTAAATTGCCAGCCTAGTTGGCAAGTAATAAATAATAGACACATCTTTGTTCAATGACTAAATGCTCTTAAATAGGTAAGTGTCCTGTGCCAGAGGATCACTAAAGGGAAACATCTAATTTCCACTGGGATCTGGCAGGGAAAATTCTCCTGGAGAAACACATTCTTCTTTCAGGACAGGGAACTGATGCAGTTGCTAAGAGTATGAGTCAGTGGTCACTTTTTAGTCCTCGTCTTAACTGACCTGTCAACATCACTTGACACAGTCTTCCTGAAGTGCTGTCTTCACTTGCCTTCTGGGGTATACCACGCCTGCCTGGCTGCTCTCCGACTTCTCTGGCCATCCCTTCTCAGACTCTTCAGCAGGTGCCCTCCATCTATTGTACTAAGTGTTGGAATGCCTAGGCTTCAGTCCTGGTCCTCTTCTCATCTTTCTGCCCTCATTCCTCAGGGGATCTGAACTAATCTCAGGGCTCAATATGCTGTTTGTAGACTCATGCCTGCCCAACGCATACTTCTAAATTGGTATCTCTTCCCTGAACTCCAGATCTGTGTATCAGGAGCCTACTGGGCCTCTCCTCTTGGATGTCTGATTAAGTATCTCAAATTTAAATGTCCACAATAGAGCCAATGCTATTTCCTGCTTGGCTTATGTTCCTCATCTCATTTAATGGCGGCTCACTTAATGGCAGCTCATTTAATGGCGGTTGCTAAGGCCAGAAGTCTCGGAGTTATCTTTGATCCTCCCCTTCTCTGCCAATTCCCCTTTTACAACATAACCAGAACTACTTCTTACCATCCTCACTGCCAGCACCCTGGGACTGTCTGGATTCCACTCGCCTCTTAACTGGTGTCTTTGCTTCTCTTAGTTGTGCATCTTCAAGTCCATCCCCAACTGACACCAGAGTGGTCCTATTAAAACCCAACTCAAACCACATCTCTCTTCTGCTCAAAACCTTCCAGGCGTTTCTCTTATCTCCTCAGGTAGCTGCAAGACTCCCCTTCACCCGACATCATCTCTAGTCACTGTTCCCCTTGGTACTCTTCTCCACTGGCTGTCTTGCTGATCCCTGGCTATTCTGGGTATGCTCTTGCTTCAGAGCCTTTGTACTTGACAATCTTTCTCTGGAATGTTCTTTCTCTAGATGTCTGCTTAGTAGCTCTCTCACTTGCTTCAGTCATTACTCAAAATTCATCTTTTTTAAAAAAAAATTCATCTTTTTCAGTGAGGATTTTCTTGGCTGCCCTACCTAAAATTTTAATGTGGTCTCCTGCCTCCACTTCTCATTCCCATTCTCTTTTTTGCCTCCTTCACAGTTTTCCATAGTTTATCTTATTTTCATATTTACCTTATTTATTGTCTTTTCCTCCACTTCAGTATGAGACCGTAACTCTCACCTTTTAAAAGGTGCATCTGTCTCCTTCATGTCTTCAGTCACAATTTTAAGGTCATGCCAGTCAATACCAACTCACAATGGAAATGTCTGAGCATAGCAAAGGATTTGGTCTGTTTTGTTCATTTGGCACATAGTTGGCATTCACCTTGTCATAATGAATAGATCAAGAATTAATTAGAGCTGGTAAAACTCTTTCCCTAACAAGTAGGTGTTCTTCTAACCTCAGGAAGAGTTAAAATTTTAAATAATTCTAAAAGAGGTCAGACTCACAGTATGGATACTTTCATGTTAAATGCAGAAATAAGTTAGTAATCAGTAATAATAATTACAGATAATATGGAAATACTAAATATCTATAATCATGATATATACTGATTAGTAATTACAGACAACATGGGTACTTAGGGCTTACAATTTTAGTATTTAGGAGAATCAGTCATATTAAGGAATATGAGAGATTAGGTTTATGATTCCATTTTGAGTTTTATAATTGGGTTCAGACTCATGATTTAAAGATTAGAGATGTAAAAAATTTTTAAATCTTAATAATTAGTACTGAATGCTTGAAATGAAAATTTAGATTTTATTGTATTAGTAAATTTAACTTACTGAATTTGTAAGAAATGTTTAAATTATTGAAAGTTTGGCATGTTCATTTGTTTGGTAAGACATCTGAAGTGTTTAAAAATATCAATTATTAAAACTATCAATGAAGCTTCAGGGAGTTAGAATAGGTTTGTGAACAGAACTTACGGTTTAAGAGAAGTTGACTTCTACAATGAGATACTACTCCAATCTACTAATACAGCTATAATAAAAAAAGGCACACAATAACAAATGTTGGCAAGAATGTAGAAACAGGGCTTCCCCTGGTGGTCCAGTGGATAGGGACACTGCCTTGCAGTGCAAGGGGCGCCGGTTCGATCCCTGGCCTGGGAAGATCCCACGTGCTGCGGAGCGGCTGGACTGATGTGTCCAATCATCGAGCAAGCTCTGGAGCGCATGCACCCAGAGCCGGTGTTCTGCGACAACAGAGGCCACTTCAATGGGAGGCCCACATGGGCCAAAGAAAAGATGGATGTTCAGTATGAGACCGTAACTCTCACCTTTTAAAAGGTGCATCTGTCTCCTTCATGTCTTCAGTCACAATTTTAAGGTCATGCCAGTCAATACCAACTCACAATGGAAATGTCTGAGCATAGCAAAGGATTTGGTCTGTTTTGTTCATTTGGCACATAGTTGGCATTCACCTTGTCATAATGAATAGATCAAGAATTAATTAGAGCTGGTAAAACTCTTTCCCTAACAAGTAGGTGTTCTTCTAACCTCAGGAAGAGTTAAAATTTTAAATAATTCTAAAAGAGGTCAGACTCACAGTATGGATACTTTCATGTTAAATGCAGAAATAAGTTAGTAATCAGTAATAATAATTACAGATAATATGGAAATACTAAATATCTATAATCATGATATATACTGATTAGTAATTACAGACAACATGGGTACTTAGGGCTTACAATTTTAGTATTTAGGAGAATCAGTCATATTAAGGAATATGAGAGATTAGGTTTATGATTCCATTTTGAGTTTTATAATTGGGTTCAGACTCATGATTTAAAGATTAGAGATGTAAAAAATTTTTAAATCTTAATAATTAGTACTGAATGCTTGAAATGAAAATTTAGATTTTATTGTATTAGTAAATTTAACTTACTGAATTTGTAAGAAATGTTTAAATTATTGAAAGTTTGGCATGTTCATTTGTTTGGTAAGACATCTGAAGTGTTTAAAAATATCAATTATTAAAACTATCAATGAAGCTTCAGGGAGTTAGAATAGGTTTGTGAACAGAACTTACGGTTTAAGAGAAGTTGACTTCTACAATGAGATACTACTCCAATCTACTAATACAGCTATAATAAAAAAAGGCACACAATAACAAATGTTGGCAAGAATGTAGAAACAGGGCTTCCCCTGGTGGTCCAGTGGATAGGGACACTGCCTTGCAGTGCAAGGGGCGCCGGTTCGATCCCTGGCCTGGGAAGATCCCACGTGCTGCGGAGCGGCTGGACTGATGTGTCCAATCATCGAGCCGAAGCTCTGGAGCGCATGCACCCAGAGCCGGTGTTCTGCGACAACAGAGGCCACTTCAATGGGAGGCCCACATGGGCCAAAGAAAAAGATGGATGAAAAATAGATAAAATGAAGGACCAATAGAAGTGGCCTGCCTGCTCCGTCCCTCCCCAACCTGGCCCCCCTCCCAAAAAAGCTTGCAACAGAAATTGTATGCTGAAAAGAAACTAACATTTGCAAATATACGTTTAATCACATTTAATATTTCTTAGCATTTCTTAGGAGTGATGGATTTACAGTACACAGTAGCATGAAAAGGTCAAATCATTTATAGTTTTTTACCCCTTCCGGCCAATAAAAATAGATGCAAAATATAAATACCATCCAAGTAGCTATATTCGTTTGTGGTGTCCAGAAGGCTTTAAGTGTTTGAATAGCTTTTGAACACTTTGTCAGTAATAGGAATATCAGGACATTATTATTGTGTGTTGAGTGAAGTGAGTAAACAGGGTCTCAGGCTTTAGCTAGTCAGAGCTACTATTGGATTTGTTTTTCAAAACTTAAGTCCATACTGAACTCAAGGTTTCATAAAGATCCCTTAATTTTGTTCAAGTATTGAGATTCACATGGTAATAAGTCTCCAGCAGCTCTCTAAAGTACCCAGGGAAGACCTATGATAGGTATTGATCTATGATAAGGTCAATAGCAACCTTAAGAATAGGATCCTTTGCCATTGCATGAGAAGAAAGACTACAAGATTAATGCAATATCCAAGTTGTTAACTAATAACACAAAATCTCATACACAGTAAATTTTAAAAAATAGCATAATCAATTAAGCATTTTGTCATTTGCAGATTATGAGTGGAATTGTTTTGGACTTAAATGCTTGCTAATGGTGGTGTTACTAATAAATTATATATAATTATAATATATATGGCATATATATTAATATACACATATGGCATCTTCTATTTGCCAAACAGTATTCTAAGTACTGCAGATACAGCAGTAACTGTAACAGACAAAATCCCTGCCCTCATAGGCTACACATTCTAGAAGAGAGATAAGGATAAAATAAATAAGGAGGCAATAATAAATAATAATAAATGAGGTAATAATAAATGAGGAGGTAAAATTTACGAGAATTTGACAAGAGCTCAGAGCTCCAAAATCATGAGATTTTCAGTAACAAGGGTTCTATTGGCTGAACAATTATTATATGTAAGAAGTTTATTTCATTTATCCTTACAACTCTTTATGGTATATTTTATTCCCTTTCCACAAATGAAACTAGTTCAGGGAGGCTAACTTGCTAAATCAAACGGTGGTTGCATAATAATTTGGATGGGAACTTCACAAGGTTTAGTTCAGTCAAAATAGCATGCTTATTTCAGTAAAATTTAAGCATTTAGTGTACAATAATTCAGGAGTCTTTTAGGAAGACATTCCACCTTTACCTTCAACGAACTTCAATTACTCTTGAATATAAAGCTCTATTTTGTGTTTACTTTGGCAGCACATATACTATAAATCTCTATTGATGTTATTCACACAGCGAATACCGTATTATTTTAAAATTTTTTGGCCACACCAAGCAGTCTGTGAAATTTTAGTTCCTGGACCAGGGATTTAAGTTCTAATCACTGCACTGCCAGGGGATTCCCAAAGTAACACACACACACACATATTTATTGGCCACACAACTTGTGAGATCTTAGTTTTCCAATCAGGGATTGAATTGGGTCCTCAGCAGTCAAAGTGCAGAGTCTTAACCACTGGATCTCCAGGGATTTCACGAATACCATTTTCAAATGCTTCCTAAATATTACAGCATGTGATTCCGGAGCAGGAATGAATTTAACAATTTTCCACTCCCGTTTTCTGTTTCTTCTTTTTTTAAACCAATGGAAAAAAAAAAAGTATTCAAATTTCACGTTTACTTGGTAGTAAAACTAAGAGGAAGACTCAAGTTTTCTGATTCCAAGTCTACTGTTTATTATTTCTTTATGAAACCAGTATAATTTGAAAATAAACTTACCATTCTTTAATGTTCATAGTCATACCACTGTATTACTTTTAATTCATTTTTCTGCTTGTTGAAACTCAATTTTTTCACACATAATTTATATAAAAACATTATGACAGTACAATAAAAGTTAATAACTCAGTTTAAAGACTTACTTCTTCATTTTCACACAACATTAATAGCACCTGGGCATAGATGATACAGATTCACACAACAGTGGAAGATGCCACTCTACAGGTGAAGAAAAGCTGGAGAATACAGCCGAGCCACCCGGGAGGTGGCAGCTCTCTTGCTCTTACTGATGCTAAGTCCTGCGGTAAGAATCAGACAAGAGAGAAGTGGCTTGCTCCAGTCAGTCTGGTGCCCCATTCAGACATTTGTTATCTGCAAGGGTTGACCACCAATGCCTAGGGGACAAACTAGGCACAAGGTTACAGATCCTATGCAATAACCACTAACAGACTGTCAGGGCATAAAAAATATGAAGAGCTTGAGGAACTTTGTATTTATACATTAACTTATACTTTTAGCGATAAAACAACAAACCACATTAAGACAGCGACCTTTATTCAGTCCAAGGCAAGGGACCGCATAGATTGAGAGAACTGTATTAACTCACGAACGTGGAGTTTAGGAGTACTCTCTTAAGGATGTCAGTTGCTCAGTCATGTCCGACTCTTCCTGACCCCATGAACGGTAGCCCACCAGGCTCCTGTGTCAATCGAATTCTCCAGGCAAGAATACTGGAGTGGGCTACCGTTTCCTTCTCCAGGGGATCTTCTCGACCCAGGGATCCAACACATGTCTCTTGCACTGCAGGAGGGTTCTTTCTCATCTGAACCATGATCATTTGTCAGGGTGATACAGGGCATTTGTAGATTCCACCCACAGAGAATTAGAAACGTCACAATGCAGTTGTCTTTTATTATTTCCCTGGGTTTTTTTTTTTTTTTCTATTTTCTAATTGTCCAATTTTTTAAAAAGCAGAAAATAAAGAACCAGATGGCAGCAAAAGAACTATGCTGTCTGTATTACTGGATGCTGCTGATCTTCCAGTAAGATAGAAAAACTCGCCTTCCCAGAAATTACTCGTAATACAAAATTCTCAGCAACAGGGTTTAGTACAGCGATCTAGGCCATGATCCTTTCTAGAGCATAGAAGGATTTGACTAATACGAGAAGGACTGTATGTATTTTTTGCAAAGAGAAGCCATATTTATAACTGAACTGTTTGTCCCTTAAATGTAATATTTTTTCCAGAGCTAAAACAGAAAAAAACAACCCTATCCTAGCAAGGGATTTAACTTGCAGATGTCTAAAACCTTCACCACAATACAAAGTGATTATTTTCCTTTCTGTAATTAGCTTTCCCTGCTATAGTTTTTGAAAGGAAAAATCTCAAGCATGCCAGGCTTCGTGCCAATTTCATTTCTGACATGGTCTGAGTGATTTTAAGTTTCCTGTTAGTACCATCAGGGACAAATTTGTTATCTGCAAGGGTTGACCACCAATGCCTAGGGGACAAACTAGGCACAAGGTTACAGATCCTATGCAATAACCACTAACAGACTGTCAGGGCATAAAAAATATGAAGAGCTTGAGGAACTTTGTATTTATACATTAACTTATACTTTTAGCGATAAAACAACAAACCACATTAAGACAGCGACCTTTATTCAGTCCAAGGCAAGGGACCGCATAGATTGAGAGAACTGTATTAACTCACGAACGTGGAGTTTAGGAGTACTCTCTTAAGGATGTCAGTTGCTCAGTCATGTCCGACTCTTCCTGACCCCATGAACGGTAGCCCACCAGGCTCCTGTGTCAATCGAATTCTCCAGGCAAGAATACTGGAGTGGGCTACCGTTTCCTTCTCCAGGGGATCTTCTCGACCCAGGGATCCAACACATGTCTCTTGCACTGCAGGAGGGTTCTTTCTCATCTGAACCATGATCATTTGTCAGGGTGATACAGGGCATTTGTAGATTCCACCCACAGAGAATTAGAAACGTCACAATGCAGTTGTCTTTTATTATTTCCCTGGGTTTTTTTTTTTTTTTCTATTTTCTAATTGTCCAATTTTTTAAAAAGCAGAAAATAAAGAACCAGATGGCAGCAAAAGAACTATGCTGTCTGTATTACTGGATGCTGCTGATCTTCCAGTAAGATAGAAAAACTCGCCTTCCCAGAAATTACTCGTAATACAAAATTCTCAGCAACAGGGTTTAGTACAGCGATCTAGGCCATGATCCTTTCTAGAGCATAGAAGGATTTGACTAATACGAGAAGGACTGTATGTATTTTTTGCAAAGAGAAGCCATATTTATAACTGAACTGTTTGTCCCTTAAATGTAATATTTTTTCCAGAGCTAAAACAGAAAAAAACAACCCTATCCTAGCAAGGGATTTAACTTGCAGATGTCTAAAACCTTCACCACAATACAAAGTGATTATTTTCCTTTCTGTAATTAGCTTTCCCTGCTATAGTTTTTGAAAGGAAAAATCTCAAGCATGCCAGGCTTCGTGCCAATTTCATTTCTGACATGGTCTGAGTGATTTTAAGTTTCCTGTTCTAACGATACTTAAGAGTTTTAAAATTCAGGTTCAGTAAATAGGATGTGGATATAGAGAAAAAACTACATTGACAAAAAGAAAATTTATCAATGTTTATAAAAACTGTAACTTGCAGAAATCTCTTTCTCTTTTTAAATCTTCTGTAGCTAATCATGTTTATAGAAACAACCAAGTATTAGGATATGACTGAATAACGAGGAACTATTTGAGTTAGGACTATGCAGCCATTAGGTTTAGTACTTAATAACTTTTCTTTGAAAAGATTAGTTTGTTGAGACAAACTTTTTTCTATTATTGTCTCATGGAGACTTTAAATCACAGAGCGACAGGGTTCTGGTTTCTTGGGTTTCATCAACCGTAAGCTCCGAACGCCTTGGTGTCCTTTACTGGAATCCTCACTTTGAAGCTATTCTTACCTGTTAATACAACTGCTATAGTTTAAGGGTTTGCCATCAGAGCTTTGTTTAAAGGTTTTTATCGACTTGAAATGGAGATTTTTAATATAAACTGCAGAGAAAGAATGCTTCAGTTGAAGTATTTTTTCAACACTATCTAAGTGGAGTTGAAGTTTGCTAAAGATACGATCATGTCTATGTGTATATATATAATATCTATATGCATGTATGTATGTATGTATGTGTGTGTGTGTCTGTCTGTATCCTAGGAGGAGAAAGTGGCAACCCACTCCAGTATTCTTGCCCGGAGAATCCCATGGACCAAGGAGCCTGGTGGGTTACAGTCCATAGGGTTGCACAGAGTCAGACACAATTGAGACACTAAACAACATTATATATATCATTTAGTAGGCTCAGCAGTTATTCTATTGGCAATATGACATAATACATTAGTAAAGTATATGTAAGGTTAGTGGGATTGTGTGTAACCAAAGACAAAGAGTGGTTGTGGTGGTCATGGTGTGAGACACAAGCTGAGAGTAGGAGAAAGCCTTGGGAACTAGGTGGTCCTCTTCCCACAGCATTGAAGGATTTGACTTACACAAGGCAAATGGCTCCTGGGAAAGCAATAGGGTCTCCACAGATATTTATAACACAGATAGAAGTCACCTCTACTAGATTTCTCTCTAGGCACAGGAGTGTGAGGTGTACTTTTTGGAAGAGAACAAGGAATAGTACAGGCTAAGCGACAGTAAGCTCAGAAATATAATGGGTTCCCTAATATCGAAGGAAGGAAAGCAAGAATGTCTCACATCCAGTTTGTGCCTTAGGAGAGGCAACCCCTGTGTGCTGATGGTGCTGTGGTTTCACTGCCAGGAAGAAGTCACCTCCAATGGTGAGGCCGTAGACTAGATGTCCTTTGAGATGTGGAGCTGGGTTATCCTTTCCCAGAGGATATCACTTGGGGTGATGTGAGTCTCACATCTGTCATGTTTGGTTGAAACTATGTCTTATTTAGAGAATTGGGGCCTTTAGATGTAAATTCATGAAAGCACACAGACCAGTGGCAACAAGACCGACAGTCAACAGGAAAAATGTGCAGCTACATTGACAGGGCTTTTGATTCTGGTGGAAGCTCAGGCTCTAACGGGTTCCCTATCAGATGAACAGCTCCCTGGTATATGGACAGTTTGGTTAATGGATCCTGTGATGTGGCTTCCAGTCCTTCTGGGATGTGGGAATGATAAAACATTTATAAAATATGGGAAGACATTATAAAAAAGGCCCTCATATATAATGAGTCTTTGTATACATGGAGGCAATGCATATCCCCTTTAAATGTAAGGCGGATGGGAAAACTTTAAAGTTGATGGGAAGTGTAAATTGGCCAAGGGGCCTTGAATTAAGAGAAATTAAGGCCTAGAGCAAGAAACAGACACATTTAGGGGTCTCTTTACCTGACTGGAACTCGAAAAGGAGCTGTGTGAGACCATTATCTCTCTTAATTAAACTGGTTATTTGATACCTTTGAAAAATGTGAACGTTCTATTGAATACCTTTTCCAAGAGATTAGTACTGTCGATGTTACAGAGAAGTAAAATGTGTCTCCTGGTTATTATCAGTTATCTCTGTAACTCTGATAGTATGCAGTAGATTATATTGTGCACTATGGCCTTAATAATGTATGGCCTTAATAAATATTATTTAGAGACGTGTGTTTGTGATTTGTATTTTGGATATCTATGAGGCTCTAGTCTCAGCTTTACTTGTTTTTTTAATCTGTTGAAGGGCAATTTGTTAATTCCAACTGATTCCGAGCAGCCAAGTGGTCTAGGGGAGGGGTGTCATTCTCCAGCACCACTGCATTTAGCAAGGGACTGAGGACGGGGACGCCACCTCTTCCTGCAGGTGGAATGTGCCAGAGAACTCAGGTTTGGCTCCATGCTGTATAAAGAGGTTTTAGTATCTGGGCCAAATTTCTGGTACATTGTTTCTATAAGCCAATGTTTAACAAGCAATTGGGTGGGAAGGTCACAGGTCCAGGGACTGTGAAAGCTTCTATTGGGAGCTCAGCATGCATTTCATTTATTTTTCTAATGAAGCATATAGCAAGAAGCTAAGAGGTATAGTTTCTTGTATCCAGAAGTCCTTGGTTAACTTATGGCTATCTTAAATGGTCTAGAGATTCCAGGAGGTACGACAAGAGGTTCCCAAAATTTCCTAGTGAAAGAGTCCTTCAGGGCACTAATAAGAGTACCTGTAGATTTTAATTCAAAATATTAATAAAACCTGTAAATAAAGACTATGTTGCCATTGTGCTTAGCTGCTCAGTCTGACTCTTTGCAACTCCATGGACATGGACTGCAGACCCCCAGGTTCCTCTGTCCATGAGGATTCTCCAGGCAAAATATTGGCAGAGGGCAGCCATGCCCTCCTCCAGGGTATCTTCCCCCCGGATGGGAAAACTTTAAAGTTGATGGAAGTGTAAATTGGCCAAGGGGCCTTGAATTAAGAGAAATTAAGGCCTAGAGCAAGAAACAGACACATTTAGGGGTCTCTTTACCTGACTGGAACTCGAAAAGGAGCTGTGTGAGACCATTATCTCTCTTAATTAAACTGGTTATTTGATACCTTTGAAAAATGTGAACGTTCTATTGAATACCTTTTCCAAGAGATTAGTACTGTCGATGTTACAGAGAAGTAAAATGTGTCTCCTGGTTATTATCAGTTATCTCTGTAACTCTGATAGTATGCAGTAGATTATATTGTGCACTATGGCCTTAATAATGTATGGCCTTAATAAATATTATTTAGAGACGTGTGTTTGTGATTTGTATTTTGGATATCTATGAGGCTCTAGTCTCAGCTTTACTTGTTTTTTTAATCTGTTGAAGGGCAATTTGTTAATTCCAACTGATTCCGAGCAGCCAAGTGGTCTAGGGGAGGGGTGTCATTCTCCAGCACCACTGCATTTAGCAAGGGACTGAGGACGGGGACGCCACCTCTTCCTGCAGGTGGAATGTGCCAGAGAACTCAGGTTTGGCTCCATGCTGTATAAAGAGGTTTTAGTATCTGGGCCAAATTTCTGGTACATTGTTTCTATAAGCCAATGTTTAACAAGCAATTGGGTGGGAAGGTCACAGGTCCAGGGACTGTGAAAGCTTCTATTGGGAGCTCAGCATGCATTTCATTTATTTTTCTAATGAAGCATATAGCAAGAAGCTAAGAGGTATAGTTTCTTGTATCCAGAAGTCCTTGGTTAACTTATGGCTATCTTAAATGGTCTAGAGATTCCAGGAGGTACGACAAGAGGTTCCCAAAATTTCCTAGTGAAAGAGTCCTTCAGGGCACTAATAAGAGTACCTGTAGATTTTAATTCAAAATATTAATAAAACCTGTAAATAAAGACTATGTTGCCATTGTGCTTAGCTGCTCAGTCTGACTCTTTGCAACTCCATGGACATGGACTGCAGACCCCCAGGTTCCTCTGTCCATGAGGATTCTCCAGGCAAAAATATTGGCAGAGGGCAGCCATGCCCTCCTCCAGGGTATCTTCCCAACCCAGGAGTTGAACCCAGGTCTCCTGCTTTGTAGGTGGATTCTTTGCCATCTGGGCCACCAGGGAACCCCTTGTTGCCATTAGAACCCCAAAAGATGCTTATACCTTAAATGGATATCAAATGAGTCTCCTGGAGGATGTCATTAATGCGACATTATACCTGTGCTCCTGGAAGAAGGTGGATGCAGTTGGGATCTTGTCTGTCAAGGCTGTGTGTGATGGCAAAGTTGCTGAGGTACCCAATAGACAGTCTGGAAAAAGGGTACTGTGTCTCTCTGAAGTAAAGGCAAACAGCAGTTAGAGGATGCGGAAACAGACACTAAACAGAACATGTTAGCCAAATGTACAGGGGCAAAATATTTACCAGTTGTTGACTGAATAGAATCAGGAGTTTCAGTAATACTGGCTATTCAAAACTACAATGAGGTACCACCTCATGCTGATCAGAATGACAGTCATTAAAAATAAATATTCTAGGGCTTCCCTGGTGGTCCAGTGGGTAAGGACACCACGTTGCAGTGCAAGGGGCGCAGGTGTGATCCCTGGCCTGGGAAGATCCCACGTGCCACACAGCGGCTGGACCAATGTGTCCAACTACTGAGCCAGTGCTCTGGAGCGCATGTGCCCAAAGCCGGTGCTCTGCAACGAGAGAGGCCACTGCAATGCGAGGCCCACACAGGCCAAAGAACAAAGATGAAACAAATTAAAGACCAATAGAAGTGGTCTGAAAGCTTTAAGCAGTGTTTTTATTTTCTAATGAAGCATATAGCAAGAAGCTAAGAGGTACTTGTATCCAGAAGTCCTTGGTTAACTTATGGCTATCTTAAATGGTCTAGAGATTCCAGGAGGTACGACAAGAGGTTCCCAAAATTTCCTAGTGAAAGAGTCCTTCAGGGCACTAATAAGAGTACCTGTAGATTTTAATTCAAAATATTAATAAAACCTGTAAATAAAGACTATGTTGCCATTGTGCTTAGCTGCTCAGTCTGACTCTTTGCAACTCCATGGACATGGACTGCAGACCCCCAGGTTCCTCTGTCCATGAGGATTCTCCAGGCAAAAATATTGGCAGAGGGCAGCCATGCCCTCCTCCAGGGTATCTTCCCAACCCAGGAGTTGAACCCAGGTCTCCTGCTTTGTAGGTGGATTCTTTGCCATCTGGGCCACCAGGGAACCCCTTGTTGCCATTAGAACCCCCAAAAGATGCTTATACCTTAAATGGATATCAAATGAGTCTCCTGGAGGATGTCATTAATGCGACATTATACCTGTGCTCCTGGAAGAAGGTGGATGCAGTTGGGATCTTGTCTGTCAAGGCTGTGTGTGATGGCAAAGTTGCTGAGGTACCCAATAGACAGTCTGGAAAAAGGGTACTGTGTCTCTCTGAAGTAAAGGCAAACAGCAGTTAGAGGATGCGGAAACAGACACTAAACAGAACATGTTAGCCAAATGTACAGGGGCAAAATATTTACCAGTTGTTGACTGAATAGAATCAGGAGTTTCAGTAATACTGGCTATTCAAAACTACAATGAGGTACCACCTCATGCTGATCAGAATGACAGTCATTAAAAATAAATATTCTAGGGCTTCCCTGGTGGTCCAGTGGGTAAGGACACCACGTTGCAGTGCAAGGGGCGCAGGTGTGATCCCTGGCCTGGGAAGATCCCACGTGCCACACAGCGGCTGGACCAATGTGTCCAACTACTGAGCCAGTGCTCTGGAGCGCATGTGCCCAAAGCCGGTGCTCTGCAACGAGAGAGGCCACTGCAATGCGAGGCCCACACAGGCCAAAGAACAAAGATGAAACAAATTAAAGACCAATAGAAGTGGTCAAAATAAATATAAATAAATAATCTACAAATAAATGCTGGAGAGGGTGCAGAGAAAAGGGAATCCTCCTACCCTGTTGGTATGTATGTAAACTGGTGCAGACATAAAAGTATGGAGTTTCCTCAAAAAACTAAAAATAGAGTTGTCGTATGATCCAGCAATTCCACTCCCAGACATATTTCCAGACAAAAGTATAATTAGGAAAGACGCATGCACCCCTATGTTCACAGCAGCACTATTTACAACAACCAACAGAAACAACCTTATCAACAGATGAGTGGATAAAAATGTGGAATGTATATACATACACACACACACACACACTATGGAGTATTACTAAGTCATTAAAAAGAATAAAATGCCACTCACAGCAACATAGATGGACACAGAGATTATCATAGTAAGTGAAGTTATGGTAAATAACATATGATATCACTTATATGTGAAATGTAAAGTACGACACAAATGAATGAATCTACAAAATAGAAGGGCTTCCCGAGTGGTGCTAGTGATAAAGAACACACCGTCAATGCAGGAGATGTAAAAGATGCAGGTAGATTCCCTGGAAGAGGGCGTGACAATCCATTCCAGTATTCCTGTCTGGAGAATCTCATGGACAGAGGAGCCTGCTGGGCTACAGTCCGTACGGTAGCAAAGAGCTGGACACGACTGCAGAAACTTAACACACATGCACTCACAAAACAACACACTCACAGAGTACAGACTTGTGGTTGTCAAAGGGGAGGGCTGGGGGAAGGAAGGGAGACGTTTGGGATTAGTATATGCAAACTATTATATATAGGATGGATAAAATACAGGTCCTATTGGATGGTACAGGGAACTATATTCAACATCCTGTGATAAACCATAGTGGACAAGAACATGAAAAAGTATACATATATGTGTGTGTATGTGTGTATATATATATATACATGTATAACTGAAACACTTTACTGTTACAGTGTAGGTTAATATAACATTATAAATCAACTATATTTCAATAAAACTTAAAAGTAATAATATTGGATATTGAGTGTGGGGGCCCCAATGGACGGGACATCATTAATATTGTAGTGATCCCTTACAAGGTGCCATTTTAATCTTCTTGTTATATAAACTCTTTAGTATATCCACTTAGGATATAAATTTTGGATTTCCAATTGGGTCAAATTATAAAACTGTTTAAATATATTTATGTATGTATTATTCAATTACCTTTTATTTTTTCCCCATTTTTGCTTTAAAATTAGTAAGTAATTTAGAACTAGCATGTCTGCTAGTCTGGTATTTGCTTAGTACCTAAGATTTAAGAAGTTCCTGCTTGTTTTCCCCCTGGGCTTGTAGCTACCTAAAGTGGTAGTGAGTTTTTCTATTCCCTTCCTTTTTCAAAAGGTTTTTGCACTTTGAAGGTGCAGTCTTTACTTTCTTTTTCTGGCTAAGAGGAAACGCGGGAGACTGACAGGGTTAGGGTGCTTCTAGGCAACTTATCCCTGGGATTGGCCCTGTCCATGGAATGATCAGTCCCTTTCTCACACTTCCGTCTTTTTAAACACCTACAGAATGGCTTGTATCTCTAGCTGACTAAAACTTTTCCATTTATTCCTTTTCAGTGTTTACCTGCTAAGCTCCTATTGGTCCCTAGTGGTCTCTCTGTGAGCAGCACCCCTCTTTCGTCACTAGTGTGTCCTCGTCAACCTTAGAGGGGCTAGGGTCTACGTCTAGGAAAGCCATGCTGGCATCAGCTTTCTCTTCTACATTTGCTTTGAGTATGAGACTCTGCATGTTGGCAAGTAGCAGCCTGTATGAGAGTCTATGTACATGGATCAAGTGCTTTGCACTTTTAAAATTAATTGGATCAACACTTCAGGGTTTTTTGGCGGGGCATGTTGGAATCCAGGTACTCCTTTCTCCTTCCTCTCTTCTTTCATTAGACATTGAGCCACAGGTCTCTGGGCGTGGGGCCTCTTACCTCTACTAGGTTGGGGACTGAGTTGCTCATGACAGCAGTAAGCAGAGAAGCTTGTGACTTGAATGATAATGTCTGTGGGGAGTCATGATCTCCTGAGAAGGCCCTCACCACACCCTCCCCCAAAAAATATTGGATATTGAGTGGGGCCCCAATGGACGGGACATCATTAATATTGTAGTGATCCCTTACAAGGTGCCATTTTAATCTTCTTGTTATATAAACTCTTTAGTATATCCACTTAGGATATAAATTTTGGATTTCCAATTGGGTCAAATTATAAAACTGTTTAAATATATTTATGTATGTATTATTCAATTACCTTTATTTTTTCCCCATTTTTGCTTTAAAATTAGTAAGTAATTTAGAACTAGCATGTCTGCTAGTCTGGTATTTGCTTAGTACCTAAGATTTAAGAAGTTCCTGCTTGTTTTCCCCCTGGGCTTGTAGCTACCTAAAGTGGTAGTGAGTTTTTCTATTCCCTTCCTTTTTCAAAAGGTTTTTGCACTTTGAAGGTGCAGTCTTTACTTTCTTTTTCTGGCTAAGAGGAAACGCGGGAGACTGACAGGGTTAGGGTGCTTCTAGGCAACTTATCCCTGGGATTGGCCCTGTCCATGGAATGATCAGTCCCTTTCTCACACTTCCGTCTTTTTAAACACCTACAGAATGGCTTGTATCTCTAGCTGACTAAAACTTTTCCATTTATTCCTTTTCAGTGTTTACCTGCTAAGCTCCTATTGGTCCCTAGTGGTCTCTCTGTGAGCAGCACCCCTCTTTCGTCACTAGTGTGTCCTCGTCAACCTTAGAGGGGCTAGGGTCTACGTCTAGGAAAGCCATGCTGGCATCAGCTTTCTCTTCTACATTTGCTTTGAGTATGAGACTCTGCATGTTGGCAAGTAGCAGCCTGTATGAGAGTCTATGTACATGGATCAAGTGCTTTGCACTTTTAAAATTAATTGGATCAACACTTCAGGGTTTTTTGGCGGGGCATGTTGGAATCCAGGTACTCCTTTCTCCTTCCTCTCTTCTTTCATTAGACATTGAGCCACAGGTCTCTGGGCGTGGGGCCTCTTACCCTCTACTAGGTTGGGGACTGAGTTGCTCATGACAGCAGTAAGCAGAGAAGCTTGTGACTTGAATGATAATGTCTGTGGGGAGTCATGATCTCCTGAGAAGGCCCTCACCACACCCTCAAGAGGCCCACAACACCCAAGCGAATGAGTGCTCAGGCGGAGCCATCTCCTACTACTTTGAAGAACAGGCTGAAATTTGACTTCAGAAAAGCTCAGTGGGAAAAAGGGAAATGGTTTATGGATGCCAAGAGGGACACAGAAAGTCACAGACATGAGGTACGAGTGCGGCCTCAGTGCCTGCCTGCACTGTCTGGTCAGTGGATTAGGCTCGTCCTGTGGCACTAGGAGGGTCGTCATTCCTCATCCCCAGTAGATGGATCTTTTCAAAAGGTACCCAGCTATCTACACAGTATTTGCAGTTTGTAGAAAGACTTCTTTTTCCTTAAAATTTAAAAAAAAAAATACAATTTCAACAGCATTTTCAAAGGTTATAAGAATCTCTACCAAGAGGAGAAAAAGTGAGAGTAAAATGGTCAGGGCTTAAGGGGATCGACTATAAAGTAAACATGAGGAAAACATTTGGCCAGAAATGTCTGATAAGAGGTCTAACAGTTATGCACTTAAAAATTCAACAACTGTATACTTGGTATTCAAGCTCAGAAAAACTGCTTGAACTAGTTTCCTCTTGATAAGAATCAGAAAGAAAGGGAATATAAGATTAGGTTCATGATAATCACTTGTGGATTACAACACAAGAAGGGTAGAAGATAAAATAGAAATTTTATGACATTCTGACACTGTTAATCCGCTAAACCCCAATACAAAAAAAAAAAAAAAAAGAAAGAAAGAAATTTTATGATATTTTATGTTTAAACCAGATTTCCCAACAGGATATTCTCTGTTTTGATGAATGTAGTGGGACTTAGTCACATCTTAACCAGATTCATAGAAAAGTAATTCAAGTTGCCATCTGATGTATTAAAAATAAAGGAAACGTGGGATTTCCCCCTCCGTTTAAAACTTCCTGTGATGTACTTTTTTGACTGTGGAAGGCCATGAGTTCAGAAAAATTTAACATAGAGCTAGAAAATGGTTAAATAAATGAAAGCACTGTAAAAACGGAATATATAAAGAAGAATAAACAAACTTTGATGCTAACTTTTCAATGACACTGTTTCATGTAAGTCTCAGTAAACCACCCTTGAAAGTGACAATGAGCAAGGCGGTCGGTCATACAGCCAGCAGGTCAGTGCTGATAACCTCGGCCTGCTCATCCTCTGAGACCCCATCTTATCATTCACACCACCTGCTGTAGTCCCACGGGGGACACCACAAACTGCCTCCTGGTACTGCCATGCCTGCAGCGGCCACAGCAATGGGGGCTAAGAAACCACGTTCTGATTAAACAAACTACATTGAACTTTGTTTTAGGACTTCATGCAAATATTAACCTTATTTTAAAACAAAAGGGAAAACAATTACTCATTGAGCCACTCACTGGACAAATGAAAAAATAAAACAGTCCAGTTGTAAAAGTTTCGATAGAGACAAAAAGGTACTAAGGATGATATTCATCCTTCCTCATCACTGCTGCTCCAGGCATCTTCAAATGCTGGATTTAACCTTGATCTGGTTGAAATCTGAAAAAGGAAGGAAAAAAGAAAGATTCAATTAATTTCTACCTCATAATTTTAGGCTCACAATGCAGTTATAAATCAGATAAAAAGCAACTAGATTATTTCAGAAGAAACTATACAGCTGTTCATTTCTAACCAAAAGAAACTCTTGCACTCAATATAAAACAATGCAACTTAAATAGACATACCAGACTTTATTCAAATTGTTTCCTTCGAAGTAGTTACCTCACACATACACCACACATACAGACTGACACACACACACACATGAGGCTGCTGCTATTTATCAAGGTATTTTTATAACTCTCTGGAGTTATCTGGAGAACAAGGCACATTCAGATCCACATGGTTAAAACTGGACTCAGGCCTACAGTCTGACTTGACACCCCAAAACATTAAAGTGAGCAAGTTTTTACTGTTTGGATGGACCTGATTTTATAAATAAGCAAAATCCATGTACAGGGAATCAGGTGTTCATCAAACAGAGTAGTACTCTTTTTGGTATTAAGTAGTGAGGTTTGTTGGTTTGTTTTTATAGCTAGTAAAGTAGTTGAAAAATACAGACAAAATGTGTTGGAATTGGTAACATTTTGTCATTGGCACGTAGGTTTCCCTGAGAGAATTCTTTGAAAGAGAGTATGCATTAGATGGTATTTATCAGTAACAACAAAACATCACAGTATTCTTACAACTAAATTCACTTGTTTGGGGAAATTTTTTTGAATGGCTATCTTATTATTCTTAGGCAAATGATTAAAGGACTTTAAAATCTATTTTTTGGAGTACCTAGGTTTTATGAAGCATATGTACTTCTTATTCTGCAGTTTTTACATTTGATGTCAGTTTGTTCAGATCCCAAATCCAATAACATATTCGTACTTAGATTATTCTTAAATTATTTTACATGTATCACCTTTTACAACATATAGCAATATTTTACGTTAAGGGTAATCCCTACTATATTTCTGAGAATGTTCATTGCCATTTTGATGAACATGATGACTAAAGATTCTTAAAATTAAAACAATGATAACAGGAGAAAAAGTGAGTGTTTTCAGTAAATTTCCCAGGTATCAGTCAGGATAGTCAGAAAGCAATATATTACCTTATTCTTTATAGCTGTTAAACCTATAGACCTGAGTCCATCACTTAATCTAATAATGCTGGCTGTTGTTCCTTAGTTGTTCAAACAAAATTCCATTATACTCTGTGTCCAGATCCAAAACTATTACCAAATCCGAGCTAACTCTCCACTTATTCATAGCAGCAGTCCATGGATTTGCAAGAGTAGCATACTAAGGTCTGTTGGTTTATTCTTTCAACCAAGCGTTTAGTGAATTTCCTACCTTTCTGGGTTGATAATTTAATTACCAAGCTAGGTTATTTAGTGACAGTTTATTTCAAGGCGTATTGTCCTCTGGGGTGAGGTGATCATTCTTCCCTGCTCTCTCTCTAAAAGCCTTGAACTCTGCCTTAGAAGCCTACCAAAGATGTCCTTAAGTAGATAAGTCACACAATGGCCAGGCTCCTAATTTCACTACAGAAGCCCAGTATATAACCTATTAAACACAAACTTCATCTGAGGAATCAACAGAGAAAAAAATTTTAATTTAAATGTAAATTATTGCTGCTATGGTAGGTGAACAAAAATTAAGTGAAAACTAGAAATGTGGTTACATATAAATTTTATTGTATTTATAGTAATAAAGGAAGACAATATGAATGTTATTAATATATTATTAGAAGCTTATTTTATTGCTAAAAAATCACAAATCATAAAAATATAAAATCTGCACTAAAAATATCACATATGATGTAGTACAGTATTGCTGTTTGAGACCTAACTACCACCTATTCAGTTTTCCCTACAATGTCTCCTCCTAGTAGACGTTCTTTCTATGCTTGAACAAACACACCCATCACTAGCCTGCCTGTCTACTGACAGTTGTAAAGGGAAATATGAGTTAAAAGGGTTCATTTCCATAGAGCGGGAAGGAAGAATGAAACCAATATTAACATCTTCCACACATACATCTTACTATATTTGATAAATTCTCAATTTTTACTGGTAGTTAGTTGTAAGTCTTTAAAGGTAGAATACAGGGTTGTCTGAATACAGGAAGTAATTACACATTTTGCTGTTTAGTTATTTACTAGTCACACTCTTTTGTGACCCCATAGAATGTAGCCCACCAGGCTCCACTGTCCATGGGATCCCAGGCAAGGATACAGGACAGAGTTGACATTTCCTTTTCCAGGGGATCTTTCCAACCCAGGAGTCGAACCGGCATCTCCTGCACTGGCAGGCGGATTCTTTACCAAGGAGCTACCAGGAAAGTTCCCAAGACTATACATCTACACAAGTTGCAAGTAAAACAGTTACATATTGTGTAGCTGTCAAAATAAAGTAAGATTCTTGATGAGAGTTCAGACTGAGGCTGTACTACAGTCACCCTAGAGATCTCAAGCAGGAAAAAGCGATTAGGAGTTGTATAGGCTTGCCTTGACTGTGACCAAATTCTTGGAACAGCAAGCAAAAGGAAGGCAGATTCCTCCGAGCAATGAAATCCCCTCGTCCCCCACCGCCCAAAGCAAACTCCCAATTAAATAAAGATTTATGCTTAAAGACCATAAAACCTGTTCCTGTTGCCTAACACCCTCTGTTTCTTATGGCAGAACTAAATCCCTCCTCTATCTTGGGTACGAGGAGAAATATTCCTAAGAGATTCTATCTTGGCTGATGAGAAGTCTATCTCATCACCAGGGTGACTTTGAAAAGCAACCTAAGAACACTTTTACTTTGATGATTCTGATATTTGAAGATACTATCAACTTGTTATAGATCACTAATGAACTGGGATTCAAACTCAATTACCAGTATGACTACTATTTAGTTTACTGACACTAAAGACCCAAGTAAGTGTGTAAGTGTATGTATGTGTGTGTTTCATTTTGTGTTAATTTGCCTCTCTGAGGAACCACAGCAATCATTCATTTGAAAGGTGAGATGAAAATACTTTTAAATATCAGTTAAATAGCAAGTATACACACATGAACAGGGTCTTGTATACAGACTTCTCTACTGGGGTCTGCGTCATGATCATGCTGTACCTATATTCACAAGAATCTTCAAAAGTTTAGTGGAAATAATCTTAGCACTTCCCATTTTATAAGGAAAATGGTGCCTATCTTAAAGCATATATCTGGTGTATTTTAAAAGGTAAATATAAAGCTTAAATAAAAAGCTAACTTTTTTGTGTATGTAGCCCTATTTGATTTTTACTTGTTCAGCTAATTTCCCATATACAAAATTTCTTCCAGATAGAGAAGAAGCAAACTATCACCATAACTATACAATAGGGACATAAACCATCAGAGTCACACACTATATAAAATAAACAATTTTAGTTTTCTTCTAATATCCTTTTTTCATACACTAGTTAAAAATCATTTTACTTTTATTAGTTTTCATTAGGTGAAATGAAATTGGGTAAAACTAATTTATTAGTTTGGTAAAACTAATTTATTAGTTTTTATTTGCTGAATGATTGTTAAATGTTCAAACTTGGCCTATAGTGTTATAAGTGAGACTTAATGTATACAATAATTCCCAAACAGCAGGACATAGCAATCAACATTTTAAGCTTTGTACAAAAAAATAAAACAAGTAAAGCAGCTGTACACGAAAACTACTCAAAATTTTAATAAACCAAATTAGACATGTGATATCTATAAAATTTCACCTTTAGATAGCTTGACACGAAGATATAAAAATTCATAGACTACTACCTAAGACCAGAGATCGAGTCTTACTTGTCTTTGTTTTCCCACCACATTTTTCAGGTTTTTTATTCATACTGCCATATATATAGAAATTTATCTGGTAGAAGTATAAACTGATAAAATTTGACAATGGCAATGAAGGGCTTGAAAAATGTCATACATGATAACTCAAGTCCTAGGAAGTCTTGGCACTTCCTTGGTGGTCCATTGGTTAAGATTCCGCTCTCTCAATGCAGGAAGTGTGAGTCTGATCCCCAGTGGTTGAGGACTAAGATCCCTCATGCCACACAACATGGCCAAAAAAAAAAAAAAAAAAACCCCTAAAATGGTTTGTCTCTAATGGTCAAAAGATATGTTTTCAAAAAGGTAAATATTTAGGTAAATTATGCTCTGTGAAAGATAGAATGCTATATAATTAATGACAGTATTTACAAATAGTTATCAATGACATGCAAAAAAGTCTTAAGTAGGATGCTAAGTTGTATATTCAAGTATGATAGTTTTTTTTATATATTAAAAATCTTTATTTTACTTTTAACTTTTACAGAGTTTTGTTGTTTACAGATATGCATGTTCCCAGATTAGTCATATGTATATCCCCCCCTTCCCACCCCTCCCATCACACAGCACCCCTGAAGGATCCCCTTTTCTCACAGAGCAATGACTATAGTTATTTTCTTCACATATGATAGTACAGGCCTTCATGCTACTTCCTTTATGCCTCTCACCCTCTGTTCCTTCCCCACAATGTCCATATGTCCACTGTCCATGTCTGTCTTTCTGTCGCTTCACTGCGTGTGCCATCATCACCATCCTACTAGATTCCATATATATGTGTTAATATACTGTATTTGTCCTTCTCTTTCTGACTGACTCCACTTTTTATGATACGTTCTAGATCCAACCACCTCATTAGGGCTGATTCTTCTGCATTTCTCTTTACAGCTGTGTAGTATTCCATTGTATATATGTACCAGAGCTTTTATATCCATTCATTCATCGATGGACATCTAGGTTGCTTCCATGTTCTAGCTATTGTATAGAGAGCTGCAATGAACATTGGGATACAGGTGCTTCTTTCAGATTTGATTTCATGAGGGTATAAGCCTAAGAGTGGGATTGCTGGGTCATATGGTGTCAAGCATGATACTGTTAAAAGTAACTAATAAACTTCAGAAATTTATGTCATTCTCAGTATTTTTTGAATTTTCCAAATGTGTTATACAGGCAAATTTTTTTTTTTGGCCACTTCTATTGGTCTTTCATTTATCTATTTTCATCCATCTTTGTTCTTTGGCCCGTGGGGGGCTCCGATCACAGTGGTTCCTGTTGTCACTGAGCACTGGCTCTGGGTGCATGAGCTCCAGAGCTCTGGCTCGGTAGTTGGACACATCAGTCCAGCTGCTCCACGGCACGTGGGATCCTCCCAGGCCAGGGACTGAACCGGTGTCCCCTGCGCTGCAAGGCGGTGTCCCTCCCCACTGGACCACCAGGGAAGCCCCAGGCAAACTTTTTACAATCAGAAAATAGTAAGAAATGCTTTAAGTCTCCCATTTAAAATAAATTAGTAAAACTTTTTTTATGATTTAAAGTCACTGTACAATTTGTATGCATAATATTTACCTCATCATCATCAGGAACTGATTCACATAAGGATGGTACCCAAGCAAGAATATTGCAGTCTCTGCTACCACTATAAAGTTCCTATAATAGAGAAAGCAAAGATGTGGTTAAGGATCAGATGAGAGCTGATGCCAACTTGAAATGAACAATTTTTTTTTTTTCTAGCACAGGACAACACATAGCATGGGACCCTCTTCCACCCACCTGCACCACGGCACCCCGGTGACAGTAGGGAAAGGCCCTAAAAGCCCCTGGAGATAGCGGAACCAGTTAGTTACTGATGAAATGAACAATTTTTTAAATGATTAATTTTTAGGTTAGATCAGGTTAAAACTTATTTCTATTCCCCAAAGAAACTGGACTGATGTCTTTTCTGTTTAAGAAATAGTAAAATTTTATTTTGTATTTTAAAATAGCATTAGTATATGTTAGAATTTGCATACATGGTTAAAATTTACAAAAGCAATCATCAGTTTTTTTTTATCAATTATAATATCCATTTATTTCAAGTGTCAGAGAATAAAAAAAGGTTGTGTCAATAACTGAGTTTTAATAAAGACTTCAATGGAGAAACAGTATGTTGTTCAGTTGCTAAGTCACGACCTTTACCTCTCACCTTGAAAGTAAACTAATAAACTTCAGAAATTTATGTCATTCTCAGTATTTTTTGAATTTTCCAAATGTGTTATACAGGCAAATTTTTTTTTTTGGCCACTTCTATTGGTCTTTCATTTATCTATTTTCATCCATCTTTGTTCTTTGGCCCGTGGGGGGCTCCGATCACAGTGGTTCCTGTTGTCACTGAGCACTGGCTCTGGGTGCATGAGCTCCAGAGCTCTGGCTCGGTAGTTGGACACATCAGTCCAGCTGCTCCACGGCACGTGGGATCCTCCCAGGCCAGGGACTGAACCGGTGTCCCCTGCGCTGCAAGGCGGTGTCCCTACCCACTGGACCACCAGGGAAGCCCCAGGCAAACTTTTTACAATCAGAAAATAGTAAGAAATGCTTTAAGTCTCCCATTTAAAATAAATTAGTAAAACTTTTTTTATGATTTAAAGTCACTGTACAATTTGTATGCATAATATTTACCTCATCATCATCAGGAACTGATTCACATAAGGATGGTACCCAAGCAAGAATATTGCAGTCTCTGCTACCACTATAAAGTTCCTATAATAGAGAAAGCAAAGATGTGGTTAAGGATCAGATGAGAGCTGATGCCAACTTGAAATGAACAATTTTTTTTTTTTTTCTAGCACAGGACAACACATAGCATGGGACCCTCTTCCACCCACCTGCACCACGGCACCCCGGTGACAGTAGGGAAAGGCCCTAAAAGCCCCTGGAGATAGCGGAACCAGTTAGTTACTGATGAAATGAACAATTTTTTAAATGATTAATTTTTAGGTTAGATCAGGTTAAAACTTATTTCTATTCCCCAAAGAAACTGGACTGATGTCTTTTCTGTTTAAGAAATAGTAAAATTTTATTTTGTATTTTAAAATAGCATTAGTATATGTTAGAATTTGCATACATGGTTAAAATTTACAAAAGCAATCATCAGTTTTTTTTTATCAATTATAATATCCATTTATTTCAAGTGTCAGAGAATAAAAAAAGGTTGTGTCAATAACTGAGTTTTAATAAAGACTTCAATGGAGAAACAGTATGTTGTTCAGTTGCTAAGTCACGTCTGACTCTTTGTGACCACATGGACTACAGCACACAAGAGTCCTCTGTCCTCCCCTATATCCTGGAATTTGCTTAAATTCACATCATTTAGTTGGTGATGCTATCTAACTATCTCATCCTCTGCCACCCCCTATTCCTTTTGCCTTCAGTCTTTCCCAGCAGCAGAATCTTTTCCAGTTAGTTGACTCTTCGCGTCAGGTGGCCAAAGTACTGGGGCCTCAGTTTTAGCATCAGTCTTGCAGTCTAAGGAACTCTCAAGAGTCTTCTCCAGCACCAAAATTTGAATAGATCGGGCACATTCAGGGTAGCATGGCCATAGACTCTAGCACCACAATTTGAAAGCATCAATTCTGCAGTGCTCACCCTTCTTTACGGTCCAACTCTCATCCATATGTGACTACGGGAAAAACCACAGCTTTGACTATACAGACCTTTGTGGGTTAAGTGACATCTCTCCCTTTAATACACAGTCTAGGTGTCTCATAGCTTTCCTTCCAAGGAGCAAGTGTCCTTTAATTTCATGGCTGCAGTCACAATCTGCAGTGATTTTGGAGCCCAAGAAAATAAAACAGGTTACTGCTTCCACTTTTCCCCCTTCTATTTGCCAAGAAGTGATGGGACCGGATGCCATGATCTTAGTTTTTTGAATGCTGAGTTTTAACCCATCTTTTTACTCTCCTCTTTCACTCTCATCAAGAGGCTCTTTAGTTCTTTACTTTTTGCCTGCACATCTGAGGTTGTTGATATTTCTCCTGGCAGTCTTGATTCCAGCTTGTCCTTCATCCAGCCTGGCATTTCGCATGATGTACTCTGCATGTAAGTTAAATAAGCAGGGTGACAATATTCAGCCTTGAGGCACTACTTCCCCAGTCTGGAACCAGTCTGTTGTTCTATGTCCAGTTCTCACTGCTGCTTCTTGTCCTGTGTACTGGTTTCTCAGGAGGCAGGTAAGGTGGTCTGGTATTCCCATCTCTTTTAGAATTTTCCACAATTTGTTGTGATCCATACAAAGGCTATAGTGTAGTTAATAAAGCAGAAGGAGATGATTATCCAAAGTTCCTGACATATCGAGTGTGGAACTTTAACACCATCATCTTTTAGCATTTTAAATAGCTCAGTTGGAATTCCATCACCTCAACTTTGTTGTAATGCTTCCCTAAGGCTGATTCAACTTCACACTCCAGATGTCTGATTCTAGGTGAGTGCTCACACCATCTCTGTTATTCAGGTCATTAAGATATTTTTTGTATACTTCTTCTATGTATTCTTGCCACTTCTTCTTAATCTCTTCTGCTTCTGCTAGATCCTTACCATTCTGTCCTTTACCATGCCCATCCCTGTATGAAATGTTCCTTGGTATCTCCAATTTTCATAAAGAGATCTCTAGTCTTTCTTACACATCCTACTGTTTCCTCTGTTTTTTTTTTTTTTTTCCTTTGCATTGTTCATATAAGAAAGCCTTCTTATCTCTCTTTGCTATCCTCTAGAACTCTAATTCAGTTCATCTTTTCATTTGCTCAGTGTTGCAGAGCAATTCATTTTCTTGAGAAGGCAAGATACATATCTAAGATATGCTAAGGTCAGATAATCTCGTTTCCTCATGATTAAATTCAGGTGCTATTATCTTGGCCAAGAATATCACATGAATTATGACAATTTGAATAAGCTGATGCATGTCAGCTTTATTCAAGGTAAAATTATTTTATCCTTGTAATTAGTATTTTGTAGGGTGCTGTTTTGAGACTATGCAAATATACCATTCCTCATCAGACTTTCAAGTTATTAGTTTAATTACTAATAGCAGAATGGATTCATGGATCCCTATATTAGTCAATGGAAAATAACATCAAGCTAGGGTAAACAGTCTTGATTCCAGCTTGTCCTTCATCCAGCCTGGCATTTCGCATGATGTACTCTGCATGTAAGTTAAATAAGCAGGGTGACAATATTCAGCCTTGAGGCACTACTTCCCCAGTCTGGAACCAGTCTGTTGTTCTATGTCCAGTTCTCACTGCTGCTTCTTGTCCTGTGTACTGGTTTCTCAGGAGGCAGGTAAGGTGGTCTGGTATTCCCATCTCTTTTAGAATTTTCCACAATTTGTTGTGATCCATACAAAGGCTATAGTGTAGTTAATAAAGCAGAAGGAGATGATTATCCAAAGTTCCTGACATATCGAGTGTGGAACTTTAACACCATCATCTTTTAGCATTTTAAATAGCTCAGTTGGAATTCCATCACCTCAACTTTGTTGTAATGCTTCCCTAAGGCTGATTCAACTTCACACTCCAGATGTCTGATTCTAGGTGAGTGCTCACACCATCTCTGTTATTCAGGTCATTAAGATATTTTTTGTATACTTCTTCTATGTATTCTTGCCACTTCTTCTTAATCTCTTCTGCTTCTGCTAGATCCTTACCATTCTGTCCTTTACCATGCCCATCCCTGTATGAAATGTTCCTTGGTATCTCCAATTTTCATAAAGAGATCTCTAGTCTTTCTTACACATCCTACTGTTTCCTCTGTTTTTTTTTTTTTTTCCTTTGCATTGTTCATATAAGAAAGCCTTCTTATCTCTCTTTGCTATCCTCTAGAACTCTAATTCAGTTCATCTTTTCATTTGCTCAGTGTTGCAGAGCAATTCATTTTCTTGAGAAGGCAAGATACATATCTAAGATATGCTAAGGTCAGATAATCTCGTTTCCTCATGATTAAATTCAGGTGCTATTATCTTGGCCAAGAATATCACATGAATTATGACAATTTGAATAAGCTGATGCATGTCAGCTTTATTCAAGGTAAAATTATTTTATCCTTGTAATTAGTATTTTGTAGGGTGCTGTTTTGAGACTATGCAAATATACCATTCCTCATCAGACTTTCAAGTTATTAGTTTAATTACTAATAGCAGAATGGATTCATGGATCCCTATATTAGTCAATGGAAAATAATCAACTATTATTATTTATTTTGATGCTGGCTATATCTTAAAATTTTTACATTTACAATAGAGTTACTATAAATATCAATTTTCAGATAGTCAGTTTTTGTGCAATATATAATTGGTAAAAGGGTTCTGCTGATTAATGGATGCAAAAGTACTACTTCTACTTTTATAACTTAGATTTATAATTATTTCCCTTTTCAGATGGAATGGGATGAGAGTTGGAAACCTTCTGATATAATGCAGTGATTCAAACCATTCTTAGTACACAGCACATACAGAAATGGTATTTGTCAGGAGGTAACTGGCCTCAGCTTTCTGACTATCCTAAGCTTGTCCCAGCTATTCCAGGGACTGAGAGGAATCAATTATCTTTACTCACTCTTAATCCATTCTTCAGGAATACCTGCTAGGAAGTTCTGATTTGCTGAAAAGCAATACTTGGTAGCCAGAATACTTGTATTAAAATCTTGGCTTTGTCTTTAAGTGATTCTGGATAAAAAAAGAGGTACTGAGTCTAAGAACGTCTTTGAATGGATAATTACACTCTTGTCAATCTACTTGGAGATTTGAGGCAAGTAGAATCACCCCCCTGGTTGCCTTAGTAGTATTTTCCCAGAAGTAACACTAAAAGTAGTTAGTAAGGAGTACATCAAGGACAGTACATCTGTCCTTGAGACAGATGGCCAGAGTACATCTGGCCAATCAGAAGAGATACTGGACATAGAGTAAGAGGAGGGTTTTAAAGGTTGCTTTTACTTATGGGGTTGAAGTGAGGTTAAGGAGGCCCCAGGAAAGGAGGTGAAGCTGTAGGTCACATAAGGGGCTTAGTACCACAGGTATGTTGCAAACTATAGAATGTGTCTGAGTATTATAATAATGGGTACTGCTATACTGATGCGTGCTGGCTGAAAACTAGCTCTGTGTAATCTTACTTCACAGTGTCAAGACACAAATTAAGTAATGTGTATTAGTGAGTGAATGCACAGGTCATAAAGTCTCTCCTAGCAGTAACTCATAATTTTCATTCTTTCCGTATTTAGTTTTCATAAGCCTCATTTTCCTTCTCTACAATAGAGGGAAAATATCAACGATCTTGACACACTAGAGAATCACTTAAAGGAGCGAGGTAATCCACACAGATGTTCTGCGGAGAAAACACTCTGCTCCACTGGTGAGACTAATAAGAGGTTAAGATGCTCAAAAACAAACCCCATAGGTATCTAAGAAATTAGGTCAAGCATCAACTCTAAAGCAAACTTACTAGCCACTGGCAGAAAATTTTAAAAATAAACAAAATTTCAGACATATTCACATATACATAAATCATATGTTTTGAGATGAGACACATATGTCTCTAATTTTCCCTCAAAGTTTGTTTGCAAGAAAGTATTTTAATTTGGCAGAGATTTTCAACTGCTAAATAAATGGAGCTCATATGCAAAAGAATTGATCCCAGTCAAGTTGTACAGTATTACATTGATTCCTTTGCCACCTAAAACAAAATCTATTCTCTATTATCCTCTGCGTAATAAATTCTAGTTCAAATATGGATAAAAAGTGTAATTTCTTAGAATGAAATTGCAATTTACTCTTTTATGTACAACTACTCTGGCAAGCTAGCTACCTGAACATTTTAAACTCCCTTAAGTATCATTCTTACCTGGAAATTAGACTGAAATACACAGCAGTCAACACTTTTATAATGTCCCTTAAGCATAGTTATCTGTTCTCCTGAGTAAATTGTATAAACAGCAATGGTGCTACCATATGGTACAAAAACAAATTCTGAACTGCAGCCATAGGAGACAGTGAATTTCAATCCTTTTCTACTATCATTGTACACTTTTCCATAGTTGACCTGCAGGATGTAAAAGCACAAAGTTACTTAAATATGAACTAAAAGACAATACAGACAACTATTTACTTAAAATATTAATACTATAGAAACATCTCCAGGAAGTCTAAAGAAAATGATCAATAGCCTAAGAGAAACAAAGGCCAATGACATACATGTATATCTCGCATACAAGGGAGGTACAGACATTAAAATGACCCACAAAAACAAATGTTCACATTTCAACCTTGATTAAAACAAAAAATGCAAACTAAGGCAACCTTGAAGAATCATTCTAGACCACCTAGCAAAAATTTTAATAAACCATTAAGACACTCAGTACAAGTGTGGTAAATACGTAGGCGGCACTGTAGTGTGGTCATCCCTTCGAAAAGGCCAAATGGTTGATTATGCAACAAAATATAAAATATATTTTATAGATCTATATTAATATATATATACATTTTTGGAGAGAGGATAAGTTTCTTTTTATACATATACATATAATACATATAACATAAAATTTATATATGCATGTACATATAACATAAAATTTGCAATCTTAACCATATTTAATTATACAATTCAGTGACATAGGGCTTCCCAGGTGGCTCAGTGGTAAAGAATCAGTCTGCCAATGTAGGAGACACAGGGTTTGATCCCTGGGTCAGGAAGATCCCCTGGAGGAGGAAATGGCAACCCACTTAGTATTCTTGTCAAGATAATCCTATGGAAAGTGGAGCCTGGCGAGCTAAAGTCCTTGGGGTTGCAGACCCTGACACAACTGAGCAACTGAGTACACAACAATGACATTAAGTATATTTATAGTGCTGTATAACCAGCACTACCATCATCTTCTATCTTGCCTAGCTGAAATTCTGTACTTATTAGACAACAAAGATACTCTTACTCCTTGACCTAGTACTTGCCACTGGGAATTTATCTTAGGGAAATAATTAAACAGCAAAAAGGGGTATGCCCAGAGGAATTCAATGTGGTATCTAGAATGGCAAAGTAATTGAGAATAGATGTAAACTCCTAAGAGTATTATATTAACTCTAGTTTATATAGTAATTAGAAATCATAAGCTTGAAATTATGTAGAAAATAGAAACAAAAGTTAAGTATAAAAAAAGCAAAGAGGGGATGCTTGCGTGGGCTGGGGAGAGTGGGGAGAGTGGGGAGACTGGTGGGAGCGTAATCAAATGATTCTGCAAGGCAGGTTATGATTTCTGTTTGGGTCAGAAAGGCTTACCCAGGTTGCCTTGGTTGAGAGAAATAAAGGAGAAGGATTCACAGATTCAGATAAATTCCTCATTTTCATTACAGGCTTGGAGGTGGAATAGTAGGTGCCCCGAGCTTGGAGTTAGGACGGTCGGAGCCAAGCCTGTCCCACTTTGTGACCACTGGTGTCAGGGATGGTAGGGCTGCAAACGCAAGCACGCCTCTTTTCTTTTTTGTCTTTTTCTTCTCTCACTACATCATCTCCTCACTTAGCTGACGTGTTATGTGAACGGCAGCCAGAAAAGCCGGAGAGTTCCAAACAAAGCTTTGGCACAGACAGGGCACAGATAAAAATGAAACTAGACTTGGAGGTACTGCCGAGTTCAAGCACAGCACAACAGTTTGAGATGATCCAGCAGCGCTCCTTTGATCAGTGCGCTTTGTTCATCAGGATCCAGGACCGAAAGTAGCAGCCCTTTGGCGTGGAGCATGAAATTCTCTAACTTCACTCCATCTCTTACCCATGCCATTGAAGAAACTGTGTACTCCCCACCCTTACCTTCAGATCTGTAACACCTGTAATTTTTGTCATTTTCTTTGTCATCTCTGACCTTCACCTTAAAGCAAATAAGCCTGGGCCTTTTATACACCTAGTTTTTATTTGAACCAAAAGTTTAGGTATCACAGAAAATTGATCTCCTAATCTCAGTAGTTGATATTGGCCCTACTTAGTTTATGGTGGGTGCAAATTTTTCTCATATGAATAAAACACAGGTATACATATAGCACAGATATGTAGCATATTTGTGCTATTAAAATTATGTGGGGGAAAATTATGTGGGGATTCTTGATGAGGAGCTAATAAGGGGGTGGGGGAGGAAATTCCTAAAGACTCTTTACAGAGATCTGATGATGGAAAAAGGCTTAGAAGATTTAACTGATGGGTAACTGTGTTTCATGCACATATCCAAAGATATGCCTTGACTCAAGCTTACTGTTTCTTAAAACAGAATTTTAAAGTGCGATCCTGGATCTCACATCCCAGTATCATAAGTTTTTCTCAGTATTGTAAAACTGTCTGAAAAATGCATTCATTACATACATTTTATTAAATTTGCTCCTCCCTTTTTGCTGGCATCATTCTAATTGACACTTGTAATTCACAATTGGTAGATGGGAATTCAAGAGACTAGATCTATCCTCCTTGCTTAATGTATGGGGTAACAGCTCATTAATCTCCAAGATATCGTAGTCACTAATTGAGCTAGGAAGCTGTGGCTCCAGACTCCTAGGCTAGTGCTTTATCTACTACTAATCAATATCTAGACTGGTTAACTAAATAAATGCACCTTCCTGGTCATTTCAGTTAAGGCAGTCTATGCTGTAACAAAATGAAAAGCAAACTGAGTAACCTGAAAATAATAATTACCTTTAAAATAGGCAGATGGAAAAATAAGGAGAGGGTACAGACAGTTCTGTGTGTTGAACTGAGAACAAGAATAGGCTATAAATTCAGGATTCACGTCTAAGTCCTGTTGTGAACAAATAAATTGTTACAACTGCACTCTGCTGGTAGAAGAGAACACTTAAGGAGAATGTTCATTTTATTTAAAGATTCTATGAAATGAAGAAACAAGTTGCAAATATATAGATGATGGAGGATATACATTTGAAAGAACATGCGGATCCTACTGAATGTATTAAGTGCTGGGATGTGCGTGTGTGTGGGGGTGACCAGGCCCCTTTTCTCAATCCTCAAAGTCCTGGAAACAGGGTGATCACAGTTATCTCTTCATACTTTGCTTTGTTCTGCAAAGGATTTGAATTTTTTATTATATTCTCCCCACTTTCCTTTAGTTGGCCTTTAAAACTCACTGCCTTGCCTCTTTCACAGTTCACTAAATATTGCTACACTTCTTTTTGCCAATTTTGATTGATGTTTCCTGTATATAAAGACTCTCAGTCTCTCTTGCACCAGCATTTGCAGAATTTGGTGTTTAAATGTCAACTCTTTAATACAAGTATCACTCTTTTAAAGTTCCTGTACAGTTATGTGTTCATCTTGTATTAATAAAAATATCAATGTCAAAAAAAGCAAAGAAATAGTATATACACTCTAATTGCAGCTTTATATAAATAATTATATATTTGCAACGAAACATTAATTCTGCACCTGTATGCTGAAGTTGCAAGTCCTAACATTAGCACCACCTGTGAAGTTACTAACACAGAATTCCAGGCCCCATCCCAATCTACATTTAAAAGTGTAACATTCTCTCATTTGTATCTTTTAATCCTCCATGCATAATAATTTGTAGAATAAGATTGGGTGAGGGGATGGAGAAAAAACACTAACCTCAACTAGCAATTTTCTGTTCCTAGAAAAAATTTTGCACTGCTAGACTATGCTGGTCTTATTCATATAGAACACCTACCTACAAAACTTATGTTCTTTCCATTACACCACATTCCTTCCCAAATGTGAATTGGAAAGTGCTGAATGAGGTATAAATACTGAACCAGCTCATTAAATTTTGTCTGTGTACTTAGGGGCGCCCGCTGCAATCCATCTTGTAACGTACTGTCCTATTAATCTTGGTAAATCACTGTTGCGATCAAATCACCTGTGGGCTCTAAACTATCAGTATTTTTCAATGCCTATGGAATGAAGTTTTAATATCATATTAAGGAAAGGAGAGATCTATCATTTAGTAAGTGCTTAGTGTCACACACTGTGCTAGGTGATTATCTAAGCTCCCTGTTTTACGACTACAAATCTTTACCATAAAGAGCAGTGTGTGACAAGTATCATCCTATATATTATTATGAAAGTACTGAAGACGAACAGGCTACTTTTGGTTATGATGTCTTACAGTAGGTATGTACAGACTTTGAAAAGATTCTGATGAGGGAGGAAAGTTTCACAGATGTTGGATAGGATGAGGCCAAATAACAATTCCCTATCTTATGAATCTCTTCTATTGCTCCAGAAATATATGTATTTAGACACTGAGTAAATACCTACAGTGATGCAGAAATTTTATCATAAAGCAGCTCATTTTACTATCAAACAACTATCAGCATAATTAGTGACAGGTCATATTTACTGAATGTTAACATTTGCTGTAAATATCAATGTCAAAAAAAGCAAAGAAATAGTATATACACTCTAATTGCAGCTTTATATAAATAATTATATATTTGCAACGAAACATTAATTCTGCACCTGTATGCTGAAGTTGCAAGTCCTAACATTAGCACCACCTGTGAAGTTACTAACACAGAATTCCAGGCCCCATCCCAATCTACATTTAAAAGTGTAACATTCTCTCATTTGTATCTTTTAATCCTCCATGCATAATAATTTGTAGAATAAGATTGGGTGAGGGGATGGAGAAAAAACACTAACCTCAACTAGCAATTTTCTGTTCCTAGAAAAATTATGCACTGCTAGACTATGCTGGTCTTATTCATATAGAACACCTACCTACAAAACTTATGTTCTTTCCATTACACCACATTCCTTCCCAAATGTGAATTGGAAAGTGCTGAATGAGGTATAAATACTGAACCAGCTCATTAAATTTTGTCTGTGTACTTAGGGGCGCCCGCTGCAATCCATCTTGTAACGTACTGTCCTATTAATCTTGGTAAATCACTGTTGCGATCAAATCACCTGTGGGCTCTAAACTATCAGTATTTTTCAATGCCTATGGAATGAAGTTTTAATATCATATTAAGGAAAGGAGAGATCTATCATTTAGTAAGTGCTTAGTGTCACACACTGTGCTAGGTGATTATCTAAGCTCCCTGTTTTACGACTACAAATCTTTACCATAAAGAGCAGTGTGTGACAAGTATCATCCTATATATTATTATGAAAGTACTGAAGACGAACAGGCTACTTTTGGTTATGATGTCTTACAGTAGGTATGTACAGACTTTGAAAAGATTCTGATGAGGGAGGAAAGTTTCACAGATGTTGGATAGGATGAGGCCAAATAACAATTCCCTATCTTATGAATCTCTTCTATTGCTCCAGAAATATATGTATTTAGACACTGAGTAAATACCTACAGTGATGCAGAAATTTTATCATAAAGCAGCTCATTTTACTATCAAACAACTATCAGCATAATTAGTGACAGGTCATATTTACTGAATGTTAACATTTGCTGTAAGTATCAGACAATGTGTGCTAAATATATTACATGCATTATTTCACGTAATATGCAAAACAATACTATGAGATAGCTAGCATTATTATATAAAAATAAAACAGGGAAAGTATTTTGAGCAAGGTCCCTTGGCTAGTAAGTGACAGAATCAGAAACTAATCTAGACTGCATTAATCAAAAAGCATGTTATCATACTGTTGCAAATTATTTTTCCTTCATTCCACTAAATGATGATCGCAATCTACTGCAATACAAGTGACCACTGGAAGCATTAAGCTAAATTAGAGGAGTTAAAGAGAGGCTGTGTCTGAAATGAATTGTGAAAGCTGAGAAGCAGCTAGGACAGAAGACAGTATTCTAAGCAAAGGCAGCAGTCTATGCAGCAGAATGGAAGGGGGAAAGAGCCTGGTATACCTCTAAGTAACTCAACAGGGCTAAAGATAGGGAAAAAGTGGGCAAGTGGCAAGATGTAAAGCTGGTGGGTTAGAAGGGACAGCTTATGAAGGCTCTGTGTACAACAGGCAAAAACACTCAGTATTTTTGTTTTTTTTAAACACTCAGTTTTAATGACCTGAAAGTGTACTGACAAAACATGAAAGACTTTCACTGGAAGATGAATTTGGTAAAACTTAGAAGGATGTTAGAGTAATTAAAGAGAGCAATCCTGAGGGTCCAGAGTGAGGCTAGAGGGGAAGACAGAAAGGAAAAATATTAAGATGAAACAATTAATAGGACATGTAATTGATTTAACAGCTGGGATACGGGAAGGGAAGAATAAAGGATAGGTTCCCAGTTTCTAGACATAGGTGACTGGGTGAATGATAAAGTCAGTAACTAAAACAGTAAATACCAGAATAGCTATTTTAATTTTGTGCTTGTGCAAAAAGCTGTCTCTCTGTGAATTTTGCCTGTGGGTATGTGTCTTGTACTTCAAAGGCAGTGGTCTCCAGAGTACTGCTGGCACCTCAAGGAGTCTGTAAGATTATCCATTATTGTGCGAAAAGAAAGTGTGAGAATTTCTGCTTCATTTTTAACTAAAAAGTAAGAAAATTAGTGACAGGTCATATTTACTGAATGTTAACATTTGCTGTAAGTATCAGACAATGTGTGCTAAATATATTACATGCATTATTTCACGTAATATGCAAAACAATACTATGAGATAGCTAGCATTATTATATAAAAATAAAACAGGGAAAGTATTTTGAGCAAGGTCCCTTGGCTAGTAAGTGACAGAATCAGAAACTAATCTAGACTGCATTAATCAAAAAGCATGTTATCATACTGTTGCAAATTATTTTTCCTTCATTCCACTAAATGATGATCGCAATCTACTGCAATACAAGTGACCACTGGAAGCATTAAGCTAAATTAGAGGAGTTAAAGAGAGGCTGTGTCTGAAATGAATTGTGAAAGCTGAGAAGCAGCTAGGACAGAAGACAGTATTCTAAGCAAAGGCAGCAGTCTATGCAGCAGAATGGAAGGGGGAAAGAGCCTGGTATACCTCTAAGTAACTCAACAGGGCTAAAGATAGGGAAAAAGTGGGCAAGTGGCAAGATGTAAAGCTGGTGGGTTAGAAGGGACAGCTTATGAAGGCTCTGTGTACAACAGGCAAAAACACTCAGTATTTTTGTTTTTTTTAAACACTCAGTTTTAATGACCTGAAAGTGTACTGACAAAACATGAAAGACTTTCACTGGAAGATGAATTTGGTAAAACTTAGAAGGATGTTAGAGTAATTAAAGAGAGCAATCCTGAGGGTCCAGAGTGAGGCTAGAGGGGAAGACAGAAAGGAAAAATATTAAGATGAAACAATTAATAGGACATGTAATTGATTTAACAGCTGGGATACGGGAAGGGAAGAATAAAGGATAGGTTCCCAGTTTCTAGACATAGGTGACTGGGTGAATGATAAAGTCAGTAACTAAAACAGTAAATACCAGAATAGCTATTTTAATTTTGTGCTTGTGCAAAAAGCTGTCTCTCTGTGAATTTTGCCTGTGGGTATGTGTCTTGTACTTCAAAGGCAGTGGTCTCCAGAGTACTGCTGGCACCTCAAGGAGTCTGTAAGATTATCCATTATTGTGCGAAAAGAAAGTGTGAGAATTTCTGCTTCATTTTTAACTAAAAAGTAAGAAAATAAGCTTTAATAAAATATATGGATTCACAACACTAGGTGTATATAATTTACAAATAATTATATATGTATATTGGAAGCATGTACTTGTACAATTTTCTTAAATTAGTAAGAGTACTACTAAGGCAGCACCATACAGTACAATGGTTATCATTTATGATATGCCTGTTACTCAGCAGGTTAGGGTCCTCTCTTTACTTCCATTCTGCCCTTACAATGACTATTCAGGTACATAATAATCCTGATTCACAAGACAGAGACACTGAAACTCTGACCACAGTACTTCATAATCTCACCTTAAATACTTTGCTTAATACACTCAAATTACTAAATGGCAGGATTGGAATTATTTACTATTTTGTCCAACAGCTTTTTCAGTGTTTAAATACAGTGGGTTTTCCCTGAGAATTACTTTCTTTTTTTTTTTTTTCCTCTGGGATTATGTCTCAGGTCCTTTAAGTGTTCTTGGAGGTGAATTTCTGCGTCACTTGCCCAGAAGTAGTGAGTAGTATTTTTACGTGATGATTTCTCCTTTGATCAAACCCTTTTAAAAATGTATTATCTATTATAAGGGCTTCCCTGATGGCTCAGATGGTAAAGAATCCGTCTGCAATGCATGAAAGCTGGGTTCAGCCTCTGGGTTGGGAAGATCCTCTGGAGAAGGGAATAGCTACCCAGTCCAGCATTCTTGCCTGCAGAATTCCATGGAAAAGAGGATGCTGGTGGGCTGCAGTGCATGGGGGTGCAAAGAGTTGGACACGACTAAGCCACCTTGAGTAGCTTTCCATCTCATCCACAGAAAACGCCGAAGTCCTTAGGAAGGGTTACACCAAGGCTCTGGTATGCTGTTCCTTTTGTTCCTCGTCTCCTATTCCTCTACCCTTTGATCACTCTAGTCTAACACAGGAGCCACACACATGCTCCCTGTGGTATCCCAAGCATGTTTGGCCATGAGGCCTTTATACTTTCTTCCTGCTTCTTCCTGGAAAGCTTTCCCTCTCAGGAGCTGGATGACTCACCCCCTCATTTCCTTCAAGTCAAATGCATTTTGAGTGTGAGAATTTCTGCTTCATTTTAACTAAAAAGTTATAAAATAAGTAAAAAATAATTAAAATTTTCACAACACTAGGTGTATATAATTTACAAATAATTATATATGTATATTGGAAGCATGTACTTGTACAATTTTCTTAAATTAGTAAGAGTACTACTAAGGCAGCACCATACAGTACAATGGTTATCATTTATGATATGCCTGTTACTCAGCAGGTTAGGGTCCTCTCTTTACTTCCATTCTGCCCTTACAATGACTATTCAGGTACATAATAATCCTGATTCACAAGACAGAGACACTGAAACTCTGACCACAGTACTTCATAATCTCACCTTAAATACTTTGCTTAATACACTCAAATTACTAAATGGCAGGATTGGAATTATTTACTATTTTGTCCAACAGCTTTTTCAGTGTTTAAATACAGTGGGTTTTCCCTGAGAATTACTTTCTTTTTTTTTTTTTTCCTCTGGGATTATGTCTCAGGTCCTTTAAGTGTTCTTGGAGGTGAATTTCTGCGTCACTTGCCCAGAAGTAGTGAGTAGTATTTTTACGTGATGATTTCTCCTTTGATCAAACCCTTTTAAAAATGTATTATCTATTATAAGGGCTTCCCTGATGGCTCAGATGGTAAAGAATCCGTCTGCAATGCATGAAAGCTGGGTTCAGCCTCTGGGTTGGGAAGATCCTCTGGAGAAGGGAATAGCTACCCAGTCCAGCATTCTTGCCTGCAGAATTCCATGGAAAAGAGGATGCTGGTGGGCTGCAGTGCATGGGGGTGCAAAGAGTTGGACACGACTAAGCCACCTTGAGTAGCTTTCCATCTCATCCACAGAAAACGCCGAAGTCCTTAGGAAGGGTTACACCAAGGCTCTGGTATGCTGTTCCTTTTGTTCCTCGTCTCCTATTCCTCTACCCTTTGATCACTCTAGTCTAACACAGGAGCCACACACATGCTCCCTGTGGTATCCCAAGCATGTTTGGCCATGAGGCCTTTATACTTTCTTCCTGCTTCTTCCTGGAAAGCTTTCCCTCTCAGGAGCTGGATGACTCACCCCCTCATTTCCTTCAAGTCAAATGTCATGTTCTGAGTGAGAACTAGCTTGACTGCCCTTATACAAAACATCAATTTCCCAATATTTTCTATGTTCCTTTCTTTGTTTGGCTTTTCTTCCTAGCACTTACTGAACCTAATATATATTTTACCAATCCATCCATCCATTGCTTGACTGATGAATATCTTTCTTTCTCTCCCTGGAAGGTAAGCTCCACAAGGATAAAAACATTTCTATGTTTGTCTACTGCTGTATAGTACTGCCTGGAAAATAGGAAGTACTCAATAAATATTATTAAACAAATGAATAAAATGAGAAAAGAAGGTATGACCTCATTAGGGACATGGTAAAATACAATGAATGGGAGCTTCGATTAAACCTCGTAATGCCTGTATTTTCAGTCTGGGACATGATGAAGAAGCATTTCATAAAGAATAGGAGGAATTAGCAAACTCTAAAGTAATCTAGCACAAACAATTTTGATTTTAAAGTCAGTTTTTAATAATACAAGACAGACAGAGCATACCTAAGAGAGAATTAGACAGGAATTTGATTAATATTAATATGAACCTTAAGGTAGTTAATAAATGCTTTACAGGGTCTGGGTATAATCAGCATTATGGAATAGTGGAATCTAGAGTCAAACTGTTGCCTTCTAGCTATGTAAACTCAGGCAAGTTACCTAATTTAATATCTTACTTTCCTCATATGTAAAATGGATATTATAATAACAACCTTCACAGTGCTGATGTGGTCATAAGACCATATATACTCTGGAAAATACATTAAAAGTTAGTTTTTATAGCATATTAACTAGGATATAAGTGCTTGACAAATACTAGCTGTTGGTATTATCACCAAGTTATAAACTTTTGGAAGCCTATTCTGTACGTTACTAGAACAAGAGGTACATCTGGTAAGGACTATGACATAAAATTTTTAAAAGGTTACTAAAAACTTAATTGCCACATAAGAATCTAGTACTTTTATGGAGAGGGTGTGGAGAAAAGGGAACCCTCCCACACCGTGGGTGGGAATGTACATTGGTGTAGCCACTGTGGAAAACAGCTGTTCCTTAACAAACTGAATATAGAGTTACCATATGATCCAGTAACCCTACTCCTAGGCACAGACCTGGAAAACAAGAAAACTCCAATTTGAAAAGATACATGCAACCCAATATTCATAGTGGAACTATTCACAGTAACTAAGACACAGAAGCAAACTGAAAGTTTACTGACAGATGAATGGATAAAGTACATGTGAGATACACACACACAATGGGATATTACTCAGCCATAAAAAGAATAAAATAATACCATCTGCAGCAACATGGATGGACTTAGAAATTATCATACTAAGTGAAGTCAGACAAGATAAATAATATGTGATATCATTTATATGTGGAATCTAAAAAATAGTACAAATAAATTTACTTACAAAATAGAAACAGACTCAGACACAGAAAACAAAGTCCTGGTTATTAAAGTGGGGGTGGTTGGATATATCAGGTATATGGGATTAACAGATGTTATTGTTGTTAACTGATTAATAGATACATACTACCATAGATAAAATATATAAACACCAAGGATTTACTATATAGCACAAGAGACCACATTCAGTATCCTGTTATAACCTATAAAGGAAAAGAACTGAGAAAAATAGATACATACAAATACATACATACGTTTAAGTGAATCACTCTGCTGTACACCTGCAACTAACATAATATTGAAATCAACTAAACTTCAATTTTAAAAAAAAGGAATCCAGCATTTTAGAACACATTTACTCCAGTATTAAAGTGCCATGTGCTTTGCCATTATAACATTCATTTTGGGTTTTGTTTACAAATCACATATAGTATAATTTGACTATTTAACTAGATAGCTTTAATTTATACCAGTTGTTGTCAATCTTTTATTCTTCTTCAACATACTTGAGAGACACAGCACATTCACGCACAGTGGCTCAGTAGAGCAGTGATTCTCCGTTAAGTGAGGAGAGTGTGGTTGGGTTAAGGTGGAGTGGACTGTCCTGAGTTGAGAATCACTAGTTCACATAATGGGAAAATATTATAAAACGAAAGCTATGATTCAGAGGTAAGAAAGTTAAATCTACAAAAAAACTCCAAGTGTATGTCACAGGTCCATTTCTGTACACCCCAAGGTTAAAGGTACTTAAAATGTCTTACCAGTGTGTTCTCTCCACTGGAACTATTCCAGAGCCTCATTCGATTATCTGTGCCAACAGTGAGGAGGTGTAGACCATCACTTGTAAAACATAAGCCGTTAACTTTCCCATTATGAGCAGTGTTTGCTGCAAGGAAAAACACAGTTCAGTTTATCTCTTCTTGTAAAATGAAGACAGATTAATGTCTGATGATACAGTTATTAAACATATTAAACACATTAAGAATATAATGTCTTTTAAACATTTAAACAGAGTAAAAGACAACTATCTTAATTATTTAAAATGCATAAACTGATTATATTTAAAATTAATCACCCCTTCGGATTATGTGAATATGATAAGCTATATAAATCAGAACCATAATAAAAGATGAAAAAAACAAGCCCAAAGCGAAAAAATGCTACCAAATAAAATTTTTCTTCAGAGAGTAAGCTGTGCTATCAAACCCAATTAAATACATAAATCTAACACTAAAAATTTAAATTAAATACCTTTTAAACTTCTTATATGTTAATACTTTCTACTTTCAATCTAAAAATCATTTCATGGACTATTATAAATCAATAATACCAGTATTTTCTACTTAAAGTCCCAATCAAAATTTATATTACTTTCAAAATGAACTGGTGTAGGAAAATATAATTCTCAAAAGTCTGTTTAACTTAATTTAAAAGATTATTATAGGGGCTTCCACGGTGGTCCAGTGGGTAAAGAGTCCACCTTGCAGTGCAAGGGGCGGCGATACAATCCCTGGCACAAGAAGATCCCATATTCTGCAGAGCAGCTGGACCGGGGTGTCCAATTATAAGCCAGCACTCTGGAGTGCATGCGCTCAGAGCCAGTTCTCTGCAACCAGAGAGGCCACTGCAAGGGGAGGCCCAGACAAGTCAAAGAGTTAAGATGGATGAAAATAAATCTTCAGATTATACGTTGAAAAGGAGACACAGCACATTCACGCACAGTGGCTCAGTAGAGCAGTGATTCTCCGTTAAGTGAGGAGAGTGTGGTTGGGTTAAGGTGGAGTGGACTGTCCTGAGTTGAGAATCACTAGTTCACATAATGGGAAAATATTATAAAACGAAAGCTATGATTCAGAGGTAAGAAAGTTAAATCTACAAAAAAACTCCAAGTGTATGTCACAGGTCCATTTCTGTACACCCCAAGGTTAAAGGTACTTAAAATGTCTTACCAGTGTGTTCTCTCCACTGGAACTATTCCAGAGCCTCATTCGATTATCTGTGCCAACAGTGAGGAGGTGTAGACCATCACTTGTAAAACATAAGCCGTTAACTTTCCCATTATGAGCAGTGTTTGCTGCAAGGAAAAACACAGTTCAGTTTATCTCTTCTTGTAAAATGAAGACAGATTAATGTCTGATGATACAGTTATTAAACATATTAAACACATTAAGAATATAATGTCTTTTAAACATTTAAACAGAGTAAAAGACAACTATCTTAATTATTTAAAATGCATAAACTGATTATATTTAAAATTAATCACCCCTTCGGATTATGTGAATATGATAAGCTATATAAATCAGAACCATAATAAAAGATGAAAAAAAGAAAACCAAAGCGAAAAAATGCTACCAAATAAAATTTTTCTTCAGAGAGTAAGCTGTGCTATCAAACCCAATTAAATACATAAATCTAACACTAAAAATTTAAATTAAATACCTTTTAAACTTCTTATATGTTAATACTTTCTACTTTCAATCTAAAAATCATTTCATGGACTATTATAAATCAATAATACCAGTATTTTCTACTTAAAGTCCCAATCAAAATTTATATTACTTTCAAAATGAACTGGTGTAGGAAAATATAATTCTCAAAAGTCTGTTTAACTTAATTTAAAAGATTATTATAGGGGCTTCCACGGTGGTCCAGTGGGTAAAGAGTCCACCTTGCAGTGCAAGGGGCGGCGATACAATCCCTGGCACAAGAAGATCCCATATTCTGCAGAGCAGCTGGACCGGGGTGTCCAATTATAAGCCAGCACTCTGGAGTGCATGCGCTCAGAGCCAGTTCTCTGCAACCAGAGAGGCCACTGCAAGGGGAGGCCCAGACAAGTCAAAGAGTTAAGATGGATGAAAATAAATAAATGAAGGACCAATAAAAGAGGCCAAAAAAAAAATAAAAGATTATTGTAACAATCATAGGTTTTCTATAATTCATCCTAATGCATTTCTGGTCCAAATTTAATTCTAAATCAGAATTTTAACCTACACAAAAATTATATTCTATTGCAAAAATGCTACTGAAATATTTTGTCTCCTAGACTGCAGTGGACTCAAATTTAACACAACCACAGATTTTATTGTGACAAACTGGTCAAAAAAATGTTATCATTCCTTTCATTTATTTTAACTTCTTAAATGGTACTGAATTTGTATTAGTTGACCTCATGTGAGCAAAAAAATTTCTACCAATACATCCAAAAATTCAGGGACAGAAGGAATGACATACTTGCTTGTATTCTGAAGAAACCATAATTAGTTGATGTAAATTCAGAAACTGACTCATTGTGAATGTCTTTTTAAAAAATATAAAATGTATAATATGGAACATACATTTACTCTTTGGTTTCAATTTAAATTTTTCAACATAAAAATACTGTCAATGTCATGTTCCTTATATTAATCCATTTTTCATTACCTGATTCAGTTGCTTGTGACTTTTTCCCATTATGCTGATCAAGAGTCATCAAGCATCCTGATGCTCTCCTCACATCCCATAATTTTGCTCTACTGTCAGCACTGAGAGGAAATAAATGTTACACTGACATATAGTGAGGATAAGGACTGTACTCCTCACCCACCTTTTCAATACTACTGGGACACAGAGGTCTCAGTATATTAGCACGCATGCATCTGTACATTGGGGTGGCTGTACTTCTGCCTTCCCAGCAATAATCAATAGAAGCACAGAGGAATGAAAAAAAAAGAGAAAAAAAACAGAAAAAAGTTACCTTTTTTTAAAATCACAAGGGATTCTGTTGCTCTTTCTGTGTTTTCAATGACAATGAGCATTCTCCTCTCCAAAGGCAAGATAGGCTAAGAGATTTGTTCCTTAGTAAGTTTGCTACTTTGTTCCTTAGTAAGTTTGCCCTTATATCCCCATATCCCTTCTACTGTTTGTCATTCAAATGTTTACATTTAATGTCTCCTATAATTAGAGACTTATTTGCATTTTATTTCAAGTGAAAAGAAAAAAGGTACAACAATGATCATATATCAATTTCAGCTTCTAAACTACTCTTATATATATAAATCAGTTCAAATATGCTATCATATCCTCACAAAGCGCTTAATAGTATTTTAACCTGTCGGGCTTATCTAGGCTATTTTAATCAGGAACAGCACCAAACTGCATTTTATAAGCCTATTTCTCACTGAAAAATCTCAGTATTTCTTTCTATTAATGGGTTTATCTTTTTCTATAACTGATTCTTTCCACAGATCATCAGCACACCTAGACAACTGGAACAGCTGGCAAAAAGTTAGTGTTTCTCATTTTCAGTTTGGTTTTCTTTTTTTCCAGTTGGAGAAGAGGTCTGCAATGGTATGAATCTGCAGACTTAAATCTCTTCTGAAACAGATTAGATTTGGACATATCTGACTCCTAACATTGACTATTAGGTCCATTCTAGAACTGATTCAAATTACTGGGGTACCCTGAGAACTGAAAGCCTCTTAGTTTCCCTCTTGATTTGACAAAGAGAAAATCAGAAATGAAAAATGTAAATTCACTCTAGCATGGACCCACAACCAGCGCCTAGCTCCACATCTTCTCACATCTTTAGCATCCTCTTGTGGCTACAAACTCGACTTTGTTCTACTTCAGAAATTATAAACTTCAACATCACATTCTGCAAACTATTAACGGAAGCTTCTCTGGGGACTAAACCATGACAGAGAGGGAGAACTGGCAGTGTGACAAAAATCCAGATGTATCTTTTTTTTTTATAAATCTAAAAAAGTAGCTTTCCTAATAATTCTTCTGCAAAAAGTTTTCTTAAAATGTCTACATCAAAATTTGATTACTACTTCCTATCCTTTCAAGTTTCAAAATTATCTGTTCAACACTCATGCTTCTATCTCATTAGACCTTCGATCCCTCCTATAAGCCTTCTGCTGATTTTATTTACTTCGTTATACCCACGACGTCAACAATTTTTAGACAAATTGTTAAGTCTGTGTCATTCAACACTTTGATTTCTGTGGCTTCATACAGCTGTGGGCTTCACCTTCAACAGAGCACACAGTACTGACCAGCAATCCTAGGGCCCCTAGTTAGTTCCCTCTTCTGTCCATTAAAACTGTTATTTCAAATCTTTTCCACCTTGTCTGGAAACTGCACCCCTGTATTTTCAACAGATGACATCAAGTTCTATATTAGAGGACACTGGGTTTGCATTTCTTGAGTTTCTCTGCCAAAGTCACCAATTTAATTGTATTGACACCTACTTTTTCCTCCTTCCATGTAGGCTTCTGATCCAAGATATGGCCCAAGTCCCTTCTACAGGGACCCTTGATACTACTGTCACCTGTCTATTCAAGATCCTGATACACCAACTACTCTCTCCATTTCTTACCTTCACTAATTTTTTTCCGCCACACTCTTCTTCCCTCAGTTTTCAAATATGCAACTCTTCCTTCAACAAACAAAACCCCCAAACCTCCTGATCCTCAAGAATTAAGTGCTCTTGCCCCTTTTTCCCATATTATACGTATCAGAGATGTACCTCTATGAGAGCATTTTTCAGGATGTCCTGTCATCCTTGATTTTTCTGACTATACTCCCTCATTAGACAATTACCTTCTTGAAGGGACTAGGCCTGTGTTACCTCTGTGCCTCTGGTACAGTGCTTGGCGATGTCAGATGTCATTAAATATCAGTAAACTGAATCAAGGGATGGATAAATGTATTGAATCAGATTCAAAATAATTTTGGGTTAAAGAAAATAAATGAAAATGCTTTTAAACTATTTTAAAATGACAATGACACGGGGGTGGCAGTGTGACAAAAATCCAGATGTATCTTTTTTTTTTATAAATCTAAAAAAGTAGCTTTCCTAATAATTCTTCTGCAAAAAGTTTTCTTAAAATGTCTACATCAAAATTTGATTACTACTTCCTATCCTTTCAAGTTTCAAAATTATCTGTTCAACACTCATGCTTCTATCTCATTAGACCTTCGATCCCTCCTATAAGCCTTCTGCTGATTTTATTTACTTCGTTATACCCACGACGTCAACAATTTTTAGACAAATTGTTAAGTCTGTGTCATTCAACACTTTGATTTCTGTGGCTTCATACAGCTGTGGGCTTCACCTTCAACAGAGCACACAGTACTGACCAGCAATCCTAGGGCCCCTAGTTAGTTCCCTCTTCTGTCCATTAAAACTGTTATTTCAAATCTTTTCCACCTTGTCTGGAAACTGCACCCCTGTATTTTCAACAGATGACATCAAGTTCTATATTAGAGGACACTGGGTTTGCATTTCTTGAGTTTCTCTGCCAAAGTCACCAATTTAATTGTATTGACACCTACTTTTTCCTCCTTCCATGTAGGCTTCTGATCCAAGATATGGCCCAAGTCCCTTCTACAGGGACCCTTGATACTACTGTCACCTGTCTATTCAAGATCCTGATACACCAACTACTCTCTCCATTTCTTACCTTCACTAATTTTTTTCCGCCACACTCTTCTTCCCTCAGTTTTCAAATATGCAACTCTTCCTTCAACAAACAAAACCCCCAAACCTCCTGATCCTCAAGAATTAAGTGCTCTTGCCCCTTTTTCCCATATTATACGTATCAGAGATGTACCTCTATGAGAGCATTTTTCAGGATGTCCTGTCATCCTTGATTTTTCTGACTATACTCCCTCATTAGACAATTACCTTCTTGAAGGGACTAGGCCTGTGTTACCTCTGTGCCTCTGGTACAGTGCTTGGCGTATGTCAGATGTCATTAAATATCAGTAAACTGAATCAAGGGATGGATAAATGTATTGAATCAGATTCAAAATAATTTTGGGTTAAAGAAAATAAATGAAAATGCTACTATTTTAAAATTAACAGAGTGCTATGTTTTTGTATGCAATAGTGACACAATGACATACTTCCTGGGTAAGAGTAACTGATCTGCATTGCTACAAAGATTTTGTTGTTATTTCTGTTTTTAAAAGTGAGCAACTTCAAGGATGGTGAAGATCAGCATTATGATGCATAGAAATATTTTTTTTGGTGATATGTATTAAAATTTAGCTCAATTATTTTTCAGGACTTACTTAACAACTAAATCATATATTACATAAAACAATCTTTCCAAAATGCTTATCACTAATTATTAATCTCAAACCCAGATAGTTTGCATTTCACCTTGCAGTTGCCAAGATATAGTCATAACGTGGCGACCAGGAAACTGCCAGTATTTCTTGTCTGTGACCTGCAAAACAATTGTGTAAAATGACCTGCAAGTTACTTCAAATATCAAAAGATACAGTGTAATTAATTTTGCCTGATGATGAAGAAAGCATAGATTAAATTTTAAAAATAAACTGATATAATCATCATTTTTTCACATTTACAATAATCCATATTTAAATATTAACATGAAGTCTATGGGACATTCCTCACACATGGTATTTTATTATAAAAGGCTTGGGTTTGCTTTGGAAGAACAGCCAGACCAAGTGAGTCTGTATTTTTAAACACAGCTGTTAGCCTACTAAGTCAATCTATCATTAAGTGATATAATTTAAGCTTACTTACATGTCTCTACAACAAAATCCCTGCACTAGACCATACAAGATAAACATTCTAAAGCTAATAATATTTTGTTTCAGAAGGCTGCAACAGAAAAAAAAATATTTTAATTTATAACAATAAAAAGCATTTATATAAAATTTTTTATCTTGAAAGCACAAGTGATAAGTTCACAGGATAAGCAATTTCAGCATGTTAAGTCATTTCTAGCTAACTATTCAAATCATATATTTTCATCTACTTAGCATATATCCATAAAAATTCATAATATAAAAGACATTATTCATCTCATCAAGTTCTCTTGATATATTTATTGTGTGTTTCTCAGAGATGAATAAAAACTGTATTTCTGAATAACATCCTATTTTTTCATTTTTCATTGTTTGGAATTAAATGAACTAATGCTGATTTTAAAAAAAGTAGCAAAAATAATTTAAGTAAGCAAACCTTTACCAAATTTTATTTCAATAGTTTTCCTAAAATATTTTTATTGGGAAAATAAGCACCTAAATCATAAGAACATTTACTCAGCCAGAACAATATTAAAAAGTGCTCAAGGAGACAGACATACTGATATGTTTCATAAGTAGTTCGTTTTTTTCAATGTAGAAATAACACAAGGTTTAGAGTTTGACTTTCCGTATCCATTGAGCTTCCCCTGTGGCCATTGTTCATATGTCTCCTCAATAGTTTAGTTTTATAAGAATAATGCACAGAAGGATCTTTATCTCCCTGTTGACTTCTAACAACTAGCACAAAATACATCAGTCATGTCATTTACAAAGATGGTATTGTCAGTAATGTTTCATTTTATTGAATGGTTTACTCAAAGTAGTTGTTGTTTCAAATAAAGAAATACCCTGTAGAATGTGGGAACAGGATCCAGACTTCAAGTCACAAAGCTGTACTTTGGGCCCTCTAGTGCCAACTGTGAAAACAAAACCAAAAATGGCTTAAGACGATTTTATCATAAATCATCACCAAAAGGAAACAAGAAACTACCATTATGAATCATGACATTTTCACTAGCAGAAACAGAAAAAAATATTTTAATTTATAACAATAAAAAGCATTTATATAAAATTTTTTATCTTGAAAGCACAAGTGATAAGTTCACAGGATAAGCAATTTCAGCATGTTAAGTCATTTCTAGCTAACTATTCAAATCATATATTTTCATCTACTTAGCATATATCCATAAAAATTCATAATATAAAAGACATTATTCATCTCATCAAGTTCTCTTGATATATTTATTGTGTGTTTCTCAGAGATGAATAAAAACTGTATTTCTGAATAACATCCTATTTTTTCATTTTTCATTGTTTGGAATTAAATGAACTAATGCTGATTTTAAAAAAAGTAGCAAAAATAATTTAAGTAAGCAAACCTTTACCAAATTTTATTTCAATAGTTTTCCTAAAATATTTTTATTGGGAAAATAAGCACCTAAATCATAAGAACATTTACTCAGCCAGAACAATATTAAAAAGTGCTCAAGGAGACAGACATACTGATATGTTTCATAAGTAGTTCGTTTTTTTCAATGTAGAAATAACACAAGGTTTAGAGTTTGACTTTCCGTATCCATTGAGCTTCCCCTGTGGCCATTGTTCATATGTCTCCTCAATAGTTTAGTTTTATAAGAATAATGCACAGAAGGATCTTTATCTCCCTGTTGACTTCTAACAACTAGCACAAAATACATCAGTCATGTCATTTACAAAGATGGTATTGTCAGTAATGTTTCATTTTATTGAATGGTTTACTCAAAGTAGTTGTTGTTTCAAATAAAGAAATACCCTGTAGAATGTGGGAACAGGATCCAGACTTCAAGTCACAAAGCTGTACTTTGGGCCCTCTAGTGCCAACTGTGAAAACAAAACCAAAAATGGCTTAAGACGATTTTATCATAAATCATCACCAAAAGGAAACAAGAAACTACCATTATGAATCATGACATTTTCACTAGCAGAAACATAAAAATGCATGTCAATAATGCACTTTGTTAATGTTTATAACTAGAAAATTATTTTAGGCACAGTCATCTGTCAGTACTAAAAGAACTCTCTTATTGCATTATTTTTTAACATTTAACTTTGAAATAATTATAAATTCACAGGAAGTTGCAAAGATAGTACAAAGAGGCCTGGGTACCCTTTACCCAGGCTGTCTCAACGGTTATATGTTAGGTAACCACAGCACAGTATCAAAACCAGGAAATGTGTACAGGTACAATGCATGCATAATTCTATATTATTTTACCACTCAAATCATTTTAATAGCTTAGCTTTACCATGTTAATCATATACTTCTAATCACTAGTAACAGATTCACAGAAACTCTGGACACAGACTTAGTGGGCCTCAAAGACAAGTTAGTGCCCAAACTCTTCCGAAGACGAAGCAGCTGACTGATGTCCAAAGGCGAGGAGACTCATGAGTGCCATGGAAACAGTATCACAGGGACCTGATGCCTGATACCAGAAGAATATTTTTTCATCTTCACAGATGAAAATCTCTGTTGCAGGTGCTTTTGTAAAAATGGATGTTAAATTTGAATCACTCATTCTTAGAGAGAAGGAAATCATTTCCTTGTTTTACTGTGTCAAAATGAAAAAGCTGCCAATTTTGTTTGCATAAAATCTTTGGAACTTCGGTGGTTTAAAAACAATTCTTAAGGAAACAGAAATGTTCTTTCTTTCCTTTTCTTTTTTTTTAAAAAAAGCACCTCACAAATGATACTGGATTTATAAATTTATTTTTTCTTATTTCTACGTTGATTTTCTGTTGTGCTGGGTCTCTGATGACGTGCAGGCTTCTTCTCTGGCTGTGGTGAGTGGGGGTTACTCTAGTTGCGGTATGTGAGCTTCTCTTGTGGTGGTGTCTCTTGTTGCCGAGCACAGGCTCCAGGTGCGCGGGGTTCAGTAGTTGCAGAGTGAGGGTTCAGCAGTTTGCAGTTCCCAGGCTCCAGAGCACAGGCTCTGTGCGCTAGGCATATGCTTAGTTGTTCAGTGGCATGTGGGACCCTCCCGGACCAGGAATTGACCAAGGATCCTCTGGGACCAATAATCTTCTGCATGGGCAAGCAGATACTTCACCACTGAGCCACGAGGCAAGTACCAGAAATGCGCTTTCTTCATCTTCAAATCCTAGTCACTCTGAAACCTAGCATGGTGCCTGACTTGTACAGAATCTGTTAAACGGGATGAATATAAATACTAATGTGTACTTAAGTTTTTTTTTCAAAGAACTGTGATCTTCATCTGGGTTAAACTGTTTATACCAAAACTAACTAGATATTAAAAGGGAAAAAGTTTTCAGTATGTTAAAAAAATAAAAGAACACAAGTACAAACCTGCAACCAAACAGTGCATGGTGGCAACCGGAGACATATGATGACTATAAACTGTTTCTTCAAAATTAAATACATCTTCAACCTGAGAATCCAAAAACATTTAAACTAAGTGTAAGTTCTAATTATAATCACAAAAGCAACACATTTTATATTTACTTATTTTCACACTGTTAGCAATTTATTTTTCTCTAATAAATTTCAGAGATTAAGACAAAATAGCTGCCTGGTTCCTTTCTGCTCCTCTCCAGAGAGCTTTACACTTATCGACATATTCAGTCCTCACAGTCATTTGATGGGATTGGTGGGTCAGCTGGTGAAGAAGCTGCCTGCAATGAAGGAGACCCAGGTTCAATCCCTGGGTTGGGAAGATCCCCTGGAGAAGGAAATGGCAACCCACTCCAGTCTTCTTGCCTGGAGAATTCCATGGACAGAGGAGCCTGACAGGCTATAGTCCATGGGGATGCAAAGAGTCAGACATGACTGAGTGACTAACAATTTCAAAAAAAATTTTTCAGCCATTCCATAGGGTACAATCATTACTCCCTTTACAGATAAACAGAGAGGTTCAGTCACTTTCCCAATATCATATAGCTAGTTAGCAGCAGGGGCTTCCCAGGTGGCTTTGTGGTAGACAATTTGGCTGCCAAGCAGGAGACGCAGGTTCAATCCCTGGGAGCCTGGCAGGCTACAGGCCACGGGGTTGCAAAGAGCTGGACACGAGTCAGCAACTAACCAGCAGCAGTCAGCAGCAGAGAAAAGATATGAACTCCACAGTACACCTCTCCTCAATCACTATACTGCTTTCACATCTAACATACATGACATTTTAGCAAATAACTACACTAAAATGGTTTAGGACTAAATTCTCTTTCATCCTACACAGCAACTTGGAATAGCTTTAACGTACTTACTTGTAATGTGTTTGTATCCCATACTTTCAGAGTCTTATCAAATGAACTTGATGTGAACATGCCAGTGTCATGAGGATACCACTGTACTGTCTCCACACTATATTTGTGGACATCAGGGTGGCTTCTACAAAACAGCAATCAAAATTCACAGGTACTGATTGATTTGAGTTTGAAAACTGATACTATATTAACAAGTTGCAATTTCAGGAAGGATGATACCAATGGCCAAACCTAGATCACATGCCATGTCCTAGCTGTCTGAGAAAGAGGCTATCTGGGCATCTCTAGTTTTAGGCTTCCAGTGTGATGTGGAAGCCTGCTTCCTACAAAGTCTCATAAAATGAGATTTCCTATTTCTGTACTAGAGCCTGGAGCGATCAGCCAGCTATGCTGCAGTGCTTCATGGAGGAAACAGTGATTTTTTTTCCCTTACTGCAAGAGATACTTACTTTGCTTTTGGATTTGCTTTTCAGATCATTTTATCAGCACCTATCATTCTTAGATTTGTTGCCTCACATACCTCCATAGAGTCCCCCACAGACTGCTTCTGATTAAGAACCTTACTTCTACAGCAAAAAAATGCAACTGGTAGATGCCTATGGGGTTCACTTCTCTTAAGTGTGACCTGTTGAAGACTCAGTTATGACAATGGTTAGAATACACTACTTGTGAAGATGATGCGCCATGCTGAAGGAAGCAGTACATGACTGAGTGACTAACAATTTCAAAAAATTTTTCAGCCATTCCATAGGGTACAATCATTACTCCCTTTACAGATAAACAGAGAGGTTCAGTCACTTTCCCAATATCATATAGCTAGTTAGCAGCAGGGGCTTCCCAGGTGGCTTTGTGGTAGACAATTTGGCTGCCAAGCAGGAGACGCAGGTTCAATCCCTGGGAGCCTGGCAGGCTACAGGCCACGGGGTTGCAAAGAGCTGGACACGAGTCAGCAACTAACCAGCAGCAGTCAGCAGCAGAGAAAAGATATGAACTCCACAGTACACCTCTCCTCAATCACTATACTGCTTTCACATCTAACATACATGACATTTTAGCAAATAACTACACTAAAATGGTTTAGGACTAAATTCTCTTTCATCCTACACAGCAACTTGGAATAGCTTTAACGTACTTACTTGTAATGTGTTTGTATCCCATACTTTCAGAGTCTTATCAAATGAACTTGATGTGAACATGCCAGTGTCATGAGGATACCACTGTACTGTCTCCACACTATATTTGTGGACATCAGGGTGGCTTCTACAAAACAGCAATCAAAATTCACAGGTACTGATTGATTTGAGTTTGAAAACTGATACTATATTAACAAGTTGCAATTTCAGGAAGGATGATACCAATGGCCAAACCTAGATCACATGCCATGTCCTAGCTGTCTGAGAAAGAGGCTATCTGGGCATCTCTAGTTTTAGGCTTCCAGTGTGATGTGGAAGCCTGCTTCCTACAAAGTCTCATAAAATGAGATTTCCTATTTCTGTACTAGAGCCTGGAGCGATCAGCCAGCTATGCTGCAGTGCTTCATGGAGGAAACAGTGATTTTTTTTCCCTTACTGCAAGAGATACTTACTTTGCTTTTGGATTTGCTTTTCAGATCATTTTATCAGCACCTATCATTCTTAGATTTGTTGCCTCACATACCTCCATAGAGTCCCCCACAGACTGCTTCTGATTAAGAACCTTACTTCTACAGCAAAAAAATGCAACTGGTAGATGCCTATGGGGTTCACTTCTCTTAAGTGTGACCTGTTGAAGACTCAGTTATGACAATGGTTAGAATACACTACTTGTGAAGATGATGCGCCATGCTGAAGGAAGCAGTACATGTTCTGGACTAGTGATCAACACAGTATGTGCACTTTACCAAATTGTAATTCAAAGACACCGGCTGTTTAGAAATACTTCTGAGAACAGAGGGACATTTGAACACCAACTGGATACTTAAAATCAGGGATTACTGTATATGTGAGACAGTGGTAGTAGAGCTATATGTATAAAAATCTTTTTCTTTTAGAGATACAAATAATTATGAATGGAATGATTATTCCTGAGATTTGCTTCAAAATAATTCTCAGAGTAGGTGGGTGCGTGGGGAAAAGATGAAAGAACAGTGGTAACGACTGATAGTTGCTGCAACTGGGTGATGGGTACACAGTGCGTAGACTACTCTCTATTTTTATTTTTATATATGTTAGAAATTTTCCATAAGACAAAAACAAACAAGACGACTATTACAACCTTAAACAGATAGGACAATCACGAGTTCTGATTCTTTAAGATGAAGGTTTAGAACACAATGCAGGTTGCAGGGCCTTGAACACATGTGGTGCTCTCTGAAGAAATAAGAACATGAAGAAGGAAAGTGTAACATGCCATTTCAGGCCTTGAGATGGCTAAAAAAAAATGACTATAGTATCTATCCACACCTCCTATGTCATGTACATATTTTAACTAATTTCCCCTTTGTTTCCTCTTTCTTACCTCCATTGTTTTATACTGGTTAACTATACAACTGAGCTCACAAGTTGCATAATCCTGATATTAGGTCAAGTAAAATTAGTGGAAAAATAGACATTATCTTGAACTGGATGTGATAACTAAATAGACTTAGAATCATAGGTCTTTGGGAAGGGAATAATTACATTTTTGGTCAAGTAATAGATACTTACATTAGCTTAGGCTGAAAGTTTTTTTTTAAGTATGGGTAAGTATGGGAAGAAAGGTATTTATACTGGAGGTGTGCTCTTTTCCTGGATGAACATTCAAATCCTTCCTTTTCAGGGGAAATTTCCTTTGTTTTATTGAAAGAAAGAGCCTTGCCGCTTGTTACAGAAAGAAAGGGACCCCAGCTATGGCTCAGTAGTAAAGAATCTGCCTGCAATGCAAGAGACACAGGAAACACGGTGTTTGATCCCTGGATAGGGAAGATCCCCTGGAGAAGGAAATGGCAACCCACTCCAGTCTTCCTGCCTGGAGAATCCCACGGACAGAGGAGCCTGGAGGGCTACAGTCTGTGAGATTGCAAAGAGTCAAACACAACTGAGCAATTAAACAGCAAACAACAGAAAGCAAGGGACTCCACATATTCTCTTTTACCTTAGGCAGCATTGGCATGAACATGCATCCTGGTCTTAATCAATCCTGTCTGGGACAAAACTCCAGCTACTTAGTAATGCAAACCAAAGATATTTAGCATTTATTCGAATCTGTGGAGTCAAGAGTCTGTGTTGCTGACGTGTAGCAAACCCTAACTCAATTGTTCCTGTGGTATGACCTGGATTGTGCTCTCTTTTCCTAGGTTTTTTGTCTCTGCTCGTTTTCCACATTTGATTCTTCCACCTTGCTGCCATTATGAGATATAAAACATCTTTCCTATAAATTTCTGCTTAAGGTAAATAGAATTGATTTTTACTTATTCCTAATAAACCATAGAGATTTTCTAATTTTAAATGAATGTTAAAGTAGTGATCACCAATGAAAGTTCATTTATATTTTGATTTTAAAATAAGATAAAACATTATATCCAGCTCCTATTATGTATGATCTGTCATTCTCATTTATTTAACAAAAATTTGAGTATAGGAATCTTTTTGGCACTCAAGAATAGACATATTAATAAAGCAAAAATAACTATCAGGAAACACTGTAAGCCACATTAATTAGCTATGCATTTTTACTGAAATTACTTTTTAAAGTCAGACTATTAAGTCTTTGCATGTAAAATGTGACCTTAACTCATTCTGTAAAGATGTTTACTATATGCCCATTTATATTCAAGCTCATGGTTCTGAAGATAAAGAGTCTGAATCTAAGGAGAAAATCATAATAAAGTAAGATTGATGTCCTAAGCATTTACTAGACTTCACATACTAGAAAAGCAAATCATAGCCACTAATGGAATAACATTATACAGCATATGGTATATACAAAAATACTATTTTACTATATAACAAATTACACAATGTTAAAATGAGAGCTACGATAAAATAAGACAAAGACGAGTTAAACTAATTAATGACTGCCTTGCACTTTAAAATTTAGATCTTTGGTTGCTGTTTGCTGGGAGTGGAGAGAGTTTAAAATGGTGTAAGACTCTTAGAACCAAGTTCCTAAGGACTTCAGGCACTGTCTTATTTCGTACCAAGTGTACCTATGATTATATTGCTTCCCATATACATAGGGGCTTTATAATTTTTTTCAAAAAAAATTTTGTGCTCTTTTTTTTTTTTTCTGCCTCTAAGTCATTGTTTATTTTTCATCCATCTTTATTCTTTCTGGCATATGTGGGCCTCCCATCGCAGGGGCCTCCTGTTGCAGAGCACTGGTTCTGGGCGCATTGCTGGCTCCAGAGCGCTGGCTCCTAACTGGACACAGCAGCCCAGCTACTCCTTGGCATGTATGGGCCTCTCAAGGCAGGGGCCTCCTGTTGCAGAGCACTGGTTCTGGGTGCATGTGCTGGCTCCAGAGCGCTGGCTCCTAATTCAACACAGCGGCCCAGCTGCTCCTTGGCATGTGGGAATTCCTGGGCCAGGGATCAAATTGGTGACCCCTGCACTGCAAGGCGGACTCTCTACCCAGTGGACTACCAGGGAAGCCTGGCTTTATAATATTTACCGTGCATTTTAAAAAGTAATGTTTCGGGCTTCCCTGGTGGTCCAGTGGGTAAGGACACCACCTTGCAGTGCAAGGGGCGCCGGTTCCATCCCTGGCCTGGGAAGATCCCACGTGTCGCGAAGCAGCTGGACCAATGTGTCCACCTACCAAGCCGGAGCTCTGGAGCGCATGAGCCCAGAGCCGGTGCTCTGCGACAACAGGGGCCACTGCGATGGGAGGCCCACACGGGCCAAAGAACAAAGATAAATAGATGAAAGACCACTAGAAGTGGTCAAAAAAAACCCAACAACAACAAAAAAACACCAAAAAACAAAACAATGTTTCATTTAAGTCTCACAGAAAACTTAAAAGAATAACAGGGCAAGTATAATTATCTCTAACACAAAACAGTTCTGTCACAGGCTCAGAGAAACACGTTCCTTAAATCAGTGTTTCCAAAGTGAAGTGTCATAATTTTCCTCAGAAATAGTATTCTAGTGCTTTGGGAACAGCTTTAATACAGAGCAACTGCTGATACTACTGTTCATTAAACTAATTAATGACTGCCTTGCACTTTAAAATTTAGATCTTTGGTTGCTGTTTGCTGGGAGTGGAGAGAGTTTAAAATGGTGTAAGACTCTTAGAACCAAGTTCCTAAGGACTTCAGGCACTGTCTTATTTCGTACCAAGTGTACCTATGATTATATTGCTTCCCATATACATAGGGGCTTTATAATTTTTTTCAAAAAAAATTTTGTGCTCTTTTTTTTTTTTTCTGCCTCTAAGTCATTGTTTATTTTTCATCCATCTTTATTCTTTCTGGCATATGTGGGCCTCCCATCGCAGGGGCCTCCTGTTGCAGAGCACTGGTTCTGGGCGCATTGCTGGCTCCAGAGCGCTGGCTCCTAACTGGACACAGCAGCCCAGCTACTCCTTGGCATGTATGGGCCTCTCAAGGCAGGGGCCTCCTGTTGCAGAGCACTGGTTCTGGGTGCATGTGCTGGCTCCAGAGCGCTGGCTCCTAATTCAACACAGCGGCCCAGCTGCTCCTTGGCATGTGGGAATTCCTGGGCCAGGGATCAAATTGGTGACCCCTGCACTGCAAGGCGGACTCTCTACCCAGTGGACTACCAGGGAAGCCTGGCTTTATAATATTTACCGTGCATTTTAAAAAGTAATGTTTCGGGCTTCCCTGGTGGTCCAGTGGGTGGACACCACCTTGCAGTGCAAGGGGCGCCGGTTCCATCCCTGGCCTGGGAAGATCCCACGTGTCGCGAAGCAGCTGGACCAATGTGTCCACCTACCAAGCCGGAGCTCTGGAGCGCATGAGCCCAGAGCCGGTGCTCTGCGACAACAGGGGCCACTGCGATGGGAGGCCCACACGGGCCAAAGAACAAAGATAAATAGATGAAAGACCACTAGAAGTGGTCAAAAAAAACCCAACAACAACAAAAAAACACCAAAAAACAAAACAATGTTTCATTTAAGTCTCACAGAAAACTTAAAAGAATAACAGGGCAAGTATAATTATCTCTAACACAAAACAGTTCTGTCACAGGCTCAGAGAAACACGTTCCTTAAATCAGTGTTTCCAAAGTGAAGTGTCATAATTTTCCTCAGAAATAGTATTCTAGTGCTTTGGGAACAGCTTTAATACAGAGCAACTGCTGATACTACTGTTCATGAAGTTTTTCCTCTTCAAAACAGTTTTTCAACACTTATTCTCTCTGTTAATTCAAGGTCTGCTTAAAATAAGATCAAATACAGGAGACAAGAGAGAATTAAGTGGCTATTACGAACACATTTAAAATCATAAAATACTTTATTAAACAGTCAAAAAAAATTAGTATAGAACAGTATGTTACATAAGTAGAGAGGATGTGAATGTGTGCTTTGTGAATAGCTAGAAACCATATGCCAGCACACTATGGCTTCTACCTATTAATCTTTTTATTCTATTAATAATAGTTTTAAAATTGAATTTGTGTTTATATTTAGCTGGAAAGACTTAAATGAATTTTACACTAAGTAGTCCAAAAATTAAAATTAGTTACTGAGGTGTGCTATGTAAGTGGAGAACTGATACCCAAATTGTTCTGGGAGTCATACGTTTAAAAACAGCAATATCTGAATTTCATTTATTACTTGCAAGAAAATGTAAAGGGACAGTCACGTAAATATATCATTTGAGAAATTTGCTTGAGACATTCATATGACTGCTAATTTCATATCTTGTATTTGATGCAAAAAATACTCAAGTGTTTATCAATTCATGAATTACATTTTTAATACACACCTGCCAATGGAACACACTGCTTTACATGTGTAATAAGGTTGTCTGCTGGAGTTCTCAAGATCATAAACCACAATCACACCATCTGAACCACCTGATAACATGCTAGTAATAAAAAAGTTTAAATTAATTTATTATTTTATATAGTTCACTTACTTATAATTATATATTTCTGAAAATTACTAATCTACAAACTCTAAAATTATATCCATAAATACAGAGCAAATCTTCATTAGTATAGCTTATAACAAAGTAAAATTTTTAATCTACTATTTGTGGAAAAATGAATATAAAGTGAATCTGTGAACAGTTAAAATTTACTTTCAAGATGCCAAAAAGAAAGAACAGTAGAAACAAGATGGCAAAAGATATTTCTTATTTAAAAAAGTAAGATACTACAAAGTTATTTTAAATGTCCTAATTATAACTGTGTTAAATGAAAATGGAATCAGAGAAACCAGTTATTACTAATGCCTCCAGGCAAGTTACTTCACCTAAGCTTGTTCATTTGTGAAAAGGGGAATATCTTCATCAAAGTCATAAAACTGATTAAAACATAAGTAATATGCAAAGGCCTTTTATACTTCCTAGCCAAAAAATGAGGATTAGTGTTAGACTCCTTCTTTCCCTTATAAACACATTTACCTCAACTCATTCAACTTTGAGCTTCTGTAATACACTAGGCATTATGCTAACACAACTGTGAACAAGAGAGGCATGATTCCTGACTCCCTAGTTGACAATCTAGTGGGGAAGACACATAAATTTATGAATTTAAACTATATTTCTATATATGTAAATATTTATAAATCTATAAAAAGTATTACTGTTTGCTAATATTATTGCTCACCATCAATTCCAGTGCATCTCTCTATTGCTTCTTGCTTTCTGATTTTATACTCTTGGTAGATTCTTAATAAAAGGCTAATGAAAACAATATTCCTTGAATTCTGGTATATTACTAACAATTAGCCCTTTTGTACTTGAAAATCAGTTTGACTGGATATAAGACCCTTTACTCACATTTTATTTCCTTGAACACCTTAGATAAGAAACTTCATGTCTTTGAGCATAAATCTCAGAATTAAAGTCTGTGGTTACAACATGATTTTTCCCCCTTATATGTAGTTTCAGATTTGGTCCATTCTAGGAATGTTTCCTTTAGTTTTTATTCCATTTTCTTTCTTTTTTGGAAACTCCTATTATATGTATGTTGGATATTCTTGTCCTATCTTCTACATTTATCTGCATCTCTTTTTATTTATTTATTTGCTTGCTTGGCTGTACTCAGTTGTGGCATGCGGATCTTAGCTGTCGCATGTGGGATCTAGTTCCCTGACCAGGGATTGAACCCAGTACCCCTGCATTGGAAGCTTGGAGTCTTAGTCACTGGATCACTAGAAAAGTCCCCTATCTGCATCTCCTAACTCCATTTCCTGGCTCCATTTCTTTTTGATTTTTAAATAGTTCCTCTTGTATTCATTTGCTTCTACTTCTACGGTATTACCTCTTGTATTTTACTCTTTTTCCTTTTTTCTTGAGTTTGATCATCTCATTTCTCAGTTTTTCTAATTCCAATTTATGTTGTCCTTTCATACACTCTATCTTTTAACAATGAGTTTCAGCTTGTTTTAAAATATTAGGTTAGTGTTCTCATCTATTTTGTTGGCATATCTTTCTGGTACAACTATCTTGTCTAAAGGAACATTATTCTCTTCATAAAATAATTTTGCATGAATTTGACCATAATCCTACTCTTCTGTTCATTTTTACATAAAATTAATTTTCTTAAATGATTAAAATGAAGGCTTAGTTTATAATAATACTTAAAATTCTTATCTCCAGAACATCCTCTTACTCTTCTTTTTAAAATAAGTGTTCAGAATGTAGCAGCTAATTTTCAGAGATTTCCTGGTTCTATTCAACTCCTCAAATTTTACCAGATTCAATGTTTTTTCCCTTTGTTTCTAGCATTCCTGTACTTCTCATTTTGGATTCTATTCCAGTTTCTCCTCAACATAGGGTTCTATCCATTACAGCATTTTTACCTGATTAGCTAGAGAGATTTTAGGGGCTAGATTAGATTACTCCAACCCCTTGGGGTCTTATTATGAACCCGTTAAATATCTAGAGCACACAATCCTATCCCAGTTTCAGTTGTTGTGATTAAACTGACTTGCTGAGCTTTCAAGTAGCTGTCAGTTATTCTGAAGTTACCAGGTCTACTATATGCCCCTTGTTTTTTTTTTTTTTTTTTTTTTTTTAAAGTTTTATTTATGTATTTATTTGAGGGGGGTAGGGTGGGGAGGGAGGGGAGCAGACGGGCCACTTCTGTTGGTCTTTCATTTGTCCATTTTCATCCATCTTTGTTCTTTTGGCCCATGTGGGCCTCCCATCGCGGTGGACTCTGTTGTCGCAGAGCACCGGCCCTGGGCGCATGCGCTCCAGAGCTCCGGCTCGGTAATTGGACACATCAGTCCAGCCGCTCCTCGGCACGTGGGATCTTCCCAGGCCAGGGATCGAACTGGCGCCCCTTGCACTGCAAGGCGGTGTTCTTACCAACTGGACCAACAGGGTAGCCTCCCATTGGTTTTTATTACTTCCCCTAGTATAGATGCTGATACCATGCAGATCTTTTATTTGTCAGTGTCTCGCTCTCACTCAACCATATTTTGAGGTTTGTAGGGATATTTGATCACTTACATTTGTTATGGGGAATAGGTTTTTGTTTTTTGCCATCTTTAGCTTCTCTATTTATAGCACAACATAGGGAGTTTGTGCCAGAAATTATTAATATACTTCTTTCTTCACTGAGAAAGTCTCACTATAAAAAAATTCTAGTTCATGTAAACTGTGTGCTAAGTGACTTAGTAGATTTACAGTCTGGTATAAGTGGTTTATCTTGTGATGAACTACTTACAAAGTGCTCATGAAATAGCAGCATGTCCAAGAAGTACTGATTTATAGACTTGCTTTAAGAAAAATTTGGTATCAGAGTTTGTAGAATAGTTAGGTTAATTTAAAAGTACTTCTTCAAAGTTCTTTGCTAAAACAGTTCTGTACATGATTTGCGATAGGGCATTAAAGAACAATAGCAAGGAATGCTATGCTGAAGTTTTTAACATATTCAATATGAGCGTCAAAATCAAAATTTTGTGGGTTAGTTATTTTAATCGTGTATATAGAGAAATCTTTGTAAACTTTAACAACTACAGCTTTTATTTTGGTGGATAAAATGTTCCAGCTTGTTTAGACACAGTTGTGAGTTACAGATGTACCATATCCAATTCCAAAAACATTTTGCTGCACATTTGAGCTCTGTAAAAGTTTTGTTTTTTTTTAACCACTGCACCACATGTATTATCAATGCAAAACAACAGTTTTCAAAGCTGAATTCTAAACTTAATTCAAACTGTATTTATAATAATGTCAGATGTTTCATCTTTGTTAGAGTGACTTCCAAAAGCTTTCCTTGGATTACATTAATTGGATTAAAAAATTGAACGATACTGTAATGAACTGACTGTAGTTAAAGTGTCTAATGGCAGAAATGTTACTTAACTAAGGCTATTATCCTGCCAATAAAGTGAGCAAAATAGAGAAAGGACTTCCTGATTTTCATATGTATGAAAAAACTCAGTACTAAGAATGCAAGGATTTTAACTCAAAAGAATTTAGAAGATATGAAGGAAAATTCAAGCTTCACAGGGTGATACACAAATGTACTTTATGTAGTTGTGCTTGTTAAAATGCTGTTTCCAGACAGACTGCTTCAATCAGCTCCTAGTTTTGGAAATAAATGCTTCTTTACAAGATTTATGTTTTCTAGTTTCCATTCTGGTTTTCAGTGATATCACCAGAGCTCTCACTGTGGTTGGTAAATATGAACAAGTGTTTTGAACAAGTTACATGTGAATTGACTTTTGTGAGAAAAAGAAGACCTATATTTAACTTTTCATTAAATGTCCATTTTGCTTTTTATTTCTCTTTGCTGACAAAAGGGTTTAATGCAAAATAAAAGTCTTAGCAACCAATCAAACAGTTGTGGATTTTTACTATGCAGTAATCTTCGAAACCACTAGTGTGAGAATATTGACTTCTCTCTATATGCTCTGCAAAGACTACTCAGCCTGCATTTCTCACACATATTTAATGTACATATAATCCATAACTTTCCACATTTCTCATTAACTCTTCCAACTAGTAGCCTACTAGATTCACGAACTTTACAGGTCAGTCAATCACTATCCCAAATGACTGGCTGGAGTATTGAATATTTTTTTCCACCAGCCCAAGACCAAAAACACTATCCTCACTGCTTAGTCAGGATTATTTTATAATGCTTCAGCTTGTTTAGACACAGTTGTGAGTTACAGATGTACCATATCCAATTCCAAAAACATTTTGCTGCACATTTGAGCTCTGTAAAAGTTTTGTTTTTTTTTAACCACTGCACCACATGTATTATCAATGCAAAACAACAGTTTTCAAAGCTGAATTCTAAACTTAATTCAAACTGTATTTATAATAATGTCAGATGTTTCATCTTTGTTAGAGTGACTTCCAAAAGCTTTCCTTGGATTACATTAATTGGATTAAAAAATTGAACGATACTGTAATGAACTGACTGTAGTTAAAGTGTCTAATGGCAGAAATGTTACTTAACTAAGGCTATTATCCTGCCAATAAAGTGAGCAAAATAGAGAAAGGACTTCCTGATTTTCATATGTATGAAAAACTCAGTACTAAGAATGCAAGGATTTTAACTCAAAAGAATTTAGAAGATATGAAGGAAAATTCAAGCTTCACAGGGTGATACACAAATGTACTTTATGTAGTTGTGCTTGTTAAAATGCTGTTTCCAGACAGACTGCTTCAATCAGCTCCTAGTTTTGGAAATAAATGCTTCTTTACAAGATTTATGTTTTCTAGTTTCCATTCTGGTTTTCAGTGATATCACCAGAGCTCTCACTGTGGTTGGTAAATATGAACAAGTGTTTTGAACAAGTTACATGTGAATTGACTTTTGTGAGAAAAAGAAGACCTATATTTAACTTTTCATTAAATGTCCATTTTGCTTTTTATTTCTCTTTGCTGACAAAAGGGTTTAATGCAAAATAAAAGTCTTAGCAACCAATCAAACAGTTGTGGATTTTTACTATGCAGTAATCTTCGAAACCACTAGTGTGAGAATATTGACTTCTCTCTATATGCTCTGCAAAGACTACTCAGCCTGCATTTCTCACACATATTTAATGTACATATAATCCATAACTTTCCACATTTCTCATTAACTCTTCCAACTAGTAGCCTACTAGATTCACGAACTTTACAGGTCAGTCAATCACTATCCCAAATGACTGGCTGGAGTATTGAATATTTTTTTCCACCAGCCCCCAAGACCAAAAGAAATCAGCTATCCCTCACTGCTTATGTCAGGATTATTTTATAAGCAAATATCCCAAAGCTGTCCTTGATTGGGAGGTATTATACTCAGCCTGGGAAAGGTTAGGAGAAAATCATCATCACATGTCGTCTTTTACATTTAACCATGGGTTAAAGTGAGAATCTGTTCACTGTACATGTTTTTCATATACTACTAGGTGAGACCATGGCAGAAGCTGAAATTTAAAAAGTTCAATTCTATTAAACCCACCCTGGCTTATTTTAATGTAAATAGCAACACTTCATCATAATATAAAAACTAGGGGGCAAATGGTAAACAGAACACAGCAAGATAAACTTTTTTTAGTTATTTTTATACTTGCCCTAATTGAAGGACAAGGGTTTTGAACATTTTGGTAGGAGTAATATGGGGCAGATGAGCTTGTAGTATGTGTATCAGATATGTGTGTGGCATGTGCATATTTGCATTTTTTTTAAAGCACTTCAATTGTTGTGTGGAAAATGGATTGAAAGTATAGGTGATAATGCTTCTGATTAACAGCAATGGTGGCAGCCATTTACAATATGCCCTGTCCTATGCTAATGATATTATATATATTACTGCAATGAATCTTCACAACAAACCTGTTAATCAGGTATTGTTCTTACATTGTATAGGTAAGGCAACTCTGAATTGAAAAGGTTAGATAAACTGCTCAAGGCCACACAGCTAATAAATATAAAGTTAGGGGGCACTCAAATACAAGTCTGGTGTGCTTCAAACAATTCTCCAAAATATACTTGTGCTTTTTAAATTTGTTTTCCCACTAGACTCTCTTGAAAATAACAACTCTGTTTTGAAACAGCTCCTAAAGACACACCTTAGCACTTACATGGTCTATGCATCAATGGAAAAAAAAAAGAAAAAAAGCTCAATATTTGTTGATTTAATAACAGATATATTTATGTTAAAGTAGCTTAGAAATATTTATTTGGCAACATTTCATAGGCTCAATGTTCTGTTCTATTTGAAATTAATAATACTAAAATTAGAATTTTCATTAATTTTTATGAAATTTTACAAAATTAATCTGAAAGCAAGACTTTACTGGATCTCATTTAGGAACAAAAATGATTATATAACAAACTTACTATCTCCCTTCAACAGGTTCGATGTCAAGGGTGTTAACTCCACTGCAATGGATCCTTTCAACATCTCTATCTTTGTTTAACTCCAGTCCCAAAACCCTAAAAAACAAAAGAAAAGATTAAAAAGGTGGGCATACAGAAGCCAACAACACATCAGAAGAATTATACACCATGATCAAGTGGATTTATTCCAGGGATGCAAGGATTCGTCAAGATATATAAATCAAGCAATGTGATAATGTCAACAAATTAAAAAGTAAAAACCACTTGATCTTATAGGCCAATTTCACTGATGAATTTAGACGGCAAAATCCTCAACAAAATTCTAGCAAACAGAATTCAACAACACATCAAAAAGCTCATACATCATGATCAAGTCAGGTTCATCCCAGGCATGCAAGGATTCTTCAATATCCGCAAATCAATCAATGTGATACACCATATCAACAAATTGAGAGACAAAAATCACATGATCATCTCAATAGATGCAGAAAAAGCCTTCTACAAAGTACAGCATCCATTTATGATAAAAAAAAAAATCTTCAAAAAATGGGCATAGAAGGAACCTATCTCAACATAGTGAAAGCCATATATGAGAAGCCCACAGCGAACATTATCCTCAGTGGAGAAAAACTGAAAGCATTTCCTCTAAGATCAGGAACAAGATAAGGGTATCCACTTTCACTACTCTTATTCAACATAGTCCTGGAAGTTCTAGCAACAGCAATAAGAGAAGAGAAAGAAATAAAAGGAATCCAGAGTGAAAAGGAAGAAGTCAAGCTCTCTCTATGTGCAGATGACATGATATTATACATAGAAAATCCCAAAGACACTATTACAAAACTACTAGAGCTCATCAGCAAATTCAGCAAAGTCGCAGGATACAAAGTCAACACGCAGAAATCACTGGCATTCCTATACACAAACAATGAAAAATCAGAAAACGAAATCAAAGAGGCAATCCCCTTCACCACTGAAACCAAAAGAATCAAATACCTAGGAATAAATCTACCCAAAGAAACAAAAGAACTGTACACTGAAAATTACAAGACACTCATGAGAGACATTAAAGAAGACTTAAACAGATGGAGAGATATTCCATGTTCCTGGGTCAGAAGAATCAATATTGTGAAAATGACCATACTACCAAATGTCATCTACAGATTCAATGCAATCCCTATTAAACTACCAATGACATTCTTCACAGAAATAGACCAAAGTTAACACAGTTCATATGGAAACACAAAAGACCTCGAATAGCCAAAGCAATCCTGAGAAAGAAGAATGGAGCTGGAGGGATCAGCCTCCCCAACTTCAGACTCTACTACAAAGCAACAGTCATCAAGACAGTATGGTACTGGCACAAAAACAGAACTATAGACCAATGGAACAAGATTGAGAACCCAGAGATAAACCCACGCACCTATGGGTACCTTGTTTTTGACAAAGGAGGTGAAACTATAACATGAGACAAAGACAGCCTCTTCCACAAATGGTGCTGGGAAAATGGGACAGCTACATGCAAAAAAATGAAGTTGGAACATTCTCTGACACCATATACTAAGATCAACTCAAAATGGATTCAAGACCTAAATGCAAGGCCAGAAACCATCAAACTCTTAGAGGAGAATATAGGCAAAACACTCAAGGACATATATCTAAGCAAGACCTTCTCTGACCCACCTACTAGAATAGCAGAACTAAAAACAAAAATGAACACGTGGGACCTAATGAAACTTAAAAGCTTTTGTACAGCAAAACAAATCACAAAAAAGCTGAACAGACAGCCCACAGAATGGGAGAAAATCACAGCATATGAAACAACAGACAAAGAATTAATCTCCAAAATCTACAAGCAACTCAGACAACTCAGCACCGGAAAAAATGAACAATCCAATCAAAAAATGGGAAAAGGACCTAAACAGACACCTCTCCAAAGATGACATACAGATGGCCCAAAAACACATGAAACGATGCTCAGCTTCACTTATCATTAGAGAAATGCAAATCAAAACTACAATGAGATATCACCTCACACCCGTCAGAATGGCCATCATCCACAAATCAACAGACAATAAATGCTGGAGAGGGTGTGGAGAAAAGGGAACACTCCTGCATTGCCAGTGGGAATATAGATTAATACAGACTCTATGGAAGACCGTATGGCAATTTCTTAAACACCTAAACATAGAAGCACCATACGACCCAGCAATCCCACTCTTAGGCTTATACTCTGATGAAATTAAATCTGAAAGAAGCACCTGTACCCCAATGTTCATTGCAGCTCTCTATACAATAGCTAGAACATGGAAGGAACCTAGATGCCCATCGACAAATGAATGGATACAAAAGCTCTGGTACATATATACAATGGAATACTACTCAGCTGTCAAAAGAAATGCAGACAAATCAGCCCTAATGAGGTAGCTGGATCTAGAATCTATCATCAAAAGTGAAGTCAGTCAGAAAGAGAAGGACAAGTACAATATACTAACACATATATATGGAATCCAGTAGGATGGTGATGATGGCACATGCAGTGAAGCGACAGACAGAAGGACATGGACAGGGGACATATGGACATTGTGGGGAAGGAACAGTGGGTGAGAGGCGTAAAGGAAGTAACTTGAAGGCCTGTACTATCATATGTGAAGAAAATAGCTATAGTCATTGCTCTGTGAGAAAAGGAGATCCTTCACGGGTGCTGTATGACCATCTGGAGCGGTGGGATGGGGAGGATATACACGTGACTAATTTGAGAACATACATATCTGTAAACAACAAAACTCTGTAAAAGTTAAAAGTGAAATAAAAGTTTAAATAATAATAATAAAAAACCCCAACCATATGACCATCTCAATGGATACAGTAAAAGCTTTTGACAAAATTCAGTACAGGGCATCCCCTGGTGGTCCAGTGGGTAGGGACACCGCCTTGCAGTGCAAGGGGTGCCGGTTCGATCCCTGGCCTGGGAAGATCCCATGTGCCGCGGAGCAGCTGGACTGATGTGTCCAATTATGGAGCCGGAGCTCTGGAGTGCATGTGCCCAGAGCCGGTGCTCTGCGACGACAGAGGCCACCACGATGGGAGGCGCACAGAAGCCAAAGAACAAAGACGGATGAAAACAGATAAATGAAAGACCAACAGAAGTGGCTCGCCCGCTCCTCTCCCTCCCCAACCTGTCCCCCGCCCTAAATAAATCTTTAAAAAAAAAAAAATTGTGTCTGTGCACAGTCAGTCAGTCGTGCCAGACATTTAAAAAAAAAAATTCAGTACGCACTCATAATAAAAACTCTCAAGAAAGCGGGCATAGAGCAAACCTATCTCAACATAATAAAGGTCATATATGACAAACATACAGCAAACATCATTCCTAATGGTAAAAATCTGAAAGCATTTTCTCTAAGATTTGGAACAAGAAAAGAATGTCCATTGTCACTATTATTCAACATAGTTCTGAAAATCCTAGTGATGGCAATCAGAGAAGAAAAAGAAATAAATATCCAAATCCAAATTGGAAAAGAATAAGCAAAACTGTTACTATCTGTAGATGACATCATCCTATACTTAGAAAATCCTAAAGATACAGGATACAAAATTAATAAAGAGAAATTTCTTGTGTTCCTATACACTAACAATGAAAGATCAGAAAGAGAAATTAAGGAAACAATCCCATTTACCATCACAACAAAATAAACAAAAAACTTAGGAATAAACCTACACCAAGGAGGCAAAAGATCTGTACTCAGAGAACTATCAGATACTGATGAGAGAAATCAAAGACACAGATAGATAAACTATGTTCCTGTATCGGAAGAATCATTATTGTGAAAGTGACTATACTACCCAAAGCAATCTATCAATTCAATGAATCAAATTACCAATGGCATTTTTCACAGCATTAGAAGAAAAAATTTTACAATTTGCATGGAAACATGAAAGACCCTGAAAAGTCAAAGCAATCTTGAGAGAGAAAAACACCTGGAGGAATCAGGTTTCCTGACTTCAGACTACACTACAAAGTCACAGTTATCTAGACGGTATAGTACTGGCACAAAAACAGAAATACAGATCAATGGACAGGATCAAAAGCCCAGACATAAACCCACACATGCAGGGTGACCTCATCTATGACAAAGGAGGCAAGAATATACAATGGAGGGCTTCCCTGATGGTCCAGTGGGTGGAGAGTTCGCCTTGTGGTTCAAGGGGCACCTGTCTGATCCCTGACCCGGGAGGATCCCACGTGCCATGGAGCAGCTGGACCAGTGTGTCCAATTGCAAGCCAGTGTTCTGGAGCGCGTACGCCGAGTCAGTACTCTGCGACGAGAGAGGTCACTGTGAGGGGAGGCCCACACAGGCCAAAGAGTAAAGATGGATGAAAATTAAAAAAAAAAAAAAAAAAAAAGGAATACAAAATGGAGAAAAGACAGTCTCTTCAATAAGTGGTGCTGGGAAAACTGGACATTTATGTGCAAAGGAATAAAATTAGAACACTACCTAATATGACACACAAAAATAAACTCAAAATGGATTAAAGACTTAAATGAAGGATGGATACTATAATACTGTTATAGGAAACTATGGGCAGAATACTTCTTGACATAAATCACAGTCAAATCTTTTCTGATCCACTTTCTAAAGTAATGATAATAAAACAAAAATAAATTTGTTAAACAAATAAAAATAACTAATTAAACTTAAAAGGTTTTGTGCAGCAAATGAAACTCTAACCCTCAGAATGGAAGATAATATTTGAAAATGAAGCAACTGATAAGGGATTAACCTTCAAAATACACGAACAGCTCATGGAGCTCAATACCAAAAAAACAAACAATCCAATCAAAAAATGAGCAGAAGACCTAAATAGACATTTCTCCAAAAGAGACATACAGATGGGCAACAAACACATGAAAAGATGCTCAACATCACTAATTATTAGAAAAATGCAAATCAAAACTACAATGAGGTATCATCTTACATCGGTCAGAATGGCTATCATCAAAAAAATTCTATAGGGCTTCCCTGGTGGTCCAGTGGGTAAGGACACCGCCTTGCAGTGCAAGGGGAGCCGGTTCAATCCATGGCCTGGGAAGATCCCACGTGCCACTGACGTGTCCAACTACCGAGCTGAAGCTCTGGAGTGCATGTGCCCAGAGCCGGTGCTCTGCAGTGACAAAGGCCACTGCGATGGGAGGCCCATGTGGGCCAAAGAACAGAGATGGAATGAAAGACCAACAGAAGTGGCCGAAAAAAAAATCTATAAAGAATAAACGCTGGAGAGGGTGTGGAGAAAAGGGAACCTTCTTACACTGTTGGTGGGAATGTAAACTGGTACAGTCACTATGGAGAGCAGTAAAGAGTTCCTCTTGAAGTATTATTTTGTTTTTCATTTAAAGAGTGTATTTTATAAATTTTTAATTCAGCTATCTAGAAATTGAAACAAATTTTCATGAACAAAAAGCTAAATTCTGACCACTTAAACTTAACTGAGGACATCTAGTGGACAAAAGCTTAAACCACAGTTTTAAAATTTTTATTTGCCTGAATTGTTTCTTGTCTTTCAGACATGTTCAACCGAGTATGTTCAACTCGATAAACAAGCACATTTAAATAAATCAAATTAATGTAAATAAAAATAATTAAAGTACTCACAAATTAAGATGAATGAAATTTCCGATATTCAGTAACTATAAAGTATCATTATGCTGGTGAGGACATTAAGAACAAATGAGCTAAGACATAAAAAAGGGGTCATAACAATGGTCAGCACACAGTAAGTGCCTAGTCAATATTAACTATTAGAACTTTGGGATGTCAAAAAGCATTTACATTAATTTAACTAAAATGATTTCTACATTCATTATTGATTAAAATAATTTAATTGAGTTTTTTTCCCCCTTAGACTTACTGAGAAGTAAATGAATCCATCATTGATAAGTTTAAGGTGTACAGCATGATGGCTTAATTAACCTACAGTGTGCAATGATCACTACAATAGGTTCAGCTAATATCCATCAACTCATATAAATACAACAAAAAGGAAAAAAAAAATTGTGATGAGAATTATTAGGTTTACTCTCTTAACAACCTGCCTATCCATTATACATCAGTGTTAACTAGTCAATATGTTTTACATTACATCCTTAGTACTACTTATTTATAAATGGAGTTTTAAATCTTTTGACCACATTTCTCCAGTTCTTCCTCTTATTACTCCCTGCCTCTGGTAACAAGTCTGATCTCTTCCTCTATGAGTTTTTGAAGATTTTGCATATTTAAATGAGGTCATACAATATTGTCTTTCTCTGTCAGACTTATTTCACTTAGCATAATGCCTTCAAGGTCCACGCAGGACCCATGTGGGCCAAGGTGAAAACGAACGCTGGAGAGGGTGTGAGAAAAGGGAACCTTCTTACACTGTTGGTGGGAATGTAAACTGGTACAGTCACTATGGAGAGCAGTAAAGAGTTCCTCTTGAAGTATTATTTTGTTTTTCATTTAAAGAGTGTATTTTATAAATTTTTAATTCAGCTATCTAGAAATTGAAACAAATTTTCATGAACAAAAAGCTAAATTCTGACCACTTAAACTTAACTGAGGACATCTAGTGGACAAAAGCTTAAACCACAGTTTTAAAATTTTTATTTGCCTGAATTGTTTCTTGTCTTTCAGACATGTTCAACCGAGTATGTTCAACTCGATAAACAAGCACATTTAAATAAATCAAATTAATGTAAATAAAAATAATTAAAGTACTCACAAATTAAGATGAATGAAATTTCCGATATTCAGTAACTATAAAGTATCATTATGCTGGTGAGGACATTAAGAACAAATGAGCTAAGACATAAAAAGGGCTCATAACAATGGTCAGCACACAGTAAGTGCCTAGTCAATATTAACTATTAGAACTTTGGGATGTCAAAAAGCATTTACATTAATTTAACTAAAATGATTTCTACATTCATTATTGATTAAAATAATTTAATTGAGTTTTTTTCCCCCTTAGACTTACTGAGAAGTAAATGAATCCATCATTGATAAGTTTAAGGTGTACAGCATGATGGCTTAATTAACCTACAGTGTGCAATGATCACTACAATAGGTTCAGCTAATATCCATCAACTCATATAAATACAACAAAAAGGAAAAAAAAAATTGTGATGAGAATTATTAGGTTTACTCTCTTAACAACCTGCCTATCCATTATACATCAGTGTTAACTAGTCAATATGTTTTACATTACATCCTTAGTACTACTTATTTATAAATGGAGTTTTAAATCTTTTGACCACATTTCTCCAGTTCTTCCTCTTATTACTCCCTGCCTCTGGTAACAAGTCTGATCTCTTCCTCTATGAGTTTTTGAAGATTTTGCATATTTAAATGAGGTCATACAATATTGTCTTTCTCTGTCAGACTTATTTCACTTAGCATAATGCCTTCAAGGTCCATTCAAGTAGCTAGGAATGGTAGGATTTTTTTCACTTTTTGTAGTTAAATAATATTTCAATGAATAGATATAAAACAACTTCTTTATCTATTCATCTACAGATGGACACTTAGTTTTCCATGTCTTGGTTATCATAAATAATGCTGCTATGAACAGGGAGGTGCAGGTACTTTTGCAAGTTATTGTTTTTATTTCCTCTTGAAAACAAGTTATTGTTTTCATATTCCAAGAAATGAAGCTCCTGGTTTCATACAGTCCTTCTATTTTTAATGTTCTGAGGATCCTCCATACTGGTTTTCCACATGGCTGTGCCAATTCATAAACCTCACCAACAGGGCACAAGTGTTTTTCCAATTCTCTGCATCCACTCCAGCATTTGTTATCTCTTTTCTTTTTTTTTTTTTTTAAAGATTTATTTATTTATTTATTTTTTGGGCGGGGGTCGGGTTGGGGAGGAAGGGGAGCGGGCGGGCCACTTCCATTGGTCTTTCATTTCTCCATTTTCATCCGTCTTTTTTGTTCTTTGGCTCCTGCGGGCCTCCCATCGCGGTGGCGTCTAGCGCTGGCTCTGGGCGCATGCGCTCCAGAGCTCTGGCTCGGTGATTGGACACATCAGTCCAGCCGCTCCGCGGCACATGGGATCTTCCCAGGCCAGGGATCGAACCGGCGCCCCTTGCACTGCAAGGCGGTGTCTTTACCCACTGGACCACCAGGGGAAGCCCTCTCTTTTCTTTTTAATGACAGACATTCCAGCGGGTGTGGGGCATTGCCTGTTGTTTTTTCACTTTCCTGATGACTAGTGACGTTGGACATCTTTTCATGTACCTGTTGGCTATTTGTATATCTTCTTTGGAAAAATGTGTATTCAGGTTCTTGGCTCATTTTGCTTTTTTTCCTGTTATTGAGTTGAATGAGTTCTTTATGTAATTTAGGATATTAACACCTTAGCGTTGCAAATCTTTTCTCCCATTGTGTAGGCGGTCTTTCACTATGTTGACAGTTTCTTTTGTTGTACAGAAGCCTTTTAGTTTTATATGGTTTTGCCTGGTTTTGTTTCTGATTTTTTATTTTTTGCTTAGACCATGAAGTCTCACTCTAAATCAAACTAACCCCTGCCTTTTAGGCAGCCTACCTCTACCCAACCTAAATACTTTAGGTCTGAATCATTTGGGAACCAGAAAACAGGGTTAAGATGAAGGGAAAGGGGGGAGTGTACTAGGGAAACAGGGTTAGAATTTGTATGAAGGGAGGCAAGGTGTGTAAAAAAACAGTTAAAATGGCAGGCCTGAGGCTTCCATCCTTTTTAAAAGGCCCGCTTGCAAGACTAGCCCTTATCTGCATTCTGGGATTTCAGGAAGGTTCCCATCATTTCTGGATAAGAATAGCTTACTCTGCCTAAACTATCAGGAGCAAACAATGTGCATTATACTCATGCGCTTTCTGGGAGTCTGGACACGCTACGAACAAAGTGCCAACATGGCCATTTCTTACTTAAAAACTCTAGGAACTGAGGCTCTAATGAATTTCCCTGATAGAGATTTCACCTATGTTGTCAAAATTTATTCCTAAGAAATGAAGTATGTCCTTTGGGATGTCATGGGGAGCATGTACCTGGTTTCAAGCTTACCTCGTATACTTCTGCTGTAATAAATCACAGTCGTGAGTAATTTGGTACAACTATATGCTGCATACTGAGTTCTCCTAAAGAGTCTTCAAGCCTGTGGGTGGTCTTGGGGACTGTTAGGAACAAGGGGTTGGGAGAATAGGGAAGAAAAGAAGGAGGGGAGAAATTGAGGGAGAGCATGAAGGGGAAAGAAGTGAAAGAACTGAGATGCAGGGGAAGGCAGAGGAAACTGGGGTAAGGAGGGTAAGGAAAAGAACAAGTCTTGGAGCCTTCTAAAATCATTTTCCAATCCCTTTGCTATGAAATATCACATATTGGTTATTACTGGCCAGAATCCATTTTGATTGGTTGGTTTCCATGTCATATTAATTGCTAAATATTAGGTTGGTGCAAAAGTAACTGCAGTTTTGCAACTGCTGACTTTGCTATTTGCTACTGGCATTCTTAAATAAATGTGGCTATGTTATACATCATTTTAATATGCATTTCTTGCTTTATTCTTTTTTGCTAGTGACTTATTACTTGTTGATCATATGTATTTTAGCCTTATGGAAATGATGTTAGACAAAAAGCAAATTTGAGCAATTTTCTTATTTGAGTTCAAAACAGGTCATAAAGCAGCAGACAACTCATAACATTAACAACAAACACATCTGGCCCAGGAACTGCTATTGAACGTACAGTGCAGTTGTGGTTCAAGAAGTTTTGCAAAAGAGACGAGAGCCTTGAAGATTAGCAGTGCAGTGGTCGGCCCTCAGAAGTTGATTAGGACCAACTGAGAGAATCATCGAAGCTGATACTCTTACAACTACAAGAGAAGCTGTGGAAAACTCAACATTGACCATTCCACGGTCATCTGGCATTTGAAACTAAAAGGTGAGAAAGCTCGATAAGTGAATGCCTCATGAGCTGACAGCAAATCATAAAACTTGTCGTTTTGAGGGGTTGTCTTCTTTTATTTTATGCAACAAGAACGAGCCATTTCTTGATCTGATTGCGACGTGAGACAAAAAGTGGATTTCATACTATGACGGGTGATGACCAGCTCAGCAGATGGACCAAGAAGAAGCTGCAAAGCCCTTCCCAAAGTCAAACTTGCACCACCAGAAAAAGGACATGGTCACTGTTTGGTGGTCTGCTGCTGATTTGATCCATGGCAGCTTTCTGAATCTTGGTGAAACCATTACATCCAAAGAGTGTGCTCAGGAAAGCGATACGACGTACTTAAAGCTGAAATGCCTACAGTAGGCACTGGTCAACAGAAAGGACCCAGTTCTTCTCCATGACAATGCCTGATGGCATGTCACACAATTGGCGCTTCAAAAGTTGAAAGAATTGGGCTACGAAGTTTTGCCTCATCCCCCGTATGCACCTGACATCTTGCTGACTACCTACCACTTCTTCAAGGATCCTGACAACTTTTTGCAGGAAAAATGCTTCCACACCAGAAGGAAGCAGAAAATGTTTTCCAAGAGTTCATCAAACCCTGGAGCACAGATTTTTATGCTACAGGAATAAACCATCTTGTTTCTTGTTGGCAAACATGTGTTGATTGCAACAGTTCCTATTTTGGTTAAATAAGGATGTATTTGAACCTAGCTATAATGATTTAAAATTTATGGTCCAAAACAGTGATTACTTTTGTACCAATCTAATATATTTAACATCCTGTGAAAAACCATAACAGAAAAGAATATATAAAAAAAGAATGAAACTCTGTAAAAATAAAAAATAAAATGAAAACAATTATTAAAAATAAAAAAATAGAAAGAGAATGTGTATATACAATTGTGTCACTGTATTGTACAGCAGAGATAGGTACAGTATTATAAATCAACTGTGTGTGTGTGTGTGTGTGTGTGCACTCAAGTCACTCAGTCAAGTCCAACTCTTTTCCCTGGACTGTAGCCTGCCAGGCTCCCCTGTCCATGGAATTTTCCAGGCAAGAATACTGAAGTGGGTTGCCATTTCCTACTCCAGGGTATCTTCCTAACTCAGAGGTCAAAACTGCATCTTTTGTGTCTACTGCACTGGCAGGTGCATTCTTTACCACCGTGCCACCTGAGTATACTTCAATTTAAAAAAATTTTTTTTTTAAAATAATTAAGCTGCTGAAAACTAAAAACAAAGAAACTTTCAAAGCAACCAGAGAACGACAAATTACCTATAGAGAAACAACAATTCAAAGGACGACAGACTCCTTCCCAGAAACCATAGAGTCATCTAGATTGGCTAAATAAAGTTCTTCAGACAGAAGCGAAGTGACATAAGAAGGAAACTTTGGATATCAGGAATGAAGAGAGAGTAACAGAAATGATAAGTATCTAGACAGACAGTTTTTTTTCCTTAAAAATATGTTTGATAGTTGAAAACAAAAATTGTAACACTGTTCGGTGGAGTTTACCATGTGTGTAAATGTAATATAGTAAGAATGTTCATAGGACTTCATTCTTCATAGGACTGATACTATTTCTTAGACATTTTTCAAATATCATCACCTTCTTGGTCCCAACTGCCACACCCCTGCATTCTGGGATTTCAGGAAGGCTTTCCATCAACCCCTGGCTTGGCTTTCCATCAACATTCTCCTTGCAACAGTTACCTAACTTGGCTTACAGTCTTGCTCTCAACTTGAATCCAATCTCCAAGCTCATGACAAAATGCCATCACTGTCACCTTATTCTCATCTTCATGCCTCATAACCAAGCATACAAGATTCTTCCCCATCTAGCCGCCCCTACTTCCCCAGTTTCTTCTCTTGTCAGCAGCCCTCTCCTCAGTTTTGTGCCACAGTCATAGTATGTTTTGCTCAATTCCTGGCCTATGCTCCGCCTATAACATTGTTTGACACTCAGTAGGAGCTCAATAAATACATTGCCTAGATGAAAAAATGGATTTAAAGCGCCTTCACCTGAGCCTGCGTTCTCACGGAGTTGGCTACAGTTATGTAAAAGTAACCTGTTTTGCTCAAGTCACAGTGCAGAGGAGAAAGTAGTAAAGCCCAGTGTGGTGGTTCAGTTCAGTTCAGTCGCTCACTGTGGTGGTAGGAAAGGAATGAGGCGGAAAACTATGAGGCAGAGCTAACACAGCCATGGGTCCAGATTTTAACCGGCATGTTACAGAAAACAGTAAGCTTTCCCTTACCTCCGTGTGGACTCTGCTCTCTGCAGGCGAAGAGGATCATCCAAGCCAGTTTGTCGCGCTGACAAAAACCCTAACATCCCGTCTTTTCACAGCGGCTTAAGAACTGGACGCCGCCATGACAGAACTTGGAGGAGACGGGTGTAGCAGCGGAGTCTCCCATTGGTTAAGCGCGCTGACATCCGACCAATGGAGAGCGCCCTTATTAGAGAGTCTGCGGACGGAGGTGGGTGGGACGCTCTGGGCTGGTGGGCGGGGTCAGCGGCGGGGGCGTTCCCGCTTTGGTTTGCGGAGAACTGCGCAGATCCATGAGTACTGCGCGCCCGAGTTGACGAGTCTGCATGGGTTGGTCTCAGCATTTGTTCCGCCTCTTGCGGAGAGCACTGTCAAAGGAAGTGAAGGAGCTAGTGGGCACAGACCAGTTTGGGAACAAATACTACTACATCCCGGAGTACAAGAACTGGAGAGGTGAGATGGGAGCAGTGGTGGGGTGGCCGGGGAACCACATGCGGCACTAGTGGTAATCAGCACAGAGGACGACCGAGTTCGTTCACCCTGCCGCCCCCTCCGCGCTGGCTTGCAGTCGGGCTCTCGCTGAGCAGCCGGCCCGTCCCGCGTCCCTGCGCCGCAGCGCCTGGGTCCTGAGCCCGGCCTCCGCCGCGCTAGCGCCGCTCACTCCTGGAGTCTCGCCACCGCCCTGTGTGGGTCCTTGTGATCGGCAATGTAGTCTGGAACAAGTCCAGGGACGTTTTTACAAAAGGTCCCAGGAGAGGTAGGGAAGTACCTTTCCTCTTCCCTGGTCGCCAGTGCCGCCCCTTTGGACCCAGGGGGTGTGGTGTAATTGAAGAAGTGTATTTTGAGCTCCTCTGCTCTTTCTTTCTTGGTGACCTTTATTCAGTGGCTCCGGCTTTGGTCCCAGGCGTCATCTTCCTCGAGGCCAAAACTGTCAGAAGTAGGTCCGTGCTTCCAGGCGGTGTGGAAAAGAGATTCCCTCGCCAGGCTCCTCTTTACCTTTCTCTCGAGTTTGAACTCCCAATACCCAGTTGTGCTCACTTTAAGATACACGGCGCTAATCCTGTTTCTGTGTAGGAATCCTGCAGTGAAGTCTTGGTGTTTGCGGAAGTTGGGGGCTTTCCTGGTGCTTGTAGTCACACCACGTGGCAGTCCTGGTGATCTCTTCTGTGTTTTTGCAGCGCCGGAAAACAGATCTCGGGCTTGGGTTAGAATCTCAACTTTGACGTCTAATAGCTAAGGGGTCACGAACAAAGTGTTTGTCCTCCCAGGTCTCAGTGTCCTCACTTGAAAAAGATACTACTACTACTAATAGTATTGAGAGGCACTAAGACCTTTCCAAGTGGTATTCCGTTCACTGCCCATAACTCTTGACAGGAAATTTCTTCTTCCTGTCAAAACTTGAAAAAGTATTTTTTACTACAGTCACATGCGGCACTAGTGGTAATTTTCCCAGCACTGTCAAAGGAAGTGAAGGAGCTAGTGGGCACAGACCAGTTTGGGAACAAATACTACTACATCCCGGAGTACAAGAACTGGAGAGGTGAGATGCGAGCAGTGGTGGGTGGCCGGGGAACCACATGCGGCACTAGTGGTAATCAGCACAGAGGACGACCGAGTTCGTTCACCCTGCCGCCCCCTCCGCGCTGGCTTGCAGTCGGGCTCTCGCTGAGCAGCCGGCCCGTCCCGCGTCCCTGCGCCGCAGCGCCTGGGTCCTGAGCCCGGCCTCCGCCGCGCTAGCGCCGCTCACTCCTGGAGTCTCGCCACCGCCCTGTGTGGGTCCTTGTGATCGGCAATGTAGTCTGGAACAAGTCCAGGGACGTTTTTACAAAAGGTCCCAGGAGAGGTAGGGAAGTACCTTTCCTCTTCCTGGTCGCCAGTGCCGCCCCTTTGGACCCAGGGGGTGTGGTGTAATTGAAGAAGTGTATTTTGAGCTCCTCTGCTCTTTCTTTCTTGGTGACCTTTATTCAGTGGCTCCGGCTTTGGTCCCAGGCGTCATCTTCCTCGAGGCCAAAACTGTCAGAAGTAGGTCCGTGCTTCCAGGCGGTGTGGAAAAGAGATTCCCTCGCCAGGCTCCTCTTTACCTTTCTCTCGAGTTTGAACTCCCAATACCCAGTTGTGCTCACTTTAAGATACACGGCGCTAATCCTGTTTCTGTGTAGGAATCCTGCAGTGAAGTCTTGGTGTTTGCGGAAGTTGGGGGCTTTCCTGGTGCTTGTAGTCACACCACGTGGCAGTCCTGGTGATCTCTTCTGTGTTTTTGCAGCGCCGGAAAACAGATCTCGGGCTTGGGTTAGAATCTCAACTTTGACGTCTAATAGCTAAGGGGTCACGAACAAAGTGTTTGTCCTCCCAGGTCTCAGTGTCCTCACTTGAAAAAGATACTACTACTACTAATAGTATTGAGAGGCACTAAGACCTTTCCAAGTGGTATTCCGTTCACTGCCCATAACTCTTGACAGGAAATTTCTTCTTCCTGTAGAGCACAAGTAAAGTATATTCCTTGATTTATTACTCAAAATTGTTTTGCCTCGCTTTTTTCTGTAAGTTATTTTAATGTATTAGACTTGTTTTCCTAAAGAATGTTTAAATTCTATCAGGTCAGGTAGTATGTCTTTAAAAAGGAAGTTCACAAAGAAACTTGTGGTGGTGAAGTATCTCTTGACAGAGTGCAAGCAGAGGGAAGGTTGTTTCTTTTCTATAAGTTGTCAGGTAACATTAAAAAAAAAATACAGAAAACATCAGATTGACCTATATTGAGTATAATTTATGTACAGTAACATTCATCCTTTTTGGAGTATGGCTTTATGATTTTTAAAAAAATTTTTGGCTTCTTTAATTGGTTATTTATTTAGTTATTGTCATCCATCTTTATTCTTTGGCATCTGTGGGCCTCCCATTGCAGTGGCCACATTGCGGAGCACCGGCTCTTGGCGCATGTGCTCCAGAGCGCCGGCTCGTAATTAGACACACGGGTCCAGCACGTCGGATCCTCCCAGGCCAGGGATCGAACCGCTGCCCCTTGCACTGCAAGGCGGACTCTTTACCCACTGGACCACCAGGGAAGCCCAGGCTTTATAATTTTTTGCAAATGTAGTAGTCTTGTAACCATCACCACAATCAAGATATAGAACAGTTGTGTCACCCCTAGAAGTCCCTCCTACCACTTAGCACTTCCTTCCCTCATCCCATACCCTGCCCTTGGCAACCACTGATTTCTACAGTTTTACTTTTTCCAGAATATCATGTAAATGGAGTTAGAGAAGTTGCAGTCTTTTGAGTCTTGCTTATTTCACATGGCATGATGCAGTTGAGATTTATCTTCGTGTCAGTAGTTCTTGTTTGTTACTAAGTCCATTATAGGGGTTTACTGTAGTTTATCGCTTCACCTGCTGAAGGACGGCTTTAGTTGTTTCTATTACTAGTTTGTGGTGATTGTGGGGAAAGACTCTATAAAGATCCCCATATAAGATTTTGTGTGAACATAGTTTCTCTTGGGTGAACAGCTAAGAACATGATGGCTGCCTTGTGGTAATGTATCAGTTTATATCATTAACTTTAGGTGGAAAACCCCTAAATTGCTAGTTTTAAATCCTTGATTTATTACTCAAAATTGTTTTGCCTCGCTTTTTTCTGTAAGTTATTTTAATGTATTAGACTTGTTTTCCTAAAGAATGTTTAAATTCTATCAGGTCAGGTAGTATGTCTTTAAAAAGGAAGTTCACAAAGAAACTTGTGGTGGTGAAGTATCTCTTGACAGAGTGCAAGCAGAGGGAAGGTTGTTTCTTTTCTATAAGTTGTCAGGTAACATTAAAAAAATACAGAAAACATCAGATTGACCTATATTGAGTATAATTTATGTACAGTAACATTCATCCTTTTTGGAGTATGGCTTTATGATTTTTAAAAAAATTTTTGGCTTCTTTAATTGGTTATTTATTTAGTTATTGTCATCCATCTTTATTCTTTGGCATCTGTGGGCCTCCCATTGCAGTGGCCACATTGCGGAGCACCGGCTCTTGGCGCATGTGCTCCAGAGCGCCGGCTCGTAATTAGACACACGGGTCCAGCACGTCGGATCCTCCCAGGCCAGGGATCGAACCGCTGCCCCTTGCACTGCAAGGCGGACTCTTTACCCACTGGACCACCAGGGAAGCCCAGGCTTTATAATTTTTTGCAAATGTAGTAGTCTTGTAACCATCACCACAATCAAGATATAGAACAGTTGTGTCACCCCTAGAAGTCCCTCCTACCACTTAGCACTTCCTTCCCTCATCCCATACCCTGCCCTTGGCAACCACTGATTTCTACAGTTTTACTTTTTCCAGAATATCATGTAAATGGAGTTAGAGAAGTTGCAGTCTTTTGAGTCTTGCTTATTTCACATGGCATGATGCAGTTGAGATTTATCTTCGTGTCAGTAGTTCTTGTTTGTTACTAAGTCCATTATAGGGGTTTACTGTAGTTTATCGCTTCACCTGCTGAAGGACGGCTTTAGTTGTTTCTATTACTAGTTTGTGGTGATTGTGGGGAAAGACTCTATAAAGATCCCCATATAAGATTTTGTGTGAACATAGTTTCTCTTGGGTGAACAGCTAAGAACATGATGGCTGCCTTGTGTGGTAATGTATCAGTTTATATCATTAACTTTATCAGAAGCTGTTTCCCGAACTCATTATACCACTTTACATTCCTGCCAGCAATGCATGAAGGTTCTAGTTTCACATTTGCACCAGCACTAGGTTCTGTCAGTATTTTCTTGTTTTTGTTTTTATTTTTATTTTAGCCATTCTAATAGGTAGATAGGGCTTCTCTGGTGCCTCAGAGGTACAGAACCTGGCTGCCAATACAGGAGATGCAGGGTCTACCACCGGATTGGGAAGATTCACTAGATAGGGAAGATCCCTGGGAAAAAGGGAAAAGGCAACCCACTCCAGGATTCTTGCCTGGGAAATCCTATGGGCAAAGGAGCCTGGAGGGCTACAATCCATGGGGTCACAAAGAGCCAGACACAACTTAGTGACTGAACAGCAACTATAGGTAACTAATGTTATCTCATTGTGATTTTAATTTTCCATTTTCCTAATGACTGAGGATGTTAATAATCTTGTCATATGCTTATTTGCTATGTATGAATCTTTGATGAAGTATTTGTTAAATCTTTTGACCATTAAAAAAATTGGATTAATTTCATTTCATTGAAAATACAATATCATTAAAGAAAGACTTACATTAACAAAATCATGTGTATTGTAAAATAATATAATTTGTGAGTCAAAGGATATGTTTATCTTTAATTGTTTTCCAAAGTGCTTATGTCGACTTATATTTCAGTTACCTAGATATTTTGAATCCATGTACACTTGATTGTGAGAAAAATCAGGTTTTTATTAGTGATGTAATAGAATCACTATGCTCCTGTTTAATATCTCTGTGCATTTCAGTTCTTAGATAATTGAGTCCTGTGGAACAGATGTGTTGTACAGTCTGTAAATACCATTACATATTTCCAAAGCCTTTTACTGTAAACCAAGGAAAAATACCTTTATTTTATTTTCAAGCAAATTTTCCAAAAATAAGTCATTTAACTTTTCTATTTCTTTGATATGAAAGGTGGTTCTTTATTGTTTGTGGTGATTGTGGGGAAAGACTCTATAAAGATCCCCATATAAGATTTTGTGTGAACATAGTTTCTCTTGGGTGAACAGCTAAGAACATGATGGCTGCCTTGTGTGGTAATGTATCAGTTTATATCATTAACTTTATCAGAAGCTGTTTCCCGAACTCATTATACCACTTTACATTCCTGCCAGCAATGCATGAAGGTTCTAGTTTCACATTTGCACCAGCACTAGGTTCTGTCAGTATTTTCTTGTTTTTGTTTTTATTTTTATTTTAGCCATTCTAATAGGTAGATAGGGCTTCTCTGGTGCCTCAGAGGTACAGAACCTGGCTGCCAATACAGGAGATGCAGGGTCTACCACCGGATTGGGAAGATTCACTAGATAGGGAAGATCCCCTGGAAAAGGAAATGGCAACCCACTCCAGGATTCTTGCCTGGGAAATCCTATGGGCAAAGGAGCCTGGAGGGCTACAATCCATGGGGTCACAAAAGAGCCAGACACAACTTAGTGACTGAACAGCAACTATAGGTAACTAATGTTATCTCATTGTGATTTTAATTTTCCATTTTCCTAATGACTGAGGATGTTAATAATCTTGTCATATGCTTATTTGCTATGTATGAATCTTTGATGAAGTATTTGTTAAATCTTTTGACCATTAAAAAAATTGGATTAATTTCATTTCATTGAAAATACAATATCATTAAAGAAAGACTTACATTAACAAAATCATGTGTATTGTAAAATAATATAATTTGTGAGTCAAAGGATATGTTTATCTTTAATTGTTTTCCAAAGTGCTTATGTCGACTTATATTTCAGTTACCTAGATATTTTGAATCCATGTACACTTGATTGTGAGAAAAATCAGGTTTTTATTAGTGATGTAATAGAATCACTATGCTCCTGTTTAATATCTCTGTGCATTTCAGTTCTTAGATAATTGAGTCCTGTGGAACAGATGTGTTGTACAGTCTGTAAATACCATTACATATTTCCAAAGCCTTTTACTGTAAACCAAGGAAAAATACCTTTATTTTATTTTCAAGCAAATTTTCCAAAAATAAGTCATTTAACTTTTCTATTTCTTTGATATGAAAGGTGGTTCTTTATAGGGTTCCTTGAATTTTCTTTGAATTGAATACCACCAATGAGTTGTGTTTAAGAACCCTTTAGAAGAAATTAATTTTTATTTTAATTCAGTTAATTATGTTGGTAGTAGTCATCCAAGAACTACAATATTATTTAATAAGAGAAAACCCTGTTTTTATGTAATTCAAAATAAGTCTTGAGTATTGTCTAGTCAGCTGAATTTAAGTTTAGAATTGTTGAAATTTTAACTTAAAAAAAAAAGCCTATTGGCGTTTCAGGATAAAAAGATTATATGAGTATTACATGTATTCGGCATTTTTTCTAACACAGTGTCAATAAGTATATTTTTATTGAAAGTTTGCTCCTCTATAGTAGATTATTTAGTAAAATATTCCTTAAACTTTATCTAGAAAATTCCTTTGTTATGGTATCTTTCCTATTTGTAATTTTCCTGAGTTTTTTTCCATCCAGTTCCACTTATCTCATGTTTCAAAAGATAATTCTCTTGCCTTCTAAGATAAATTCTTGTATTTATGTACTTGATCCTGACGGGAACCTCTTTGAACATTCTTTTATCATTTTCATCTCCTTTTTCTTTTTTTGCAGTTTTAAAACATCTACACCCCTAAAAACTAACAAGCTTATTAACTAAAGAACTATCTTGAGTTGTTAATTTGCTAAAACACATTGTGGGTGTCCAGATCCAGGTGAATGTTGTGTATAATTTGCGAAAATACTTGTTTGGAGTGTTGTCTTTGATTCAGGACACTACACTTTAGGAGAGATGCTTGGAAATCTAGAGCGTCCAGACAGGGATAGTTAGGAATTTGTCGAAAATATTTGTTGTGAGAAAAATCAGGTTTTATTAGTGATGTAATAGAATCACTATGCTCCTGTTTAATATCTCTGTGCATTTCAGTTCTTAGATAATTGAGTCCTGTGGAACAGATGTGTTGTACAGTCTGTAAATACCATTACATATTTCCAAAGCCTTTTACTGTAAACCAAGGAAAAATACCTTTATTTTATTTTCAAGCAAATTTTCCAAAAATAAGTCATTTAACTTTTCTATTTCTTTGATATGAAAGGTGGTTCTTTATAGGGTTCCTTGAATTTTCTTTGAATTGAATACCACCAATGAGTTGTGTTTAAGAACCCTTTAGAAGAAATTAATTTTTATTTTAATTCAGTTAATTATGTTGGTAGTAGTCATCCAAGAACTACAATATTATTTAATAAGAGAAAACCCTGTTTTTATGTAATTCAAAATAAGTCTTGAGTATTGTCTAGTCAGCTGAATTTAAGTTTAGAATTGTTGAAATTTTAACTTAAAAAAAAAAGCCTATTGGCGTTTCAGGATAAAAAGATTATATGAGTATTACATGTATTCGGCATTTTTTCTAACACAGTGTCAATAAGTATATTTTTATTGAAAGTTTGCTCCTCTATAGTAGATTATTTAGTAAAATATTCCTTAAACTTTATCTAGAAAATTCCTTTGTTATGGTATCTTTCCTATTTGTAATTTTCCTGAGTTTTTTTCCATCCAGTTCCACTTATCTCATGTTTCAAAAGATAATTCTCTTGCCTTCTAAGATAAATTCTTGTATTTATGTACTTGATCCTGACGGGAACCTCTTTGAACATTCTTTTATCATTTTCATCTCCTTTTTTTCTTTTTTTTGCAGTTTTAAAACATCTACACCCCTAAAAACTAACAAGCTTATTAACTAAAGAACTATCTTGAGTTGTTAATTTGCTAAAACACATTGTGGGTGTCCAGATCCAGGTGAATGTTGTGTATAATTTGCGAAAATACTTGTTTGGAGTGTTGTCTTTGATTCAGGACACTACACTTTAGGAGAGATGCTTGGAAATCTAGAGCGTCCAGACAGGGATAGTTAGGATGATGAAATTGTCTAGAAATTATATTTGTGAGTATTATTTTCTGTGAGTCTTGAGGAGGTTTACTCTGTGAAGAGAAGCTTCAGGAGAAGCTTCAAGTGTTTTAAAAATTGTGGTATAGAAAAGGATGAGGCTCAGCTGTATAGCCTTTTAACTCAGAACTTAGAGGGTGGATATTTCCCTTATTATAAGAAACAACTTTCAGACTGTAAGGGCTATGCTAGAAAAAGAAGAGAGTGCCTTAGTTTGATTGTAGCTGGAAGAATTTAGGGAGATAAGTAGCTGGAGGCATTTGATCACCACCCTGAAGGATAAGTATGATTTCACGAAGAGTGGTAGAAAAGTATTCCTGGTTGGTGCTGGGAAGAGGTAGGAAATACCACAGAAATTAGAAGATACTCCCATGTGCATAGACATCAGTGCAGAAGAACAGTAGAAAGCCGTTCTAGTGAGGTACTAGACAACTTCAGCTTATAAAAGACCTTGCATAGGTTTGAAATTTATACTTCATTCTGTAGGTGGTAGATGGGGCTTCCCTGGTGGCTCAGATAGTAAGGAATTTGCTTGCAATGCAGGAGGCCCAAGTTCAATCCCTGAGTCGTAGATAGTCATTGAAAACTTTTCAACAGAGAAAAGTTTGTGATATAATTAGAACTGTTGGAGAAATGACTCTTCCAAAGATGAGCTAGAGGAGAAAGGGAAGGAACTAATCTACTAGGTGGAAACATTGCTAGATTTACCATCATCTTAGAGAGAGATCTTGTTGAATAAGTATCACTTTCAAGATGAACTCAAAAGTTCATGAATGCCAGCCAGGTCATTTGGATTTACTCACAAGTAATAGGAAGTCACTGAAATGCAGGGTTCCCAAATACCTGTTTCTTAATCTGATGTTATTATTATTCTTTCCCTGCCTGAATCTAACTATCCCTACAGTTTTAGTCAAATCTATGTTAAGACGACTTCCAAATTTGTATTTTAATTGCTGACGTGTTTGGAACTACAGATCTGATTATACAATTGTCTGGTTATACAGTTGCCCTGTTTATAAGCAATAAACTATTCTTTACCAACCCAACCCTATAGCCTGCTTATCTGCTTGCATTTGTCACTTTTAGCACTCTGCACGAATCAGTACACCATCATCCATCAGTTCTCCAGAATTAAAGCAAGAAAATCATCTTTGGCCTCTTTTTCCTTTCCCCTTCTACCAGTCCAATTCATTACCAAGTCCAAAAGTTTTGCTAAGTTCACTTTTCTTTCTGTTTTCTTCACTTAACTAGAAAGCTTACATGAGTTCCTGTCAGAGAGTTGAGTCAGATCATATTTAATTTTTTTAAAAAAAGATTTATTTATTTATTTATTTTGGGTGGGGGTCGAGTTGGGGAGGGAGGGGAGTGGGCAGGCCACTTCTATTGGACTTTCATTTCTCCATTTTTATCCATCTTTGTTCTTCGGCTCCTGTGGGCCTCCCATCACAGTGGCGTCTGTCGTTGCAGAGCGCTGGCTCTGGGCGCATGCGCTCCAGAGCTCCGGCTCGGTAATTGGACACATTGGTCCAGTTGCTCCTCGGCACGTGGGATCTTCCCAGGCCAGGGATCAAACCGGCACCCCTTGCACTGTAAGGCGGTATCCTTACACACTGGACCACCAGAGGAAGCTCATATTTAATCTCTAGCATTCAAAAAATCATAACATTAGAATTAGTTGAATGTAGTCATTTAAGAGTTGCATGTTCGAAAGTAAAAGTGTTAGTCGCTCAGTTGTGTCCAACTCTTTGCTATCTCATGAACTGTAGCCTGCGAGGCTCCTCTGTCCATGAGATTTTCAAGGCAAGAATACTGGAGTGAGTAACTATTCCCTTCTCCAAAGAATGTTTCCGACCCAGATTCTTTACCATCGGAACCGCCAGGGAAGCCCTAGTTTTAAATCTAGTCTGTGACTTTTCATAATACTGAGCTTCAGTTGATGTTCCCCAAATGGAATCTGTTGGGGCAAGGCAGAGATTGTAGTGGACCATAGGTAACAGTGATGCTTTCTTTTAGAAACCAGGACAAATATTCCACCCAGCATGGTAGATTTGTTTTTGCAACACATTTTAAAAACTGTGTAACTGGGGCTTCCGTGGTGGGTCAGTGGTGGAGAGTTCACCTTTAGCACTGTAGAAGACATGGGTTCAATCCCTGGTCCAGGAGGATCCCACGTGCTGTGGAGTGGCCAGGCCCGTGAGCCACAACTATTGAGCCTGTGTTCTAGAACCTCAGAGCCACAACTGTTGAGCCCATGTGCTGCAACTACTGAAGCCCTTGTGCCCTAGAGCCCGAGTCCCACAACGAGAAAAGTTACTTAAGCAAGAAGCCTGTTCACCTCAACTAGAGAGTAGCTCCCACTCCCTGCAACTAGAGAAGAGCCTGTAACAGCAGTAAAAGCCTAGTATAGCCCAAAAAAATAAATAAAAAATTTTTAAAAAAGAAACATAATAACTACATCAAGAAAAGTATCTAAAGCTGTATTGTTTTTTTTAAAAAAACTGTGTAACCTTCATTAGGACTTTTGTAGTGAATTGTTTATGTTAGCCTATTGGCAGTGATTTTCAAACTGTGCATGGTTTAATAATTATGGAATAAACCTATTGAAGTTAAGCATTTTATTAAATATCTTGCGTTCTAAAAATATTTTTTCATATTATGTTTACTTTTTTTTAACTTTTTTTTCTTTCCACCATCTTGCCTTTTTTATTTATATTAACTTTCATCCATCTTTTTTATTCTTTGGTATGTGTGGGCCTCCCATTGCAGTGGCCTCTCTCACCACAGAGCACCTGGCTCCCAGCGCATGCGCTCCAGGGGGCTGACTCATATTTGGACACACTGGCCCAGCCTCCATGGCACATGGGATTGTCCTGGACCAGGGATCAAACCAGTGCAACTTGCGCTGCAAGGCGGACTCTTTACTCACCAGACCACGAGGGAAGCCCATGTTGGTTTTTTAATGAAGTGTTATTTATATATTTATAGAAATTGTGAACAAAGAAAAATCTATGGTAAGATTTTAGTGAAAGCATTAATTACCAAGTTATATTTTCTGTACTCTCTACATTTATATGAGTGTTCAGATTCACACATGTCTGGATTATCAGTGTGGCAGACATGTTTATAATAACATTTCCTGAAGTTTGTATTTTATGCGTTTTGGTTAAAAAAAAAAAAGATAGCCTTTGAATATGGAAATTCCAGACACTTTTTGGAAAGCCAAATCAGAAACGGTATAAAGAAACTACACTTTAAAGGTGATAATTTAAAACTGAGGTTTTCCCATCTAAAATTTGTTTAAAATTGATGTTTGTTTTATCTCATTTCTTTGTGCTTCCTTTATTAAAAGAAATTAGTTGGATTTTAATTTTTCTAACTATTCAGACCTCAGAGCCACAACTGTTGAGCCCATGTGCTGCAACTACTGAAGCCCTTGTGCCCTAGAGCCCGAGTCCCACAACGAGAAAAGTTACTTAAGCAAGAAGCCTGTTCACCTCAACTAGAGAGTAGCTCCCACTCCCTGCAACTAGAGAAGAGCCTGTAACAGCAGTAAAAGCCTAGTATAGCCCAAAAAAATAAATAAAAAATTTTTAAAAAAGAAACATAATAACTACATCAAGAAAAGTATCTAAAGCTGTATTGTTTTTTTTAAAAAAACTGTGTAACCTTCATTAGGACTTTTTGTAGTGAATTGTTTATGTTAGCCTATTGGCAGTGATTTTCAAACTGTGCATGGTTTAATAATTATGGAATAAACCTATTGAAGTTAAGCATTTTATTAAATATCTTGCGTTCTAAAAATATTTTTTCATATTATGTTTACTTTTTTTTAACTTTTTTTTCTTTCCACCATCTTGCCTTTTTTATTTATATTAACTTTCATCCATCTTTTTTATTCTTTGGTATGTGTGGGCCTCCCATTGCAGTGGCCTCTCTCACCACAGAGCACCTGGCTCCCAGCGCATGCGCTCCAGGGGGCTGACTCATATTTGGACACACTGGCCCAGCCTCCATGGCACATGGGATTGTCCTGGACCAGGGATCAAACCAGTGCAACTTGCGCTGCAAGGCGGACTCTTTACTCACCAGACCACGAGGGAAGCCCATGTTGGTTTTTTAATGAAGTGTTATTTATATATTTATAGAAATTGTGAACAAAGAAAAATCTATGGTAAGATTTTAGTGAAAGCATTAATTACCAAGTTATATTTTCTGTACTCTCTACATTTATATGAGTGTTCAGATTCACACATGTCTGGATTATCAGTGTGGCAGACATGTTTATAATAACATTTCCTGAAGTTTGTATTTTATGCGTTTTGGTTAAAAAAAAAAAAGATAGCCTTTGAATATGGAAATTCCAGACACTTTTTGGAAAGCCAAATCAGAAACGGTATAAAGAAACTACACTTTAAAGGTGATAATTTAAAACTGAGGTTTTTCCCATCTAAAATTTGTTTAAAATTGATGTTTGTTTTATCTCATTTCTTTGTGCTTCCTTTATTAAAAAAAGAAATTAGTTGGATTTTAATCTCTTTTCTAACCTGAGAATCATTTGTATTATTCATTTACTTATTCATTTATCTTTAAACATCATGTCAGTTTATCTATAAACATTTTAGTATATGTCTCAAACATAGGCTTCTCTTTTTAAATAAAAAAAATTGTTTATTTTGGCAGTGCACAGACTTTCCCTAGTTACAAGGAGCTGAGGCTACTCTTCATTGAGGTGCTTGGTCTCCAGGGCTCAAGGACTTCGACAGTTGCGGCATGAGGGCTCAGTAGTTGTGGTGCACAGGACTTAGTCGCCCCGTAGCCTGTGGAATCTTCCTGATTCAGGGATCAAACCCATGTCCCCTGTATTGGCAGGTGCATTTTAACCACCGGACCATCAGGGAAGTGTGTCTTTTTAATCATAACAATAACATCATCATCACATATAGAAATAAAATTTCCTTAATATCAGATATTTTTTCCTTCCCATTTCCCTAGTTGTCCTATATGAGTCCCTTAACTATTGGTTTGCTAAGTTTAGCATAAATTGAGCACTGAACAAAAGCTTTACATTATGATCACTAATGTGGTTTTCTCTTAGCATTTATTTTCATTATTTATTTATTTATTTGGCTGCACCAGGCAGGTCTTAGTTGCAGCTCATGGGATTTTTTTGTTTTTTTTTTTAGTTGTGACACATGGGTTCTTTAGTTATGGTGTGCTGAAATCTCAGTTGTGGTATATGAGATCTCATTCCCCAACCATGGATGGAACCCAGGTCCCCTACATTAGGAGTGTGGAGTCTTAACCACTGAAGCACCAAAAAATTCCCACTAATATAGGACCATTTTTTTTTTTTTTTGCCACTTCCTCTTTTTTTTTTTTTTTTTTGGCAGGAGGGGGCGGATTGGGGAGGCAGGGGGCGGGCGGGGGCCACTTTTTTTTTTTTTTAAGATTTATTTATTTATTTATTTTGGTGGGGTGGGATGCGGGAGGGAGGGGAGCAGGCGGGCCACTTCTATTGGTCTTTCATTTGTCCATTTTCATCCATCTTTGTTCTTTGGCCCGTGTGGGCCTCCCATCGCGGTGGCCTCTGTTGTCGCAGAGCACCGGCTCTGGGCGCATGCACTCCAGAGCTCCCGCTCGGTAATTGGACACATGGGTCCAGCTGCTCCGCGGCACGTGGGATCTTCCCAGGCCAGGGATCGAACCGGCACCCCTTACATTGCAAGGCGGTGTCCTTACCCACTGGACCACCAGGGAAGCCCCCAGGCCACTTCTATTGGTCTTTCATTATCTGTTTTCATACATCTTTGTTCTTTGGTCCATGTGGGCCTCCCATCACAGTGGCCTCTGTCACTGCAGAGCACCGACTCAGAGCGCATGCGCTCCAGAGCTCCGGCTAGGTCGTTGGACCCATCTGTCCCACAGCTCTGCGGCACATGGAATCTTCCCAGGCCAGGGATCGAACTGTCACCCCTTGCATTGCAAGGCGGTGTCCTTACCCACTGGACCACCAGGGAAGCCCCCAGGCCACTTCTATTGGTCTTTCATTATCTGTTTTCATACATCTTTGTTCTTTGGTCCATGTGGGCCTCCCATCACAGTGGCCTCTGTCACTGCAGAGCACCGACTCAGAGCGCATGCGCTCCAGAGCTCCGGCTAGGTCGTTGGACCCATCTGTCCCACAGCTCTGCGGCACATGGAATCTTCCCAGGCCAGGGATCGAACTGTCACCCCTTGCACTGCAAGGCAGCATCCTTACCCACTGGGCCAACAGGGAAGCCCTATAGGAACTTTTTAAGAGACTTACAAAGTCTCTTTAGTTTACAGTTTGTAGTTTCCTCTCTCTGTTTTTTCTTTTTCTCTTTTCCCCTATCTGTCTCACACATCCCAGCTTTTTTGGAGCAGGTGTTATAAGTTACTTTTATTATTATTTTTTAAATAGCACTAAGAAGTGGTTGGTTCCTTCTTTGATCATCCTGTATTTTAGGCTTTGTGGTTTATGTCTTCTTATCCCTGACTACCTTTTGTGGATGCCTTTGTAGCATAGCCCTCATTTTAGCTGAACGTGACTGTACTAAGTGGGACCTGAGTGAATGCTCCAGGCCTGTGGCTTCTTAGAGGGCTCTAGTGGAATTTCTCCGGGAGAAGTGTACTCAGTACTCAGAATGCCTTCACTTTTAATCCCTGCAAGCAGGAATCGTAAGAATGTCAGTGTCGGGGACTTCCCTGGTGGTTCAGTGGGTAAGGACACTGCCTTGCAGTGCAAGGGGCCCAGGTTCAATCCCTGGCCTAGGAAGATGCCAGTTGCCACCGAGTGACAGAACGGATGTGTCCAACTACCGAGCTGGAGCTCTGGAGTGCATGTACCCAGAGCCGGTGCTCTGCAGCGACAGAGGCCACTGTGATGGGAGGTCCACACAGGCCAAAGAACAAAGATAAATAAATGAAAGACCAATAGAAGTGGCCAAAAAAAAAAAAAAAAGAATGTCAGTGTCAGTCAGAGTTGTATTAGTAGTTGCCTGTGAGAAATAAGGGAGGGGCTCATTGGGGTACTTAGCACATGCTATTGTTTGAAAACTTTAAAAGGAATTTTACTTTGTGACATCTTCCAAGCTCTTCACGTCAGTGATACCTAGCCCTCCCTGTTAGGAACGCTCGTGGCATTCCCAGGTTCCTTTAACTTGACCCTCGTCATTTTTTTACCCCTTGCTCCCATACCTATTCCTCTAAACTTGAGGTTTTCTCGGTACTTGTTTTTGGAAACGCCTGTAGAAATTCTTTCCTTTGTGGCTTGCTTTGTCTGTGCTGATTTGCAGACCCATCAGCATTCTTGGTTTTACTTACCATCTTATCTTGTACCATTCAATGTAAAAAAATTCTTATCCTTTGTGGCTTGAACTACATGTCAGTGTTTTCTGTCTCTACTTTAGTCCCTGTTCTTTTCTCTTTTCCCCTATCTGTCTCACACATCCCAGCTTTTTTGGAGCAGGTGTTATAAGTTACTTTTATTATTATTTTTTAAATAGCACTAAGAAGTGGTTGGTTCCTTCTTTGATCATCCTGTATTTTAGGCTTTGTGGTTTATGTCTTCTTATCCCTGACTACCTTTTGTGGATGCCTTTGTAGCATAGCCCTCATTTTAGCTGAACGTGACTGTACTAAGTGGGACCTGAGTGAATGCTCCAGGCCTGTGGCTTCTTAGAGGGCTCTAGTGGAATTTCTCCGGGAGAAGTGTACTCAGTACTCAGAATGCCTTCACTTTTAATCCCTGCAAGCAGGAATCGTAAGAATGTCAGTGTCGGGGACTTCCCTGGTGGTTCAGTGGGTAAGGACACTGCCTTGCAGTGCAAGGGGCCCAGGTTCAATCCCTGGCCTAGGAAGATGCCAGTTGCCACCGAGTGACAGAACGGATGTGTCCAACTACCGAGCTGGAGCTCTGGAGTGCATGTACCCAGAGCCGGTGCTCTGCAGCGACAGAGGCCACTGTGATGGGAGGTCCACACAGGCCAAAGAACAAAGATAAATAAATGAAAGACCAATAGAAGTGGCCAAAAAAAAAAAAAAAAGAATGTCAGTGTCAGTCAGAGTTGTATTAGTAGTTGCCTGTGAGAAATAAGGGAGGGGCTCATTGGGGTACTTAGCACATGCTATTGTTTGAAAACTTTAAAAGGAATTTTACTTTGTGACATCTTCCAAGCTCTTCACGTCAGTGATACCTAGCCCTCCCTGTTAGGAACGCTCGTGGCATTCCCAGGTTCCTTTAACTTGACCCTCGTCATTTTTTTACCCCTTGCTCCCATACCTATTCCTCTAAACTTGAGGTTTTCTCGGTACTTGTTTTTGGAAACGCCTGTAGAAATTCTTTCCTTTGTGGCTTGCTTTGTCTGTGCTGATTTGCAGACCCATCAGCATTCTTGGTTTTACTTACCATCTTATCTTGTACCATTCATTAATTTTCCCAGGTAACAAATGTTTATTTAGCATTGCTGTATACAGAACAGGTCTGTTTTATGTATTACAGGCATGTTACTCTCAGTTTTTCAGCTTTTGGTGGTTAACTTTATCAGTTTGACAGTGTAGCCATGTTGTGTATTCTTTAATAAATTCAGTAGGATTTGGGAAGATAAGTGAGGTCAATATATTCCATGGCAATTTTAAAGTGAAGTTTATGTGTTTAATTTGTGACACCAGTTAGAAACACATTTCCTCCATTTTGTTCTCAACTCGTCATAGATTCAAGGTTTTTTTTAGCTAATACTTCCATTAATGATAACTGTCATTTATTGAGTATTAACTGATTATTTCATGTTTTTATAGTGACCATATCATTAAAGACTCTTATCCTCATCTTCAACGTGAAGTTTTCTTTCATTTTGAATACTTGAATGAACTTTATGTATATGTGTCTGAGTACAGAGTACATACTCAAAAAACGGATATTCAATGAACTGAGATTTTTATGGACCCAGAATTATAAAAACAAACAGCAAGATTTAAGCAAAAACTAGGAAGTGATTAAGTAGTATTACAAATCTTAAAACAGGTGATTGAGGCGTGTTTTTCTTTTAATTTATGACATATGGACTGGATTATTCTTCAGGGACTGAGATATCCTTATTAGAAGTTAGATTGTCTTCTCCATAACTTTTGTGGTATATATACTTCCAGTTTGAACTTAGCTTAGTTGCTACCATCAAACTTCTGTTAAAATACACAGTTATATTTATTTTCCTTTCAAAGAATGAAAAATTTGGCTCTTACACGCTATTGTTTGAAAACTTAAAAGTTTTGACATCTTCCAAGCTCTTCAGCAGTGATACCTAGCCCTCCCTGTTAGGAACGCTCGTGGCATTCCCAGGTTCCTTTAACTTGACCCTCGTCATTTTTTTACCCCTTGCTCCCATACCTATTCCTCTAAACTTGAGGTTTTCTCGGTACTTGTTTTTGGAAACGCCTGTAGAAATTCTTTCCTTTGTGGCTTGCTTTGTCTGTGCTGATTTGCAGACCCATCAGCATTCTTGGTTTTACTTACCATCTTATCTTGTACCATTCATTAATTTTCCCAGGTAACAAATGTTTATTTAGCATTGCTGTATACAGAACAGGTCTGTTTTATGTATTACAGGCATGTTACTCTCAGTTTTTCAGCTTTTGGTGGTTAACTTTATCAGTTTGACAGTGTAGCCATGTTGTGTATTCTTTAATAAATTCAGTAGGATTTGGGAAGATAAGTGAGGTCAATATATTCCATGGCAATTTTAAAGTGAAGTTTATGTGTTTAATTTGTGACACCAGTTAGAAACACATTTCCTCCATTTTGTTCTCAACTCGTCATAGATTCAAGGTTTTTTTTAGCTAATACTTCCATTAATGATAACTGTCATTTATTGAGTATTAACTGATTATTTCATGTTTTTATAGTGACCATATCATTAAAGACTCTTATCCTCATCTTCAACGTGAAGTTTTCTTTCATTTTGAATACTTGAATGAACTTTATGTATATGTGTCTGAGTACAGAGTACATACTCAAAAAACGGATATTCAATGAACTGAGATTTTTATGGACCCAGAATTATAAAAACAAACAGCAAGATTTAAGCAAAAACTAGGAAGTGATTAAGTAGTATTACAAATCTTAAAACAGGTGATTGAGGCGTGTTTTTCTTTTAATTTATGACATATGGACTGGATTATTCTTCAGGGACTGAGATATCCTTATTAGAAGTTAGATTGTCTTCTCCATAACTTTTGTGGTATATATACTTCCAGTTTGAACTTAGCTTAGTTGCTACCATCAAACTTCTGTTAAAATACACAGTTATATTTATTTTCCTTTCAAGATGAATGTATCATTATTTGGTAATTCAAAACCTGCATCCAACTGTTGTTCAACTGTTACCTGTGGTTGTAGAGTTGCATTGTTTTTATGATATTACTTCAGCCAGTTTGTACTTAGTATTTGAATATAATAAAAACTATAATTAATTGGCATTCAATTAAGACATAATTATTGAAAATCAGACAAATCAAATGGTCAGAATTATTAAGCAAGGTGTGTCTTTATTCAGTAGGTAACTGAAAGATCAGATATTTGTATATAGCTCGTTTGAATGTAACGTTTGCACTAACGTTTGAGGAATGATGAAGACATTCCATATGTTTCCAGCAGGTGGCAACATCGTCATTAAAATGTAGGCTGCCAGTTCATTATATATTTTCCTTTGAGCCGATCTGAGGAACGAATCTTTTCTTTGAAATAATTGCATTTATTTATTTTTTTCAAAATAAACCCTGCACTATTACTTTATAAAATGCTAATCTTAACAAAGGATTTTAAAATGATGCTTTGGATTATTCCTGGTCAGTAATGCAGTGATGGAATTGACAATTACAAAATTGATAAAATTTTTTAAAAATCATACATATAATTTTGCCAACATTTTGTAATATTTTGTCTTGAGCTGTCAGAAATAACATAATATAATCATAGCCATGTGTAGCATTAAATTCATAGAATATCTTAAAGTGTTTTATGATTTTAATTAAAGCATACCTTCTGTTTAGGGACACCTGAGAAAAGCTGAACTTATTTTAAAATCCTTTGTTGAATATGATATAATAAAAATTATTTTTATGTGGATTATCTTAGGGTTGTTTGAATGTTGGAATTTTCATTTTAAAATTTCATTTCTTAATTGTGTTTTCCTCTAAGATTATTTTAATTGCTTATTGAATTCCCCTAGTTGGTGTGTATATGCATGCATGTTCTTAAATGCTTACTTATATTTGGTTAAGGGAAAATATCAACATTTTCCCTGTAGTCCTTAATTGCATTCCTGTCTCATACCAGTAGAACCACATTGGTGTTGTATTTTCATCCAAGAGGGAAACAGGAAGGTGACATTATTCATAGTTATACAGAAAATCCTGTATACTGTCTTTACAAGGAATTTAAGAAACCTTAATCTTCAATTCTTCCTTTTCCTATTATGGAAATCTGGAACCTTTTGATTATAAGTGGAAACTAATAATGAATGAGTGACTAAGCTAAGTTACATCTGTTTTGAAGTGAGGTTGAAAATACTTCATGTAAGAGAAAAAGAGTCTTTTTTTGCTTTTAGGATTTATTAATTACTTTACATTAAGAGTACTAATGTCGATAATAGCAACAACTATAATTACTATTTTTAAATTCTGTGAATTATACACTGTTCCTAGCACTTGTCATGATTCACTGTATATATAGAAGAATTATAACAGATGAGGAAAAATAATATTTCTGTTGTCAATTTGTGAAGATCATTAAGTGATGAACTCCATTTGTATTCATTATGGAACCCAAATTCCTCTGTCCAAGTAAATCAGTTGAAACTTACTCTTATTTTTTAAACTAATATATATATCTTATTGAAGTATAGTTGACTTACAATATATCTGGTTCACAGAAAGTGATTCAGTTATACATATACACATATGTTATTTTTCATATTATTTTCCATTATAGGTTATTACAGGATATTGACTATAGAAACTTATTCTTCCTAGTTAGCTCTCTTACTTTCCAAAGTACTACTCAGTCTGGCAGTTCAGTTTTGGTGCTATTTGGAGACTGTGAATTATTATAAGAATACAAAATTGAAAGAGGAGACTCAGGTAGTGGAGTATGAGGACACAGAGCTTAGCTCCTTCCATACACACGTCAAAACCACGTCTAATTGGGGTGAGGGATGGGAATATGCTGTGGAATTTGGGGATCTCAAACAGGGCCTCAGTGGTGACCTGGAGGGGTGGGGTGGGAGGGAGATGGGGGAGAGGTTCGGGGGAGGTAGGGAGCATATGTATGCCTATGGTAGATTCAGGTCAATGTGTGACAGTAAACAACAAAACTCTGCAAAACAAAAACAAAAACAAAAAAACCCCACATCTATATGTGGAAACCTTTTTAGTGAAAACTAACTAGAGAGTGGCAGAAAGACTCCTGTACCACCAAGGCTGTAAGAATAATTCAGAATCAAGTAGGACGTGAGCAGAGACGATCAGATTGATACTTGGGCCTCTGGGAGGGGACTCAGAAGAGGAGATCCTTGGATTTGAGCCTTATTTTCGATGCCTCAGTTCTGGGATCTGACACTGGAAAGCTGATACTCCTTGGTTGGAAGGTCAGTGAGACTAACAGACCCAAATAAAGTAGGAAATGAAACAGGAGAAATAGCAGCCAATATCACAGAGATACAAAATATAATTTAAAAAAACCCACAAACAGTTGTATGCCAGCAAATTGGACAGCCTAGAAGAAATGAACAAATTCTTGAAACAGCCTCCAAGAATGAACCAGAAAGAAATAGACAGTCTAAACAGACTCATCACTAGTAGAGAAATTGAATTTGTAATTAAAAAAGAAACTCAGCAAGCACAAGTCCTGAATTTGATGGCTTTCACAGGAAGACTCTGTGGAAACATATAAAGAAAAGCTAATACTTATCCTTCTCAAACTGCTTCAAAAACTGTTGAGCTCTCCCACACTCATTCTATGGGGTCACCGTCAACTCAACACCAAAATTACACAGATACACTACCAAAAAAAATTACAAGATGATACCTCTGGAAAGTATGTATGCAAAAATTCTCAATAAAATATTAGCAAATTAGCAAACTGTATTCAATAATACACAAATATCACATACAACAATCAAGTGAGATTTATTCCAGAGACACAAGGATGGTTCAACATTCGCAGGTCAATCAATACCACATTAACAAAAGGAAGCATGATCATAATATCACATGATCATCTCAATAGATGCAGGAAAAGCATTTGATGAATTTCAGCATTTATTCATTATAAAAACTCTCATCAAAGTGGGTATAGAGGGAACACATCTCAACATGGTAAAAGCCCATTTATGACAAACCCACAGCTAATATACTCAACAGTGAAAAGCTAAAAGTCTTTCTTCTAAGATAAGAAAAGAAACAAGGATGCCCACACTTGCCACTTCTCTTTAGCATAATATTGGAAATCCTAGCCACAGCAGTAAGAGAAAAAAAAGAAATAAAAGGCATCCAAATTGGAAGAGAGGAAGTAAAATTGTCACTGTTTTACAGATGACATGGTACTATACATAGAGAACCCTAAAGTCTCTGCCCAAAAAACTACTAGAACTAGTAACTGAACTCAGTACTAAGTTGCAGGATACAAGATTAATATACGAGAATCTGTCATTTTTTTATGTACTAATACTGAACCAGCAAAAAAAAAGAGGCAATCTGGAAAAAAGGAAAAAATCTGTTTGAAATCTCATCAAAAAGAATAAAATACCTACGGATAAACTTAACAAAGGAAGGGGGTGAAAGATCTCCACTATGAAAACTATACAACATTGATGAAGGAAGTTGAAGATAACACAAAGAAATGGAAAGCTGTCCCGTGTTCTTGGAGTCAATATTGTTAAAATGTTCAGACTGCCTATAGCAGTCTACAGGTTCAATGCAGTCTTTATCAAAATACCCATGACTTTTTCACAGAACTGGAACAAATAATTCTAAAATTTATGTGGAACTACAAGAAGCCCTGACTTGCCAAAGCCATCTTGAGAAAAAACAAAGCTAGAGGTATCACATCCTTAGACCTTGAGTTAGACCACAAAGCTGCAGTTATCTCATTTCTTGTGGTGCTTCTGCTGTTTTCTCTTAAGCAGCAGCAGAATAAAGAGAAAAGTAGTCCCTTTCATAATATGAATGTCCTTGAGATAGTTTTAAACTTAGGAGAAAAGTGAGATTTATTCCAGAGACACAAGGATGGTTCAACATTCGCAGGTCAATCAATACCACATTAACAAAAGGAAGCATGATCATAATATCACATGATCATCTCAATAGATGCAGGAAAAGCATTTGATGAATTTCAGCATTTATTCATTATAAAAACTCTCATCAAAGTGGGTATAGAGGGAACACATCTCAACATGGTAAAAGCCCATTTATGACAAACCCACAGCTAATATACTCAACAGTGAAAAGCTAAAAGTCTTTCTTCTAAGATAAGAAAAGAAACAAGGATGCCCACACTTGCCACTTCTCTTTAGCATAATATTGGAAATCCTAGCCACAGCAGTAAGAGAAAAAAAAGAAATAAAAGGCATCCAAATTGGAAGAGAGGAAGTAAAATTGTCACTGTTTTACAGATGACATGGTACTATACATAGAGAACCCTAAAGTCTCTGCCCAAAAAACTACTAGAACTAGTAACTGAACTCAGTACTAAGTTGCAGGATACAAGATTAATATACGAGAATCTGTCATTTTTTTATGTACTAATACTGAACCAGCAAAAAAAAAGAGGCAATCTGGAAAAAAGGAAAAAATCTGTTTGAAATCTCATCAAAAAGAATAAAATACCTACGGATAAACTTAACAAAGGAAGGGGGTGAAAGATCTCCACTATGAAAACTATACAACATTGATGAAGGAAGTTGAAGATAACACAAAGAAATGGAAAGCTGTCCCGTGTTCTTGGAGTCAATATTGTTAAAATGTTCAGACTGCCTATAGCAGTCTACAGGTTCAATGCAGTCTTTATCAAAATACCCATGACTTTTTCACAGAACTGGAACAAATAATTCTAAAATTTATGTGGAACTACAAGAAGCCCTGACTTGCCAAAGCCATCTTGAGAAAAAACAAAGCTAGAGGTATCACATCCTTAGACCTTGAGTTAGACCACAAAGCTGCAGTTATCTCATTTCTTGTGGTGCTTCTGCTGTTTTCTCTCTTAAGCAGCAGCAGAATAAAGAGAAAAGTAGTCCCTTTCATAATATGAATGTCCTTGAGATAGTTTTAAACTTAGGAGATTTCCTCTCTAAGATGTAATTTCCAAGGCCCCTCCCCCTTTTCTGCTTTTGAAATGAACATGCGTTTAGTGACTGTTCTTAGCAGTGCCTTTAAAAAATTAATCAGATATGTTGTTTTATGCCTATGTGCCATCTGGGAAGACAGATGATATAATAGCAGGAGAAATAGGCAGTTCATAAAATTAGAACCAACTCCTACCACTTCCATTTACCTCTTGAATAGTTACTGAATATTATTTAAGTACCACGCATTTGCTAGAAGGTGTGTGTGTTTAAAATAGACCTTATTTTCTTAGAAATGTTATTTTCACAAATTAAATTTCTAATCAGATATTTCTATTAAGATCTAGTTTCTAATAAGATATTTTGACTAGTTAACGATCAAAATCAGAAAATAATACAACAATATAATCAATTATAAATGCCTATAATCAAATATAGACATTTTTAAAACTCAAAATTATTTTCCTGAAGCATTGGAGATTAGTATATATTATCAGTGAAAGTTGAAAGTAAAACTATGAGCCAATGAGAAGTTGGTAATTATAGAAGTGAGATACTTAACATTTTATATACATCTTAATACACCTTTTTTTTTTTTTTGGCCACTTCTATTGGTCTTTCATTTCCATCATTGTTCTTTGGCCTGTGTGGGCCTCCCATTGCAGTGGCCTCTCTCACTGCAGAGCACTGGCTCTGGGCGCATGCGCTCCAGAGCTCTGGCTCGGTAATTGGATACATCAGTCCAGCCACTCCACGGCATGTGGAATCTTCCCAGACCAGGGATCGAACCGGTGCCCATTGCACTGCAAGGCGGTGTCCTTACCCACTGGACCACCAGGGAAGCCCTTAATACACCTTTTTAAAGCAACTAACTTATCAGAGTATTCTATGCAAAATACTTCAAGTCAATGATAAAACTTATGCAGATCTAGGAAATATACCTTTATTAAGCAAACTTTCTCATTAATGACCTGAATTATGAAATAGTATAATATAAATGATATTTGGAATACATCATTAATGGAAATTCACCTCACATGTGTGTCTGTATTTTCCAAAGTGCTCTTAACCTTAAGATTTCTTTTGACCACTCAACCATCTGTACCAAAGGTAAGTGCTTACTGCTGAGATAGCATGTGCGTGTGTCCATGCTCCGTTGCCCAGTTGTGTCCGATTCTTTGCAACCCCATGGACTGTATCCCACCAGGCTCCTCTGTCCATGGAATTTTCCAGACAAGAATACTGGAGCAAGTTTCCAGTTTCTCCTTCAGGGTAGCTTACTGATCCAAGGGTCAAACCCCTGTGTCCTGCATTGGCAGGCAAATTTTTTACCACTCAGCCACCCACGAAGCCCAGTGTTATAAATGTGACACATTCCTCAAGACAGTTTTGGTGATTGGCAGTGTAGTTTCCAATCAGTCCCTTTTGAAACTCATAAAAAGGTCTGTCTGACTCTGTGCAATATTCCTGTGACTGTGTCTGACTTCACTAAGATGTTTTCACTTAGACAGGATGTCCATATGGGGAAAATAACTGAAACACTGGAAATACTGGGCGGGGGAAGGAGAACAGTTGGTTAAGCTGTAAGAATGCGAATGGGTCAAAACCAGTTTCAGATTTTTGTCAGCTATATAACTGTTTACCTAGATCAGTTTGGGTATGCTGGAAAGGCTGCTGACATTGCAGTTAGAGTCTTAATTGTGCTCTGTTTAGATAACTTTTGATTGACAAGCTGGAAAATAAATCTTGATAACTTTTTGATGTGACATTAGAATTTCCCTAGAAAATAGAAGAATGAAGCATAATTATTTACAACTGATAAAGCATCTTATTTTTCCTTTTTCATATTATTTTAATGACCATTAGTTTATACCCAGTAGCAAATAAAATATTTTCAGGATCTCCCTTTGCATTCACACCTTTATTGTGCTTGAGTTCCTTCTTACGTTTTTAAATTTTATGTTGTGCAAGAACAAAATTTTTTAAGCGTCTAAAATAGCCTCTCGTGAGAAAGCAGATCCTTCACGGGTGCTGTATGACGGTCTTGGGGGGGTTTGCAAGCATGACTAACTTGAGATACATTGCAGTGATGTCCATGCTGATTTTTTTTAAAAAAAACATCATTAATGGAAATTCACCTCACATGTGTGTCTGTATTTTCCAAAGTGCTCTTAACCTTAAGATTTCTTTTGACCACTCAACCATCTGTACCAAAGGTAAGTGCTTACTGCTGAGATAGCATGTGCGTGTGTCCATGCTCCGTTGCCCAGTTGTGTCCGATTCTTTGCAACCCCATGGACTGTATCCCACCAGGCTCCTCTGTCCATGGAATTTTCCAGACAAGAATACTGGAGCAAGTTTCCAGTTTCTCCTTCAGGGTAGCTTACTGATCCAAGGGTCAAACCCCTGTGTCCTGCATTGGCAGGCAAATTTTTTACCACTCAGCCACCCACGAAGCCCAGTGTTATAAATGTGACACATTCCTCAAGACAGTTTTGGTGATTGGCAGTGTAGTTTCCAATCAGTCCCTTTTGAAACTCATAAAAAGGTCTGTCTGACTCTGTGCAATATTCCTGTGACTGTGTCTGACTTCACTAAGATGTTTTCACTTAGACAGGATGTCCATATGGGGAAAATAACTGAAACACTGGAAATACTGGGCGGGGGAAGGAGAACAGTTGGTTAAGCTGTAAGAATGCGAATGGGTCAAAACCAGTTTCAGATTTTTGTCAGCTATATAACTGTTTACCTAGATCAGTTTGGGTATGCTGGAAAGGCTGCTGACATTGCAGTTAGAGTCTTAATTGTGCTCTGTTTAGATAACTTTTGATTGACAAGCTGGAAAATAAATCTTGATAACTTTTGATGTGACATTAGAATTTCCCTAGAAAATAGAAGAATGAAGCATAATTATTTACAACTGATAAAGCATCTTATTTTTCCTTTTTCATATTATTTTAATGACCATTAGTTTATACCCAGTAGCAAATAAAATATTTTCAGGATCTCCCTTTGCATTCACACCTTTATTGTGCTTGAGTTCCTTCTTACGTTTTTAAATTTTATGTTGTGCAAGAACAAAATTTTTTAAGCGTCTAAAATAGCCTCTCGTGAGAAAGCAGATCCTTCACGGGTGCTGTATGACGGTCTGGAGGGGTGGAATGGGAGGGATATACATATGACTAATCTGAGAACATACATATCTATAAACACAACTCTGTAAAAGTTAAAAGTAAAATAAAAGTTTAAAAAATAAAAATAAAAAAAATAAAATAGCCTCTCTTCAATTTTGATTTCCTCAGGATATATGCCTAGTAGTGGGATTGCTGGGTCATATGGTAGTTCTGTTACTAGTTTTGTGAGGAATCTCCACACTGTCTTCCATATTGGCTGTATCAGCTTACATTCCCACCGACAGTGCGATAGGGTTCCTTTTCTCCACACCCTCTCCAACATTTATTGTTGGTAGACTTTTTGATGGTGGCCATTCTGACTGGTGTGAGGTGATCTCATTGTAATTTTAATTTGCATTTCTCTAATAATGAGTGATGTTTGGCATCTTTTCTTGTGTTTTTTGGCCATGTGTTTGTCGTCTTTGGAGAGATGTCTGTTTATGTCTTTTTCCAACTTTTTGATTGGGTTTTTTGGGGGGAGAGTATTGAGTTGTATGAACTGTTTGTATATTTTGGAAATAAATCCTTTGTCAGTTGTTTCATTAGCTCTTATTTTCTCCCATTCTGAGGGCTGTCTTTTCAACTTGTTTATAGTTTCCTTTGCTGTGCAAAAGCTTTTAAGTTTCATTAGGTCCCACATGTTTATTTTTGTTTTTATTTCCGATATTCTAGAGAGCAGATCATAGAAGATCTTGCTTTGATTTATGTCATCGAGTGTTCTGCCTCTGTCTTCTTCTGAAGGTTTTATGATTTTGGGCTTACATTTAGGTGTTTAATCCATTTTGAGTTGATCTTTGTGTATGGTGTTAGGGAGTGTTCCAAAATAGAAGAATGAAGCATAATTATTTACAACTGATAAAGCATCTTATTTTTCCTTTTTCATATTATTTTAATGACCATTAGTTTATACCCAGTAGCAAATAAAATATTTTCAGGATCTCCCTTTGCATTCACACCTTTATTGTGCTTGAGTTCCTTCTTACGTTTTTAAATTTTATGTTGTGCAAGAACAAAATTTTTTAAGCGTCTAAAATAGCCTCTCGTGAGAAAGCAGATCCTTCACGGGTGCTGTATGACGGTCTGGAGGGGTGGAATGGGAGGGATATACATATGACTAATCTGAGAACATACATATCTATAAACACAACTCTGTAAAAGTTAAAAGTAAAATAAAAGTTTAAAAAATAAAAATAAAAAAAATAAAATAGCCTCTCTTCAATTTTGATTTCCTCAGGATATATGCCTAGTAGTGGGATTGCTGGGTCATATGGTAGTTCTGTTACTAGTTTTGTGAGGAATCTCCACACTGTCTTCCATATTGGCTGTATCAGCTTACATTCCCACCGACAGTGCGATAGGGTTCCTTTTCTCCACACCCTCTCCAACATTTATTGTTGGTAGACTTTTTGATGGTGGCCATTCTGACTGGTGTGAGGTGATCTCATTGTAATTTTAATTTGCATTTCTCTAATAATGAGTGATGTTTGGCATCTTTTCTTGTGTTTTTTGGCCATGTGTTTGTCGTCTTTGGAGAGATGTCTGTTTATGTCTTTTTCCAACTTTTTGATTGGGTTTTTTGGGGGGAGAGTATTGAGTTGTATGAACTGTTTGTATATTTTGGAAATAAATCCTTTGTCAGTTGTTTCATTAGCTCTTATTTTCTCCCATTCTGAGGGCTGTCTTTTCAACTTGTTTATAGTTTCCTTTGCTGTGCAAAAGCTTTTAAGTTTCATTAGGTCCCACATGTTTATTTTTGTTTTTATTTCCGATATTCTAGAGAGCAGATCATAGAAGATCTTGCTTTGATTTATGTCATCGAGTGTTCTGCCTCTGTCTTCTTCTGAAGGTTTTATGATTCCTGGTCTTACATTTAGGTGTTTAATCCATTTTGAGTTGATCTTTGTGTATGGTGTTAGGGAGTGTTCCAACTTCATTCTTTTGCATATGGCTGTCCAGTTTTCCCAGCACCACTTATTGAAGAGGCTGTTTTTGCCTCATTGTATACTCTTGCCTCCTTTTTCAAAAAATAGGTACCCATAAGTGTGTGGGTTTATCTCTGTACTCCCTATCTTTTTCCATTGGTCTGTGTTTCTGCTTTTGTGCCAGTACCATACTGTCTTGATGACTGTTGTTTGATGACTGTATGGTCTGAAGTCAGGAAGGTTGATCCCTCCAACTCCGTTCTTCTTTCTCAAGACTGCTTTGGCTCTCTGGGGTCTTTTGTGTTTCCATATGAATTACGATATTTTTTGTTCTGGTTCTGTGAAAAATGCCATTGGTAATTTGATAGGGATCACATTGAATCTGTAGATTATATTTGGTAGTATAGTCATCATTTCAGCACTATTTACAGTAGCTAGAACTTGCAAGCAACCTAGATGTCCATTGACAGATGAATGTTGTTTTGGAAATATAGTAGCTTTCTGACCTTTAAAAATGTTCTGGGCTTCCCTGATGGTCCAGTGGGTAAGGACACCGCCTTGCAGTGCAAGGGGCACCATTTCAATCCCTGGCCTGGGAAGATCCCATGTGCCACGGAGTGACTGGACTGGTGTGTCCAATTACGAGCCAGTGCTCTGAAGCCCATGTGCCAAGAGCCGGTGCTCTGCAACAAGAGAGGCCCCGGCAGGGGGGGGCCCCACAGACCAAAAAATAAAGATGGAGGAAAAAGCAATAAAAGAGGCCAAAATTTTTTTTTAAAAAGTCTTAAAAAAATGTTCCTTTTATTTAGTAAAAATGTAGAATAGATTTGTAAAATTTTATTTGAACTAACATAGTGAAAATATACTTTACAAATAGATATGATTGTTGGAATCAGAGACTTAACAAAGGCTTTGGTTATTAATGAGCAAACCACAGAATGTTATAAAGGTTTGAGTCATGTCCACCCTCCAAAGTGAAAGATACTATGACTCAATTCTAGTTTCTATGATCATCCTTTCTCTCTACAAAAATCCCATTTTTAAGTATCCTACATAGCAGGTGATAGCTTTCTCAACTTCCTTGCCATACCGTGACCTGTCTCTGTAAAGTTCCTTACCAAACCTTCATAATCCCTTTTTTTCTTTGCTATATAATTTCCTCTTAGGATGAGATTTTCCAGTAATAGAGACATTATATATTCAGAGATTTATGATTAAAATTTTAAGTATTCGAGTACACTGTATAAATTCCTTTTTTCAGTATACTCTGAAGTATGAAGCCACATAACAATGGTAGACAAAGTGAGATCAGAGGTTTTGAGAGTACGTGTTCTTAGTATAGATTTCATGTATTTAAAACCCATCCTGACCAATTAAAGTTGGAAATACTATTAAAGAGTGGAAATGCTACCATGTTACCAGACGAATAAGGAGCAGAGGATCTTGATAATATTTTCCACATAGCAGTCTCCTTAATAGATATTTACAGTAGCTAGAACTTGCAAGCAACCTAGATGTCCATTGACAGATGAATGTTGTTTTGGAAATATAGTAGCTTTCTGACCTTTAAAAATGTTCTGGGCTTCCCTGATGGTCCAGTGGGTAAGGACACCGCCTTGCAGTGCAAGGGGCACCATTTCAATCCCTGGCCTGGGAAGATCCCATGTGCCACGGAGTGACTGGACTGGTGTGTCCAATTACGAGCCAGTGCTCTGAAGCCCATGTGCCAAGAGCCGGTGCTCTGCAACAAGAGAGGCCACTGCAGTGGGAGGCCCACACAGACCAAAAAATAAAGATGGAGGAAAAAAAGCAATAAAAGAGGCCAAAATTTTTTTTTAAAAAGTCTTAAAAAAATGTTCCTTTTATTTAGTAAAAATGTAGAATAGATTTGTAAAATTTTATTTGAACTAACATAGTGAAAATATACTTTACAAATAGATATGATTGTTGGAATCAGAGACTTAACAAAGGCTTTGGTTATTAATGAGCAAACCACAGAATGTTATAAAGGTTTGAGTCATGTCCACCCTCCAAAGTGAAAGATACTATGACTCAATTCTAGTTTCTATGATCATCCTTTCTCTCTACAAAAATCCCATTTTTAAGTATCCTACATAGCAGGTGATAGCTTTCTCAACTTCCTTGCCATACCGTGACCTGTCTCTGTAAAGTTCCTTACCAAACCTTCATAATCCCTTTTTTTCTTTGCTATATAATTTCCTCTTAGGATGAGATTTTCCAGTAATAGAGACATTATATATTCAGAGATTTATGATTAAAATTTTAAGTATTCGAGTACACTGTATAAATTCCTTTTTTCAGTATACTCTGAAGTATGAAGCCACATAACAATGGTAGACAAAGTGAGATCAGAGGTTTTGAGAGTACGTGTTCTTAGTATAGATTTCATGTATTTAAAACCCATCCTGACCAATTAAAGTTGGAAATACTATTAAAGAGTGGAAATGCTACCATGTTACCAGACGAATAAGGAGCAGAGGATCTTGATAATATTTTCCACATAGCAGTCTCCTTAATAGATATTAACGTAGGTTGATAAGATAATCTTTTAAAATACAAGTGCCCCTTTGGAGGAGTACAATTATCATTAGTTCTCATTTTAGTCTGTATTGCTTAAGGATAACAATATGCTTTAATCCAATAACAAATTGGATCAAAGAGCAGTTAAATTGGCAGTTATAGAAGGCTAAGGAGAGAGGTCTTCCCCACTCTTACTTGTGAGACTTATCTGTATGAGGTAGAAGACTTTAGGTACAGAAAAAATGTTGTTTAGTTGCTAAGTCATGTCCATTTCTTTTTCTACGCCATGGACTATAGCCCACCAGGCACCTCTGTCCATGGGATTTCCCAGGCAAGAACACTTGAGTAAGTAGCCATTTCCTTTTCCAGGGCATCTTCCCTACCCAGGGATCAAACCCTCATCTCCTGCACTGGCAGGCGAGGTTTTTTTTTTGTTTTTTTTTTTTTTTTTTTTTTTTTACCACTGAGCCATCAGGGAACCCCACAGAAGAAATGAAGAACCATAAAATGGGGGAGATACTTGGCAGAGGAAGTAGAATGGTTGAGGTGGACTTCGCAGTTTTTTTCAGAGTCCTGGTAGTGTCTCCCTAAAAAAATCATCTTTCTCTCTGTCAGATACAATCTGCAGAATCTCAGACCTTATCCCAGACCTACTGGATTAGAATATTTATTTTTACAAGAGCCATAGGTGATTTACATACATATTAAAGTTTGAGAAGCACTGCTCCAAGTGACTGATATCTGAGAAAAAGGGATGGTTAGTTTAGAAAGAAGGCCTTCTGCTCTCCCTCCCCACCCTTTTCTTATATAATTTCCTCTTAGGATGAGATTTTCCAGTAATAGAGACATTATATATTCAGAGATTTATGATTAAAATTTTAAGTATTCGAGTACACTGTATAAATTCCTTTTTCAGTATACTCTGAAGTATGAACCACATAACAATGGTAGACAAAGTGAGATCAGAGGTTTTGAGAGTACGTGTTCTTAGTATAGATTTCATGTATTTAAAACCCATCCTGACCAATTAAAGTTGGAAATACTATTAAAGAGTGGAAATGCTACCATGTTACCAGACGAATAAGGAGCAGAGGATCTTGATAATATTTTCCACATAGCAGTCTCCTTAATAGATATTAACGTAGGTTGATAAGATAATCTTTTAAAATACAAGTGCCCCTTTGGAGGAGTACAATTATCATTAGTTCTCATTTTAGTCTGTATTGCTTAAGGATAACAATATGCTTTAATCCAATAACAAATTGGATCAAAGAGCAGTTAAATTGGCAGTTATAGAAGGCTAAGGAGAGAGGTCTTCCCCACTCTTACTTGTGAGACTTATCTGTATGAGGTAGAAGACTTTAGGTACAGAAAAAATGTTGTTTAGTTGCTAAGTCATGTCCATTTCTTTTTCTACGCCATGGACTATAGCCCACCAGGCACCTCTGTCCATGGGATTTCCCAGGCAAGAACACTTGAGTAAGTAGCCATTTCCTTTTCCAGGGCATCTTCCCTACCCAGGATCAAACCCTCATCTCCTGCACTGGCAGGCGAGGTTTTTTTTTTGTTTTTTTTTTTTTTTTTTTTTTTACCACTGAGCCATCAGGGAACCCCACAGAAGAAATGAAGAACCATAAAATGGGGGAGATACTTGGCAGAGGAAGTAGAATGGTTGAGGTGGACTTCGCAGTTTTTTTCAGAGTCCTGGTAGTGTCTCCCTAAAAAAATCATCTTTCTCTCTGTCAGATACAATCTGCAGAATCTCAGACCTTATCCCAGACCTACTGGATTAGAATATTTATTTTTACAAGAGCCATAGGTGATTTACATACATATTAAAGTTTGAGAAGCACTGCTCCAAGTGACTGATATCTGAGATAAATAGGCATGGTTAGTTTAGAAAGAAGGCCTTCTGCTCTCCCTCCCCCACCCTCTTCTTCTACCCCTTTAAGTTCATCTTCCCAGTTCAGGCTACTCTAGACTTTTGGTTTTTTAGCTCTGTGTCATGAATCCTTGGTAAGTCCCTGCTGAGACATGGAGAGAAAGAAGAAAAGATGTGCTGAGGAATATACCGCCTAAAAGAGGCTGGTAAAATGAGTCAAATTTCATTGTGGAGACCAAACAGTGGGAGGGAGGCATGGAGGGAGTAACATGGAAACCTATACTGTCATGTGTGGAAAAGATAGCTATTGTCATTGTGCTAGGGGAATAGGAGTACCTATAACCACTTGGGGCGATGGTCTGGAGGGATGGGAGGGGGGGAAATGGGTGTGGGGGGGGCTCCCAGGGATATGCATATGAATGATCTGGGAACATACATGTTGGTGAACAACAAAATTCTGTAAAATCTTTAAAATAAAGGAAAAAAAAAATGAGTCAAATTTCCCTCTCATGTGACCCTCATTACATACCTTATGATTTATCAGATGGTGAAAGAAAGTTAATCACTCAGTCATGTCCAACACTTTGTAATTCCACAGACAGTAGCCTGCCAGGCTGCTCTGTCCATTGAATTCTCCAGGCAAGAGTACTAGAGTAAGTTACCATTTCCTTCTCAGTTATCAGATGGTAGAAGAGTTTCTTATGGTACAGCCTTTCAGAAGAGATTCCTTATAAATTCAGAGAGCCTCTCCTGTTAGTTAGTGAGATTATTAGATCCTCAGGGACTCTGGGTTAGAGCTTTTGCATGGTAGTATTCTCATTGTACCTAATACAAGGGCTGTGGTTTCCAGCCAGACAACCAATTCTTCTGTTGCTCTTCAGTGTTCTGCTTCTCTGACTGATATGAACAAAGAAGTAGACTTGAGTATCTCCTAAGTTCAAGCACCATCTAATGCTAATGGTATCTTTGGCATCAAAAAGGTGATCTTCCTCCCTTTTAAAAGTAAAACTGATCATTATTTCTATAATCATACCACAGTTTTAAAATTTATGACCTTCAGCATACCTTTTAATGTCATTGTACTATGAGTTGTAAGTGAATCCATTAACAGTGTTCATTGAGGAAAACAGTAGACTTGCTAGGTCAGGGCTAGTAGATTAGTTATGTTTTCGTCACTAGAATATTAGTGAGAATAAAACAAGGAAAAATGTAATTTCCTATATCCTTTTTTCCTATATTTTTGTAGAATAATTCCTCAGACTTTCCTTCTTTAAAACTCTCTTGAAAATGAGTCTTATAAAAAGTAGATTTGGGCTTCCCTGGTGGTCCAGTGGGTAAAGAGTCTGCCTTGCAGTGCAAGGGGCGCTGGTTCGATCCCTGGCATGGGAAGATCTCACATGCCACAGAGTGGCTGGACCCGTGTGTCCAGTTAGGAGCCAGAGTTCCAGAGCGCATGCGCCCAGAGCCAGTGCTCTGCAACAAGAGAGGCCACTGCGAGGGGAGGCCCACACAGGCCAGGTCAAAGAATTAAGATGGATGAAAATAAATCAATGAAGGACCAATAAAAGGGCCAAAATTAAAAAAAAAATGTAAGTTCAACAGACATCTTTGGAGCTAACATAAAACAGTATTTTCCCCTTTCACTTCTTTCATTTGCTCGTTTCTGTGTCCTGTTTCCTGAAATAATGCATCAAGAGAACATGTGTGTCATTTGCAGGAAACACCAAGAGTTCACACAATTTCCAGTGAAATCTATAGTATTTGTGACTGTAAGGTGACGAGTAATCACTGCGGATGCTTAAAAGTATGTGATAAGCCAGCTTCTTGGTCACGTGGTCCAAGTTTCTGAGCTGTTGCCAGCACGTGAGACAGGTCTCCTGGGAGTGGAAGCTGTGCCTTTTTTTTGTCCCCCTTTCCCTTTTTGCACCCCTCTTGCTCCCAGTAATGATGAGCTGCAGAAAGAGGAAGGTTGATAGTGCCACCTCAGGGTCATATGCACAGAGCAGGAGTGCCTACAATTGATTTGCAAGAACCCAAGGAATCTCCATCTTTTTTCATGTCAGTGCCAGGAAGACAGCTTCAATAGGGTGGTATCGTCCCTACCAAAAGTACAACTCAGGTCACAGATGCTCTTGCTACTGAGAAAGCATGTCACCAGTCTAGTGGGAAGCTTTAAGTCAAACTAAAAATCTTAGAGTAGTGTTTCAGATAGGAGACCCTTTTAGATAAAAGCTCTTTTATTTAGATTGCAGCACGCCAGGCTTCCCTATCTTTCACTGTCTCCCAGAGTTTGTTTTGACTCCTGTCCATTGAGTTGATGACGCCATCCATCCGTCTCATCCTCTGTCGCCCCCTTCTCCTGTCCTCAGTCTTCTCCCGTATCGCCAGGGCCTTCTTTCCTATATTTTTGTAGAATAATTCCTCAGACTTTCCTTCTTTAAAACTCTCTTGAAAATGAGTCTTATAAAAAGTAGATTTGGGCTTCCCTGGTGGTCCAGTGGGTAAAGAGTCTGCCTTGCAGTGCAAGGGGCGCTGGTTCGATCCCTGGCATGGGAAGATCTCACATGCCACAGAGTGGCTGGACCCGTGTGTCCAGTTAGGAGCCAGAGTTCCAGAGCGCATGCGCCCAGAGCCAGTGCTCTGCAACAAGAGAGGCCACTGCGAGGGGAGGCCCACACAGGCCAGGTCAAAGAATTAAGATGGATGAAAATAAATCAATGAAGGACCAATAAAAGGGCCAAAATTAAAAAAAAAATGTAAGTTCAACAGACATCTTTGGAGCTAACATAAAACAGTATTTTCCCTTTCACTTCTTTCATTTGCTCGTTTCTGTGTCCTGTTTCCTGAAATAATGCATCAAGAGAACATGTGTGTCATTTGCAGGAAACACCAAGAGTTCACACAATTTCCAGTGAAATCTATAGTATTTGTGACTGTAAGGTGACGAGTAATCACTGCGGATGCTTAAAAGTATGTGATAAGCCAGCTTCTTGGTCACGTGGTCCAAGTTTCTGAGCTGTTGCCAGCACGTGAGACAGGTCTCCTGGGAGTGGAAGCTGTGCCTTTTTTTTGTCCCCCTTTCCCTTTTTGCACCCCTCTTGCTCCCAGTAATGATGAGCTGCAGAAAGAGGAAGGTTGATAGTGCCACCTCAGGGTCATATGCACAGAGCAGGAGTGCCTACAATTGATTTGCAAGAACCCAAGGAATCTCCATCTTTTTTCATGTCAGTGCCAGGAAGACAGCTTCAATAGGGTGGTATCGTCCCTACCAAAAGTACAACTCAGGTCACAGATGCTCTTGCTACTGAGAAAGCATGTCACCAGTCTAGTGGGAAGCTTTAAGTCAAACTAAAAATCTTAGAGTAGTGTTTCAGATAGGAGACCCTTTTAGATAAAAGCTCTTTTATTTAGATTGCAGCACGCCAGGCTTCCCTATCTTTCACTGTCTCCCAGAGTTTGTTTTGACTCCTGTCCATTGAGTTGATGACGCCATCCATCCGTCTCATCCTCTGTCGCCCCCTTCTCCTGTCCTCAGTCTTCTCCAGTATCAGGGCCTTTTCACATGAGTCAGCTCTTTGCATCAGGTTACCAAAGTATTGGAGCTTCACCTTCAGTATCAGTATGATCCAGCAATTCTGCTCCTAAATATATATCCAGAAGAATTGATACAGGTACTCAAATACTTGTACATGAATGTTAGTAGCGCTATCCATGTTAGCCAAAGGGTGGAAACATTCCAAATGTTCATCAGCAGATGAATAGGAAAACAAATTGTGAATGAAGTATTGATAAATGCTATAATATGGATGAACTTGTGAACATATTAGTATGTTACATAAAATAATCTAGACAAGAAAGTTCAAATGTTGTATGATTCCATTTATATGAAAATATCCAGGGCTTCCCTGGTGGTCCAGTGGGTAAGGACACCGTCTTGCAGTGCAAGGGGCGCCGGTTCGATCCCTGGCCTGGGAAGATCCCACGTGCTGCAGAGCGGCTGGACTGATGGGTCCAATTACCGAGCCGGAGCTCTGGGGCGCACGCACCCAGAGCCGGCGCTCTGTGATGACAGAGGCCACCGCGATGGGAGGCCCACAGGAGCCAAAGAACAAAGATGGATGAAAAATAGAGAAATGAGGGCTTCTCTGGTGGTCCAGTGAATAAGGACACCGCCTTGCAGTGCAAGGGGGTCCGGTTCGATCCCTGGCCTGGGAAGATCCCACGTGCCGCGGAGTGGCTGGACCAATGTGACCAATTACCGAGTCGGAGCTCTGGAGCGCATGCGCCCAGAGCCAGTGCTCTGCGGCAACAGAGGCCACCGCGATGGGAGGCCCACACAGGCCGAAGATGGATGAAAATGGACAAATGAAAGACCAATAGAGGTGGCCCGCCTGCTCCCCTCCCTCCCCACCCCACCCCCACCAAAATAAATAAATAAATAAATCTTTAAAAAAAAAAAAATAGAGAAATGAAAGACCAATGGAAGTGGCCCGCCCGCCCCCTCCCTCCCCAGCCCAACCCCCAAAAGATAAATAAATAAAATAAATGTTTAAAAAGAAAATATCCAAAATGAGTAAAGCTACTGAAACAGAAAAGTAGATTGCTGGGGCTAGGGAAAGCTGAGAATAAAGAGTGACTGCTTAGTAGTTACTGGGTTTTCTTTTAACAGCATTTTGTCTGTACAAAATGCCACTGACTTGTGAGCTTTAAAAGAGTAAATTTTATCTTATGTGAATTTCACGTCAATTTTTTAAAAAAGGGTAACTAGTTACACTAATACATTGAAATAATGCTGTTGGTATCAGCATCTGAAAATCAAGTGTATTTTGAAAAATGTTTGCTGTGAAGTCAGAGTACTTACTCTGAAGTTATTTAAAGAAAGTTCTCAAAAAATTAGATGCACTATTTACCTTGGTGTTTGTTTCTATTTTTGCCTTTTACAGAAGAGCTAGTCATGTTTAGAATTCCAGATTGAGAGAATTTTTTTTTTGTTTATGTCTGGAATTTACATAATGATTTTTGATAAGGAAACATAAAAGCTGTTAGAAGACAACATGATAGAAGAAAAAATTAAAATTGTTTAAATGATTGCAAAAGAGCACAATCGTCAGTGTTGAAGGATCCAGTGCTTAATAGAGTATGTAATTTGTCAGCATTGAAAATGTGCTAATCATCTGCCCAACAAAAAAAGACGAACAAAGGGATTAAAAGAGCTTTAGTCTCTCATGCGCCTTTTCAATGAGAGATAAGTGAATTTAATGTTCATTTGCCACATATGGTTTCACTAACAGTCCTTCAGCTTTTCTCTGCCCCATTTGAGGCTTAACTCTAAAGTGAATTCAGCCTCCAGTCAGACTTGCCAGCATTTCTGTAGTTATTCAGAGGTTATGTTGCAGCATTTTCCTAGCTATATTTAAACATACTTTATTCCTAAATTAGCTTATTTCATATTTAAAGTCAATAAATGATATGCTGTTCTTAACATTTGATAAGAAAACATACAGATACCAAAATAAGAATCCTAAATGTCTGTCCCGAATGACAGTGAAATGCAGATAGAGGTGGACTTAGCTGGAAATGAGAACACTCTGCTTCCTTTAGATTGGTCCTTCTCGCACTTTTTTCTACTCTCCTTGAAGAAGACCTGGGACTCCTACCTGTTCTCTGGATTGGAAGTTTTCACCTGGTTCCCTGGTGGTGATCCATCCGTCTCCTCAGTTAGTCCCCTGACTAGTGACCATAAAACACCTGAAAATGCGTTTTGTGAAACCTTTTGTTTCAGGTTATCTTTTAAATTAAATCTTCACTCATGTTGATTTAACAATGATTATAGAATGAACAGAGTTACTGCCAACAGAGTGTGTAAGAGAGTGGCTGGAAACACAGAGCATCAGAATGAGTCAGAGGAACAAAACATGATTCCTGGTCCACTACTCTTACTCTTCTGTGAATCATCACCATATTATACCCTGGCCTTTTTCTAGCAACAGACACTCCTTGGGCTTCCAGCCACCACATGATACTATTCCTGAAGGTTCTATTCTTATTCTCCTTCCTTGGCAGAAACACCCCAGGGAGAGAGCCGCATCAGTTCCCCTTTCCCAATTACCTTCTAACTATTTCTCCTATCCCACATTCCCAGCTGTTTCCTTCAAGGCTTTTCTCTGTCTAATAAGTCCAGATGGGCCCAACCCCCTTGTACTTTTACTTTTAGGTTATAGTTGTCTTTCCACATCTTTAATGAGCTCTGCTTCAGTTTTGCTGGTGTTTAAAAATGATTGGGAGAATGCAAAGAATGACTTCCCTGTGCACCTTTATTTCTAGAGGAATATCCTCGTGAGCGCGCACACCAGTACAGACTCATAATTCCTTGTGCCCGTGGTATCGGCTCTCCATTAATATTTGGGGTTTTTTTCTGTGCTGTTAACGTGAGACATATTCAGAGGTTATGTTGCAGCATTTTCCTAGCTATATTTAGACATTCTTTATTCCTAAATTAGCTTATTTCATATTTAAAGTCAATAAATGATATGCTGTTCTTAACATTTGATAAGAAAACATACAGATACCAAAATAAGAATCCTAAATGTCTGTCCCGAATGACAGTGAAATGCAGATAGAGGTGGACTTAGCTGGAAATGAGAACACTCTGCTTCCTTTAGATTGGTCCTTCTCGCACTTTTTTCTACTCTCCTTGAAGAAGACCTGGGACTCCTACCTGTTCTCTGGATTGGAAGTTTTCACCTGGTTCCCTGGTGGTGATCCATCCGTCTCCTCAGTTAGTCCCCTGACTAGTGACCATAAAACACCTGAAAATGCGTTTTGTGAAACCTTTTGTTTCAGGTTATCTTTTAAATTAAATCTTCACTCATGTTGATTTAACAATGATTATAGAATGAACAGAGTTACTGCCAACAGAGTGTGTAAGAGAGTGGCTGGAAACACAGAGCATCAGAATGAGTCAGAGGAACAAAACATGATTCCTGGTCCACTACTCTTACTCTTCTGTGAATCATCACCATATTATACCCTGGCCTTTTTCTAGCAACAGACACTCCTTGGGCTTCCAGCCACCACATGATACTATTCCTGAAGGTTCTATTCTTATTCTCCTTCCTTGGCAGAAACACCCCAGGGAGAGAGCCGGCATCAGTTCCCCTTTCCCAATTACCTTCTAACTATTTCTCCTATCCCACATTCCCAGCTGTTTCCTTCAAGGCTTTTCTCTGTCTAATAAGTCCAGATGGGCCCAACCCCCTTGTACTTTTACTTTTAGGTTATAGTTGTCTTTCCACATCTTTAATGAGCTCTGCTTCAGTTTTGCTGGTGTTTAAAAATGATTGGGAGAATGCAAAGAATGACTTCCCTGTGCACCTTTATTTCTAGAGGGAATATCCTCGTGAACGCGCACACCAGTACAGACTCATAATTCCTTGTGCCCGTGGTATCGGCTCTCCATTAATATTTTGTGGGGCTGCGCTGCACTTATTTTTCTCACCTGTGCTGTTCTAATAATCTCGTGAGACATATTTCTATCAGTCTTCAAGACAGTACCTCCTTATTAAATATAGTGTGATTGGAAGTCATATCTGATAGAGTATTTAATCATTGGAGATACATAGTAAAGCCTCATTACATTGCGATGCATGACTTAATAAATAAAAAGAAGTCAGGATTTCTGTTTAACTATCAAGTCTTTTTATGTTAGAGACATTTTCCTTAGGCCTCTTTCCCTTTAAGGTTCAAACCTCAGAATTTAGTCTGCTGGCATGCTCTGATCAGACCTCCTTCTACAGTCCCCTTATGATGCAGGAGTGTTGCTGGTCCCATGCCACCTGAGATTATACCTTAAAACAAAGCAAAATGACCAGCCTTGTGTACCTCCCCTCTAAAGCTGGTATCTCATATTTTCTCTGCAGCTGGACCAAGGATTTTATGAGCTGGGAAAGAAGGGAACAGATTGATAGAAAGACTGAGGTACAAGTGTGGTATAAGCTGCTCCTGGATCAGCTCTGGCAGGAGCCGGCTAGAAAGGCAGGGAAATACTAGCCAGGACTTTATTGTCAGAAAGTGGAAATGGGACCGATGATAGAGTGAAGGACTGTTGTGAGAGTAAAAAGGAGGTCATCACCCCATTTCCTTAGCTCCCTGCTCAGAGCATCAGTTATTAACTGCAAAGGATCACATAGGTCTCCTTTTAGTTACCTGTTTTGTGAATCTTGTCTAGACATAGTTAAAGGTGAGGTCAGTCGCTTTAGTTTCACATGTCGCTCTGTCAGCTCGTGCTAGGAGGGTATTCAGCCCTAACTTCCTTAGAATCTAAAGTGGTCATTTGTTTTACCCATTCTGATTTAAGATTATAAAAATCTTCAAAATATGGTTTTATATTTCTAAGTCTACCACATTTAAATCAATATATAAGTTCAAGGGCATTGGAATCAGTATAATTTATGGTTCTTTTTTCATCTCAGCATGAATAACTTCAAATTCAGTGAAGTGTTGTTTGGCTTTTCTTACCCAAATGGTATACTTATCTGATTCACTTCAATAGTTGCCTATTTTCCCTTTCAGAAATGTCTGTTCTCTCACCAGGAGACTAAAACATTGTGCAGATGTACAGTTGGATACAGTGATGCCAATATAATATATGCACTGTTCAATCATTTATTTTGTATCTGGAGTGATGCATCTGTTTCCTTCTTGTGGGAGGGGGTTTGAGCTTCATTTCAATGTCATTTTAGGTACTGGTCCAATTCTTCCATCCAGTTAACCAAAAATGAAAATTTCCATCTGTTCAATTGCCATTCAGAGGAATGTTTTATCTCTGAAGCACATTATGACAACTAAAATTGACAGCATAATCTGTCTGACTTTTTTCTCTTTTATTCCATCTTCAGATTCTCTTGAGCTTTAACAAGAGAGTATTCTTTTCTATAGCTGCTTAAGATTATAGGACTTACCCATTCTTCTCGCCAGTAACGGTAGACCAGTAGAGCATGAATGTGTCCACTGTTCACTGCTTTATTATGTATTTTTTTCTGTCCATTAGTGACCCTACAGGAAACGTACTTGTTAGCATGCTATTAACAGAACAATGCAAACATAGCATTCTCTTTTTATAAAAGTCTGGCAGTACTATTTGGCATTCCATTCAACAGACTCTTTCCAATTGATGTTTGGAAGATACTGTTACAGGCTGATTTTTATTGATCATTCTGTACTTTAGAAAATTGGCTAAGGAGGTCTTTGGAATATACTATCTCTAAAGATTTCCTTAGCTTGCAACACGGAAAAAATCACATAGGTCTCCTTTTAGTTACCTGTTTTGTGAATCTTGTCTAGACATAGTTAAAGGTGAGGTCAGTCGCTTTAGTTTCACATGTCGCTCTGTCAGCTCGTGCTAGGAGGGTATTCAGCCCTAACTTCCTTAGAATCTAAAGTGGTCATTTGTTTTACCCATTCTGATTTAAGATTATAAAAATCTTCAAAATATGGTTTTATATTTCTAAGTCTACCACATTTAAATCAATATATAAGTTCAAGGGCATTGGAATCAGTATAATTTATGGTTCTTTTTTCATCTCAGCATGAATAACTTCAAATTCAGTGAAGTGTTGTTTGGCTTTTCTTACCCAAATGGTATACTTATCTGATTCACTTCAATAGTTGCCTATTTTCCCTTTCAGAAATGTCTGTTCTCTCACCAGGAGACTAAAACATTGTGCAGATGTACAGTTGGATACAGTGATGCCAATATAATATATGCACTGTTCAATCATTTATTTTGTATCTGGAGTGATGCATCTGTTTCCTTCTTGTGGGAGGGGGTTTGAGCTTCATTTCAATGTCATTTTAGGTACTGGTCCAATTCTTCCATCCAGTTAACCAAAAATGAAAATTTCCATCTGTTCAATTGCCATTCAGAGGAATGTTTTATCTCTGAAGCACATTATGACAACTAAAATTGACAGCATAATCTGTCTGACTTTTTTCTCTTTTATTCCATCTTCAGATTCTCTTGAGCTTTAACAAGAGAGTATTCTTTTCTATAGCTGCTTAAGATTATAGGACTTACCCATTCTTCTCGCCAGTAACGGTAGACCAGTAGAGCATGAATGTGTCCACTGTTCACTGCTTTATTATGTATTTTTTTCTGTCCATTAGTGACCCTACAGGAAACGTACTTGTTAGCATGCTATTAACAGAACAATGCAAACATAGCATTCTCTTTTTATAAAAGTCTGGCAGTACTATTTGGCATTCCATTCAACAGACTCTTTCCAATTGATGTTTGGAAGATACTGTTACAGGCTGATTTTTATTGATCATTCTGTACTTTAGAAAATTGGCTAAGGAGGTCTTTGGAATATACTATCTCTAAAGTTTTTAACTCTTTACTTAAAGAACTAAGAATATGGCCTCAAATAAGTTTTATTGCTAAAGTGGCAGAAAGATTTCTTTCTGTTTTTGAAATTTCGGCTTAATCCCCACCAAGCCCTTTTTTGTTATGGACCAGGTAAAAATTTTAGGTGCTATGAATTAAACAAAGTCCTGCCTCTCAAGTGAAAGGTTATATCCTCGGAACAGCATGATCAGGTTAAAATAACTAATTTTTGTGACAATGTAAAATAGACTCAGCAATGCAGTAAAGCCTCAGCTATGCTGTCCCAGAAAAAAATTATCCTAGACAGCTGGGTTTCTTTGTAATATGTGGGTTGTTAACACCTCCGATGTCCTTACCCTTTCTTGTTTTCTTTGAGATACCATGTGATGGTTTATGTTATTATAATGACCACCACTTACTTTTCTATCCTGTGGCTTCATAGCCCTTTTAAGGTTTATTGGGTTGTTTCCATCTATGTTATTTATCCTACATGCCTACGTTCACTACGTTTTTCTATTCTTATCGTTTTTATTTTTGTATCTTTTTCCATGCTGTTGGTTTACACACATCCCTTTTGTGTACCTTCTTATAGCAAACGTGATCTCTGTGGTCAGATGACTAAGTTAGAGTACTATATGCCGGTGATATATTATGCTACGCAATATAAAAGATAATAGTTTAAAACTGAAATTAATTATGTTTATTGTATAGAGGCTTTGATATAATGAATAACTAATTGTAATCTACTCAGTATATGGAGTATTTCCAAAGATGAGATTTGAAAGCCATTGGAACATCATATAAGAGAGTAAAAGAACATTCTTGAGAGTATTAAATGTTAGAACTAAAAGACTTAAGATTTTTGATGTTCTTTAGGTGTAACTATGAAAATTTATATATGCTTCTGTGTACTTTATAGGAGGCCGAGTAAAGTTAAATCTAGTATTTGAGTTCCATGGGAAATTGGGATCTTAGAAATTATTTTATTAATCTGTTATCGGTTTCCCAGCTTCATTGGGAATGCTTGGCAATTTGTCAGAGTCTACGTGTATGGACAGGTTTCTTGGAGAAATGTAACTACTTGGTATTTAAGAAATGATCACATCATTTTAAAGGACTATAATTTCTTACAATTTTACAGCTACAGATGTTTATGTTTTTAAAGCATTTTAAACCTCTCTCCTTGGTTGCCTAAAAATAAAGGAAGGGAGAAAAAGAGTAAAAATGGAGGGGAAAGGGAGAAATAAAGAGGAAAAAAGGAAAGGGAAAAAAAGAGAGAAGGAAGGAATGCTAAAGGAAGAGAAAAAGACTGAAGTCCAGTTATTGCCTTAACTCACAGTCTTAGAGGAAAAATCGGGCATTATAAGAGTAGGAAAAAATTGCTTTAAGTATTCAGAAGTCGTATGTCTAGCTTTTTCTTTTAATACTGGGGAAGACTGAAAAACAAAAACAAGCCATGGTTCTTGAAAGCAAAGTCAGAATTTTTTTAGTGGAAGAAGAAAGGAAGTGAGATTAGAGATGTATTCTAGGAAGAAGAGTTACAGAGTTGGACATGACTGATGGACTAACACTAAGAAGAAGGAAGTGGTGTGAATTGGTTCTGTATCTACAGGTATTCACATACTATTTTCATTTGTTATTCTGGAACATTAGAACTTATGGTATGAAGTCTAAATTTTTTTTGTTCAGTAACTATATATTGAAAGCATATATTATACATTGCAATGTACTGGGAGATGGAAGATATGAAAATAAGTCAGATCCAGTCTTGTCTTCACAAGCTATCTGACACAGTTGACAAACTCTAAGGACGGGCACCCTGTTAGAACTGGATTTGAATCCTAACTCAGCCACTCAGTGGTTCTGCGATTTACTCACAAATATTTGTTGAGCACCACTGTATGCCTGGTATTATTCTAAGTGCCGGAATCCTGTGGTGAGCAAGATAGAAAAGGTGCCTTTCTCTCGTGATTTTCTAAGTTTTTCTTCCAGCTTGAATGAGAAAGAATTGACGTAGAATATTGTATGAGTCTAATGTGTATAACATGAGGACTTGAGACATTGATGTATTGGTATGATTTGAGACATATATGTATTAGTATGTATGTACATGGTAACATCCCCCTCACCTCACATAGTTACTTTTTTTTTTCTTTTGCAGTGACAACATTTAAGATCCACTTTCTTAGCAATTTTCCCGGCTTAAAATATAATGGCATGATAGGATTTGGCTTTTTTAATTTATTTTTTGAGGTCTTTTTGTTTTGTTTGTCTTATAAAATCTGATGTCCAGTATGGACATGAGGATGAGGATGAGTTATACACTTGGCTTTTCTGTTTAATCAAGAAAACTAAGAATACAAAATCAAATGGATATGGGTTAGTAATATCAATGGTGATAGTGTCTTCCCTGTAAGCCTGTGTATTCCTTGAAGATAGATGTTATGGCTTACTCCTTTTTGTATCCTTAGCCCTCATCATGGCAGCAGGCGCTTTTACAGGTGAACAACTTTGTGCTTATGGAAAAACACATAGAGTCTGAGTGATCAAGTGCCAGCCATGGAGAAAGACATACAAAGAGCTGTTTTATATCAAAGATGGTGGTGAATGTGGAAGAAGAAAGGAAGTGAGATTAGAGATGTATTCTAGGAAGAAGAGTTACAGAGTTGGACATGACTGATGGACTAACACTAAGAAGAAGGAAGTGGTGTGAATTGGTTCTGTATCTACAGGTATTCACATACTATTTTCATTTGTTATTCTGGAACATTAGAACTTATGGTATGAAGTCTAAATTTTTTTTGTTCAGTAACTATATATTGAAAGCATATATTATACATTGCAATGTACTGGGAGATGGAAGATATGAAAATAAGTCAGATCCAGTCTTGTCTTCACAAGCTATCTGACACAGTTGACAAACTCTAAGGACGGGCACCCTGTTAGAACTGGATTTGAATCCTAACTCAGCCACTCAGTGGTTCTGCGATTTACTCACAAATATTTGTTGAGCACCACTGTATGCCTGGTATTATTCTAAGTGCCGGAATCCTGTGGTGAGCAAGATAGAAAAGGTGCCTTTCTCTCGTGATTTTCTAAGTTTTTCTTCCAGCTTGAATGAGAAAGAATTGACGTAGAATATTGTATGAGTCTAATGTGTATAACATGAGGACTTGAGACATTGATGTATTGGTATGATTTGAGACATATATGTATTAGTATGTATGTACATGGTAACATCCCCCTCACCTCACATAGTTACTTTTTTTTTTCTTTTGCAGTGACAACATTTAAGATCCACTTTCTTAGCAATTTTCCCTGCTTAAAATATAATGGCATGATAGGATTTGGCTTTTTTAATTTATTTTTTGAGGTCTTTTTGTTTTGTTTGTCTTATAAAATCTGATGTCCAGTATGGACATGAGGATGAGGATGAGTTATACACTTGGCTTTTCTGTTTAATCAAGAAAACTAAGAATACAAAATCAAATGGATATGGGTTAGTAATATCAATGGTGATAGTGTCTTCCCTGTAAGCCTGTGTATTCCTTGAAGATAGATGTTATGGCTTACTCCTTTTTGTATCCTTAGCCCCTCATCATGGCAGCAGGCGCTTTTACAGGTGAACAACTTTGTGCTTATGGAAAAACACATAGAGTCTGAGTGATCAAGTGCCAGCCATGGAGAAAGACATACAAAGAGCTGTTTTATATCAAAGACGCATACAAAAGAAGTTGAAAGCTTGTCTGAGATAAGATGGAATACCCATAGCACAGAACCTGAAAGAGTCCAGTTGAGTCTCTTAGGTCATCCTTTATTTCAGACACTGGAATACTAAGCCTATATTGCTATAAAATGTCCTTTGCTTTAATAGGATTTCAACATTTATTATTTTAATTAAAAAATAATCATCCCTGGGGATATGTCTAGAGAGTATCTTGGAGGAAAGTTGTTTTTGTCTACTTAGTTAATATTGTAATAGAAACATGACCTTTTATTTATTTTAATTAAATGATCATTTAAGTCAAAGCATTTGACTCATGGGAACTTCCCAAAATACTAGTAACACTATTTCCAGTTTTCAAATAATATACTAGAAAGAAGCTGTCAGTTGGTGTTTAGTTCCTGAGGAACTGATATTCACATTTCTCAGTCCTTGATAATTGGTATCACTAAGAGCAGTCTTTGTAAGGAAGATTAATAAGCATGTGTACACAAATGGCAAAGTTATTTATATACATTTTTATTTAATAATGCCTAAAATTTAGATGGCACTGTCCAGTCTTCAGAATAATTTGTTTACATCTTTTTCCTCTTGATATTCAAAATGAGCTCATCAAGATCTTAGAAAAATTGCTTACATTCACTGACCCTGTTTTGTCACCTATAAAATTATGAAGATTCCACCTATCTTGAAGCATTGTGAATAATAACTGAGTATGTAAAGGGCTTGGTATGTAATTAGTGATCAGTAAGGGAGTAATAAGTATTATCATCGCCTTCATCATCACATTCCGAAACATTTTAGGCATCTATTGGCTAGTTGACTTAGCTCCTAAGTGACAGAATCAGGATATGAACAAGGCTCTACTTGTTCCAAAGCTAATACTCAACTCTTTCTATTTCTATCTTGTCCATAGAGGCATATCATATAAAGTCTGTATAGAAAGTAGCATTAGACAGGTCAATGAGAGATAGGTTGCATTTGTAGCATTCAGGGCTTTTTGTGAACTATCTTTATTGTCTGTCTTACCAGTTTTTCTAATTTTATTATTTATTGCTCTAAGTGTGTCTTCTACTTGAGCTTCTTCATTCCTATTGTTTGTGTCTTTTTACATTATTATTTCTGTGTGTCGTGTACATATTTTTATGTGGTCTTCACTGCTAATCTGTGCCTTTTATCATTATCATCATGGTTTATGGTGATTCCCTATATTTTGCCAGAAGTCTGCAGCAGTGTTTTGAGATCACAGAGTATTCTTAGGTTTTACAAGGGAGAACTATGCCAAAGCTAATACAATTGAAGAGCAATTTGTTCAATAGAGTTATATAGATTATCTATCAAAACACAGAACTTCTCAGGCTTTTTTAATGCTATTGTGTACTGAGGATCTGCAGGAGGGAAGGTGGACATGTAGCTGGCAGGATAGAGTATGTAACATCTCCTAAACTAATTTGGCCAAAGAATCTTTTTTTTTCTCTTTCCCCCCACCTATATCATTTTTAGAGATTAGTTTTATTGGAACACACAGATCTATAGCAGTGATTTCCAGAAAAATCTGGACTTATTATTTCAGAATTGGTTAGTGTTTTTTAGCCAAGATTCCTATGCCTCACCCCAGTCCTATTAAAACAGAATCTTGGAGAAGTGAGCTAAAATGTCTCCTAGTTTGTCTTTTCCCATCTCTTAAATGATTGGGTTAATTGGAGCTCTATTCCCAACTGCCTAGTGATTTTACTGTGCATCTTCTTCAAGCCATGGAATTCACTCCCATGGCTTCAGGACTCATTGCCCTAAAACCCTAGATCCATTCTCCCTATTTTCTGGCTTTAGACAGATACAACAGCACACTGAACAATTCCCTGTGAGATACTTCAATGGAACCTCAGACACAGCATGTTAAAAATGAGACTAATTATTCCCTCCCTCTAAACAACAGCTAAAAATTGCTTTTCCTCTACTATTCTCTGTCTTAGTGAATGATGCCAGCCCCCTATCTTGGTATCCAGGTCAGAAACCCGAGAGTCAGGTTTCTCCCTTATTCCCAGCATCCCCTCCATTACCAGTCCTATGAGTTATACTTTCTAAATAGCTCTTGAAATGAAAGGCCACTTCTTTCTACCATCAGTACCTCTATCACCGTCTAGGCCTCTGTTGCTTCTCTCTTGGGCCACAACAGTGTCTTAATTTTCCATCTCCAGCCTTGTTCTTCTCTAATCCAGGCTCTGCACCACAGTCTTACTCCTATTTCTTCCTTTCAAATATGATTATATCACTCTGATTATATCAGTGACTTCATATCACTAGAATTAAGTCCAAGATGCTGAACTTAAGAGACATTCCACAGGATTGGGACCCTGTGTCTCTGGTGAGTATTGTCTCACCCTCCTCCTTCCCTTGCTCTCTGCCTTAGCCATCAGCCCAGAGATGTTCCTCTTTCTTCTCGGAGAATCAGGCCAGGCCTCTATACACTGTTCCCCTTGCCTCTAACTGCTTCCCCCCTCTCTTCCTTTCCTTTCTGCCTCTAACCTTTCCATCAGCTAAGTACTCATCCTCTACTTTTCATTTAAATACATCTTCCCCAAGGAGATCTTCCTTATATTCTGGACCAGGTCAGAATTATTTGCTCGTCATTGTTATTACCATTTGAGTGGTTGTTCATTGTGGCCCTACTATGGCTGATGCCTGCTGTCTACCTCCATTGGGCATTCATTCCTTCTTTTAGCAATAGAGTTCTTATTTTTGGCTGGGCGCATTGCTGCATAGAAGTACCTACATTCTCTGTTTTTCTTAACAGCTTTGTTTGCCTTATGATTAAGTTGTGGGAAATGAGATAAGTTGAGTGTGACTTCTGCAAAGTATCATTAAAGGGAACACACTCTTCTTTGTCCTTGCTCTTTACTCCTTCTGCTGACTAGTATGTGAGTGGGCTGAGTAGCTGTGGAGTAGCCATACTAAGGTGCAAAGTGGCACTGAGGACAAGAGTGGCCAGGTAGAAGTGGCCTGGGGTCCTTATGATTTATCATAATTATATTAGGACTGCAGTTTACTACCATATCAGCCTTGGACTCCTGGCTTCCGTATTTCCTTTATGTGAAAGAAAAATAAGCTTCCATCATTTTTTATTAAAAAAAATTTTTATTTGTTTTTATTTTTTGGCTTAGGTGGGTCTCCATTGCTGTGCACGGGCTTCCTCTAGTTGCGATGAACAGGAGCTACCCTTCGTTGCAATGGGTAGGCAGATGTCTCTTTGTAGTGACTTCTTTTGTTGCAGAATGTAGGCTCTAGGCTTGCAGTGCTGGGCTCAGTTGTTGTGGCACTTGGACTGTTGCTCCATGGCATGTGGACTCTTCCTGGACCAGGGATCAAACCAGTGACCCTTGCATTGCACGGAGGATTCTTAATCCCTGGACCACCAGGGAAGCCCCACATCTCTTTTTAAGCTAGTGTTAAATTTGCTTACTCCATTGTGTATTTTGAGTCTGATATAGTGGCTCTTCATCCAAGCCTCTTGTTGCGTTTGGATAATTCTGGACCTTGGGAGTCTTACCAGGAGGCAGACCCTCCTCCGCCAGTAGGAGAGCTTGTGTAACCACTCTGGCAGCTTCCCTTGTAGCCGGGCTATGATGCATGATCTAGACTTAACCAATGTGTCTGTCTCTTTTGAGTTTGTGAGTTAGTGATACAAGTAAATGGAGGCACAGTAAACTTTTCCTGGCCATGACTCTAGGTAGGTTGGACTTACGGGAATAGATAGCAATAGAACACTCAAGCTGGAGGTGCCATCCTTTGTTTAGGGCCAGTGAGATACCAATTGTAGCAGCTTATTTTTGGTGACTTGTCACTGGGTTATGTGGTATCATTTTCCATGCTTTTCTCCTTCATTACAGAAGTACCTTTGATTTTTAAGTTGTGGGAAATGAGATAAGTTGAGTGTGACTTCTGCAAAGTATCATTAAAGGGAACACACTCTTCTTTGTCCTTGCTCTTTACTCCTTCTGCTGACTAGTATGTGAGTGGGCTGAGTAGCTGTGGAGTAGCCATACTAAGGTGCAAAGTGGCACTGAGGACAAGAGTGGCCAGGTAGAAGTGGCCTGGGGTCCTTATGATTTATCATAATTATATTAGGACTGCAGTTTACTACCATATCAGCCTTGGACTCCTGGCTTCCGTATTTCCTTTATGTGAAAGAAAAATAAGCTTCCATCATTTTTTATTAAAAAAAATTTTTATTTGTTTTTATTTTTTGGCTTAGGTGGGTCTCCATTGCTGTGCACGGGCTTCCTCTAGTTGCGATGAACAGGAGCTACCCTTCGTTGCAATGGGTAGGCAGATGTCTCTTTGTAGTGACTTCTTTTGTTGCAGAATGTAGGCTCTAGGCTTGCAGTGCTGGGCTCAGTTGTTGTGGCACTTGGACTGTTGCTCCATGGCATGTGGACTCTTCCTGGACCAGGGATCAAACCAGTGACCCTTGCATTGCACGGAGGATTCTTAATCCCTGGACCACCAGGGAAGCCCCACATCTCTTTTTAAGCTAGTGTTAAATTTGCTTACTCCATTGTGTATTTTGAGTCTGATATAGTGGCTCTTCATCCAAGCCTCTTGTTGCGTTTGGATAATTCTGGACCTTGGGAGTCTTACCAGGAGGCAGACCCTCCTCCGCCAGTAGGAGAGCTTGTGTAACCACTCTGGCAGCTTCCCTTGTAGCCGGGCTATGATGCATGATCTAGACTTAACCAATGTGTCTGTCTCTTTTGAGTTTGTGAGTTAGTGATACAAGTAAATGGAGGCACAGTAAACTTTTCCTGGCCATGACTCTAGGTAGGTTGGACTTACGGGAATAGATAGCAATAGAACACTCAAGCTGGAGGTGCCATCCTTTGTTTAGGGCCAGTGAGATACCAATTGTAGCAGCTTATTTTTGGTGACTTGTCACTGGGTTATGTGGTATCATTTTCCATGCTTTTCTCCTTCATTACATCGTTCCTGAGCCTGTTTCTTAAGCATGCCAACAATTCTGTAAACTATCTAACATTGGATGAAACTAAGCAAAGGTTTCTATTGTATGCAGTTTAAGTCCTATAATGGATATTGTCATGATTGATCTACTCTAGCTATGAGGACTGTCTTCTCATCAGAATATCCCCACAGAAGGAACAGTGGGTGAGAGGTGTAAAGGAAGTAGCATGAAGGCCTGTACTATCATATGTGAAGAAAATAGCTATAGTCATTGCTCTGTGAGAAAAGCGGATCCTGCAGGGGTGCTGTGTGATGGTCTGGAGGGGTGGGATGATATACATATGACTAATCTGAGAACATACATATCTGTAAACAACAAAACTCTGTAAAAGTTAAAAGTAAAATAAAAGTTTAAAAAAAAAAAAAAATCTCCACAGTGCCTAGCCTCTCAATGTATCCTAGCTCAGTGCCCGATACTTTAAATGTTGGTGGTTTAGTCGCTAAGTTGTGTCTGACTCTTGCGACCCCTGCCAGTCTCCTCTGTCCATGGGATTCTCCAAGCAAGAATACTGGAGTGGATTGCCATTTCCTTCTCCAGGGGATCTTCCTGACCCAGGAATCGAAGCCTGGTCTCAGGCATTGCAGGCAGAGTCCTTACTGATGGAGCTATGAGGGAACCCAATAAATTAAATAGGTATGCAGTTTTTGTTTTTGTTTTGTTTTTTAAATGAAAAACTCATGTCTTTGATCTAAATTCTCTTACCTATCTCAGTAATTTTACTTTAGCTCCATTAATCTCCTAAAATTGTCCATGATAAGGTCAAGCTAATATTTTGCTTTCCAAATCCAGTGTTTCACTCTACCTTGATTTTGATTAAAGCTTTGAACACACTATTCCTTCCTGGTTCTCATTTTATCATTGTGATTCTTTTCTCTCAGGTTTCTGAAGGTATTCCTCATTATCTGCCAGCTGTTGAATTTTAGTGATTCCCACAGAATTCTTTCTTCAGCTCACCCATTCCTATGGCATTAGTTATTATACATGATGATAACTACCAATACTTATCTTCTGTTGAGACCTCTCTTTTGAGATTTAAACCATTAAATCTGACTGCACATTGAGTATCTCCATCTGGATATCTCGCAAGCCTCTCTAACTCAACATACCCTACATGTTGAAAATTAAACAAAGTTTGCTCTTCTTCCATCAGACAGATATTATAGATAGGACTATGAACTTATTTGCTTAATCTAATTACCAATTGTTGCTCAGTGGTTTCTTGACTCTTTGTGACCCCATGGACTGCAGCACACCAGGCTACCCTGTCCTTCACCATCTCCTGGAGTTTACTCAAACTCATCCATTGAGTTAATGGTGCAACCGAAGCATTTTATCCTCTGTCACCTGCTTCTCCTCCAGCCCATTGGAAAAGGACCTGATGCTGGGGAAAACATGGCTCTTCGATCAGGTGGCCAAAGTATTGGAGCTTCAGCATCAGTCCTTCCAATAAATATTCAGGGTTGATCTCCTTTAGGATTGACTGGTTTGATCTCCTTACTGTTCAAGAGACTTAAGAATCTTCCCCAACACCACAATTCAAAAGCATCAAGTCTTTGGTGTTCAGCTTTCTTAATAGTCCAACTCTCACATCCGTACATGACTACTGGAGAAACTATAGCTTTGATTATATGGATCTTTGTTGGCAAAGTGATCTCTCTGCTTTTTTATACGCTGTCTAGGTTTGTCATAGCTTTTTTCCAAGGAGTAAGTGTCTTTTAATTTCATGGCTGCAGTCACCATCTGCAGTAATTTTGGAGCCCAAGTGATGGGACCAGCTGCGATGATCTTAGCTTTTTGAATGTTGAGTTTTAAGCCAGCCTTTTTACTCTCCTCTTTCACCTTTAAGAGGTTTTTTAGTTCCTTTTCACATAGATTAGATGAAATTAAGTTAATGTACATGTGTAGATTCATAAGCTGAAATTTATTCTCAGACATTTTTCTTTTTTAATCTGGTACTTTCATTTAAAAAATTATTGAAATATAGTTGATTTACAGTAGTATGTTAACTTCTATTGGACAGCAAAGTGATTCAGTTATACATATGTGTATACATTCATTTTCATTTTAGTGTAATACTTTCTACTTTTCTGTTAGTATATAATTAGGACTATTTATAATTTCCAAAATTATCTTCAGGAGTAGGACTTTACTTCTGAGTGTAGACACATAATATTTGTATTGCAATTGAATAGACCTAAAGTCTACATTTGCATCTCTGTCTACCATGAGAAATCAGTTTAACTACATTTTAAACTATTTTAATTTACCATTTTTATTTAATAGAATTTTTAATCTTTTTGAAGTAGAATTCAGTAAGATGTGATATAAAACATACAAAGAAATGGGACAAAGTAATTGAAAAAGGAGTCAACCTAATTCATATTTATTTCTTACATAAAAATTTCACATATAATCTGTTATTCACTTTGACATTTTCAATTAAGTGTTTTGAAAATTACAACAATAATTTGCTTTAACCAATTTGTATCTTACTTGAACTCTCTAGATAGCAATCATGTAAATAGTATGACAGGCAATTTCAGTTAGAAACCTCTTCAACAGCTTAGTTACCTTGTAAGAAAAACTTCTTCATATTGGGAAATTATTAAGCCATATAAACAAATGAAAATTGGTTGTTAATGTTGCAAACATTCAAACAGAGAAGTTGAGGAAGTTATTGGAATTTGCAGAGTAGCTTTTTATATTTAATCATCTTCAGAAAACAGCTGGTGCAAAAAATGTGCTAGTCCAAGTTTGTTCATTTGAAACCCTTAAGCTTAATTAGATTTTTTTCCAAACAATTTATGGAAGAACAGTAGTTTCTTTTGGATTTTAATTTTGTTTAATGTCTTTTGTTCAAAAGTACATAAAAAGAAAATTTTCCCTTTGTAATAATTTATTTCAACTCTTTTAAAATAAGGTATTTTAAGAGTTCCCTTTGTTGTTGTATTGATAAAATGCTCTGTGTGTGGTGTATGCTTGGTTTATATTAAAGCTAATGGATTTATTTCTAACTATTATTTTTTTCTATAAGACATCTGTTTGAAGAGTCTGAATAAAGCCTGTTTTTAAATTCATTTCTATGAATCGTATGACATTGAATATGCTTGTCCAGTCATGTATTCTGTGGACTATTGCTGTGCATCACTGGAGCCTAGCCAAGATATCTTTTGGTCCTGATTGTTCTCAAGTTCATCTCTTCTTTTTGTAGAGTTAGAAATTCATGAGAGTAAGATCAGCATTCAAAGGAATAGTAGAAAGCACAAAGGTAGGAACTGGAAAGTGTACTGAGAAGTTTCAGTGAGGTTTGTATAATTTCTGTGTAAGTCATGTACAAAGAGCCTTTATAGATACTCTTAAGTGTTTTATACAACTGATCTTGGGATAATTCCTACTAGAGATTGTTGAATTTAATTGTAGGCCATTTTTCAGTTTTTATTTTGGCATACGTGCTATTCATATTTGAGGCTATTTTGGAAATGCCAAGGCTGATAAACTTGCTGTTATTGTTAGTAACTCATATAGCAGACCTTGGGTTTTATAAGTTTAGGATAATGTTAAATTCTAACCACCTACAGGGGGAAGATAATTTATTTTGCATATGTTTAATATTGAACACTCATGATACAGGCTTTCCAGGTGGCTCAATGGTAGGAAATCTACCTGCAGTGCTGGAAATGTGGGTTTCAGTCCCTTGTTTGGGAAGATCCCTTGGAGGAGGGCATAGCAACCCACCCCAGTATTCTTGCCTAGAGAATCCCATGGACAGAGGAGCCTGGTAGGCTACATTATATAGGGTTGCAAAGCATTGGACGCAACTAAAGGAACTAAGCACCCCCCCACACACATGCACCCATGGTATAAATTTTAAATAAGAATGTAGATCCTTTGTTTCTCCTCAGATTTCTTGTTTGTTACCTATTGAGACCTAATTGAAGTAGAAGAACTATCACAAGCAAGCTTGATTTAGGAGACATTTTCTGACTTTTCTAAAAATGATATGCTTAGGTATGCACTCCTATTAACCCTGAAAGGGTGCATTTACTAATGGTAGAAGTTAAAAAAAAGTGACTAAACCAGTATATACTTACCTGATATACTGTTTTTAATTACTTTAGAAAGTTACTAAATATAATATCCAATCTCTTGTATATATTGTTATATTTAATAGGAGATTCATGTGAACAGGTAGGTTGTTTAAATATTTCTTGACCTTCACTTCTACTCAAAAATCTTTCCACATTATTGCACAGAAAATTCTACATGTTAGAATAACAATCAAGCTCTAAGTTTCCCAGCTTCTATAAATATTTAAAAGATGATTTGAAATCTGAAGAGGTTAAACAGCAACAATAATTATGAGTTGTATTTTAATAATTAAATACTTTGCTAATAGAATTTTTAAATGATTCATGCAGAAGTACAAAGTAATTTTTTAATTTTTTTTACATAAAAATAGAGAACGACAAAAGGCAGCAAAGGTAGGGAGTAAGATGCTATATAAATTGGCATTGCAGAAGGCTGAAATTATGTAACTATCTTTTGGGGGAAATAGGACTAATTTCAGTGAAATCCTGTTGGATGATTGCTGTGGTTTCATGTGTATTGAAATTATAATAATGACATTTCTGGTAGGTGGCAGCCAAGTAGCGCAAAAGCTGGTAGCAAATAACTATGAAGTGGGAAAACCATGGATTAACTGTCAGGAGGGAATTTGAAGCTTTGTTCTTTTTTGACTCATTTTGCATTCTACTGCACTAATATATTCTGTCCTGAAGGGCTGTATTTCTTAAGGTGGAGGTAAATGCTTAAACAGTTACCATGGTTTCCCTAAAGCTGGAGGATTCCAGATCAAATGCTACTTTGCTTTTTAATCACCAAAATGTCACCTAAAGTGGTCAAAGCTTGTACTTTTAGATATGAACCTGACTTACAAATATAGATGTAATAAAGGAGTTTGAGTTTAGGGGTCAGTTCCGTCTTGAAAGGGGAAGAATAACAGTGACTCTCAGATGTGCTTTCTTGTTAAGAGTTGATAGGTTGCTTGTGTGTAATTCTCACTGCATCTCTGATGTATTTGGGTTGTCTAGCACGAGTGCCTGGTCATTCTTGATAACTGTCAGTACTGTCTCAGCAGAAGGACTTATTTTCTCCCTTTTTCCCTTTTTTGTAGTTTAGGGGATCAACATTTGCTTCTGATCATACATATCTTTTTTTCTCTATTTTTAGTTCTTACTTTACTCCTACATTTAAGAAGATGAGTTAAGCATGAGTTAGCCTACAATACATAGGTTGCAGTAAATCAACTATACTCCAATAAAAATTTTTAAAAGTAGTAGGTTCCACAAGGATTGACTGTATGCTAATGAATTAACTGCTTTGTAATATACAAATTCATATTAATGTTATGTTGACAATGTATATAAGAGCAAAATAAAAACCTCATGCTAAGAGGTAAACATGGGGGTCCTTTCTGTATAAACTTAGAATCTAAATTAAAAATCTTCATAGAAATTTTGAACTAAAGTTAATCAGATCGGTTATTGATTTGGATTTTCTTAGGCCATAATAGTAATTTGTTATAAATTGACTTTTGCTGAATCAGATTACTGCAGAATTTTTATAATAAATAGAACATGTGACTTTATGTGAAATTTCAGAAGCAGCAGTGGTAATTACAGGTGTTTCAGAGGCACATTGAAGTCAGCTTGCACTGTGTTACAAGAACTGAATGTTAACTTTTCAAGAATGTCCTGTGCTACTTATTTAATACAGACATTACTAAAAATTAAATTATGTAAATGTATACTTATTAACATATTAAAATGAAAGATATTAGATACTTAAAACTCATTCCTTTATAATTTTTTTAAAAATATTTATTTATTTTCGGGGGAGTGGTGCTGGAGGGAGGCGGGCGGATGGGCCACTTCTATTAGTCTTTCATTTATCTATTTACATCCATCTTTGTTATTTGGCCCGTGTGGGCCTCTCATCGCGGTGGCCTCTGTTGTCACAGAGCACCCGCTTCTGGCGCATGTGCTCCAGAGCTCCGGCTCGGTGATTGGACACATCAGTCCAGCCGCTCCACGGCACGTGGGATCTTCCCAGGCCAGGGATGGAACCGGCGCCCCTTGCACTGCAAGGCGGTGTCCTTACCCACTGGACCACCAGGGAAGCCCATTTCCTTTATAATTAATTGACTATTTTTTACTATTTTCTGTGCTCTTGAGGTTATTTATGCCTGTTGTGTCTTTATGGTAGAAATACTCTATAATGGTGAGCTACTGTGTATCTCTATAAACTCCATGTTTGGTAGCTTGAACTTGGTCACAGTAGCAATTTATACCACAGAATTAGCAAAGACTACAAATCAGAGCTTGATGTATTGTTTTGTTGATTATTGGCACTGAAAGTAGTGGAAAAAATGTTAATAAATGCATAGTGCACATATAGTCATACTATTGTAGATCGTATAAAAATAGAGGAAATATTCTTTCAATATTAAAAAAATATAGTCCAATTAAAATTCATGGATTTATACCCAGAGTAGTTGTAAAATATTTGCCAGCATACCGCTGGTTTAAATTCATCAAATTTTGTTAGTTTTTTAATTAATAAATTACCGTTCAACATAAGTGCTTTAAATTTAAGCTACACAAATAATGATAATGTATACTTTTATCCAATATGAGTTACTACCCAAAACATGAGGTTTATTTATGCATTTATGACAAAAAGATAGCTTATAGTTCTCTTAAATTTTGATATCCTCAGCAACATTTATATTAGAAGTTACATAAATGACTGATCAAAGTAATGGAAATTTTAAAAACAATGACAACAGAAGCATGAGTTGTATCCTAGAGGTTCCGATTCCATTGGTTTAAGAACCTGGCATTTTAGAAACTTCCTTTGGTTGTAGCAGTCATTATCCAGGCTTAGGAATCATTTGCCGACATAATTTCCAGTGCCTTTTTTGCGTACTTGAAGAACTTTACTTGGAACATGTAAAATAAAAATGATAGAAGGAACTTTTGCAGCCTTTGTGCTGTTCATCTGTTGAGTTTAATGATGCAACTGCATGTCTGATGATGGTACTGTTAGAATACTGTGAGCAATCTACTGTGAAAATCTTTATCAGTAGGACACTTTTATCCAAACAAAGTATGCTTACACCCACTAAGATTTTGGGGTCTGTTGCCTTACATGTATAATTCTTTTTTTTTTTTTAAAGATTTATTTATTTATTTATTTATTATTTAGGGCGGGGGGCAGGTTGGGGAGGGAGGGGAACAGGCGGGCCACCTCCATTGGTCTTTCATTTCTCTATTTTCATCCGTCTTTTGTTCTTTGGCTCCTGTGGGCCTCCCATCGCGGTGGCGTCTGTCGCTGCAGAGCGCTGGCTCTGGGCGCATGCACTCCAGAGCTCCGGCTCGGCAATTGGACACATCAGTCCAGCCGCTCTGCGGCACGTGGGATCTTCCCAGGCCAGGGATCGAACCAGCGTCCCTTGCACTGCAAGGCGGTGTCCTTACCCACTGGACCACCAGGGGAAGCCCACATGTATAATTCTTATCCTCTTTAAAAGCCTCCATTTCCTGATCCACTATATAAAGACATTATACCAGATAATGGTATAGGGGTTTTAAGATGGAAAAGGTAATTGATCAAAATGTTACCTTTCATTCATAGGGGTTTATTTTCCAGTGCAGCTTCTATGTCTACTGAGTATTTCCCTAAATTATGGATTTATCCCAAAATAGCATAGCTTTAATTAAAGTTAGTTTTTAATTAATAAATTACCGTCAACATAAGTGCTTTAAATTTAAGCTACACAAATAATGATAATGTATACTTTTATCCAATATGAGTTACTACCCAAAACATGAGGTTTATTTATGCATTTATGACAAAAAGATAGCTTATAGTTCTCTTAAATTTTGATATCCTCAGCAACATTTATATTAGAAGTTACATAAATGACTGATCAAAGTAATGGAAATTTTAAAAACAATGACAACAGAAGCATGAGTTGTATCCTAGAGGTTCCGATTCCATTGGTTTAAGAACCTGGCATTTTAGAAACTTCCTTTGGTTGTAGCAGTCATTATCCAGGCTTAGGAATCATTTGCCGACATAATTTCCAGTGCCTTTTTTGCGTACTTGAAGAACTTTACTTGGAACATGTAAAATAAAAATGATAGAAGGAACTTTTGCAGCCTTTGTGCTGTTCATCTGTTGAGTTTAATGATGCAACTGCATGTCTGATGATGGTACTGTTAGAATACTGTGAGCAATCTACTGTGAAAATCTTTATCAGTAGGACACTTTTATCCAAACAAAGTATGCTTACACCCACTAAGATTTTGGGGTCTGTTGCCTTACATGTATAATTCTTTTTTTTTTAACATTTATTTATTTATTTATTTATTATTTAGGGCGGGGGGCAGGTTGGGGAGGGAGGGGAACAGGCGGGCCACCTCCATTGGTCTTTCATTTCTCTATTTTCATCCGTCTTTTGTTCTTTGGCTCCTGTGGGCCTCCCATCGCGGTGGCGTCTGTCGCTGCAGAGCGCTGGCTCTGGGCGCATGCACTCCAGAGCTCCGGCTCGGCAATTGGACACATCAGTCCAGCCGCTCTGCGGCACGTGGGATCTTCCCAGGCCAGGGATCGAACCAGCGTCCCTTGCACTGCAAGGCGGTGTCCTTACCCACTGGACCACCAGGGGAAGCCCACATGTATAATTCTTATCCTCTTTAAAAGCCTCCATTTCCTGATCCACTATATAAAGACATTATACCAGATAATGGTATAGGGGTTTTAAGATGGAAAAGGTAATTGATCAAAATGTTACCTTTCATTCATAGGGGTTTATTTTCCAGTGCAGCTTCTATGTCTACTGAGTATCTTACCCACAAAGAAAATTAGAATGATTGTAATTTTGCACTTACTGCTTTCTCTATATGAAGGGAATAATACTAGTACATATCATTTCAGTGTTATGTTGGAGTCTTGGGATGTAAATACATTAGTGTCTAAAAGAGTTTCTGGGGGCTTCCCTGGTGGTCCAGTGGGTAAGGACACCGCCTTGCAGTGCAAGGGGCGCCAGTTCCATCCCTGGCCTGGCAAGATCCCACATGCCGCGGAGCGGCTGGACCGATGTGTCCAATTACCAAGCCGGAGCTCTGGAGCGCATGCGCCCATAGCTGGTGCTCTGCAACAAGAGAGGCCACTGCGATAGGAGGTCTACACGGACCAAAGAACAAAGATGGATGAAGATGGATAAATGAAAGACCAATAGAAGTGGCCCTCACCCCCCAAAGAAGTTCCTGGCACAAATTATGTGCTGTATAAATATCACCTAGGATTCCACCTTCTTCCTCTTTTCGCTCTGTTCTCCCTTCCCTTTACTTTTCCTTCCCCTGCTTCTTCCTCTACTGTCTCTTACTGTTCATTTTCTGTCCTTTTCCTTTTCACGGACAGGTGATGGTTCATTCAGAATGCTTTAGTTTTAGAACCGATTAAGAACTTTTAACATGTCATAAATCTTCTTTTTCAAGTAATAAGACAGACTAAAACCTGAAAATCTCTTCTCCTACACTGTATTTCATAGTGAAATATAGCTTTTTTAAAGTGTCTAGCAGAGATACATACACATATGTATTTTTAAATAAATTACATAATACTATTACAAATGAGATCAGCTTTATTTTTCCTTTCTCTTGTACTGACCTCCTATGCTTTTGGTATCAGGCCAGGGATCGAACCAGCGTCCCTTGCACTGCAAGGCGGTGTCCTTACCCACTGGACCACCAGGGGAAGCCCACATGTATAATTCTTATCCTCTTTAAAAGCCTCCATTTCCTGATCCACTATATAAAGACATTATACCAGATAATGGTATAGGGGTTTTAAGATGGAAAAGGTAATTGATCAAAATGTTACCTTTCATTCATAGGGGTTTATTTTCCAGTGCAGCTTCTATGTCTACTGAGTATCTTACCCACAAAGAAAATTAGAATGATTGTAATTTTGCACTTACTGCTTTCTCTATATGAAGGGAATAATACTAGTACATATCATTTCAGTGTTATGTTGGAGTCTTGGGATGTAAATACATTAGTGTCTAAAAGAGTTTCTGGGGGCTTCCCTGGTGGTCCAGTGGGTAAGGACACCGCCTTGCAGTGCAAGGGGCGCCAGTTCCATCCCTGGCCTGGCAAGATCCCACATGCCGCGGAGCGGCTGGACCGATGTGTCCAATTACCAAGCCGGAGCTCTGGAGCGCATGCGCCCATAGCTGGTGCTCTGCAACAAGAGAGGCCACTGCGATAGGAGGTCTACACGGACCAAAGAACAAAGATGGATGAAGATGGATAAATGAAAGACCAATAGAAGTGGCCCTCACCCCCCAAAGAAGTTCCTGGCACAAATTATGTGCTGTATAAATATCACCTAGGATTCCACCTTCTTCCTCTTTTCGCTCTGTTCTCCCTTCCCTTTACTTTTCCTTCCCCTGCTTCTTCCTCTACTGTCTCTTACTGTTCATTTTCTGTCCTTTTCCTTTTCACGGACAGGTGATGGTTCATTCAGAATGCTTTAGTTTTAGAACCGATTAAGAACTTTTAACATGTCATAAATCTTCTTTTTCAAGTAATAAGACAGACTAAAACCTGAAAATCTCTTCTCCTACACTGTATTTCATAGTGAAATATAGCTTTTTTAAAGTGTCTAGCAGAGATACATACACATATGTATTTTTAAATAAATTACATAATACTATTACAAATGAGATCAGCTTTATTTTTCCTTTCTCTTGTACTGACCTCCTATGCTTTTGGTATCAGATTATACTAGCTTCTTCTTTTTTTTTTTTTTTTTTTAATTTTGACCTCTTTTCTTGGTTTTTTAATTTATTTTCGTCCATTTTTATTTTTTGGCCTGGGTGGGCCTCCTATCGCAGTGGCCTCTCTCGCAGCAGAGCACTGGCTCTGGGCGCATGCACTCCAGAGCACTGGCTCGTAATTGGACACACCGGTCCAGCCATTCCATGGCATGTGGGGTCTTCCTGGGCCAGGGGTCAAACCAGCGCTCCTTACACCGCAAGGCAGACTTTCTACCCACTGGACGACCAAGGAAACGCTATGCTAACTTCTTAAAAATAAGTGAGGTGTATGCTTCCTTCCTGTATTCTTTGGAATAGATTGTGTGAAGAAGGGTTACCTGTTCCTGCGTGGCATAGAAAATATATCTGTTAGACTTTCTGAGCTCAGTGGTAAAAGTTTTTTACAGGGAAATTTTTGACAATAAATTCAATTTATTTAATAGTTGCAGGCTCTATTTAATTTTTCCAATTCTTCTTTGCTCCATTTTTATAATTGGTATCTTTTTGAAAACTGTTCGGTTTGACTTTTCAAATATATTTGCATAAAGTTGTATATAATGTCTTGTACTTTTGCATATACTTGTACACACTTAATACTGTTTATCTCATTTCATTTAAAACTTGATTAATTAATAAAAACATGTCTATAATTCTTTGTAGACCTAGCTGTCAATTTTATAGTTTCTTATTGTCTACTTTTTTTTCATGGAACATTAATTCTCTTCTTATTATTTATAAATATCACCTAGGATTCCACCTTCTTCCTCTTTTCGCTCTGTTCTCCCTTCCCTTTACTTTTCCTTCCCCTGCTTCTTCCTCTACTGTCTCTTACTGTTCATTTTCTGTCCTTTTCCTTTTCACGGACAGGTGATGGTTCATTCAGAATGCTTTAGTTTTAGAACCGATTAAGAACTTTTAACATGTCATAAATCTTCTTTTTCAAGTAATAAGACAGACTAAAACCTGAAAATCTCTTCTCCTACACTGTATTTCATAGTGAAATATAGCTTTTTTAAAGTGTCTAGCAGAGATACATACACATATGTATTTTTAAATAAATTACATAATACTATTACAAATGAGATCAGCTTTATTTTTCCTTTCTCTTGTACTGACCTCCTATGCTTTTGGTATCAGATTATACTAGCTTCTTCTTTTTTTTTTTTTTTTTTTTATTTTGTGCTCTTTTTTTGGTTTTTTAGTTTTTTTTCTTCCATTTTATTTTTTGGCCTGGGTGGGCCTCCTATCGCAGTGGCCTCTCTCGCAGCAGAGCACTGGCTCTGGGCGCATGCACTCCAGAGCACTGGCTCGTAATTGGACACACCGGTCCAGCCATTCCATGGCATGTGGGGTCTTCCTGGGCCAGGGGTCAAACCAGCGCTCCTTACACCGCAAGGCAGACTTTCTACCCACTGGACGACCAAGGAAACGCTATGCTAACTTCTTAAAAATAAGTGAGGTGTATGCTTCCTTCCTGTATTCTTTGGAATAGATTGTGTGAAGAAGGGTTACCTGTTCCTGCGTGGCATAGAAAATATATCTGTTAGACTTTCTGAGCTCAGTGGTAAAAGTTTTTTACAGGGAAATTTTTGACAATAAATTCAATTTATTTAATAGTTGCAGGCTCTATTTAATTTTTCCAATTCTTCTTTGCTCCATTTTTATAATTGGTATCTTTTTGAAAACTGTTCGGTTTGACTTTTCAAATATATTTGCATAAAGTTGTATATAATGTCTTGTACTTTTGCATATACTTGTACACACTTAATACTGTTTATCTCATTTCATTTAAAACTTGATTAATTAATAAAAACATGTCTATAATTCTTTGTAGACCTAGCTGTCAATTTTATAGTTTCTTATTGTCTACTTATTTTGTATTTCATGGAACATTAATTCTCTTCTTATTATTTTTCATTATTTCTCTTATAATTAAAAGTAATGGACCTTTCAACATCTCTTAATGCTTTGCCTATGTTAATACTGCCTATACCAGTTTTATTTTGGTTAATATTTGCCTGGTGTATCTTTTCCTTGGGGCTTCCCTGGTGACTCAGTTGGTTAAGAATCTGCCTGCAATGCAGGAGACCTGGGTTTGATCCCTGTGTTGAGAAGATCCTCTGGAGAAGGGAAAGGCTGCCTAGTCCAGTATTCTTGCCTGGAGAATTCCGTGCACAGAGGAGCCTGGCAGGCTACAGTCCATGGGGTCTCAAAGAGTCAGACACAACTGAGCGAGAAGCCCATATGGTCTTTTCTTTATCCTTTAGTTTCTTTTTCTGTGTTTTAAATGTTTTAGGTACTAGTAATGGTGGTTTAGTCACTAAGTTGTGTCCGACTCTTGCAACCCCATGGAATGTTTTTGGTATATTTATTTTTTTAACACCAAAAACATTTTTATTGAGGTATAGCCAATTAACAGTTTTGTGGTAGTATCAGGTAAACAGTTAAGGGGCTTGGCCATGCATATACATGTATCCACGTATATGTATTTATCTTTATTACTTTATTCATATTTTCTTTTGTAAAAGCTCAGTGTCTTCACCATTTTGGAAAGCATTGTTTTTCTCTTCCTCAGTATCCTGTTAGGTGTGCGTATTTGACTTAAGAAAGACTAACGTTTATATCTCCTTTGAGATTCTTCCGAACAAGATAAAGACCTTGAAATTTCACCTTCGAGTACATCCTCTTATGTACCTTGCTGGTATTCTCTAGCATTTTAGTTTCCCTTTGTTTTTAAATCCCTTCTGTGTTAAATGGAAAAAGGTTTTTAGAAATTGGCTTATACAATTAGAAATTGACTCATACAATTTACATCCAAAAAGAACCAAAACAGGAGAGAGTTACTTTAGATGAAATCTTTATGTCTCATTTCATTTAAAACTTGATTAATTAATAAAAACATGTCTATAATTCTTTGTAGACCTAGCTGTCAATTTTATAGTTTCTTATTGTCTACTTATTTTGTATTTCATGGAACATTAATTCTCTTCTTATTATTTTTCATTATTTCTCTTATAATTAAAAGTAATGGACCTTTCAACATCTCTTAATGCTTTGCCTATGTTAATACTGCCTATACCAGTTTTATTTTGGTTAATATTTGCCTGGTGTATCTTTTCCTTGGGGCTTCCCTGGTGACTCAGTTGGTTAAGAATCTGCCTGCAATGCAGGAGACCTGGGTTTGATCCCTGTGTTGAGAAGATCCTCTGGAGAAGGGAAAGGCTGCCTAGTCCAGTATTCTTGCCTGGAGAATTCCGTGCACAGAGGAGCCTGGCAGGCTACAGTCCATGGGGTCTCAAAGAGTCAGACACAACTGAGCGAGAAGCCCATATGGTCTTTTCTTTATCCTTTAGTTTCTTTTTCTGTGTTTTAAATGTTTTAGGTACTAGTAATGGTGGTTTAGTCACTAAGTTGTGTCCGACTCTTGCAACCCCATGGAATGTTTTTGGTATATTTATTTTTTTAACACCAAAAACATTTTTATTGGAGTATAGCCAATTAACAGTTTTGTGGTAGTATCAGGTAAACAGTTAAGGGGCTTGGCCATGCATATACATGTATCCACGTATATGTATTTATCTTTATTACTTTATTCATATTTTCTTTTGTAAAAGCTCAGTGTCTTCACCATTTTGGAAAGCATTGTTTTTCTCTTCCTCAGTATCCTGTTAGGTGTGCGTATTTGACTTAAGAAAGACTAACGTTTATATCTCCTTTGAGATTCTTCCGAACAAGATAAAGACCTTGAAATTTCACCTTCGAGTACATCCTCTTATGTACCTTGCTGGTATTCTCTAGCATTTTAGTTTCCCTTTGTTTTTAAATCCCTTCTGTGTAATGAAAGGTTATCCAGAGAAAGAACCAACAGGAGAGAGTTTTTAAGAAATTGGCTTATACAATTAGAAATTGACTCATACAATTTACATCCAAAATCTGCTGCATAGACCAGCAGGCTGAAGTTACAGAATAAATTCCAGTCCCAATTCAAAGTCAAGTTCAAATCCAATTTCGTCTTTGATGGATGGGATACTGATTAGATGAGACTCATCTTTAGTGGGAATTATTTCTTCCATAGAAATCCAGTGTAGCATCTGAATATCCCTATGGAGCTATTTGGGACTTCTCAGGCTTGATCCCTAGGTTGGGAAGATCCCCTGGAATAGGAGATGGCAGCCTACTCCAGTGTTCTTTCCTAGAGAATTCTGTGGACAGAGGAACCTGGTGGACTGTGGTCCTTGGGGTCTCAATGAGTTGAATACAACTAAGTGGCTGAACATGTACACTCCAAGCTATTTACACTTAACATCGTCTGGATCTTAAACAATTTCAAATATCCAGCCAGATTATTGTTATTATTTTTTTAAAAAAAAACTTGTATTTTTTATTTTATTTTGGGGGGACTTTACTTTTTGGCTATTCTGGGTTTTCACTGCTGCTGCCGGGGGCTACTCTCCAGCTGAGGCGAGCAGGCCTCTTGTTGCGGTGACTTCTCTTGTTGTGGAACTTGGGCTCCAGGACACATGGGCTTCCATAGTTGCAGCACATGGGCTTCATAGTTGTGGCTCTGAGGCTTGAGAGAACAGGCCCCATAGTTGTGGCTCACAGGCTTAGTTGCTCTGCAGCATGTGAGATCTTCCTGGATCAGGGATCCAACCCATATCTCCTGCATTGGCAGTTGGATTCTTTACCACTGAGCTACCAGGGAAGCCCAGATTTTGTTATTTTTAAACTAAAGAAATTCTTCCTGTGTAAATTTGAAACCCTCACATGTATGTCTTCTAGTGATTTAATGTCTTACTGTTAACTTTTTCTCCCTTTATTAAAGGCCTCAATTAATGACTGGCTTCTTTGCTCCTTCTCAAAAATTTTTTTGGCAGCACCATGTGGCCTGTAGGATCTTAGTTCCCCTACCTGGGATTGAACCCATGCCCATTGTAGTGGAAACATGGAATCTTAACCTCTGGACCATCAGGGAAGTCTTGTTTTTAGTTACTGTTTCATGAATAGTACAGCTCTTTAGTGCAGTGAGCTTTATGTGGATGCTTAAAGTTATGTTTCTTCCTCCTCCCACTACCTCACTTCCCCAGCAAGAGTTTTTAAACTATGTATCCAGGCCTTCAGCCTTTAGGTCTTAAAGCTGCGTCTGAAACTCTGTGTCCTGCAGCTGGCTCAACTCAAGCTTAGGGCTCTGTCTTTGATGTCTGTTTCCAACATTTGAGGAACTTTCCTTTCTTTAATTTCTTTTTTTTTTTTAGCAATGTATTATTTTTAAAGTGACAAGAATTATGTGTGTGTTTTTGAAATATTGAAGGAATTTGATTGAATCTTAATGTCTTTATGTTTTAACAATGTTGATTGATTTTCTATATTAATATAATTTTTAAAAGCTATTTAAAAATGTTTAACTTTTCTCCTTTCAGTGAGTTTTTGAAAACTTTATACTTTGCAAGTTTCTGTACATAAATATTCAATAAATATGTTCTAAGTGAAGATAAGTTGATGTATAGTTTGTGTCCAACAGTGTTGTAAATGATTTGGTTAGATTTTTTGCTTTGGGACTCTTGTATATTATAGTTAGACCTAAAGATCCTACCAGGTAAAATGGTGATAATAATAAAATAGCTTCAAATATATAAATAGAAGACACTTAATTTTCATGCTAATCTTGTGGTGTGTAATAGTATTGCCACTGTTTTACTGATGAGGTAACTGAGACATAGAGAAAGTAACTGGCCCAAAATTGTGGTCTGCAGGTTAACAGAGCTGGATTTAACCAGGAATCTGTATTCTTAATCAATATACTTTAACTTTTATATCCCATTGAGAAATAGCATTCATGATTGTTTCAGCTCTGTGTACATCCTTCAGAGGACCCCCTGCTACCTTCTGCATATGTTTAAATATTTTAACATGGCATTCATAACTCTCCCTGACCTTATTCCAGCCTACCCTGTTCCAGCATATCACGTATCAACCCTGTTCTGTCTCCAATCACTAACAGTTTTCCAAAGGCACTATGCTATTTCATGCTTCCATGCTTTTTGTATGATATTCTGCCCTCTGGCTGGGGTGTGTCTTCCTTCTTTTTCTCTCCTGACTGACTCCTCTATGACCTTCAAAACTATAATTCTTTCTGAAAGCTTCCATAACTGCTCAGGAGATGGTTGTCTCCTCAGTGCTTTCCTAAATTTTTCCTCCCTTAATGTACCAGTTTAGAGACTTCCCTGGAGGTTCAGTGGTTAAGACCCGTCACTTCAACTGCAGGGGTCACGAACTGAGATCCTGTATGCACGTGGTCGAAGTATTTTTTAAAAACCTACCAGTTTGTAGCACTTATTTCCCTATGTTTAAATAAATGACTTTCTTCTCAACTGAACTAACATCTTGAAGGTAAACAACACGGTTCTGCATGTCTTTTTGTTCCCATCTCCTGGTAAAAATTACCTGGAAATAAGAGATATTCAATAAATGTTGAAAGAATGAATGATTGCTATTTTATTACTTATTTTACAGGGACCCTCCCCCCTCGTAAGGTTTGCTTACTGCAAAGTCTCATAGAGTTTTATTTTATTTTGTACATGTTTTAGGTATTTTCTAGTGTGCTAAATCAATTGTGTCTGACTCTTTGCGACCTCATGGATTGTAACCCTAAAGGCTCCTCTGTCCGTGAGGCTCTCCAGGCGAGAATACTGGAGTGGGTTGCCATTTCCTCTTCCATTTTCTAGTAGATGTGTATTTTATTTATTTACTTTTTGGTTCTTTTTTTGCCTTTTTTTTTTTTTTTTTGCTTTTACAGAATTTTGTTGTATGATCTCAGATTAGTCATATGTATATCCCATAACCCCTCCCCCCACAATCCCACCCCTCCAGGCCATCGCATAGCTAGACGTGTATTTTATTGACTCTAAACTCATTCACATGTAACTCATGACATTCTCAGTCTTTTTGAATTTTTAAATAAGGCTGTGAATTATTTTGTTAGTGACATTCATGAAGAGACATTTATATGAACAGGAGCTGCTGTCTTAGAATGTGAGTCACTTAATGGGTTTCTTAAGATACCTTTTTTAAACACATAATATTTTTGCTTATTTGTTGTAAAGTAAAATCGGTTCCTTAATAATGTGTTACTTTAAAACAATTCTTTTTAGCTGCTCAGTTATAAATGATTCTTTGGTGAAAAAATTTAACTCACTTATGATGTGAAAGAAGAATGCTGTGGGACTTCCCAGGTGACCAGTTGTTAAGACTCCATGCTTACACTGAAGGGGAAACAGGTTCTATCCCTGTTCAGGAAACTAAAATCCTGTGTACTGCATAGAGTGACCAAAAAAAAAAAAAAATTGGTTTAGCTGGTATAATTCTTTGTTTTAATATTTTTACTCTTGGCAATATTTAAATTGAACTATTGAATGACAATATACCTCATTAAATTTGGAGTTACTAATGATTATTTAGTGACTACATTTTGTTTATGTACTATCTTGACATTGTTTATAGAAGCACTAATTTTATGAAAACTCAGCATTATTCACTACCAAAGAAAGAAAGAAAAGCAACCATATAGAACAAGTAGATCTCTTGAGGAAAAAAAGAAAAATCTCTTTTTAAAATGTACAAAATATATTACTAATTTTTATATCCTCATTTTCTTATAATTGTATAGGAAATTTGATTGTTTAATTTAGGAGGAAATATTTTGTTTCATGGCTTTTAAAAATGTTTGACTCTTTAACAAGCATGAAGGGATAAGAAGAGAAAATTCTTGTTTCATCCTGGTAGGCAGTGTATCTGGGCTAGCACTATTTTGCTGCAGCTGAAATTCAAACATGAGGAAATTGCAGAAATTTACAATTCAATGTGTGTTTCATCAGGGAGAAATCCACAGATTGTTTTGACACTCAGTTAGAAATTCAGCATGAAGATGGACGTCTCATGAAATTTGCAGCTGCTGATTGAATTTATATTTCCATAAAGGCCATCAACAGTAGCAGCCCTGCAGGGGAAGGAGGGGGAGAAATGACAAAAACTGTGAGGCTAGCATTTTTCCTCAGCGTTATAGTGGCAAATTACTGGTAATAAGGGTTTACACTGACCAGGATTAAAGAAAAATATGGACAGCCAGAAGGGAAGGACTTCTCAGTTTAATTGATTTTAACTAAATATGTCTACATTTGATATCTAACTATGTGTTTAGTCATATGTGGAAAATGTAGTATGTACCTAAAAGTCAGTTTATTCGTCTTTTCTAAGAATTTAAACAGGAAAAATAAGGTCGTTCTTAAAGTTATAGAAAATTTATTGTAAGGGTTATTTTCATAAAGAGTGTTTCAAGATAAAAGATGGTATTTTAGAAGCAGAGGTATAAACTTATTTTTTATGGGTTTGAAAAATGATTTCATGTTCTTGCAAGTAACATACAGTTCACTTTTTGAGAATGCCAACTCATTTTTAAATATTAAAAAAATTTTTTTGAACAGACAGACAGGTAACAATCACAGATAACGAGTTGCCTTTTCAAGGAAATTATTTCATTCTCATTTCAAAGGTTTTATTTTGAGCAAAATTGACAGAAAGCTAATTATTTGGTTTAATGCTTATCTTGTAAGGGTTTCATATTGTACATGATTTTAAAAGATTTATGGATTGTAGGTGAACTAAATAACTTAAGACTGTGTTCATTGTTCCTACAGAGTTCTTTGTCTCTTTGGACAGTGTGTGTTTTAAGCATAACAGGGTGTCTTCAGATAGCTTTATTGGAAAATTAGTATTTGCACAACTGTATGTAAAAATAGTATTCTTACTGTGAAAAAATATGTTGTTTAAAATTATGTAGTCTAAATATTAAAGTGAAATTGTTACCCAGAGAAGACGTACATAACTTTTAACCTTTATTCTTTTTAACATACTAAATTATTTAAGAGTATAAGAACATGAAACTTACTCCGTTTGTTTTATTTTATTTAATTATATTTGAGAACATCTACTATATGTTGTAAACTAATTTGAGAAGAACAGTACACATTTCTGATATTTATGCTTAGAATACATATGTGGACATTTTTCAGAGTTTCAGAATTTGCTTTTGGCATTAAAAGAACATCTTCAGATTATATAACAAGAGTGTGTTATTCTGCTAGGAGTTTATGATGGCTTGCTTTTTTCAACATTACTTGCTGTTGTTTTACTGCCTGTGTGAATACCAGAATCTGCTATTTAAATACACTTTTTACTTGTTATGAATTATTTGGGAAGGTCCCCAGAGAAGGAAATGGCAACCCACTCCAGTACTCTTGCCTGGAGAATTCCATAGACTGAGGAACCTGGTCGGCTACTGTCCAAGGGGCTGCAAAGAGTTATACATGACTGAGCGACTTTCACTATCTTTTTTTTCTCATGCATTGTTAGTGTACAAACCAAAGCGATACTATTTTATAAGAGAAGTGCCACTGTGTCCAGCATAGATTTTGCAGATATATGGAAAAATAATTTTCTCCTTTGTGCTTTTGCTTACTAACATTACTTGGGCATACACACTTATGGGTCAGTCATTCGATCTAGATTTCACCCTCTTTCTTCTTCTCTCTCCCTGCCTGCCCTTTTGAGAATTCACAGTATTCAACATTCTAAAATATATAAGCTTAAATAATTTAATTTACTGCTTATTAAAAGTCAGCTTTTTCTTTGTTTTAAGTTGCTTCCAGTTGCATCATGGAATCCAATCTGTATCTTCATTTGCTGTATTAGTTTCTAGCTTCTACTCATGTATATTTTTAGTTTTTATCCACAAGACATAATTTATTCTTTAGCCAGCACTTATTATTGGTATCTTTGTATCAGTGACTATTTTAGATGCTGACAATGTAGTAGTAAACAATGCAAAACCCCCATTCTACCTTCATGGAGCTTACATTTTAGGGGAAACAGACAGTAGGTGAATGAACATATGATATAATGTTACTCAGGTATATGAATAACTATAAAGCATGATAAGGGGCTAAACAGTGACAGAGTAGGAATGTGGTTACTAGAAATCTTAGTGAAGGTTTTTCACTTCACTACCAATCTTAGTGAAGTGAGCAAATGTGTACTACTTTGGAGTTCTACGTATTTTCCTTTTGCTTTGTACCGCATGAACATTTCCCCACAGTTCTGCTGTGTATGTTTGTTTTTCACTTATCCCCATCCTCTGCTGCTGCTATTTAATTGCCTCAGTCGTGTCTCTGTGCAGCTCCATGGACTGTAGCCCACCAGGCTTCTCTGTCCCTGGGATTCTCCAGGCAGGTATCCTAGAGTGGGTTCCCATGCCCTCCTCGAGGGGATCTTCCCAACCCAGGGATCAAATCCCCATCCTCTCGTCACACTCAGCATCAGTCGTATAAAATTATGCTGCCACAGCTCCTATAGTTTTTCCATGCTCATGCATTGCGTATATTTACATGCAGATATGTACAAATAAGGGTTTTTGGAAGAGGTATTGTGGTGTTTACTCTTTATAAAAATGGAATCATTATATTTACCTTTCCCTGGCACTTGTGTTTCTTACTCAATAGTAAATCAGAACCGTTACTTAGACTAGAAGATACCGGCCAAAAGCAATTCCTTTTTAAAAATTAATTCATTTATTTTTGGCTGTGCTTGGTGTTTGTTGCTGCACGCAGGCTTTCTGTAGTTGTGGCAAGTGGGGTCTACTCTCCACTTGCAGTGTATGGGCTTAGTTGCCTCACGGTAAGTGGAATCAATCCTGTGTCCCCTGCATTAGCAGGTGGATTCTTAACCACTGGACCACTAGGGAAGTTCAGCAATTCCTTTGAAATTCATATTTTTATAATATGGATATGCTACCATTAACCTGTGATTAATTCACTAATGGACATTTCAATTGCTTGCATTTTTTTTAACTGCTATTGAAAATGCTCCAGTAAACATCCTGTAAAATATCCTTTTCTACTTGTGTTTTGACATCTGTAAGATAAATTCCAAGCGTTAGCATTGCAGTAGCAAAGGCTATGTCAATTTTTATTAATAAATATTACCATAGTACCTTCCCCCAAAGTCTGAGCAGTTCACATTTCTCACAGCAGTGTAGGTGAGTGTCCCTTTCCTCTACAGCCTTCCTAGCATCAGGTGACTTTGTATTATGTTTCAGGTATTGCCTCTGACCTTTTTAACCCAGCAGTCATCTGTCTCCCTGATGCTGAGCTTGGGTATACCCTGGGTGTGCTCTTTGGCATAACGAAATATTGCACCCTTACGGAACTATACAGATCAATTTTTGAAGTATATTCTTCACCAGATGTGACCCTTAGCACTTCAGTAGAACAAGGTCTGGCACACTGTAGGTGAGTGGTGTGGGTGAATACTTGCTTTCAAAACCAAAGTACAAAATCTTCTATTACCAAACCTGTTGGATTATTTGCACCATTGATTTCTCTTTGTCAGTGCACGTAAGAATTCACTACATTTAGAGGCTGTTACCTGAGAGATCAAATATATTCTTTCCTTTATACTATTTTTCTCTGGGATTTAAGCAAGCATTTTCCCCATGTTGCATATTGCTATGTGATAACAAGACACAGATCTATTTGTCAGATTGTTGCTTCGTTCCTATTCACTCTTTTTCTGGCTCTGAAATCATGTGCACATTCTAGGCCTGTCCTCTGTAAGTTTTTAAAAAGTAATATTGTGGCCAATTTACTGGGCAGGTGTCTTCACTGCGGTGTGTGATGTGCAGCAGTGAACAGAGGTCAGGAAAAGCTGTTTCTTATTCACCAAGCAGTTTGTTGCAACCAAGTAAAAGTGTATTCCCATTTTCAGATTAGTATAAAAAGTGTCCCCTGCATTAGCAGGTGGATTCTTAACCACTGGACCACTAGGGAAGTTCAGCAATTCCTTTGAAATTCATATTTTTATAATATGGATATGCTACCATTAACCTGTGATTAATTCACTAATGGACATTTCAATTGCTTGCATTTTTTTTAACTGCTATTGAAAATGCTCCAGTAAACATCCTGTAAAATATCCTTTTCTACTTGTGTTTTGACATCTGTAAGATAAATTCCAAGCGTTAGCATTGCAGTAGCAAAGGCTATGTCAATTTTTATTAATAAATATTACCATAGTACCTTCCCCCAAAGTCTGAGCAGTTCACATTTCTCACAGCAGTGTAGGTGAGTGTCCCTTTCCTCTACAGCCTTCCTAGCATCAGGTGACTTTGTATTATGTTTCAGGTATTGCCTCTGACCTTTTTAACCCAGCAGTCATCTGTCTCCCTGATGCTGAGCTTGGGTATACCCTGGGTGTGCTCTTTGGCATAACGAAATATTGCACCCTTACGGAACTATACAGATCAATTTTTGAAGTATATTCTTCACCAGATGTGACCCTTAGCACTTCAGTAGAACAAGGTCTGGCACACTGTAGGTGAGTGGTGTGGGTGAATACTTGCTTTCAAAACCAAAGTACAAAATCTTCTATTACCAAACCTGTTGGATTATTTGCACCATTGATTTCTCTTTGTCAGTGCACGTAAGAATTCACTACATTTAGAGGCTGTTACCTGAGAGATCAAATATATTCTTTCCTTTATACTATTTTTCTCTGGGATTTAAGCAAGCATTTTCCCCATGTTGCATATTGCTATGTGATAACAAGACACAGATCTATTTGTCAGATTGTTGCTTCGTTCCTATTCACTCTTTTTCTGGCTCTGAAATCATGTGCACATTCTAGGCCTGTCCTCTGTAAGTTTTTAAAAAGTAATATTGTGGCCAATTTACTGGGCAGGTGTCTTCACTGCGGTGTGTGATGTGCAGCAGTGAACAGAGGTCAGGAAAAGCTGTTTCTTATTCACCAAGCAGTTTGTTGCAACCAAGTAAAAGTGTATTCCCATTTTCAGATTTAAAGTATAAACGAAATACATCTCTAGTTTCAACCAGTCTCTTCACTTTGGAATCTTAATGTTGAAATGCCCCTTTGCTATCAGCTAGTTCAATCTTCTTTTCATAGCCACCCATTCCAAAAGGTTATATTTATAAGCTATTTCAGTTTCTGCATTTATTTATTCTTCAACAGGAGCCGTGATGATCCAGCTGAGTGACTATAGACTGCGTTAGCAGTTGGATGTTAGAGAAAAGGGAAAATGAAATCCTGGTGAAGCTCTGATTGACTGAGATCAGGCCTTTAAGTGGCAAGTCTAAAAGATTATTCAGTATTTACAAGTGGAAGGACCCGGATATGTTTCAGGCTTTTAATGAAGGATTAGACTTTAGTAAAAGGGCAGATAGGTATCTTAGGCGATGCACTGTACTGTCTTTAATGGGTAGTTAGGGAGAGTGCATTGGTTAATCCAAGAGATTTCTGACAAATAGAGTTTTGAGAATATAGGCAGAATGGGCATGAGAAGTAGGGAAACTCACCAACCTCTCAAGTTAAGTCTAGCATTGCGTTATATAGAGTGGTGAATTCTGCTTTGCCTTTCTATTCTGTTTCTTCACTCTATTTTATTCATTTCCACTATTTAAATTTGATCGGAGGATGTATATATTGCTCTTCTACTGTTTGTTTGAGGTTCATGGTATGGTTCAGGAATTGAGACTTACAACAGACTCTTCTAGGCTCCTCTGTCACCAACAGACCTCAACTGTAAGATCCTTTATTGAGTCTTACTATTTAGTTTGGACCACTTTTCTTTTAAAGTATCAGCTTCTTAATTTAGATTTTTTTTTTACGTGTAAAATTGTTGATTGTGTTTTCTAATTTGTTTTTTGCATTAACTGTTTTCTTAGCATTTTTAAAATGTAAAGTATTTTCAGATTTAAAGTATAAACGAAATACATCTCTAGTTTCAACCAGTCTCTTCACTTTGGAATCTTAATGTTGAAATGCCCCTTTGCTATCAGCTAGTTCAATCTTCTTTTCATAGCCACCCATTCCAAAAGGTTATATTTATAAGCTATTTCAGTTTCTGCATTTATTTATTCTTCAACAGGAGCCGTGATGATCCAGCTGAGTGACTATAGACTGCGTTAGCAGTTGGATGTTAGAGAAAAGGGAAAATGAAATCCTGGTGAAGCTCTGATTGACTGAGATCAGGCCTTTAAGTGGCAAGTCTAAAAGATTATTCAGTATTTACAAGTGGAAGGACCCGGATATGTTTCAGGCTTTTAATGAAGGATTAGACTTTAGTAAAAGGGCAGATAGGTATCTTAGGCGATGCACTGTACTGTCTTTAATGGGTAGTTAGGGAGAGTGCATTGGTTAATCCAAGAGATTTCTGACAAATAGAGTTTTGAGAATATAGGCAGAATGGGCATGAGAAGTAGGGAAACTCACCAACCTCTCAAGTTAAGTCTAGCATTGCGTTATATAGAGTGGTGAATTCTGCTTTGCCTTTCTATTCTGTTTCTTCACTCTATTTTATTCATTTCCACTATTTAAATTTGATCGGAGGATGTATATATTGCTCTTCTACTGTTTGTTTGAGGTTCATGGTATGGTTCAGGAATTGAGACTTACAACAGACTCTTCTAGGCTCCTCTGTCACCAACAGACCTCAACTGTAAGATCCTTTATTGAGTCTTACTATTTAGTTTGGACCACTTTTCTTTTAAAGTATCAGCTTCTTAATTTAGATTTTTTTTTTACGTGTAAAATTGTTGATTGTGTTTTCTAATTTGTTTTTTGCATTAACTGTTTTCTTAGCATTTTTAAAATGTAAAGTATTTTCAGTCTATTAAAAGGTTAATAAATCTAAATTCCCAAGTAAGATAGGTTATAAATATCTAGATATTTAACAGTTTCTTCTGTTTTCCTCTCCCTTCCTCCTTTTCTTTTTTACTTTAATATTTGAAAGCATATTGAAGGTTACTTCTAAATCTCCAGACAGCTAATGAGGTTTCTTATAGCAAAAGATCAAGCAGTTTATGTAATATAACCTTTTTTATTTTAAACTATAATATTAAAATTTTTTCTAAGCCTACTTTGACCACCCCCATTCCTTAAGAGTTACTTTACAGTATTCTTTGCCTTTGGTATCCCATCTCTCTGCCTTCTTAGCTATTTTTCCTGGCTGCCTTAACACTGTCATCTCTTCTGGTTAGTCCTTTTGACTTCTTTTAAACTTAGTTTCGTATAGACCCGTTTATAGTATCCATCATGGTTATCAACCATTTCAACTCATGTGAGAGTCATGGATATAGGTCGCAAGTTCTGTACCTCTCAGCAACCATTAACTAACCATTATACTTTCACACAGATAACGTCTAAGAAACTGGGTTTATAGAGAGTTTTTTTGAACCTTAATTACTGCACTATATGAAAACAGTGATGTAGATTTTTATGACATCTATTTACACCAGTGCACAGTTTATCACAGGACTATGGAAAATATTAAACATACCATTTACGTAATGGCTTTACTCTATACTCTTTCTCAGGATACAAATATGCTTTATAGTCTATATGATACCCATTTCTTTATTGGAAAATGTTTTGGTTAATAGATATTTTTAAAAACCAGATTAGGGGTAAACCAAAGCTGTACTAAGAAGAGCACTTCAAAGGAGTTAAAGCTTCTCACATAGAAGGAATGGGAGAGGTGAGACAAACAAAAGGAGCGTTTTTATATTTAACTTCATAGGGAAGAGTTCTGTGTAACTAAATAGTGTGGGGACAGACACACACACCCCTGCCCTGTGTGATAAATCAGTGACTGATGTTCTCGTTTGTTCTTTTGGAAGGAGAGTGGAACATCTACTCATGGCCTGATTCTGATCATCAAGGAGAAAATTGATTTGTTAAGTAGAAACTAGAGAGAAGTCTGTATAGAATTTTAGAGTTTATGGCTGCTAACGAAAGTAGTACTTTAGAGAGTTAGATTTATTCAGACATGTACTGATTTCAGTATTCTAACCTATACATTAGGAGTCTTCAGATAGGTCTGTAGGAAAAATAGGTAAGTGTTTCTGTTTCAAGAGGACCAGAAAAGATCTAAAAAGCAAAAAATATTGACAGTATAAAGTCTGCTAAAGGCAGTGCTCTAACTAGTGTTTTAAAAGGACAAGAGCACAAAAATGTGTGGAACCATAGCCACAGGAAATGTAATGGTAGCAGGATAGTGAGGCTGATGTGTTTCCACATAATCATCACAATTCAGCAAAATGGCACGTTCAATCTGTGAACGGAACACAAAGCCAAGGATATTAGGTCATATCAATAAAACATAATACTTGAACGACTAAACCTCAAAAAGATGAAATTTTTGAGACTCTCAAATGACACAAAATGGTCGTCTATTTTTATGTATGAATTTATACATGTGTGTGTATTTGGTTTTTCTTAGATGAGTAAATATATATAGCTAACAGATATGTTCTTCTTTGATAATATTCCACAGTCTGAATGTGAATATTAAGTAGCCACAAAAAGCTAACAACACTTCGAGCATAAAAATTTCAATAGTGTAACCCATTACCTAAGAAAATAGCATATTTTTAATAGATGAAAGAGAACAAGACAGCTCAGTTCCCTTAATTTTGTCTTATTTTTTTAGAAATGCTTTTAAGCTGAAAATATAAGGCATACAGAGGCAAAAGAGTACATAAAGAAAATACTTAGGAAATCTCTAAATGTTCCAGCCTTCTAGAAGGATCATTCTTTATGTTCAACCACAGAACAGCCCCTTTTCTGCCCTTTGCTACAGTGCCAAGAGGAACAAGCCAAGGACCTGCTCCTGGGGTCTCAGGTAGAAGTGGGATTCCTCAGGTTACAACACCTCATCTTACAGTTATCTTACTCTGAGGCTTACTTAATGGCAAACAAATGAAAAGAATGCCTTTGGTTCTTTTTTAAATTTTTCTGCTTGTCCATAATACATTAAGCATTTATTTTCATTCATTGTATAGTCTGGGGCATGTGATTTGTCTTCACATGTCTTGAAATAGTGAAAAAATTCATGAGAAAGCTGTCATACCCAAATAGAAGTTAGAAATCAATTCTTATTTAAGATGCAAAGTTGTTACAAGTAGGGGCTACTTGAACTCAGATAAATAATAAATAAACTGCAGAGGTTAGTGACTTAACACAAGCATTTATTTTTTGAATCAGGCAGCTGTCGTTTAAGATACAGAGGAGCTTGTAAATCTTGTAAATTTAAATCCAGTTACGTGAATGCTTATTGTGGACAGTGGGGCTGTACTTTTCTAGGCACAGGATTTGGCTTAACTGTGAACGGAACACAAAGCCAAGGATAATGTAATGGTAGCAGGATAGTGAGGCTGATGTGTTTCCACATAATCATCACAATTCAGCAAAATGGCACGTTCAATCTGTGAACGGAACACAAAGCCAAGGATATTAGGTCATATCAATAAAACATAATACTTGAACGACTAAACCTCAAAAAGATGAAATTTTTGAGACTCTCAAATGACACAAAATGGTCGTCTATTTTTATGTATGAATTTATACATGTGTGTGTATTTGGTTTTTCTTAGATGAGTAAATATATATAGCTAACAGATATGTTCTTCTTTGATAATATTCCACAGTCTGAATGTGAATATTAAGTAGCCACAAAAAGCTAACAACACTTCGAGCATAAAAATTTCAATAGTGTAACCCATTACCTAAGAAAATAGCATATTTTTAATAGATGAAAGAGAACAAGACAGCTCAGTTCCCTTAATTTTTGTCTTATTTTTTGAGAAATGCTTTTAAGCTGAAAATATAAGGCATACAGAGGCAAAAGAGTACATAAAGAAAATACTTAGGAAATCTCTAAATGTTCCAGCCTTCTAGAAGGATCATTCTTTTATGTTCAACCACAGAACAGCCCCTTTTCTGCCCTTTGCTACAGTGCCAAGAGGAACAAGCCAAGGACCTGCTCCTGGGGTCTCAGGTAGAAGTGGGATTCCTCAGGTTACAACACCTCATCTTACAGTTATCTTACTCTGAGGCTTACTTAATGGCAAACAAATGAAAAGAATGCCTTTGGTTCTTTTTTAAATTTTTCTGCTTGTCCATAATACATTAAGCATTTATTTTCATTCATTGTATAGTCTGGGGCATGTGATTTGTCTTCACATGTCTTGAAATAGTGAAAAAATTCATGAGAAAGCTGTCATACCCAAATAGAAGTTAGAAATCAATTCTTATTTAAGATGCAAAGTTGTTACAAGTAGGGGCTACTTGAACTCAGATAAATAATAAATAAACTGCAGAGGTTAGTGACTTAACACAAGCATTTATTTTTTGAATCAGGCAGCTGTCGTTTAAGATACAGAGGAGCTTGTAAATCTTGTAAATTTAAATCCAGTTACGTGAATGCTTATTGTGGACAGTGGGGCTGTACTTTTCTAGGCACAGGATTTGGATAGGAGGATGAATCAGTCACGGTTTCTTCTCTCAAGTGAATTATAATCCAAAACTCATTGTAGACTATAGTGTGTATTCAGTATTAGATTTTCAAAACAAATCCATTGCCTATTCTTAGTATTGTGAGACTAATAAGTACTTTTAAAAACAGCCAAACAATTTGTATACCATCTGTATCAGTTAGAATTCAGGTAAGAAACAGATGGTGCATTCAAACTAGATAATAAAGGGTGGGCAGGGTCTAGGAGGGAAACTACAGGGTGTAGGAAACCACAGGTGCCATATTGGAGTGTGAACAGCAGGGGGTCTCTACCATTTCCAAACCAGTCTCTCAGTCATGTGAGATTCTTTGTAGATCCATAGACTGTAGTCTGCCAGGCTTCTCTGCCCATGAATACCAGAGTGGGTTGCCATTTCCTTCTCCAGGAGATCTTCCTGATCCAGGGTTTGAACCCTCAACTCCTACATCGCAGGTGAATTCTTTACCATTGAACCACTGTGGAAGCCCTAGTCTCTCAGTAGTATTCCCTAATATGTGAATCCCATTGGAAGCTGGAGATCAAGGGAACCTTTGATGTAATCCATAGAGGTCAGCTTTCTGGGGCAGAGGGCAGAAAGGTGGGGACTGGATCTAGATGGGCAAACAGCACACTATCCTAAATTTTTTTTCATCTATTTGGCAAATAATATCTGGGCCTGTTCATTGCAAAGTTGTAAATACTGTGGGGTGTATACAAAAGGTGTGCCTTTTCCTTCTCCATGCTGTCTAATGAGGGAGAAGGAACCACAGACAAAAACTAAATTCAAAGGCAAGTCTCTAGAAGATTTGTGTTCAGTGATTGAGTGCCACATGGCATTAGACGAAGTGTAAGTGGTATAGTTCAGAAGGGGGAGAGTTTATTATACCTTTTGAATTGTTAGAGGAAGCTTTGTGAAATAACTGAATCTTGAACTTGGCTGTGAAAGGTTTACAGAGATTTTATAGGCAAGGAGGACAGAGTCACACATATAACTGGCTCAGAGTACAGCAAGTGTCGAGTCTACCTGAAGGTGGAAATTCATATAGAAGTTAGTGAGAGGCAAGCTTAGAAATAGTTTGAGGTCAGATGTTAGAGAGTCATAAAGAGCAGACTAAGGAGTTGGTGCTTTTAAACACCAGCATAGTGTTCTAGGAGAGATGAAGGTATTGTGTGGCAAAAGAGTTAGTGTACCCACCGATTTAAAAATGCCAATAAGTTAACTTTTAAAAACAGCCAAACAATTTGTATACCATCTGTATCAGTTAGAATTCAGGTAAGAAACAGATGGTGCATTCAAACTAGATAATAAAGGGTGGGCAGGGTCTAGGAGGGAAACTACAGGGTGTAGGAAACCACAGGTGCCATATTGGAGTGTGAACAGCAGGGGGTCTCTACCATTTCCAAACCAGTCTCTCAGTCATGTGAGATTCTTTGTAGATCCATAGACTGTAGTCTGCCAGGCTTCTCTGCCCATGAATACCAGAGTGGGTTGCCATTTCCTTCTCCAGGAGATCTTCCTGATCCAGGGTTTGAACCCTCAACTCCTACATCGCAGGTGAATTCTTTACCATTGAACCACTGTGGAAGCCCTAGTCTCTCAGTAGTATTCCCTAATATGTGAATCCCATTGGAAGCTGGAGATCAAGGGAACCTTTGATGTAATCCATAGAGGTCAGCTTTCTGGGGCAGAGGGCAGAAAGGTGGGGACTGGATCTAGATGGGCAAACAGCACACTATCCTAAATTTTTTTTCATCTATTTGGCAAATAATATCTGGGCCTGTTCATTGCAAAGTTGTAAATACTGAGGGGTGTATACAAAAGGTGTGCCTTTTCCTTCTCCATGCTGTCTAATGAGGGAGAAGGAACCACAGACAAAAACTAAATTCAAAGGCAAGTCTCTAGAAGATTTGTGTTCAGTGATTGAGTGCCACATGGCATTAGACGAAGTGTAAGTGGTATAGTTCAGAAGGGGGAGAGTTTATTATACCTTTTGAATTGTTAGAGGAAGCTTTGTGAAATAACTGAATCTTGAACTTGGCTGTGAAAGGTTTACAGAGATTTTATAGGCAAGGAGGACAGAGTCACACATATAACTGGCTCAGAGTACAGCAAGTGTCGAGTCTACCTGAAGGTGGAAATTCATATAGAAGTTAGTGAGAGGCAAGCTTAGAAATAGTTTGAGGTCAGATGTTAGAGAGTCATAAAGAGCAGACTAAGGAGTTGGTGCTTTTAAACACCAGCATAGTGTTCTAGGAGAGATGAAGGTATTGTGTGGTAGAGAGTTATGCAGTGAAATAAATTTGGGAAGTGTGTACTCTCTCACCCTTGGATATATGTAATGTGTCTTCGGTCCATTGAAAGCAGAAACCACTTTTTTCTGCTAAGCTTCACATGGCAAAATATATTTTTTTTAACTGAAATAGGTTAAAATCTTGTGAAACTCTGGTATTCTATAAGACATGTTTTGAGAAATGCTTCTATAGGTAACAGTAAGTCTGTGAATAGTTCTGAAAGAGCTATGACATGATTAAAGGGGTAAGTTGGGAAGATTATTCTGGTAGTATGGATTGGAGTACACATGATCATTTAGGAGGCTGTTGCTACTGCAATGGTACAAGCAAAGAGTGCCAATCTGAGGTCAAGGTTGGTAGTGGTCTGTAAAGATGCACATTTGGGAGGGGCATTCAGAGGAAAGAAATGGTAACATGACTTTGACCGAATGTGGGTGAATTAAAGGTAGGGAGGAATAGTCAGAGAGACAGGTAGAGGTCAGAAATGACAAAGACTATGAGTTTCAGGCCCAGTCTTCTAGCTCAGTGTGAGAAGAGTGAGTGACAGTACGCAGGGGCACCCTAATGCCTCTTTTGAAACTGTGTTTAGAAGAATGTGTCCTGGGAATGATTGTCATCATCACCATGGTATTCAAACTCAGCTGTGATTCAGGACTAAAAGAACAGTGTTCAGGCCAAACTAGGTTGATAGACCTTTGGGATTATATATACAGAGCTCACTCCAACTGTATACGAAGTGTAAGTGGTATAGTTCAGAAGGGGGAGAGTTTATTATACCTTTTGAATTGTTAGAGGAAGCTTTGTGAAATAACTGAATCTTGAACTTGGCTGTGAAAGGTTTACAGAGATTTTATAGGCAAGGAGGACAGAGTCACACATATAACTGGCTCAGAGTACAGCAAGTGTCGAGTCTACCTGAAGGTGGAAATTCATATAGAAGTTAGTGAGAGGCAAGCTTAGAAATAGTTTGAGGTCAGATGTTAGAGAGTCATAAAGAGCAGACTAAGGAGTTGGTGCTTTTAAACACCAGCATAGTGTTCTAGGAGAGATGAAGGTATTGTGTGGTAGAGAGTTATGCAGTGAAATAAATTTGGGAAGTGTGTACTCTCTCACCCTTGGATATATGTAATGTGTCTTGGTCCATTGAAAGCAGAAACCACTTTTTTCTGCTAAGCTTCACATGGCAAAATATATTTTTTTTAACTGAAATAGGTTAAAATCTTGTGAAACTCTGGTATTCTATAAGACATGTTTTGAGAAATGCTTCTATAGGTAACAGTAAGTCTGTGAATAGTTCTGAAAGAGCTATGACATGATTAAAGGGTAAGTTGGGAAGATTATTCTGGTAGTATGGATTGGAGTACACATGATCATTTAGGAGGCTGTTGCTACTGCAATGGTACAAGCAAAGAGTGCCAATCTGAGGTCAAGGTTGGTAGTGGTCTGTAAAGATGCACATTTGGGAGGGGCATTCAGAGGAAAGAAATGGTAACATGACTTTGACCGAATGTGGGTGAATTAAAGGTAGGGAGGAATAGTCAGAGAGACAGGTAGAGGTCAGAAATGACAAAGACTATGAGTTTCAGGCCCAGTCTTCTAGCTCAGTGTGAGAAGAGTGAGTGACAGTACGCAGGGGCACCCTAATGCCTCTTTTGAAACTGTGTTTAGAAGAATGTGTCCTGGGAATGATTGTCATCATCACCATGGTATTCAAACTCAGCTGTGATTCAGGACTAAAAGAACAGTGTTCAGGCCAAACTAGGTTGATAGACCTTTGGGATTATATATACAGAGCTCACTCCAACTGTATACTTATTAGTTGTACCTATCAATTGAGGATTTTTCATTAAACCTCTCCCCCACAAAATTTTTGGCACAAAACCAGTCTAGACTAAAAGCCAACTGTATCTTGTTTGAGGTTTTATTAACAGTAATAACATAATGTCAGTTATTTTAAGAGCCACGGTCGTGTTAGCAACCAGTTGCTGGCCTAGTATTTAAAAACCACATACTAAGGAAACTAGTACAGGACAAAGAGAGAATGCTGTATAAATCTTTTAAAAAATGATTTGTTGTTAGGTCATTACCAGTCATTCAAAAGGGGGGAAAAACTCAGCATCAACTCTTTACTTTGTTTTCAGGAGTCATATTTCTTAATTGATGATTTCTTTCCAGCTGTAACTTTCTTTTTGTCTCACACACTCATTGTCATTTGCCGATTTCTCTTCTGTGCTTGAGTGCGTTTCCTTTTATCTTCTTAAATTGTTTTTTTATTTATAGAAGACAAAGTACAATGTGATGCTTCTTCCTTATTACTTGCTAAATTCCTTGTTTACATGCTAAATCCCTATTATAATGTAGTTTGGGGATAAATTTACTGAAAATATTCAGTGCTTATATTTTCAGTTTTGAATTTATTCATATTGTGACAGTAATTGGTAGAAAACTGTTTCTCACAGCTGACAGGCCAAAAAAAAAAAAGCTTGGGGACAAAGCTAGCACATGCCAGAGTGCTGAGGACCCATCAGATATTTAAAGAAGTAGCATTTGTCCTTGCATTATTTAAGCTACTGTTGAAAAGGGGGGTGGGAAGAGACCATATTCGTAGCAAGTGTATTACAGAATTCATTTTCTAAAGAATCATCGTTTTGAAGAAGGTATAACATCTATTAAGCATTTTAAAAAGCACACAAAACAAATAGCTAATAGTTCTTAAAAAGAGCTGGAAACCATGAATGTTGTTGTGACATAAATCTCTTTTTGATCCCCAAATTCAAAGAAATATATTTGCCTCCTAGAAAATAGTAATTAAATCCAATGTGATTCAGGACTAAAAAAGAACAGTGTTCAGGCCAAACTAGGTTGATAGACCTTTGGGATTATATATACAGAGCTCACTCCAACTGTATACTTATTAGTTGTACCTATCAATTGAGGATTTTTCATTAAACCTCTCCCCCACAAAATTTTTGGCACAAAACCAGTCTAGACTAAAAGCCAACTGTATCTTGTTTGAGGTTTTATTAACAGTAATAACATAATGTCAGTTATTTTAAGAGCCACGGTCGTGTTAGCAACCAGTTGCTGGCCTAGTATTTAAAAACCACATACTAAGGAAACTAGTACAGGACAAAGAGAGAATGCTGTATAAATCTTTTAAAAAATGATTTGTTGTTAGGTCATTACCAGTCATTCAAAAGGGGGGAAAAACTCAGCATCAACTCTTTACTTTGTTTTCAGGAGTCATATTTCTTAATTGATGATTTCTTTCCAGCTGTAACTTTCTTTTTGTCTCACACACTCATTGTCATTTGCCGATTTCTCTTCTGTGCTTGAGTGCGTTTCCTTTTATCTTCTTAAATTGTTTTTTTATTTATAGAAGACAAAGTACAATGTGATGCTTCTTCCTTATTACTTGCTAAATTCCTTGTTTACATGCTAAATCCCTATTATAATGTAGTTTGGGGATAAATTTACTGAAAATATTCAGTGCTTATATTTTCAGTTTTGAATTTATTCATATTGTGACAGTAATTGGTAGAAAACTGTTTCTCACAGCTGACAGGCCAAAAAAAAAAAAGCTTGGGGACAAAGCTAGCACATGCCAGAGTGCTGAGGACCCATCAGATATTTAAAGAAGTAGCATTTGTCCTTGCATTATTTAAGCTACTGTTGAAAAGGGGGGTGGGAAGAGACCATATTCGTAGCAAGTGTATTACAGAATTCATTTTCTAAAGAATCATCGTTTTGAAGAAGGTATAACATCTATTAAGCATTTTAAAAAGCACACAAAACAAATAGCTAATAGTTCTTAAAAAGAGCTGGAAACCATGAATGTTGTTGTGACATAAATCTCTTTTTTTTGATCCCCAAATTCAAAGAAATATATTTGCCTCCTAGAAAATAGTAATTAAATCCAACTTTAAAACTGAATGTAAGGGGCTTCCCTGGTGGTCCAGTGGGTAGGGACACCGCCTTGCAGTGCAAGGGGCGCCGGTTCGATCCCTGGCCTGGTAAGATCCCATGTGCCGCGGAGCGGCTGGACCCATGTGTCCAATTACCAAGCCGGAGCTCTGGAGCGCATGTGCCCAGAGCCAGTGCTCTGTGACAACAGATGTCCCCGCAATGGGAGGCCCACACGGGCCAAAGAACAAAAGATGGATGAAACTAGACAAATGAAAGACCAGTGGAAGTGGCCCGGCCACCCCCCCCCCGCCCCCCCCCCACCAAAATAAATAAATAAATAAATGTTAAAAAAAAAAAAAGACAAAGACCTGCCAATCAAAAAAAAAAAAAAAACGGAATGTAGGGCTTCCCTGGTGGTCCAGTGGGTAAAGAGTTCACCTTGCAGTGCAAGGAGCACCAGTTCAGTCCCTGGCCTGGGAAGATCCCTCGTGCCTGTGGAGTGTCTGGACCAGTGTGTCCAATTCCAAGCCAGCACTATGGAGCGCATGTGCCCAGAGCCAGTGCTCTGTGACAACAGATGTCCCCGCAATGGGAGGCCCACACGGGCCAAAGAACAAAAGATGGATGAAACTAGACAAATGAAAGACCAGTGGAAGTGGCCCGCCCACCCCCCTCCATCCCCACCCCTGCCAAAATAAATAAATAAATAAATGTTAAAAAAAAAAAAAAGACAAAGACCTGCCAATCAAAAAAAAAAAAAAAACGGAATGTAGGGCTTCCCTGGTGGTCCAGTGGGTAAAGAGTTCACCTTGCAGTGCAAGGAGCACCAGTTCAGTCCCTGGCCTGGGAAGATCCCTCGTGCCTGTGGAGTGTCTGGACCAGTGTGTCCAATTCCAAGCCAGCACTATGGAGCACATGTGCTCAGAGCTGGTGCTCTGGAGCAAGAAAGGCCACTGCGATGGGAGACCCATACCCACACAGGCCAAGGAATAAAGATGGATGAAAATTTAAAAAAAAAAAAGAGGCAAAAATTAAAAAAATAATAACAATAAAAAAAAGTCAAACAGCATCTTCTGTCTCATTAAAGAGAAAACCAATGTTACCCTTAATTCTGATGAGATACATGGTTGATGCTGCAAGTAAGAATGGGTGGAACAGTCCTACTTTGCTTTGTAATTTTTCATGCTATAGGGTGATATTTTGAAGGGCCCTTGATATAGATCAAAACCCAGTAAGTCTTTTGGACTTTGAGGAGACTCTGTTAAATCATCTCAGGTCCATTGTTGGAGTGAAAACTTGCACAGCCTCCTGGTGGCTCATTTTCATATGGTTCATGAGTCTCCAGGCAGGAATACTGAAATGGTTTGTCATTCCCTTCTCCAATTGATCATGTTTTGTCAGAACTCTCCATGAGGGCCTATTGGAAAAGACACTGATAATGGAAAGAATTAGGACAGGAGGAGAAAACGGTGACAGAGGATGAGATGGTTGGATGGCAACACTGACTCAATGGGCATGAGTTTAAGCAAACTCTGGGAGAGAGTGAAGGACAGGGAAGCCGGGCGTGCTGTTGTCCATGGGGTCACAAAAAGTCTGGCACGACTTGGCAGCTGAACAACAGCAACTGGTGGCTCAGCTGCAAAGAATCTGCCTGCACTTCAGAAGACTGCTTGCAGTGTGGGAGACACAGGTTCAATCCCTGGGCTGGGAAGAGTCCCTGGTGAAGGAAATGGCAACCCACTCCAGTATTCTTGCCTAAGAAATCCCAAGGACAAAGAGCCTGGCGGGCTATAGTCCATGGGGTCTCAAAAGTCAGACATGACTGAGCTACTAAACCACCATCACCACCAACTGAACATGTTCACAGCTTTTAAGAAGTTGTGAAATTGTCCTCTTTCCCTGGCTTCAATCATGTAAGTAGAACACTTTAACCTGAAGTTTACAGTCTGCTAAGTCGGTTTTTCCTCATACATGGTTGATGTAATGGGTTGAAAAGTATCTCCCATAAGATTGCATCTGCCCAAGCTAAGGTCTTTGCGTATGTATTAGTTAAGGCAGGGTCCTGCTAGATTAGAGTAGGCCCTACATCAGATGACTGTGCTTACTAGAAAAGGAGAGAGCACACAGAGAAGAATGTCTTCTGAAGATGGAGGCAGAGACTAAAGTAATGCCACTGTAAGCCTAGAAATGTCATGGAATGCCGATACTTCTAGAAAAGGCAATGATGACCTCTTCCCTAGCATCTCTAGAGGGATCTTGACTCTGCCTGCGCCTTAATTTTGGACTTCTAGCCTACAGAACTCTGAGGGAATAAATTTCTACTTTTTTAAAAAATGTGTTTATTTACTTAAGGCTGTGTTGAGTCTCACTGCAGCACGTGAAATCTTCGATGCAGCACATGGGCTTAGTTGCCCTGTGGAATATGAGATCTTAGCTTTGGCAGCAGGGATAGAACCCTGTCTGCTGTGCTGTGAAGTCCTTAAGGGCAAAACCATGTTATATCCATCCGTAATATACACGTGATTCAGTGTCTTCCAAATATTTATCACTTAAGTGCGTGGACACTTATTTTTTAAGGTTCCCAAATGTATTCTTCATGAATAGACATGTTATTTTAAATTAGATTTTCATATTTGAAGAAGACAAGAGTATAAATAATCATAAGGATATTCTTATGGAAGAGGTTGGAGATAATTACCAGGCGTAGGTTTCTATAGTTAGCAAAGGTATGCTGGCTGTTACTACCACTTTTAGATCCCATTCATATGAACAATAAGATCTGAAGTGAATTTTAAAGTAGATGAAATTTCTAAAGAACTGTCAATCTGAATTCTCCAGAGAATATTCAGTTTGTCACAATTTTGCTTTAGCATTATAGAGCACAAGTGAAAATAAACGAGGCTGAACTATCAAAACTTTGTCCAAAGCACAGATCATTTATAAAGATTAACATTTTAGTAAAAAGACTGAAAAATGTAATTTAAAGTAATACGGTATTTTACGAAGAACTAATATTCCAAAATAACATCCAAGGGGATATATAAAAATTTTTAATCTTAACAGAGTGGCCTATAGCCTAAATTTCTAAGATATGAAAAATGGTCATTAAATAATATTCTTATGTCTCAGTTTAAGTTTATTCTCCATTTGCTAGTATCATTTTTTGGTCTCTCTTTAATTCCAAGTAATTTTAAATTGTCCCTCTTAGTGTTTTTTACCCAATAATTGAAATACTGCTGGTAGGAGCACTAATGAATTCCTAGTTTTTGTGTATTAAATTCTCACCCTCCTTATAGAGGCTGTAAGAAATATTAATTTAATTCGCTATAGAAAATGGCCCTGTACTAGAATAAAAGAATACCAGTTTTAAAAAAATTGGCAGATACTTAAATGTATATGTCTTTTATCTATATAAACTAATAACTTATGAATTATAAGCATAATTTAGTTTATCCAACCAGGTAAATATAAACATCTGTCATAATGGCTAAATCTTTATATATAAATCTCTTGGCAGAGACTCAAATTGTCTCCTACTAATAAGGAGAAAAGAGTCACTGATTTTAGTTAGTAGGAGATATCTTTTTAGATATTTGTTCATTATGTTTTCTAGAAGAAAGTGATGATTTTAAGGACCACTTGGTAATTATTTTCTTTCTGCTTTCCAACGACGCTTTCACATGCCATGGGTCAAAATAAAAATCTCTGTGGCAGCCATGGGTAAACCAGGTATGCTTCTTGAAGCCTGACATTTTCTGACTGTCATATCTTATGAATGTATCATATGGATAAAGTTACCCATAATAAACTCAAATTAAAAATCTGGATATGAGCAAGTTGACTTGTACCTAATATGCCAAAGTCTTTTTAGAAATATATTTATACTTTTGGACTTAGTACTGTTATTCGAAATACCCAAATGAGCCCAGTGACCTTGATGGTGCTATTTTATCTATAGGAGATTTTTACCTTTTTTAAAAAATTTGTTGCTGTACATGCACGTGAGTTCAGTTGTGTCTGACTCTTTGTGACCCTATGGACCCGCCAGGCTCCTCTGTCCACATGATTATCCCAGCAAGAATACTGGAATGGGTTACCATCTTCTCTTCCAGGGGATCTTCCTGACCTAGGGATTGAACCTGTGTCTCCTGCAGCTCAGGCTGCATTGGCAGGCAGATTCTTTTACCACTGAGCCACCTGGGACATCCTTGAAATTTACTGGTCCTTGATAAACAAAGAATTCCATGTTTGTAATTTAAATTCCTCTTAAACTCAAATGCTTATCATTAGCAGGCCAGTACCATAAATGACAGTGTGTGTGTATACATATATACACACACACACATACTGTAAAAAAAAAAGTATGTGTGTATATATATATATATATACACACATACTGTAAAAAAATAATGTAACTAAAATAACTGTAAAAAATAAAGAGAACATGCTTTATATACTAATTAAAAATTCAATATATATTACTAAGTAAAATGGAAAAGTGCAGAAAGTTTGTAGCGTAAGTTATTTTTTGTGGAAAAGCAAAAGGGTAAAATTACATGTGCACATATATGTATAAGATACACGTGTGTCTGTGTGTGTGTGTGCGTTAGTTGCTCAGTCGTGTCCGACTCTGCAATCCCATGGACTCTAGCCTGTCAGGCTGCCCATGTAATTCTCCAGGTAAGAAAACTGGAGTGGGCTGCCATTTCCTTCTCCAGGGGATCTTCCCTACCCAGGGATTTAACCCGGGTCTCCTACGCAGCAGGCAGATTTTTTACTGTCTGAGCCACCAGGGAAGATGCATAGCATACATATGTATGTTATACATACACACACACACGTTGACTTTTGTGTGCATAAGAATAATTTCTGGGAGGTTGAACTAATAAAAAAGAGTGGTTAAACTAATAAAAAAGAGTTGCCAGCTATGTGTATGTGCAGAGATGGGCGCTTAGCAAATAAGACAAGTATAGGAGAGAATTTTTTCATTGTAGACCATTTTATGCTTCATGTTTGAATCATGTGAATGAATTATGTAGGGTCGGAGGGAGGAAAGAAGGAGAAAATATGGAAAAGAGAAAGTGGTGGAGAGAAAGTGAGGAAGAGGAGAGAAAGAGCATTCTGTTTTAATAAACATACTGTGCAATTCTGTTTTAAGAGAAGCCCAGTAAGTGGAACCCAACTTCAAAAACAGTTTCATTGGGGGATTGATATGAGTTAATCATGAAAATATATAGAACATGACTTGATGTGCTACTGCAGTTGCTGCATGCAGGAGTTCTTTTACCACTGAGCCACCTGGAAGAATACTGGAATGGGTTACCATCTTCTCTTCCAGGGATCTTCCTGACCTAGGGATTGAACCTGTGTCTCCTGCAGCTCAGGCTGCATTGGCAGGCAGATTCTTTTACCACTGAGCCACCTGGGACATCCTTGAAATTTACTGGTCCTTGATAAACAAAGAATTCCATGTTTGTAATTTAAATTCCTCTTAAACTCAAATGCTTATCATTAGCAGGCCAGTACCATAAATGACAGTGTGTGTGTATACATATATACACACACACACATACTGTAAAAAAAAAAGTATGTGTGTATATATATATATATATACACACATACTGTAAAAAAATAATGTAACTAAAATAACTGTAAAAAATAAAGAGAACATGCTTTATATACTAATTAAAAATTCAATATATATTACTAAGTAAAATGGAAAAGTGCAGAAAGTTTGTAGCGTAAGTTATTTTTTGTGGAAAAGCAAAAGGGTAAAATTACATGTGCACATATATGTATAAGATACACGTGTGTCTGTGTGTGTGTGTGCGTTAGTTGCTCAGTCGTGTCCGACTCTGCAATCCCATGGACTCTAGCCTGTCAGGCTGCCCATGTAATTCTCCAGGTAAGAAAACTGGAGTGGGCTGCCATTTCCTTCTCCAGGGGATCTTCCCTACCCAGGGATTTAACCCGGGTCTCCTACGCAGCAGGCAGATTTTTTACTGTCTGAGCCACCAGGGAAGATGCATAGCATACATATGTATGTTATACATACACACACACACGTTGACTTTTGTGTGCATAAGAATAATTTCTGGGAGGTTGAACTAATAAAAAAGAGTGGTTAAACTAATAAAAAAGAGTTGCCAGCTATGTGTATGTGCAGAGATGGGCGCTTAGCAAATAAGACAAGTATAGGAGAGAATTTTTTCATTGTAGACCATTTTATGCTTCATGTTTGAATCATGTGAATGAATTATGTAGGGTCGGAGGGAGGAAAGAAGGAGAAAATATGGAAAAGAGAAAGTGGTGGAGAGAAAGTGAGGAAGAGGAGAGAAAGAGCATTCTGTTTTAATAAACATACTGTGCAATTCTGTTTTAAGAGAAGCCCAGTAAGTGGAACCCAACTTCAAAAACAGTTTCATTGGGGGATTGATATGAGTTAATCATGAAAATATATAGAACAGCTGTTTAGGTATAAATAGCTCGTACTTGCAACTCAAAGATTGCATGTACTGTCCCTTTGAAGCATGGGAAGTCTCTAGTCTCCCTTCAGAGTCTTTCAGTCACTAAATTAACTTCAAGGCTCTTCTCACTTTTCTGTGAAAATTGTAATTTCTAAATGTCATGTCATCCTGGTTACCTCTTCCAATTGTCCTCCAGTGTGTCAGTGTATTGTAAAAACTCCGAGTCAATATGACAACAACTGTTCTAGATTGGTGTGAGTATCACTGGTTACAGTTTTTGCAGTTTTACTAACTTTGGGGATATCTTTGTCAAAAGACTGACAGCCATCAACCATTGAACCTGCTGCTCTGCCTTTGTGCAGGGTATGTCTAAGTAGGTCCCTGCTCCCTACGGCAGGATAACCAGCATGAGTTTTGTTCCACAACATACTCTCATATACTCCATGAGGCTATCTTTCAAAAAAAAAACTCCTGCCTATTATTGTGAGACTTGGTAAAATAACGGCAATCCTATGTAACCCTTTCCTGTCTGAAACACAGGGCCTTCTAGCAATCTCATCAGTTGCCCAATTCTGTCTTCTCAATCTCTGTTCCCAAGTTCAACTCAGGCTTATTTCACCAGTAAACCTGTCTCTCTCTTATCAGTTCTGATGAACTAAGTCCTAAAATTTACAGACTTCCCTATGATGAAGAACAAGTTGTGTAGACTCTTTGTTAGACGAACCTGAATCATCAGGTGTACCATTCCATTGAGAACAGAAGCTTGGACATGATTATATCTCCTGTAGTATGCTCATATGTTTATTTGTTTGGCCGTTTGCAGTGATGCATGCTTTGTAGTGGTTAGAATCCTTTCCTAGATTTTAGCCACTTGATATTCAAAAGATGAATCCCTTCATGTGGCACCTTCTTTCATGGGGGTTGATATTTTATGTCTCTATCTTCGTACAAACATGATTTTAGATGAAGTATCTTTATCATTTAGCTACAAGTCATTTCTTTAGAAAAAATGTTATTTGACATACCAGTAGGGGGAAGAAAAACAAAAATGGAAGTCTTTAGATTGAAGTAGAGGATTTGTTGGAAGAAGGAAGGGGTTTCCCTGTAACCTTGGCCTGTCCAAGACTGCCCTTGAAATATTGTCATGGAATCCGTTAAACTTCCCATTGTGCCTAGAAAAATCAAATGAAGAGAAGTAAGGTTGGATTGGCCTTGTATTTGGTCACTTTAAAAGGCTCTTCTCACTTTTCTGTGAAAATTGTAATTTCTAAATGTCATGTCATCCTGGTTACCTCTTCCAATTGTCCTCCAGTGTGTCAGTGTATTGTAAAAACTCCGAGTCAATATGACAACAACTGTTCTAGATTGGTGTGAGTATCACTGGTTACAGTTTTTGCAGTTTTACTAACTTTGGGGATATCTTTGTCAAAAGACTGACAGCCATCAACCATTGAACCTGCTGCTCTGCCTTTGTGCAGGGTATGTCTAAGTAGGTCCCTGCTCCCTCGGCAGGATAACCAGCATGAGTTTTGTTCCACAACATACTCTCATATACTCCATGAGGCTATCTTTCAAAAAAAAAACTCCTGCCTATTATTGTGAGACTTGGTAAAATAACGGCAATCCTATGTAACCCTTTCCTGTCTGAAACACAGGGCCTTCTAGCAATCTCATCAGTTGCCCAATTCTGTCTTCTCAATCTCTGTTCCCAAGTTCAACTCAGGCTTATTTCACCAGTAAACCTGTCTCTCTCTTATCAGTTCTGATGAACTAAGTCCTAAAATTTACAGACTTCCCTATGATGAAGAACAAGTTGTGTAGACTCTTTGTTAGACGAACCTGAATCATCAGGTGTACCATTCCATTGAGAACAGAAGCTTGGACATGATTATATCTCCTGTAGTATGCTCATATGTTTATTTGTTTGGCCGTTTGCAGTGATGCATGCTTTGTAGTGGTTAGAATCCTTTCCTAGATTTTAGCCACTTGATATTCAAAAGATGAATCCCTTCATGTGGCACCTTCTTTCATGGGGGTTGATATTTTATGTCTCTATCTTCGTACAAACATGATTTTAGATGAAGTATCTTTATCATTTAGCTACAAGTCATTTCTTTAGAAAAAATGTTATTTGACATACCAGTAGGGGGAAGAAAAACAAAAATGGAAGTCTTTAGATTGAAGTAGAGGATTTGTTGGAAGAAGGAAGGGGTTTCCCTGTAACCTTGGCCTGTCCAAGACTGCCCTTGAAATATTGTCATGGAATCCGTTAAACTTCCCATTGTGCCTAGAAAAATCAAATGAAGAGAAGTAAGGTTGGATTGGCCTTGTATTTGACAACCTTTGGAAGATGTTGTAGAGTTTTCAGTTCCGTAGGATAGTAATTTTGATTACTTGTAATATAGGTATTTTCTTACTATGAACTTTTTATAAAATGTGAACTTTTTTCTCATCAAGGTACTCACTTGTCTAATGAAATATATAGTGTTTTTTATCTTTGAGCATTTTTATGCATATCCCATTCCAATTCTGTGTATTCAATGAAAATAATCATCTTTGAAGCCTTGGTGTTGGTAACAAATGCAATATAGCCCTGCCAAAAGTCATTTATAAATAGGATGACTTCTCTGTAGGTGGTCATTAAAAAGGATATATTAACCTAAGTAAGAAATAATTCTCCAATTAAGTAGCGCAGATCTGCAGGAATTATTACCAGTGTTTTGTACTTTGGATGCCAGCATTTTACTCTTATATTTTTACCTTTTATTTTAATTTTACCTTTTTTTTTTTTTTTTTTTATTGGAGGGAACGGGTCAGGGAGGGAGGAGGCAGGCAAGCCACTTCTCTTGGTCGTTCATTTATCTATTTTTCATCCATCTTTGTTCTTTGGCCCGTGTGGGCCTCCCATCGCGGTGGCCTCTGTTGTCACAGAGCACCGGCTCTGGGCGCATGCGCTCCAGAGCTCCAGCTCGGTAATTGGACACATCGGTCCAGCCGCTCCGCGGCACGTGGGATCTTGCCAGGCCAGGGATGGAACCGGCGCCCCTTGCACTGCAAGGCGGTGTCCTTACCCACTGGACCACCAGGGAAGCCCCCAAAATGCTTTTTTGACCTGAAGACACAAAACTGTACAGCGCACCAGGCTAGTCTGAACTTCAGTGTGTCAGAACTTCCCCTTGCCTGCCATTCCCCTTCAGCAGCAAAACAAGTTCAGTATAAAAAGCTGTTTAAAAATCTGTAATCAACCAACAGAATAATTTATAATGACTGTAAGAGCTAATACATGTAATACTAAGAGCCAAGTACTATTCTTAGTACTTTATATACGATCACTAAATTATCCTGTTACCATGTTTTATCTTATTTTTCATATCTTATAGATGGGAACAGTGGGACACAGACAATGTAAGTAATATTAAAGAATATAGCCTGACAAATTACAGAGCCTCGTGGTCTGGTTCGCATGTCTGTGCTCTTAACCAGTTGCCTTGTCGTTCAGTCACTAAGTCATGTTCGACTCTTTGCGACCCCATGGACTGCCGCAGACCAGGCTTACCTGTCCTTCACTCTCTCCTGGAGTTTGTTCAGACTCATGCCCATTCAGTCAGTGATGCCATCCCACCATCTCATCCTCTGTCACCCCCCTTCTCTTGCCCTCAGTCTTTCTCAGTATCAGGGTCTTTTCCAATGAGTCGGCGCTTTGCATCAGGTGGCCCAGTATTGGAGGTTCAGCTTCAGCATCAGCCCTTCCAATGAATGTTCAAGGTTGATTTCCTTTAGGATTGACTTGGTTGATCTCGTTGCAGTCCAAGGGACTCTCAAGAGCCTTCTCCAGCACCACAATGCTATGCAGTGTTTTTTTTTTTAAAAATCTTAAGTTTATTCGGCCTTTGTTTTTCAGCTTAGCTGGTGTCAAGATAATTTTAGCTACTAGTAGAGACCTGCAAAGTAAAACACTGCCATAACTCTTTGAGATGACAGTTGACCTCAGTCATTTCTGAACTGCCATGGTTTGCACTAGGTGCACACTTCCTGTGATCAAACTCAGTGCTGTAAAAAGTACATTTTTCTCTCTGATGGTTCGTCTTGTTTAAACCATAATGAAAACCTTATCTTTGTCAGATAGGATTATAACCTTCCACAAAGCCCACAGCCTAAAAAAGAAATCATCCCAACTATTCCCAGAGTGATATCTCATCCCAATATTGAGAAAGTAAGGTCAGGAAAAGTAAAAGGAGTAAAATGGAGTCTCTGGTGTTGCTATGCTTGTCATGAGCCAGCTCAGGTGGCATTTCTGTGAGGGTATATATGCTGTCACTACGGTGAAAGGAAAGCCTTTCAAGCCATTTATCAGTGATGTTATAGTCTGTATTTCATGGGAGATGGAATAAAAGAACAAAGAAAGTTTATTTTCAAAGCAGTTTATTAAACATGAAGTGAAAAAATAAAAAACAAGACAGACCTGTTTCTTTTCATACTTTTTCCTCTAATATCGCCTCCTTATTATTGACAAATGAATTCATTTCTTTTTCATATCACAAAGTTTATGTGTGTATCTGAATAAGACCCAGGCAGTTCTAATATTTTTTTTAAACTCCTGATACGTTCTGGAGCTAAGTTTAAAAATTCATCCCCTTGAATTGTTTTTTTCACTTTACAATTTGGAGAGTTTTGAAATTATGTTTGGATGGCTTTCAACTGAGGAGATATGTTTGCTTGTTTATCCATTTTAAGTAAAAAAAAAAAGATAAATATTCATATCATTTCTTACAGAATAACTCAGTTGTCAAATTATTTTTGCATCCTGGGGTTAGTGCTTACTCAGAATAAACGTTTTGAAAAGGAGATTGAGTTTAAAATGTGGATGCTGGGCTTCCCTGGTGGTCCAGTGGGTAAAGAGTCCACCTTGCAGTGCCAGGGGCACCAGTTTGATCTCTGGCCCGGGAAGATTCCATGTCCCGTGGGGCGGCTGGACCGGTATGTCCAGTTGCAGGCCAGTGCTCTGGAGTGCATGCACCCAGAACTGGTGCTCTGCAGTGAGAGAGGCCACTGCAATGGGAGGCCCACACAGGCCAAGGAATAAAGATGGATGAAAATAAATCAATAAAAAAAAAAAACAGTAAAAGAGGCCAAAATTAAAAAAGAAAAAAATGTGGATGCTATTTAATATGATTGGGTACCTTGAACTATTTCAAAGGCATGGACAGGTTTTGTTTTTATACGAAGAAAAGAATGACTCATTGGAGTTATACAGTGAAGATTCTTGTTGGATAAATGAATTTTCTTAAAGGTAGGGATAATGGAAATGCTTAATAATTTGCATTGAGAAGTTACTGTTATCAAAAACTATCTTCCAGGCATCCCTCTTCAAGCCATTATACCTGATCCAATCACCTTATTTCTCAATCTCAGAAAAGTTGAGCTTAACCCTGACACCTGAATAAGAATTCTTCCCATAATCTTTGTTTTTTCCTTGAAGACATTGTGGTCGAAAAGGGTCATTCCTCATTCTTCTTTGTGATTTACTCATCCTTTTGCTAGAAGAAGTGAGGTGCAGTGCAAAATATCGTCTTTAAGACTGTAAGGACATCCAAGTCTGATTAAAGTGGATTGAGATGAGAGACTTAAGAGGGCAGTAGTTGCAGAGGAACATTCACAATCGGATCTGCTTTTTTGGGTCTTGTGGGTTACATTGCAAAGTCGCTTTTGACATTAACATGCAAGTAAAACTATCCATCCCTACCCTCTCTGTAGAAGCCAAGGTGTATTTTAGAAGCCTGTTTATATTAATCTACCAAATTAAACCCTTTGGATTTATATCAGAATTTTGTATTCTTCGTAATATATATAGAAAGGATATTAATTTGGTAGTTTTAAAGTAAATTAAATTTATCCCTGTGGTATTACATCCTCTAATTATATACTATTTGAGTCAATATATTCAAGTAGTCCTGTATTAAATAAAAATAGTATAAATAGGTCAACAAGAGGACATGGTAATTTTTTATAAACCCAGTCTTCCTTGATACATAGAGTTTCCTTTATTAAGAAAGATTAAAAGAAAAACTCACTTCTAGGGAAAAGTTGTTTTTAGTCCATATAGTTTAGGATCTCATCAAGTTCTAAGAAGTTACTTGAGGAATAAGACATGGATTTTATCCTCCATCACAGCTAACTGTATGCTTGAAGTATTCAGTGCACCCAAACTTACATTTTAGTTATATAAAGTAGTTTAAGTATTTTGGCTGTACATTTGTTGATGCTAAAGGGTGGTAGAAAATGGTATATGCTTAGGCTTTACAGTCATGTACGCAGAATTTGAATTCCATTTTCTCCACCGACGAATTGTGACCTCAATCCAAGTTTATATTTAAGTGGCATTTAGTTAATTCCCACTATTGTGCAACCATCACCTCTGTCTAGTTGCGCTTTTATCATGTTTAACCTAATCTGAAGTCTTTGCTTTCCAAAATCCACACCCTTTATTTCCTGCAATCTCAGAAAAGTTGAGCTTAACCCTGACACCTGAATAAGAATTCTTCCCATAATCTTTGTTTTCCTTGAAGACATTGTGGTCGAAAAGGGTCATTCCTCATTCTTCTTTGTGATTTACTCATCCTTTTGCTAGAAGAAGTGAGGTGCAGTGCAAAATATCGTCTTTAAGACTGTAAGGACATCCAAGTCTGATTAAAGTGGATTGAGATGAGAGACTTAAGAGGGCAGTAGTTGCAGAGGAACATTCACAATCGGATCTGCTTTTTTGGGTCTTGTGGGTTACATTGCAAAGTCGCTTTTGACATTAACATGCAAGTAAAACTATCCATCCCTACCCTCTCTGTAGAAGCCAAGGTGTATTTTAGAAGCCTGTTTATATTAATCTACCAAATTAAACCCTTTGGATTTATATCAGAATTTTGTATTCTTCGTAATATATATAGAAAGGATATTAATTTGGTAGTTTTAAAGTAAATTAAATTTATCCCTGTGGTATTACATCCTCTAATTATATACTATTTGAGTCAATATATTCAAGTAGTCCTGTATTAAATAAAAATAGTATAAATAGGTCAACAAGAGGACATGGTAATTTTTTATAAACCCAGTCTTCCTTGATACATAGAGTTTCCTTTATTAAGAAAGATTAAAAGAAAAACTCACTTCTAGGGAAAAGTTGTTTTTAGTCCATATAGTTTAGGATCTCATCAAGTTCTAAGAAGTTACTTGAGGAATAAGACATGGATTTTATCCTCCATCACAGCTAACTGTATGCTTGAAGTATTCAGTGCACCCAAACTTACATTTTAGTTATATAAAGTAGTTTAAGTATTTTGGCTGTACATTTGTTGATGCTAAAGGGTGGTAGAAAATGGTATATGCTTAGGCTTTACAGTCATGTACGCAGAATTTGAATTCCATTTTCTCCACCGACGAATTGTGACCTCAATCCAAGTTTATATTTAAGTGGCATTTAGTTAATTCCCACTATTGTGCAACCATCACCTCTGTCTAGTTGCGTGACATTTTATGATGTCATGTTTTTAACCTAATGCATGAAGTCTTTGAATGAATGATGAAGGAATAAGTTTATATACCTTGGTTTTTAAGAGCTTTAAGAAATGGTTTATGATGATTCTACTGTGATCTCCCAAATTTCCTTTTAGTTCTAGCTTATTTTAAGATTTTATGGTGAAAATTCAGAGATGTGAGTAACATGCTACCGAAACATTCTTATGCTCACCAGCATTAATTGCTTTCTGTTTGCCCGGCATGGAATATTGACTGTCTGCAATATGTAGAAGATACTGTGTTTGTACATAAGGAATTTGTAATTCACTTAGAGAAAAAGCTATGGATGAAATCTATAGAAAACATGCTTGTTCATACTTCAGTGATAAGCCAGGGACCTTTTAAATGTATCCATTCACTTCCTTCATGGGACGACTCCTTGGTTACCAAAAGTAGAATTGTCAAAACAGGGCTACAAAATCTGTAAGTATGCATGCATGTGTGTACATACACATACATACATGTATGAGACTGTGATAAAATACATGAAACTTCCTCTGTGAGTGGAAGTGATGTGAGTCACTTCCTGACCTGGCCAATAAAACTCTCCATATTTGTTTCTCAGGGCTCTTTCTTCTTTTTGGCTAAGTGATATGTTGACAGTGGCTGAATAGCCAGCCATCAGCGTGGATCCTTAAATGACAGGCAGATTCTTTACCCCTGACCACATGGGACTTAACTGGTATCTGCCTAGGATGGTTATGTAAGAAAGAGATATACTTTGCATTGTTTAAGCTATTTAGTTTTAGAGCCTGTTTCCTGAGACATCTTAGCCTGCCCTACCTGATACACTATTTTAGAAAATATAACTGAATAGAAATTGAACTGGATTCAATCATCAGGGTGTCTGTACATTTGTTGATGCTAAAGGGTGGTAGAAAATGGTATATGCTTAGGCTTTACAGTCATGTACGCAGAATTTGAATTCCATTTTCTCCACCGACGAATTGTGACCTCAATCCAAGTTTATATTTAAGTGGCATTTAGTTAATTCCCACTATTGTGCAACCATCACCTCTGTCTAGTTGCGTGACATTTTATGATGTCATGTTTTTAACCTAATGCATGAAGTCTTTGAATGAATGATGAAGGAATAAGTTTATATACCTTGGTTTTTAAGAGCTTTAAGAAATGGTTTATGATGATTCTACTGTGATCTCCCAAATTTCCTTTTAGTTCTAGCTTATTTTAAGATTTTATGGTGAAAATTCAGAGATGTGAGTAACATGCTACCGAAACATTCTTATGCTCACCAGCATTAATTGCTTTCTGTTTGCCCGGCATGGAATATTGACTGTCTGCAATATGTAGAAGATACTGTGTTTGTACATAAGGAATTTGTAATTCACTTAGAGAAAAAGCTATGGATGAAATCTATAGAAAACATGCTTGTTCATACTTCAGTGATAAGCCAGGGACCTTTTAAATGTATCCATTCACTTCCTTCATGGGACGACTCCTTGGTTACCAAAAGTAGAATTGTCAAAACAGGGCTACAAAATCTGTAAGTATGCATGCATGTGTGTACATACACATACATACATGTATGAGACTGTGATAAAATACATGAAACTTCCTCTGTGAGTGGAAGTGATGTGAGTCACTTCCTGACCTGGCCAATAAAACTCTCCATATTTGTTTCTCAGGGCTCTTTCTTCTTTTTGGCTAAGTGATATGTTGACAGTGGCTGAATAGCCAGCCATCAGCGTGGATCCTTAAATGACAGGCAGATTCTTTACCCCTGACCACATGGGACTTAACTGGTATCTGCCTAGGATGGTTATGTAAGAAAGAGATATACTTTGCATTGTTTAAGCTATTTAGTTTTAGAGCCTGTTTCCTGAGACATCTTAGCCTGCCCTACCTGATACACTATTTTAGAAAATATAACTGAATAGAAATTGAACTGGATTCAATCATCAGGGTGTCTTCCATCACAGGAGTCTACCTTCCTTGCAGACAGTTTCATTCATAGGTAGGTTTTCTCCACAGTGTAGCATGGCTGGCCCCCACAGTTCCAGTCCTGTATGGTCTTTATAGCTCATGATCACAGAAGAGTCTTCCTAGAAGTTTCAGCAAAAGTTCTAGGAACATGCTGATTGGCCCAACTGGAGTCATGTGCCTATCTGAATTTTTTGTGTGGCTAAAAGGCCAAACTTAGTTTGCATTCCTCCTTGTAGATGAAGGAGTAATAGTGCCCCCTGCCAAAAAATATTCATGGACAGAGCAGGGACAGAAGGAATGGAATAGTGAATGACTTCCTAAAGAAAGGATTTCTGAACAATAAATAGACATCAATATAGTATGATTAGAGAGGTATTTCTATTAGTATAGGCATGAAACGAGAAGGACCTGGGTGAGGGGGGTGGTATAAAAATGAGATTAAAAAGAATAAATTTGAGGAACTTTAATATGTACATACGTATTTTCTTGAAAGTTTGCATTGTTGGGCAGGAGCAATAGTAAAATCAATTAAAATTGTTTCATTTTAAGAAATTTAAAAATTATGGTAAAAAACATAATATTGGCCAATTTAACCATAAAAATATATAAAGTATATTCGTGTTAATATTATAAAAACGATTGAAGGTTTTAAATTAGGAAGTAAAGTAATAATACATTCAAGAGGTGAGAGACTTTAAGGGAAAAGCGATTGAGGCTCAGGAGAGATGGATGTCATAGGAGGGGAGGGGAGTGCTCGTGCTCAGTTGTGTCTGACTCTGGGACACCTTGGACTGTAGCTCCCAAGCTCCTCTGTCCCAGGCAAGAATACTGGAGTTGGTTGCCATTTCCTACTCCAAGGGATCTTCCCAATCCAGGAATTGAAACTGAGTCACCTGCATCTCCTGCATTGACAGGCAGATTCTTCACCCCTGAGCCACCTGGGAAGACCAGATGTCTTAACAATTGATTAATAAACAGACCAGACCATAGGTTTCCAAGTTCTGAGGAGTTAGTCCTAGACAGGAGATTTGCTAGACAAGAGGAGGGCTTGGCAACTCCAGCAATTGACATCAGCACTAAGTCACAGACAGGTCTCAGTAGACCATGGAATTGGTGTAAGGGAGTAGGATCTCTCACCAAGAATAGGTTCTGTTCAGACAGGTGAGAGCAGTTATGATTACAGTGTATATGGAGCAGAGGCATATACCATTCCCCTGCCTGTAACAAATTGGACTCAAAGCAGGATTTCAGGAGCACTTTCTAGAACTGAGGTACAGGAGAAAGGCCAAGGGACAAAAAAACAAAAATGACCTCACATTGGTACTTCACTGGCAGTCCAGTGGTTAAGACAATGTATTTCCACTGCAGGGGGCACAGGTTTGATTCCTGGTTGGGGAACTAAGACCCCACATGCTGCCCCAAACAAATAAAATTAGTAAAAAGTGACTTCATATTGATCATTTATCTTGGGGTGTCTTACTTGTTTCCCTGCTTCAGCACAGTATTCCCACAGATGAGAACTTGTAGGGCTTAAAATGAAGACAGGACAACTTTAGGGGCTTGATACTATGACGTATTACAGAAAGATATAGAGCACTGTAACAGAGGTGTAAGGCAGTCAGTTCATGATTGGAGCTCATTAAGTGGCTAGAATTATAGATGTCATCCCAGTAATTTTCATCATCAAGATAAAGCTAAAATAATAGGATCTATTATTATCTCCTATATCATTGGTGTAACTTTAATGAGCCACTGCAGAGTAGCAGTACATATCATCGTTTTTGAGTATTCCACTGTGTGCACTGCAAGATTCAGATTCCACAGGACAAGGCAGATGTTCATCAGCTCTGAAAAGGGGGGAGGTATATGCAGTATAGTTTTGTATCAGAATTCTATTCCTGTGTTTGCCTTGGAAACCACAGTGAGGTCTTAATGCTTTTATATGTTTCTCTATTATAGCAAGTTCCCAACCTACAAATTACTTGAATTCCAAAAGTTCCACATAAGCAGCTTGCTTAAATTGAATACATTTTTCAATACTAATTGTGTTAGAAGTGGTGGTTCAGTTTCCAGAATAATTCTCAAATCCCTTTTAATCATCAATTCATCTGAATTGCTGCATGTTAGCAAAAATACATTTGGTTCGCAACGGAATCAAGAGGGATGCAGTAACTCTACAGGTTTCTAAAAGGAGAGATGAAGGGGAAGAAAATAACTTTTTCAAGTAGGTTTCACTCAGCTGAATTTTTTACAAGTAGATTTAATAATAAAAGGGAGAAGAAAAGAAGAGCCCAAATTATACTTTGATCTTTCTGAAAGGCAAAGGAAACAGGAGGTTTGGGATTAGTCCAATCCCTTGGCCACCCAATAGGTGGTGCTGTAGTCATACGGTAGTTAGGTTGCTCTTGGCCCAAAGGGAAAGGAAAATGTGGGAAATTTGTGTCAACTAAGCCATGCACATAAATGTTGCTCAATAAATATGACTCTGCCCTTCTAAATGAGTCAGATAATAATGATGAATAAAACCACATTAACAAAATGTTATAGATATGTTGCTAAATTATATGATCTCTGGACCCTGGAAGCTTATAAAAAAAAGTAGCAAGACATAGGGAAAAAATGTTAAGCTTTGTCACTTATTACTTCTAAAAAATAACTTTTAAGTCCATTTGTTTGATTGTTTGGTAATATCCTGACATGCATTACCAGTATACTCTTGAGTAGAGAATGTCCCCACTTTCATGTGCGTGGTAGTTTCGGAGACACCAATCTTAAAGTACTCCACCACTGAAGTATGCCTGTATCACCCTTGGGTGTGAAACTTCAGGAAGAATCCTACATTGTCTTAACACTTGATCACTCAGGAGTTTGTGACAGATGACAGGACTAACTATGTGAAAGATCAGGCAGGGCAGAGAAGCATTGATCATTCTGCCATTCACAAGATCTTGATTTTGTCTGGAGAACCAGCTCATGGATAGATGTTGCAATTTCAGAAGTGCAGTGCTTGATCTGCATCACTGCATAGGAGTGATTTCCCCAGCGTTCCTAACTGTGAGGAGGCTGCCTCCAGGGAAAGGGAGGAGAGAAAAGGTAGATTGTACTTTGGACCCCCATCTGCCTCAACCAGAGAAGCTATACTTTAAACAATTTCATAAATTCCTTAAGGTATTTTTAAAAACAAGAGTTTGAAAAACTGGGCTCAATCTCTTACCAACTGAACCCAGTTTTAATGCTCAGAAATATGGTTCACAAATACTAATATAGTACTGGTTAAACAGATGAATGTTATGTTTCATTAGATGACTATATGTGGTCTCTTTCTATATGAGAATAGATTTCTGTTTATTCATAAATAGTGCCTGATGGTAACCAAACTAAATACTTAATGAAGGACATTAATTTCTTGGACTGATAACTAAATATGTGTTTTTTTTAATTAAGACTAATGCATCACAAAGTGTACTCTATTTTCACTAAATTATCCATACTTAAAGTTGTCATTTATTTTGTGAATTAGTCATAGTAGCTAACAGGGCAGTCTTGATGCTTCTATGATCTTTGATAGATGATCAAAAACTATTTAATTTCAGTGAAACTGTATGGGTCTAGAAATTAATCAAATAATGATCCATATCATCTGCATTTTAAATCTGAAAATAAACTTTGAGCTAGGCCCAAGCTTTACAAGTGGGATAATGTAGTTTTCTAATTTTCTAAATTCTAATAATATTTGTCACTTTTAAAAATTAATTCCTTCAGTTTCTCTCTTTACCTCTTTTGACAGCCTCAAGTATTCAAGTGGAAATCGAATACCTTGTTTATATTGGTCTATATCACATGATGAGTGTTTGCTAATTTTGAGAGGAGAAAATACTGTTCCTTTTTATATTAAGGGTGTACCAGATTGGAATTTGCTTGCTATAGCTAGCAACTTTCACTACAAAATGAAAAAAGTTTTTTCAGTTAATCATAAATTTTATCATTGTAAGATAGTCTTTTTAAAACCTGGAATTTCCATATGATACATCTTAAAGCCCATATAATTTGGCTAAAAAGCTTTATACCCCCCTTTATTTGCCTTCTCTTTTATGTGTATTTAAGACATTTAATTCATATGTCATGATTCAGACATAGTCATAGCAGAATCACCAAATGTTAGTTTTTTTGAGTTATTCCTTCAAATTCTCAATATAAATATACTTTATACATTGAATAGAATTCAGCTTTATAAAGAACTGTAGAAAATATTAGATGAATAAAGTACATTCAAGATACTCATTTCCTACACATCAATCAAAACCTGAGGGCTTCTTTTCTTTCAGCTCTTCAAAGTGAACACATTATTATGTGTGTTCATAAATAGTATGAATCCATCATTTGAGTTTTTCTTTTTAATGATTAATTCTTTTGGGGGGTGAGGGACAAGTGTAATTACAGCTACACTTTTTCTGAGCATAAAAAATTCCTTGCAGTTTGGAAAATAGGTGATTTTATTAAACAGAACATTCAGATGTCTTTATTTTTTATTTTCAATGTTTGGTTTTTACAGTAATGGAAAGAATGTAAATGAAGGAAAATACCGAGCATTTCTGAGATGTATGTGTCTGATTTGGGACTAGAATCAGAAATCAGAAAAACCTACTTAACTTTTGACTATGAATCTTTTTGAAAGTGAAAGTCGCTCAGTCATGTTCAACTCTTTGCATCCTCATGGACTGTAGCCTGCCAGGCTTCTCTGTCTGTGGAATGGGTAGCCCTTCCCTTTTCCAGGGGAGAAATACTGCACTGGGTAGCTGTTCCTTTGTCCAGGGGATCTTCCCAACCCAGGGATCAAACCCAGGTCTCCCACGTTGCAGGCAGATTCTTTACTGTCTTAGCCACCAGGGAAGCCCAAGAATACTGGAGTGGGTAGTCTAGCCCTTCTCCAGGGGATCTTCCTGACTTAGGCTTCAAACTGGGGTCTCCTGCATTCTCCTGCATGAAATTAGAGCAAGCATCTTTTAATTTCATGACTGTAGTCACCATCTGTAATGGTTTTGAAGCCCCCCAAAATAAAATCTGTCGCTGCTTCCATTTTTCCTCTTGCCCTTAAGGGATAGGACTGAATGCCATGAGCGTTTTCTTTCTTTTTTTTTCAAAGTTTTTTTTTTTTTTTTCCTTTTTCCCCGTCATTCCTCTTTTATTTATGTTTATTTTCATTGATCTTTTTTTTCTTTGGCATGTGTGGATCTCCCACTGCAGTGGCCTCTCTCACTGCAGAGCACCAGCTCTAGGCACATGCGCTCTGAGCGCTGGCTCGTGATTAGACACACCTGTCCAGCTGCTGCACCGTACGTCCAGTCTCCCTGGGCCAGGGATTGAACCGGTGCCCCTTGCACTGCAAGATGGACTCTTTACCCACTGGACCACCAGGGAAGCCTAGCTTCTTTTTTTTAATGTTAAGTTTCAAGCCAGCTTTTTCTCTCTCCTCTTTAACCCTCATCAGGAAGCTCTTAAGTTCCTCTTCACTTTCTGCCATTACAGTAGTATCATCTGCATATCTGAGGTTGTTGATATTTCTCCCAGCAACCCCAGCTTGTGATTCATTCAGCCCGGTATTTCACGTGATGTACTCTCCATATATTATTACTATGGAACTCTAAAAAAAGACAGTAAATAAGACTTTATTGTCCATGTGGAAAGCCCAGACCCAAATTGGCAGTAGGTTCATCTCTTTTATCTTAAATTGTGGTTTTCTTCCTGTGAACTTTTAAACCTAAATTTTACAAATTTTACTTATGGCTTTTGAAAAATTTATGAAGTTAGATTTAAACAAAAGAATATTGTTGTGCTATGAACTTGCCACTAAATGTTTACAGTAATAAAGGAAGTAAGTCCTTTGGAATATTTCTGCTATTTTTCTGGGTATAGTTTAAGAACATTCAGCTTTTGGATCCTGAAAAGTTAAACCATGTTGTATGAGGCATTTTAAAATAACCAAGCATTTTTATATACTTCGGATTTTCCAAGATAGAAAAAGCTGAGAATCCTTATGGGATATCTATAAGAATGGGGAAGCTAATAAGATTTTAGGTAATCCATTGAATTAGTTGGCAGTTTTAAAAATTCTGAAAGCTTATCTGGAAGGCCTTTTTAATTGCTTAAAAAAAAGTATTACCTGCTGAGACCTGCTGAGATAGTCTTCCATGCTCACATAAATATATGTAGAATATGTCAAATTATACAGTCATCACATTTTCAAGCGGGAATGCCTCATTTGATCACTATGGGAGAATAATGGCTTATGATAGTTATGAATAAAATGTTAGTTTTTAATTGGATATCTATAATGATACTATGTGCAAACTTTGTAAATGCTAATTTTAAAGTCTTAAATGGAAAATGCGTACTGGTAGGAGTCACAAAAAAATAGAAAAAGCCTAGGGGTAAATGCTGGCTCTACTACTTTAATTAGTTGTGTATGTTTGTATAAGAGATCACCCTATATCTCATTTTCCTCATCTGTAAAAGATTATTTTAAAGATTAGAGATAACATATGAAGAGCACTTAAACATAGCCTGGTACATAACAGTTTCATAGTAAAAAAAAAAATACTACATCTTAGTAACTTCAAATTTTATGCTGAAATGACTTTTCAATGTAAGGATTCTTATTTTAGTACTCTTAATTGATATTTTTTTAAAAAACTTACGAGGGTTCAGAATAACAAGGTGTAAAGTCCCCATATCTGATATATATAGCATGGGCTTTGGCTTTCAGTCGTCCTTGCTTTCATATGTTATGCATTGCCACTTCTGAGCTTCCCTTCGTATGCAAAATTCAATCTTCTATACATCACCACACAAACGGATTTAGAATCATCACCTGGTTTGTACTGATCTCTGCCACTGGGGTAAAGGGCCCATCAGTCAGGCAGCAAGGATCTTACTTGGCCATCCTACCCACTTCATTATCATCCCTCCAAGCCAGGGGCTCCTGTCAGGCGCCAAAGGCCTGAATCTTGCTTATTTTCAAGGGGATCCCAGAAATGTATTACCTTACTCAGCCCAACCTCTCTTTCCACCCCAAAGTTGCCTCTGAATTCCCTTTCTTCTACTTCCGAAGCTCTACCAGTGGGAAATATTGGGCTGGAAGTAGGCAGCGGGTTGAAAACCCTCACCAAGATCACATGTATTCCTGGGTCACAACCAAGACCTCCATCTTTGATTTAGTACTTATGGAAGAATATTTCTCCACTGTGGTAGAAATGTTGTGAGTTCTGATGCTTTGAAATTTAAAGATTAAAGGCTGCTTAAATATTTTTCCTAGCCTGTGTGGATGGATTAGGAAAGAAGCAGTGGCCAAAGGAAGCAGAGACAGCTAAGTCTGCTATTTCTTTCTTCTAGACCATTGGTGTCACCTGCCTCAGACTGGTACCTGTCAGGGTCTTACTCACCATTAGGGCCACTGAGAAATTGGAAAATTAAGAAAAGCGTACTGGTAGGAGTCACAAAATAGAAAGCCTAGGGGTAAATGCTGGCTCTACTACTTTAATTAGTTGTGTATGTTTGTATAAGAGATCACCCTATATCTCATTTTCCTCATCTGTAAAAGATTATTTTAAAGATTAGAGATAACATATGAAGAGCACTTAAACATAGCCTGGTACATAACAGTTTCATAGTAAAAAAAAAAATACTACATCTTAGTAACTTCAAATTTTATGCTGAAATGACTTTTCAATGTAAGGATTCTTATTTTAGTACTCTTAATTGATATTTTTTTAAAAAACTTACGAGGGTTCAGAATAACAAGGTGTAAAGTCCCCATATCTGATATATATAGCATGGGCTTTGGCTTTCAGTCGTCCTTGCTTTCATATGTTATGCATTGCCACTTCTGAGCTTCCCTTCGTATGCAAAATTCAATCTTCTATACATCACCACACAAACGGATTTAGAATCATCACCTGGTTTGTACTGATCTCTGCCACTGGGGTAAAGGGCCCATCAGTCAGGCAGCAAGGATCTTACTTGGCCATCCTACCCACTTCATTATCATCCCTCCAAGCCAGGGGCTCCTGTCAGGCGCCAAAGGCCTGAATCTTGCTTATTTTCAAGGGGATCCCAGAAATGTATTACCTTACTCAGCCCAACCTCTCTTTCCACCCCAAAGTTGCCTCTGAATTCCCTTTCTTCTACTTCCGAAGCTCTACCAGTGGGAAATATTGGGCTGGAAGTAGGCAGCGGGTTGAAAACCCTCACCAAGATCACATGTATTCCTGGGTCACAACCAAGACCTCCATCTTTGATTTAGTACTTATGGAAGAATATTTCTCCACTGTGGTAGAAATGTTGTGAGTTCTGATGCTTTGAAATTTAAAGATTAAAGGCTGCTTAAATATTTTTCCTAGCCTGTGTGGATGGATTAGGAAAGAAGCAGTGGCCAAAGGAAGCAGAGACAGCTAAGTCTGCTATTTCTTTCTTCTAGACCATTGGTGTCACCTGCCTCAGACTGGTACCTGTCAGGGGTCTTACTCACCATTAGGGCCACTGAGACCCTAGGAAGGCAATATTTGAGGTACCAGATTAGAAATTTTGTAACTTTCTAACCCAGTCATCTTATTAATGTGTCTTATTTAGGCAAAATCCTCTCTTACTAATGATTCTTAGCAGAATCATGCTTTCTTAAGATGGTCACAGAGCAATAATATGCTGGCTCTCGCAGCAGTTAGAGCACATTTACTGTTTGGCACGGTGGTAAGCAAGAGCTTTGTAATCTCAGTCTCTCTCAAATTATTTACTTATCCATCCCTTTATATTTTTAGTGGCTTGGCTTTATGGATTCCGTTTCTTTTCAGTGGTATATAGTTCTTATGCATTTTGGTCTCAGGATGCCTTTAAACACTTAATAATAATTGAAAGTTTTATTTATAAAATATGTATTTAATGTTTACTGCATTGAACCTAAAACAGAATTTTAAGTATTTATTAATTCATTAAAAATAGCCCTAATAAATCTATTATATGTTTATGGAAAGGATATAGTTTTGATCAGAAATAAGTATACTTTCTAAAACAGAAACATTTAGAGAAAAGAATAGTATTGCATTGTTTTATATACAAATTCCCCTAATGTGTGACTTAATAAAAGACAGCTGGATTTTTCATATCTGTTTCTTCATTCAGTATGTTACTATATTACATGTCATGTAGCCTCTGGAAACCTCCATTGTACATTCATGAAAAAAATCAAAGTGAAAGAGGAAAATAACATTTTAGCATTATTAAAATAGATTTGGCCTCACAGAAACCCTGAAAGGATCATGGACATCCTGCAGAGCTCCCTCTCACACTTTGACAATGGCTGGTCTATAATTCCTGGATTATTTTGGTGCTCAGATTATCCCAGATTTAGCCAGGGTCAGCACCTTCCAGCTGGCTCTTAAGGCCTTGTGACAGGCCCCTATCGTCTTCATCGTTATTTATCTTTTGAAAACTCTTGTTTTTTGACCTAGCAAAATGCTCCAGGCTCCTTGCACCCACCCTGCCCTAGGCCTAAGATTAGCTATTTCTTTCTTCTAGACCATTGGTGTCACCTGCCTCAGACTGGTACCTGTCAGGGGTCTTACTCACCATTAGGGCCACTGAGACCCTAGGAAGGCAATATTTGAGGTACCAGATTAGAAATTTTGTAACTTTCTAACCCAGTCATCTTATTAATGTGTCTTATTTAGGCAAAATCCTCTCTTACTAATGATTCTTAGCAGAATCATGCTTTCTTAAGATGGTCACAGAGCAATAATATGCTGGCTCTCGCAGCAGTTAGAGCACATTTACTGTTTGGCACGGTGGTAAGCAAGAGCTTTGTAATCTCAGTCTCTCTCAAATTATTTACTTATCCATCCCTTTATATTTTTAGTGGCTTGGCTTTATGGATTCCGTTTCTTTTCAGTGGTATATAGTTCTTATGCATTTTGGTCTCAGGATGCCTTTAAACACTTAATAATAATTGAAAGTTTTATTTATAAAATATGTATTTAATGTTTACTGCATTGAACCTAAAACAGAATTTTAAGTATTTATTAATTCATTAAAAATAGCCCTAATAAATCTATTATATGTTTATGGAAAGGATATAGTTTTGATCAGAAATAAGTATACTTTCTAAAACAGAAACATTTAGAGAAAAGAATAGTATTGCATTGTTTTATATACAAATTCCCCTAATGTGTGACTTAATAAAAGACAGCTGGATTTTTCATATCTGTTTCTTCATTCAGTATGTTACTATATTACATGTCATGTAGCCTCTGGAAACCTCCATTGTACATTCATGAAAAAAATCAAAGTGAAAGAGGAAAATAACATTTTAGCATTATTAAAATAGATTTGGCCTCACAGAAACCCTGAAAGGATCATGGACATCCTGCAGAGCTCCTCTCACACTTTGACAATGGCTGGTCTATAATTCCTGGATTATTTTGGTGCTCAGATTATCCCAGATTTAGCCAGGGTCAGCACCTTCCAGCTGGCTCTTAAGGCCTTGTGACAGGCCCCTATCGTCTTCATCGTTATTTATCTTTTGAAAACTCTTGTTTTTTGACCTAGCAAAATGCTCCAGGCTCCCCTTGCACCCACCCTGCCCTAGGCCTAAGATTAGCCATTTTTCTGAGGAATCCTGGTTTCTTTTGAAGGATGATGGCTTAGAGACCAAGGCTAGGAGTCCTTGTTGCTACTAAGGATTTTGCTTCTAGGCTCTTTCTGCAAATAGAACCAGGAAAATGTATACGTGTATATATGGAAATACATATATCTGTATACAAACACATATCTGTCATTTATCGTAAGTAACCTGTATCTCCAGTTTCGATCTAACCCCTGTTCTTTTCTGCCTTTCCCCGTTTCACATCTGTGCATACTTCTTCAATGACAACCCTGGCTTGCAGTAACATAAACATATATGCTCATTTGCTGAATCATGTATCTAAAGTAGTTTCAGATTTGTCTTGCCCATACCACGACTGAAAACAAATATACTGTAAACAGTTCAGAATGTGTGTGCAGGTCTTTTCCTGCCCAAGACCTAGGGGACATATGGAAATACCATGTTCATAAAGTTACCTGCTGTGGTTCTTTCTTTTCTTTCCCCATCCAATGTGGTTATGCTTTTTTAATCTGAAATAAAGTTGGGTCTGTTTGTTTCAGTTTGCTTTCATTTCTCTTTTTTGTCTTTCATCTATGTTGATTTAGCTTTTTGAGTATATAGAACATTAGCGTTTTTTCAAACTTATTCAGGAATATATACTCAGACAAGTACCATTCCCTTCCTACTTGTAAGATACATGACACAGGATTTTATGAAATGAAGAGTAAACACAACCCAAGCAAGACTTGGATGCTCATTGCCCACTTCCCATCCATAGGAATTTCTTTCTGGTGTGTTGGTTTCCATGCCCTGCATCAACATATGTGCCTCTGGGCCTGTCTCTCTAGACTGGTGTCATTTTCAAAATGCAGTCCACAAGGTGACTTCAGGGGGTACAAAGACAACATAGTACATTTTAAGTAAGATATTTATCTATTGTGTGAATGTTTGAACACAGAATACAACTAGTTTATTAAGTCAATGATTTCCTGGTTTTTTGAGGGGGAGGGGGATAAGGCAAAAGTGAATATTGAAGAAGAAAGCAAGTCAAAGTCTCAGATGGTAAAGAATCTGCCTGCAACTCAGGAGACCTGGGTTCAATCCCTGGCTTGGGAAGATCCCCCCAGAGAAGGGAAAGGCTACCTGCTCCAGTATTCTTGCCTGTAGAATTCCATGGCTCATCCGTGGGTTGCAAAGAGTCAAACACGACTGAGGGTGACTTTTACTTCCCTTTACTTCATTAGGGAATTAATACAACAAAATGTGACCAAAAATGCAAAGCTGGCGCTCGAATGAGTAAAGTCTAGGGTTCTCTACTCTAGCTTCTCTTTCCCATGTGTGTGTCCAGGGTTCTTACACTCTGTGCTAGAAACCCAGTATAACAAATGAAATCTGTTTTTTACCTAAATGCTTCATCTACTTGATACCAAAGAATCGTGCCTTTTTTTCTTCTTTTGACTAAATGGATTCCATATTTTTTAAAACAAAAGAATAGGAAGTCTGCTCTTGTAGGGCAATTGGTTCAATGGCAGGTAGATTTAAATTTTTTTTTTTAATTTAGCCTTCCGAGGTGGTGCTAGTGGTAAAGAATGTGACTGCCAATTCAGGAGACACAGAGGTTCAGGTTAGATCCCTGGATTGGGAAGATCCCCTGGAGGAGGGGATGGGAACCCACTCCAGTATTCTTGACTGGAGAACCCATGGACAGAGGAGCCTGATGGGCTACAGTCCATAGGGTCATGAAGAGTCAGACATGAGTGAAACAACTTAGTGCAGCACTATTACTTCCACAGACTGTAAATTCATATACCACTGACCATATGATCTACCTAAGTTTAAACTTCTATTTTGACTACTTTAATTTAATATTGTTTAATAGTAAGTAAAATATAGTATTAATTACATTGCTTTCCTTAATGGAGTTCACCACTTTTGATTGCTTATTGTTATATTAGACCTTATTAAACCTTTGCATACATTAAATATTTTTGTTATTAAGTTAATTTTTAAATGTAAATTAGACCATAAAATTTTGACACTTGAGCATGTACTTAAGTTTGCTCCATTTAAGATGGAAAATTTTTTGCTATGATAAGCAGGACTGTCTTCACAACTCTTGTATGAAAGCATATTAGACTGTATAAGTGTACAATTTGTGCATAATTTCTTATGAAGTGGGAAGCATACTTTTTATTCCCAGTTCATAGTTGTACAAGTAGCATTTATCCCAAAGAATGGAGTAGTCTTATTAACAGTTTATTTGTGGTGGAGGGGAAGCCCATAGCTGGTTACCAAGAATTTACACAATAAATTAATGACCTTATTTTCTTTCTTAAAAAACATTCTTGGGCTTCCCCTGGTGGTCCAGTGGGTAAGGACACCACCTTGCAGTGCAAGGGGCGCCGGTTCGATCCCTGGCCTGGGAAGATCCCACGTGCCGCGGAGCGGCTGGACTGATGTGTCCAATTACCGAGCCGGAGCTCTGGAGCGCGTGCGCCCAGAGCCGGAGCTCTGCAGCGACAGACGCCACCGCGATGGGAGGTCCACAGGAGCCAAAGAACAAAGATGGATGAAGATAGAAGAATGAAAGACCAATAGAAGTGGCCCGCCCGCTCCCCGCCCTCCCCAACCTGACCCCCGCCCAAAATAAATAAATAAATAAACATTTTTTTTTTTAAATTTTGGGCTCTTTTATTGGTTTTTTATTGATTTATTTTTATCCATCTTTATTCTTTGCCCTGTGTGGGCCTCCCATTGCAGCCGCCTCTCTCGTTGCAGAGCACCAGCTGTGGGCACATGCACTCCAGAGTGCCGGCTCGTAATTGGACACACTGGTCCAGCTGCTCCGGATTTTCCCAGGCTAGGGACCGAACTGGTGCCCACTGCACTGCAGGGCAGACTCCCCACCCACTGGACCACCAGGGAAGCCCAATGACCTTAATTTCTATTGGTGAAGGTGTGTATATGTATTTCATCGACCTTTGATGTCGTCTATTTGTAAACAAAGGCTTTCATATATCAGCGGTTATCAGCGACTAACTCATGAATTACTCTTCCTGTCTTTCAATATACACATCAAGAGGTCTGACTTGATTTTTAAAACTGTTAATATACATTAAATGACATTTATAAACTCAAGGATAGGAATAAAAAGTTAATTTTTACATCGCAGATGTATATATATACTTGTATATGCATTTAGTGGAGGTGCTGTGAATGGTAGACCTCTCCGTTCATTCCTCGTGTGCTTAACTTTATTGACATACAGTTAAAACCTTGTAGAATGCACATGTACTTTCAGAAACCCATCTGTTAACATTTTGTATTTTAGACGATAATTTTCTGTACTTGCTTTTGCTAAAAAGACATAGTTACATCCTAGTATTTAGATAGGGAAACTATATGAAGACACAGATATTTTGACTCAAACGTTTTGAAAATTGTCATCTAAACATATTTTAGTAAATTTAGTCTATGCTAAATTTATGGTAGCTGTTGTTATTATGACGTGTTTATGTATGTGGATATAAATAGCATTTTAGTAAAAAAAAAAAAAATATATATATATATATATATGTATGTTGAGCCTCTGCTATGAGAGTAATGCAGCCATCATTGTTTTTTTTTTGTTTTATTTATTTATTTATTTATTTTGGGCGGGGGTCAGGTTGGGGAGGGCGGGGAGCGGGAGGGCCACTTCTATTGGTCTTTCGTTCTTCTATCTTCATCCATCTTTGTTCTTTGGCTCCTGTGGGCCTCCCATCGCGGTGGCGTCTGTCATTGCAGAGCGCCGGCTCTGGGCGCATGCGCTCCAGAGCTCCGGCTCGATGATTGGACACATCAGTCCAGCCGCTCCGCGGCACGTGGGATCTTCCCAGGTCAGGGATCGAACCGGCGCCCCTTGCACTGCAAGGCGGTGTCCTTACCCACTGGACCACTAGGGGAAGCCCTGCAGCCGTCATTGTTGTAGGTTCCTTTTACCCTAATTCTTGTCCCCACAGCCTGGAAGCTTTACTACTGAGCCTTTGTCCTACTGTATATTTATTAGATAAGTCAGATAAACAAAAGGTAACTCCTCTTTATGAAGCTTGGAGAACCTCAGGATTAAATCAGTCCAATTAAATGAGTCTGTATTAAAATGCAGAGATTCCCTAACCTCATCTCAGAATTTTTAATCATTAATGACTTTTCTATGAAATCCTAGCCTTTCACTTACTATTACTAAGGCAGAGGAAATAAACCTAGCCGTGCAGTATTCTTAAACTACCCTTTTATGACTTCCTATCTCCTGCACAGTCCCTCCTAGGAGTTTCCTTGCCTGTAATTGAAAGAGGTTTTTGTTGTTGTTGTTGTTGTTGTTGTTGTTTGGCTGCTCCTTGCGGAATGTGAGATCTTAGTTCCCAGATCAGGGGTGGCCCCCGTGGCCCCTGCATTGGGAGCATGGAGTCTTTAGCCACTGGACTGCAACGGAAAGTCCTAAGGAATTTTTCAGTTGCTAGAATTTCACATAGTATGGGAGAGAGCTTTGCAGGCAACGAAGTCAATTTCTTGAATTATGTCACCCAATGTATTTGACAAACCAGTCAATCCTAAAGGAAATCAACCCTGAATCTTCATTGGAAGGACTGATGCTGAATCTGAAACTCCAGTACTTTGGCCACCTGATGTGAAAAGGCTACTCATTGGAAAAAACCCTGATGCTGGGAAAAAAATAGAAGGCAGAAAGAGAAGGGAATGACAGAGGACGAGGTGATTCGAAGGCATCACTGAGTCAATGGACATGAGTTTGAGCAAACTCCAGGAGATAGTGATGGACAGGGCAGTCTGATGTGCTATATAGTCCATGGGGTTACAGAGTCGAACACAGCTGTGACTGAACTGAACTGAAGGCTGGACTAGGAGTGGAAAGAGAAAGTAGTATTTTGGAAGGCTCCGATTTCTCTCCCTGACTGGTTTGATCATCGTTAAGCCATACTCCTCTCCCTCATTATTTAGCAATGTCTTCTCTCTTAGCTTGCATTCCCTGGAGTAGACAGGCACGCTTGTTAGCTGCTGGGAAGTAGAAACTTACCTGGTTTCTTCAGGGTCAACGTTTCAGTGACAAAGAAATGTGTTTTGAAACCACCATTTTGATAAAGCTGCTTCAAAAGGTTATAATCAAGACTTTTTTGCTTTACAATATTGTCGTATCAGGTATATAGCAAAATGATTCAGATATGTACATTCATACGTATATATATACACACACACACACATATATATATATGTGCATATACACACATACTTTGCAGATTGCTTTCTACTAGCGGTTATCATAAAATATTGAATATTGTTCCCTGTGCTATAAATCCTTGTTGTTCGTCTGTTTTATGTATAGTAGTTTGTACCCGTTAATCCCATACTCCCTAATTAATTCCTCATTTTTCTCCCTTTCTCTTTTGATAACCATAAATTTATTTTCTATGTTTGTGAGTCTTTCTCTTTTGAAAATAAGTTCATTTGTATTATTTTTTAGATTTCACATATAAGTAATATATAATATTTGTCTTTCTCTGACTTCATTTAGTCTGATAATCTTTTTTTTTTTTTTTTTGTGAGGCAAGAAAAATGACTTTATTCATAAAAAAGTTGACCAAGAAGATGGCAGGCTAGTGCCTCAAAATAATAATCAGTTTACTGGGCCAGATGCCAGATTCTTTTATAGATCAGAGAGAAAGAAACAACGAGGAACCAAAGTCAAAAAGCAGAAGAGAGAGGCAGTGGGGAAGTATAATGAAAGGGTTTCAATCTTGCAAAACATCTCCAAAGGAATGGCCAGCCTATGGAAGGAGTGTGTTAATCTCTGCTGTTCACAGGTAGGCAGGGTCCAATTATCTGTCCAATGTCTGGACCCACTGAAGTTCAGGTTCTTCATGTCTCTTTGCAGAGAAGAAATCAGCGAGAGACAAAGTGATAGGTAAGAAATGGATTTATTCAGACGCAGAGAAAGCAAACTCCACAGACAGAGTGTGGGCCGTGGAAGAGCAAATCCAGTGACCTAGTCTGATAATCTGTAGGTACATTCATGTTGCTACAAATGGCAATGTTTTTCTTTTTATGGCCAAGTAATATTCCATAGTATAGTATATTCTATACTGCATCTCCTTTATCTATTCATCTACAGATAGATACTTATATTGCTTCTATAACTTAGCTTTTGTGAATAGTGGTGCTATGAACATTGGGGTGCATTCAAATTATTCATTTTTCCCAGATATATGCCCATAAGTGGAATTGCTGGATCATTTGATAGCTCTGTTTTTAATGTTTTGAGGAATCTCCATGTTATTTTCCATATTGGGACTATAAATGTTGATTTCTTTAGTCAGTAGCCTCAGCCTCTGACATCGTTCCTATATATATATTTGCAGAGTTTGAAAGAGTTAAACACACCATTGTTAATTTAAATGTTTTTAATTGGCCTACAAATTAATTAGTTTCTCTTCTTCTGTACACAGAACCTAGACTTAATTCTGCCAAAATTAATTTTGCATACTATAGTAGGAAATTGAAAATTTCTGAAATAGCTTAGAAGTTGCTTTTTCTAATATACGTAATTCTAAATGGAATCTAGTCATTTTTCCTGTTAATTCTCTTATTGTGGGAGAAAGTGTGCATTATCTAAAGAGAAAATATTTCTTTTAGTAATGACTGTGTCATGGGTTCATTTAAAAGTGTAATAATCACTTCTGTCTTACAGGGCAAACTATTCGAGAGAAAAGGACTGTAGAAGCAGCAAGTAAAAGAGAAATAGACTATGAAGTGGGGAAGGTATAATGAAAGGGTTTCAATCTTGCAAAACATCTCCAAAGGAATGGCCAGCCTATGGAAGGAGTGTGTTAATCTCTGCTGTTCACAGGTAGGCAGGGTCCAATTATCTGTCCAATGTCTGGACCCACTGAAGTTCAGGTTCTTCATGTCTCTTTGCAGAGAAGAAATCAGCGAGAGACAAAGTGATAGGTAAGAAATGGATTTATTCAGACGCAGAGAAAGCAAACTCCACAGACAGAGTGTGGGCCGTGGAAGAGCAAATCCAGTGACCTAGTCTGATAATCTGTAGGTACATTCATGTTGCTACAAATGGCAATGTTTTTCTTTTTATGGCCAAGTAATATTCCATAGTATAGTATATTCTATACTGCATCTCCTTTATCTATTCATCTACAGATAGATACTTATATTGCTTCTATAACTTAGCTTTTGTGAATAGTGGTGCTATGAACATTGGGGTGCATTCAAATTATTCATTTTTCCCAGATATATGCCCATAAGTGGAATTGCTGGATCATTTGATAGCTCTGTTTTTAATGTTTTGAGGAATCTCCATGTTATTTTCCATATTGGGACTATAAATGTTGATTTCTTTAGTCAGTAGCCTCAGCCTCTGACATCGTTCCTATATATATATTTGCAGAGTTTGAAAGAGTTAAACACACCATTGTTAATTTAAATGTTTTTAATTGGCCTACAAATTAATTAGTTTCTCTTCTTCTGTACACAGAACCTAGACTTAATTCTGCCAAAATTAATTTTGCATACTATAGTAGGAAATTGAAAATTTCTGAAATAGCTTAGAAGTTGCTTTTTCTAATATACGTAATTCTAAATGGAATCTAGTCATTTTTCCTGTTAATTCTCTTATTGTGGGAGAAAGTGTGCATTATCTAAAGAGAAAATATTTCTTTTAGTAATGACTGTGTCATGGGTTCATTTAAAAGTGTAATAATCACTTCTGTCTTACAGGGCAAACTATTCGAGAGAAAAGGACTGTAGAAGCAGCAAGTAAAAGAGAAATAGACTATGAAGTGGGGGATATCCCAACAGAATGGGAAGGTAAGTTTCTGCTTTTAGTTATATCTTCTGGAAGGCAATTTATTTATATATAAAATTATTCAGAATATACGTAGTTTCATGTTTATTGTCTTTGCAACAACTTTTACAATCTGAATTGATGAAACTTTCTTTAAACTTTGAGTTTCTTTGAAGGTTGTGAAGGTGTCACCTTTAGAATGGAAACCATGAGAACTACAAACCATTAGCAGAGGTGGGACGAGTGTTAGGGGAGCAAAGCTCCGTATATGCAGAATTGAGAGAGACACTCAGCTTAGTGTGCTGGCCCTGCACTTGTCCAACCTCAGGACTAGAATTTTGTTTCTTGCGCTCTACCCACATGAGCAGGCTTCTCTAGTGGCTCAGCAGTAAGGAAGCTACCTGCCAGTGCAGGAGATGGAGGTTCAATCCTTGGTTCGGGAGGATCCTGTGGAGAAGGAAATGGCAACCCACTCCAGTGTTCTTGCCTGGGATCCCATGGACAGAGGAGCCAGGCAGGCTGCAGTCCATGGGGTCGCAGAAGAGTCGTTATCCTCTTGAGCCTGCAACTGGAGGCTGATCTGGGTCCCCCCTTTGCTCTATGTTTGTCACAGCCCTGTCTGGGGCACGGTTTGCTCCCCACTTGTTGGTATGGAAACCCACAGGTCCATTTCTGAGTTGCCATGTGAGGTAGGTGGGACAAGAGCGCTTCCACTGGGAGAGGAGCTACCAAGCCTTTCTCTGCAGGAGCTGTGCATTGGGAAATGCATCTGTGGTGTTGCCAGTCCACCTGCTATGTGTGCTTACAGAGCACATCATTGTGGGCCTTTCCTGCCATCTCCACGAGAGGCAGGCAGTCCCGTTTTCTAATATCGTAATTCTAAATGGAATCTAGTCATTTTCCTGTTAATTCTCTTATTGTGGGAGAAAGTGTGCATTATCTAAAGAGAAAATATTTCTTTTAGTAATGACTGTGTCATGGGTTCATTTAAAAGTGTAATAATCACTTCTGTCTTACAGGGCAAACTATTCGAGAGAAAAGGACTGTAGAAGCAGCAAGTAAAAGAGAAATAGACTATGAAGTGGGGGATATCCCAACAGAATGGGAAGGTAAGTTTCTGCTTTTAGTTATATCTTCTGGAAGGCAATTTATTTATATATAAAATTATTCAGAATATACGTAGTTTCATGTTTATTGTCTTTGCAACAACTTTTACAATCTGAATTGATGAAACTTTCTTTAAACTTTGAGTTTCTTTGAAGGTTGTGAAGGTGTCACCTTTAGAATGGAAACCATGAGAACTACAAACCATTAGCAGAGGTGGGACGAGTGTTAGGGGAGCAAAGCTCCGTATATGCAGAATTGAGAGAGACACTCAGCTTAGTGTGCTGGCCCTGCACTTGTCCAACCTCAGGACTAGAATTTTGTTTCTTGCGCTCTACCCACATGAGCAGGCTTCTCTAGTGGCTCAGCAGTAAGGAAGCTACCTGCCAGTGCAGGAGATGGAGGTTCAATCCTTGGTTCGGGAGGATCCTGTGGAGAAGGAAATGGCAACCCACTCCAGTGTTCTTGCCTGGGATCCCATGGACAGAGGAGCCAGGCAGGCTGCAGTCCATGGGGTCGCAGAAGAGTCGTTATCCTCTTGAGCCTGCAACTGGAGGCTGATCTGGGTCCCCTCTTTGCTCTATGGTTGTCACAGCCCTGTCTGGGGCACGGTTTGCTCCCCACTTGTTGGTATGGAAACCCACAGGTCCATTTCTGAGTTGCCATGTGAGGTAGGTGGGACAAGAGCGCTTCCACTGGGAGAGGAGCTACCAAGCCTTTCTCTGCAGGAGCTGTGCATTGGGAAATGCATCTGTGGTGTTGCCAGTCCACCTGCTATGTGTGCTTACAGAGCACATCATTGTGGGCCTTTCCCTGGACCCCACCTCATCCACGAGAAGGCAGGCAGTCGACCCAGGTACCCCTCAGGCACTGTGCCCACACGGCCACCGGTACAGCTCTGATGGGGCAGATCCACTGAAGTTAGTACCACGGCCTGCCATGGTTGTGTGGATTTCGTACACCTGGCCCCATCGTGGAAGTTGCAGAGTCAGCCCAGAATCCAGCTGTGCCTTCTTCATGTGTGCACCTGCAGAGCCCGCAGCTGCTACGGCAGCCAAAGGAGTACCAGTAATTTCCTCAGTTGGCCTAAGGGCACTGAGCTTACAAAGGTGCCAAGCATGTAAATCTCCCAAAGGCACCGGGACTCAGCTTGGATTCCAACCCCACCCCGACACGTGGGCAGCCACAGGCACTAGGATACTCCCAGACCTCCAAGAGGCGGAGCCACACCTGCTGGGAGTATACAAGAATGAGAAGCTGCTGTGTTGGGGCTCCGGTAGCAGACCATGCTCTGGCCTGTGCACACCCCTGGTTGAGGGCTGGGCCACACTCAGGCAGGCAACCCCACTGTTCTCACCAGGGCTGTCCACGAAAGCTTGAGTTTCAGCACGCAGTTCCCGGGCACACCAGCAAAACACTCACCTCTTGGGGTGGATAGTTCAGTGCGGTACTCAGGACCATTTGTGCTGGTCTTGTTTTGTTCTGCCCACCACAAGCCAGCTGCTCCACTTTTCTCTGAGCCTCTGATGTGCCCTGTCTGTCCAGGCTGATCTCCCAGCTGTTGAAGGGAGTTCCCAGGGTAAAGGAATCTATCCTCTTGAGCCTGCAACTGGAGGCTGATCTGGGTCCCTCTTGCTCTATGGTTGTCACAGCCCTGTCTGGGGCACGGTTTGCTCCCCACTTGTTGGTATGGAAACCCACAGGTCCATTTCTGAGTTGCCATGTGAGGTAGGTGGGACAAGAGCGCTTCCACTGGGAGAGGAGCTACCAAGCCTTTCTCTGCAGGAGCTGTGCATTGGGAAATGCATCTGTGGTGTTGCCAGTCCACCTGCTATGTGTGCTTACAGAGCACATCATTGTGGGCCTTTCCCTGGACCCCACCTCATCCACGAGAAGGCAGGCAGTCGACCCAGGTACCCCTCAGGCACTGTGCCCACACGGCCACCGGTACAGCTCTGATGGGGCAGATCCACTGAAGTTAGTACCACGGCCTGCCATGGTTGTGTGGATTTCGTACACCTGGCCCCATCGTGGAAGTTGCAGAGTCAGCCCAGAATCCAGCTGTGCCTTCTTCATGTGTGCACCTGCAGAGCCCGCAGCTGCTACGGCAGCCAAAGGAGTACCAGTAATTTCCTCAGTTGGCCTAAGGGCACTGAGCTTACAAAGGTGCCAAGCATGTAAATCTCCCAAAGGCACCGGGACTCAGCTTGGATTCCAACCCCACCCCGACACGTGGGCAGCCACAGGCACTAGGATACTCCCAGACCTCCAAGAGGCGGAGCCACACCTGCTGGGAGTATACAAGAATGAGAAGCTGCTGTGTTGGGGCTCCGGTAGCAGACCATGCTCTGGCCTGTGCACACCCCTGGTTGAGGGCTGGGCCACACTCAGGCAGGCAACCCCACTGTTCTCACCAGGGCTGTCCACGAAAGCTTGAGTTTCAGCACGCAGTTCCCGGGCACACCAGCAAAACACTCACCTCTTGGGGTGGATAGTTCAGTGCGGTACTCAGGACCATTTGTGCTGGTCTTGTTTTGTTCTGCCCACCACAAGCCAGCTGCTCCACTTTTCTCTGAGCCTCTGATGTGCCCTGTCTGTCCAGGCTGATCTCCCAGCTGTTGAAGGGAGTTCCCAGGGTAAAGGAACCTTTCCTCTTTCAAAACTCCCACCCAGGGGCTCAGGTCCCTTCCCTATTCCTTTTTTTTTTTTTTTTTTTAATCAGCATTCTACACATTCTTTTTTTAAATTTTATTTTAAGATTTATTTATTTATTTATTTTGGGCGGGGGTTCGGGTTGGGGATGGAGGGGAGCGGGCGGGCCACTTCTGTTGGTCTTTCATTTCTCTATTTTCATCCGTCTTTGTTCTTTGGCTCCTGTGGGCCTCCCATCGCGGTGGCGTCTGTCGCTGCAGAGCACCGGCTCTGTGCGCATGCGTCCCAGAGCTCCGGCTTGGTAATTGGACACAATCAGTCCAGCCGCTCCGCGGCACGTGGGATCTTCCCAGGCCAGGGGTGGATCTGGCGCCCCTTGCACTGCAAGGCGGTGTCCTTACCCACTGGACGACCAGGGGAAACCCCTTTTTCCCTTTTCTTATCTTGCCCAGTTAAATGGTGATCATTCTTGTAGCTTTGAATGTGTGGCATCTTCTGAACCTGTTCAATAGATATTCTGTGATACTTGTTCCATGTGCAGATGTATTTTTGATGTATTTGTTGGAGGAGGTAGTGTTGTCCAGTTGCTCCGTTGTGTCCAACTCTTTGTGACCCCATAGATTGCAGCACCCCCAGCTTCCCTGTCCTTCAGCATCTCCCAGAGCTTCCTCAAACTCCTGTCCATTGAATTGGTGATGCCATCCAACCATCTCATGCTTTGTTGTCCCTTTCTTCAGTCTTCTCCTCCTGCCTTCTGTCTTTCCCAGCATCAGGGTCTTTTCCAGTGAGTCATCTCTGTGCATCAGGTGCTGAAGGCTTCAGCTTCAGTCCTTCCAGGCAGAGATGAGCTCCACATGATTCTGTTCCACCATCTTGATCTTTCTCCGTTTCTAGTTCTGAGTGTTCTTTATGATTCTGTTGTGTTTCCCTTTGTGGGTTATCAGCTATATTTCTTTGGTTTCTTATTTTAGTGGCTACTTTAGGTTTTAGAGACTACCATCCTCAACTTATCAGAGTCTTTATGTGTTTATTCTACTTCATACAGAGCACAACAACCTTATAGACGTATACCTCCACTTTTTTCTTTCTAACATTTCTGTTATTGTCATGTATTTTAGTTCTACATGTGCTATATTCTACTGTCTACATCATTAGTTTTAAACAGTGAACTAGCATTTAGAGATATTTAATTAATAAGAGAAATATAACATTTATCCATATTGTTAGCATTTCTAATGTTCTTTATTCCTCTTTGTAGATCCAGATTTCCATCTGGAATTATTTTCTTTTAGTCTACATGACTTCCTTTAACATTTCTTTAAATGTGAGTCTACTGGCGTTGAACTCTTTCAACTTTTGCATGTCTGAGATATATTTTTAAAGATGTTTTATAGACATTTCTCTGCATGTAATATTCTAGGCTGATAGTTGCTTTCCTTTCAGTAGTTTTAACATATCCTACCTTACATGGTTTCTGTTGAGAAATCTGTTGTCGTGCTTATCTTTATCCATCTGTATGTGATGTATATTTTTTCCTTTGGCTGATTTAAAGTTTTTCTTTTTTTAACTGGTTTTGAGCAATTTGATTATGATGTACTGTGATACAGTCTCTTGTGCTTTGATGTTCCTTGAGATTCTAGGACCTATTGATTTGGTTTCCATCAGATTTAGAAAAATTTTGGCCTCTATTTCTTCAAACATTTTTTTCCTATGTCCTGCTTTGTTCTCTCTTTTAGGTCCTCCATTCACAAGTTTAAGCTGCTTGACCTTGTGTCAGAGATCACAGTGAGTCATCTGTGCATCATTGGTGATGCTCAATTGCTTTGTTGTCCCTTTCTTCAGTCTTCTCCTCCTGCCTTCTGTCTTTCCCAGCATCAGGGTCTTTTCCAGTGAGTCATCTCTGTGCATCAGGTGCTGAAGGCTTCAGCTTCAGTCCTTCCAGGCAGAGATGAGCTCCACATGATTCTGTTCCACCATCTTGATCTTTCTCCGTTTCTAGTTCTGAGTGTTCTTTATGATTCTGTTGTGTTTCCCTTTGTGGGTTATCAGCTATATTTCTTTGGTTTCTTATTTTAGTGGCTACTTTAGGTTTTAGAGACTACCATCCTCAACTTATCAGAGTCTTTATGTGTTTATTCTACTTCATACAGAGCACAACAACCTTATAGACGTATACCTCCACTTTTTTCTTTCTAACATTTCTGTTATTGTCATGTATTTTAGTTCTACATGTGCTATATTCTACTGTCTACATCATTAGTTTTAAACAGTGAACTAGCATTTAGAGATATTTAATTAATAAGAGAAATATAACATTTATCCATATTGTTAGCATTTCTAATGTTCTTTATTCCTCTTTGTAGATCCAGATTTCCATCTGGAATTATTTTCTTTTAGTCTACATGACTTCCTTTAACATTTCTTTAAATGTGAGTCTACTGGCGTTGAACTCTTTCAACTTTTGCATGTCTGAGATATATTTTTAAAGATGTTTTATAGACATTTCTCTGCATGTAATATTCTAGGCTGATAGTTGCTTTCCTTTCAGTAGTTTTAACATATCCTACCTTACATGGTTTCTGTTGAGAAATCTGTTGTCGTGCTTATCTTTATCCATCTGTATGTGATGTATATTTTTTCCTTTGGCTGATTTAAAGTTTTTCTTTTTTTAACTGGTTTTGAGCAATTTGATTATGATGTACTGTGATACAGTCTCTTGTGCTTTGATGTTCCTTGAGATTCTAGGACCTATTGATTTGGTTTCCATCAGATTTAGAAAAATTTTGGCCTCTATTTCTTCAAACATTTTTTTCCTATGTCCTGCTTTGTTCTCTCTTTTAGGTCCTCCATTCACAAGTTTAAGCTGCTTGACCTTGTGTCAGAGATCACAGATATTCTGTCTACTTATAGAAACGCTTTTCTCTTTGAGTTTCAATTTGTATAGTTTTTCCAATCCAATCTTTTCCTTCATAATGTCAAATAAGCATTAATCCCTCCAGAGTATTTTTCGTGTTGGCATTGTAGTTTTCGTCTCTACAAGTTTGATATAGGACTGTTTCATATCTCCTAGGTCTCTACTTAACATGTTCAAACTTTCCCTTAGCTTTTCGAACATATGGGGTGCAGTTATAACTGTTTTAATGTTCTTGTCTGCTAATTCTACCATCTGTATCTGTTTTCCATTGGTTTTGGTAAGTTGATTTTTTTTTTCCCCTCAGTATGGGAAGTATTTTTCTTCTTCTTTGTTTACTCGGCAGTTGCTGATTGGATGTCAGACATTTAAAATTTTGGCCTAGTTGGACACTGGGTATTTTTGTGTTCCTATATATGTGTCTCTGTGTGCGTGTGTGTGTGTTTATTTGCGTTTTGTTCTGAGACAGTTACATTACTGGGAAACAGTTTGATTCTTTCAGGACTGACCTTAGATTTGTTAGGTGGGACTACATAGTTTAATCTAAAACTAATCATTCTGCACTGTTGATGCAAATAATTTCTCAGCACTCTACTCTGCCTCACCAGTAATAAGGTTTTCCACTCTGTGTAGTGAAAATTGACTTTACTCTTGATCCTGTGAAATCCTGAGTTCTCTTCCTTCTGATCCTTTACAGTGGTTCTCTTCCTGACCTTCAGAGTTCCTCACTTAGGATCAGTGCTCTGCCGAATACTTGGTTTTCAGCTACTCTACATCTAGAGTGTGCTCTCTGTAGCTGTCTCCTGCCCGGTTGTCTGTCCTGGAAATTTTAGCCACCTTCGTCTCCCTAGAGTCCCAGCTTCATCTTCATAATTTAGATGGTATGGTGGGTTTTGGCTGGATACGCTCCCTGTGTTACAGCCTAGAAACTGTCAGAGCATTGAGTTGAGGCAATTGCAAGGTTAACTCTTGTTTATTTAACATTCTCAGGGACCACTGTATTTGTTACTCAATGTCCACTGACTTGAAAATTGCTATTTCATATCATTTTTCCCTGTTGCTCCATCTTGGACAGATGCAGAAGACGACTTTCTTTCAATTAGCTTAATGCAGTTGAGATTCAGTTGTGCTTGTGGGAATTAGTAGTTTGTGCCTTTTTATTGCTGAGTGGAATTCTGTCATATTGATAAACCAGTCTATTTAGCTCTTCACCAGTTGAAAGCGCGTGGGGCATTTGCGTGATAGCAGTAGGTGAGTGGAGCCGCTGAACTGTCTATCTCTGTAACTCTTTAATCCTCTAAAACTGAGGTCCTATACCTATTAAAGAATAGCTCCCTTTGTTTACTGTTTTAATGTTCTTGTCTGCTAATTCTACCATCTGTTGCGGGGATTGGAGGGAGTATTTTTCTTCTTCTTTGTTTACTCGGCAGTTGCTGATTGGATGTCAGACATTTAAAATTTTGGCCTAGTTGGACACTGGGTATTTTTGTGTTCCTATATATGTGTCTCTGTGTGCGTGTGTGTGTGTTTATTTGCGTTTTGTTCTGAGACAGTTACATTACTGGGAAACAGTTTGATTCTTTCAGGACTGACCTTAGATTTGTTAGGTGGGACTACATAGTTTAATCTAAAACTAATCATTCTGCACTGTTGATGCAAATAATTTCTCAGCACTCTACTCTGCCTCACCAGTAATAAGGTTTTCCACTCTGTGTAGTGAAAATTGACTTTACTCTTGATCCTGTGAAATCCTGAGTTCTCTTCCTTCTGATCCTTTACAGTGGTTCTCTTCCTGACCTTCAGAGTTCCTCACTTAGGATCAGTGCTCTGCCGAATACTTGGTTTTCAGCTACTCTACATCTAGAGTGTGCTCTCTGTAGCTGTCTCCTGCCCGGTTGTCTGTCCTGGAAATTTTAGCCACCTTCGTCTCCCTAGAGTCCCAGCTTCATCTTCATAATTTAGATGGTATGGTGGGTTTTGGCTGGATACGCTCCCTGTGTTACAGCCTAGAAACTGTCAGAGCATTGAGTTGAGGCAATTGCAAGGTTAACTCTTGTTTATTTAACATTCTCAGGGACCACTGTATTTGTTACTCAATGTCCACTGACTTGAAAATTGCTATTTCATATCATTTTTCCCTGTTGCTCCATCTTGGACAGATGCAGAAGACGACTTTCTTTCAATTAGCTTAATGCAGTTGAGATTCAGTTGTGCTTGTGGGAATTAGTAGTTTGTGCCTTTTTATTGCTGAGTGGAATTCTGTCATATTGATAAACCAGTCTATTTAGCTCTTCACCAGTTGAAAGCCGCGTGGGGCATTTGCACGTGATAGCAGTAGGTGAGTGGAGCCGCTGAACTGTCTATCTCTGTAACTCTTTTAATCCTCTAAAACTGAGGTCCTATACCTATTAAAGAATAGCTCCCCATTCTTTCTTCTGATCTTTTTTATATCTTCTTGCTCATAATTTTCCCCAACTGTGCTACAAGTAGTTATTTTTAGTCCCTATGAATTTCTTTCTTGTATTTTGTTGCTGGAGGAGACATTTGTCCAGGTGCAAGCACTGCAGCAAAAGGTCCCAGGTCCCAGCCAGTCTCACATTCTCATCTGGAGGCTTGAGTGTGGAAGGATCCACTTTCACACATTCATGGTTATGGGCAGCATTCAGTGTCTCATGGTGGTAGGGCCGTGGGAAACAGTTTTTTGCTTGATGTCGGCTGGAGACTGGCCATAACCTCCTAGAGGTCACCAGCAGTCTCTTGCCACGCGAGATTCCCAGCCTGGCCTTCTGTTGCCTTACAGCCAGTGAGGGAAAGAGAGACTCCAACAAGAAAGATGCTATATTTTATGTAGCATCATCATATAATCCCATAACCTTTGTCTTCTTTTCATAGTTCAAAGTCAGTCACAGGTCCTGGGCTCACTCAAGGGGAAGAGATCATACAGACACTTGATCACCAAGTAGTGCGGGCTGTGGAGGCTACCTTCATAGTCTTGTTTCTGTAGTAACCAAGCAACAGTACATTGAATACGAAAGACTACATGCTATAAGATTCTACTTATATGAAACTGTAGATAAGGGAAAACTAATCAGCAGTGACAGAAATTATATCACTCACTGGGGGCTGTGGGTGAGTAAGCTGGGTGTTTGCATGTAGTTGTACACTAAGGAGCTTTTAGGGCTGATGGAAATGTTCTGTACACTGGTTGTGGTGCCAGTCACAGGTTGTGAACATTTGTCAGAACTCATGGAATTGCACACTTAAAGTGGTTTTACTGTATTGTATGTAAATGATACCTCAAGAAAGTTGACTAAGGAAAAAGAACAATAATAGCCATGAACATCACAAAATGTGTAACTTCATTATGCTAACTAAACTTTTTAGAGTCAATAATCAGAAAATAACTCAATATATCATTTGAAGAATGTTCATAGTTAAAAATGTGGATTTCTTTTTTTATATATAGTTCTTTATGGTATGTCAATCTATGATTTCATCTGGAATGGTCACCTACTGTATCTAAAGCTAGATGTCTCTTTTACCTCATTTACCCCTGTTGATATTACTTCTAAAAGTCTATAGCCATTTTCAGTTCTTACAGAATTTTGAAAAATGTATGCTTCATGAAGTATTTCCCTGCCTTCCTGCCTGCATCTTCTATTCTTTTTTAGTGCTTAATGGGAGCTTTAGCTTGCCTGTTCACTTTTATACTCATTATAGTGTGTTATATTCCAATAAGACTATTAAAGTTCAGTGAAAACCTCATGCATACTGATGAGAATGCAAATGAGCATTGATGAAAGAAGACTAGAATCTTAAGGCATAAACTGTCCAGTTATCTTGCTATATTCTGTTCAAACAATGGTTGTATTATAATGAAGACTGATACAGAATCCACCATACAAATACAATTACCAATGGCAAAATCATTATATAATTTGTAATTGAATAGAGGTTCAGTTCCAAATTGTTCTGTGTTTTAAAAAAGAAGAATGTAATGATTTGATATTAGTGCTTATTTCTGTTCCTTCCTCCTTGTAACCTTTGCCAGCCTTCAGCAGGACATTTCCTTTGTTGTATGTAGTGACTGAGAAACTAGGGATGATTATATAAATGAGTGATAACATTGAGAATTTCCAGCTGTAACCTTTATTGGATACATAACAGTGAACAGGCATCAACCATCATCTCAAGAAGACATTTCAAGTATCTGGTTATTGTAGGATTATAAATATTGCAGGATTATTTAGTTCAGAAATTGCATTTATCTATCTAAATAATTTTTTTTCCTTGAATCATTTAAAACAAAGTTAAAGGAAGCCCTTCTGTTTTCCTTTGAGAACAGTGTCTCATTAGAATGGTCTAAGTAGTATTTAATGCATTATCTTAATACTTAATATTGTATCTATTAATGCATTTTATGAACTTGTACAAAACCAGTAGGGTTAAAAAAAAAACACGTATCAGAGATTCTTCAACCTATTCATCTACCTTGGAATTATAAAAAAAATTATTTGAGGGCTTTCCTGGTGATCCAGTGGTTAGGAATCCACCTGCCAATGCTGGGGGCACAGTTTTGATCCCAGGTCCTGGCAGATTTCTCACATGCCATGGAGCAACTAAGCCTGTGTGCCATAGCTACTGAGCCCACACACCTAGAGCCTGTGCTCAGCAACAAGAGAAGCCATCACAATGAGAAGTCTACACACCACAACTAAAGAGCAGTCCCTGTTTGCCATAAGTAGAGAAAGTTCACATACAGCAGTGACATCCCAGAGCAGCCATAAATAGATAAATAAATCTTTAAAAAATCACTATTTGAATCGGGCCCCAGGTATATGTGCCCCCCCAACACTCATGTTAATATATGGCAAAAATCATCACAATATGGTAAAGCAATTTTCCTCTAATCAAAATAATTAACTGAAAAACATATTTCAAATTAAAGAAAAAATTTGAATTCTATTGAAGTGTTTTCTTCTCTTAACCTTACCAAAAAAAAACTGAAAATTCTGTTTGATAGAGTCATCAGTAAGACAAATTGTTGTTCTCATAGTGGCAGTAAGTATGCTATGGTGCCATTATGCTTTATCACATGATCTAATGTCAGTGGTAGGGTTCGTAGACTCTAGAATACATGGCAATCAGTTAAAAAGTACAGTAGCTTTTTGTTTTTTGTTTTGTTAATGTTTATTGGAGTATGGTAGATTTGCGATATTGTGTTAGTTGCAGGTGTACAACACAGTGAAAAAAGTGTAACCTTTATTGGATACATAACAGTGAACAGGCATCAACCATCATCTCAAGAAGACATTTCAAGTATCTGGTTATTGTAGAATTATATATATTGTAGGATTATTTATTTCAGAAATTGCATGTATCTATCTAAATAAAAATATCTTTTCCTTGAACCATTTAAAACAAAGTTAAAGAAAGCCCTTCTGTTTTCCTTTGAGAACAGTGTCTCATTAGAATGGTCTAAGTAGTATTTAATGCATTATCTTAATACTTAATATTGTATCTATTAATGCATTTTATGAACTTGTACAAAACCAGTAGGGTTAAAAAAAAAACACGTATCAGAGATTCTTCAACCTATTCATCTACCTTGGAATTATAAAAAAAATTATTTGAGGGCTTTCCTGGTGATCCAGTGGTTAGGAATCCACCTGCCAATGCTGGGGGCACAGTTTTGATCCCAGGTCCTGGCAGATTTCTCACATGCCATGGAGCAACTAAGCCTGTGTGCCATAGCTACTGAGCCCACACACCTAGAGCCTGTGCTCAGCAACAAGAGAAGCCATCACAATGAGAAGTCTACACACCACAACTAAAGAGCAGTCCCTGTTTGCCATAAGTAGAGAAAGTTCACATACAGCAGTGACATCCCAGAGCAGCCATAAATAGATAAATAAATCTTTAAAAAACACTATTTGAATCGGCCACAGGTATATGTGCCCCCCCAACACTCATGTTAATATATGGCAAAAATCATCACAATATGGTAAAGCAATTTTCCTCTAATCAAAATAATTAACTGAAAAACATATTTCAAATTAAAGAAAAAATTTGGATTCTATTGAAGTGTTTTTTCTTCTCTTAACCTTACCAAAAAAAAACTGAAAATTCTGTTTGATAGAGTCATCAGTAAGACAAATTGTTGTTCTCATAGTGGCAGTAAGTATGCTATGGTGCCATTATGCTTTATCACATGATCTAATGTCAGTGGTAGGGTTCGTAGACTCTAGAATACATGGCAATCAGTTAAAAAGTACAGTAGCTTTTTGTTTTTTGTTTTGTTAATGTTTATTGGAGTATGGTAGATTTGCGATATTGTGTTAGTTGCAGGTGTACAACACAGTGAAAAAAGTGTAATAGTTAATAAAGATTTTCATTATAGGTAAATGAAAGTGTTTTTTGAATCAAGGTGTATAATCGTTGCTAAAAGGATTATATTTAATGGTCTCCCTAAAACAGAGGTTGACAAACTTTTCCTTAAAGGGCCGGTCTAAATATTTTAGACTTTGCAGGCCCTGTGGTCTTTGTTACAGCTTACTCAGCTCTGCCACTGTAGCAAATGATAAATAATAATAGATGACATGTAAACACATAAGTGTGACTGTGTTCCAGTAAAACCTTATTTACAGACAGTGAAATTTGAATTCTTTGTAATTTTCATGTGTCATGAAATATTGTTCTTTGTTGGTTATTTTTTCAGCGATTAAAATAAAAAACAAAAAACAAGTCATGAGTTGCAATTTTGCTTGCAGGATATAGTTTGTCAACCCTCACCTCAGCAGTTGATTTTTCTAAATTAACTTTAAAAAAAAAAATTATTTATTTATTTTGGGTGGGGGTCGGGTTTGGGAGGGAGGGGAGCCAGCGGGCCACTTCTATTGGTCTTTCATTTCTCTATTTTCATCCGTCTTTGTTCCTTGGCTCCTGTGGGCCTCCCATCGCGGTCGTTGCAGAGCGCCGGCTCTGGGCACATGCGCGCCAGAGCTCCAGCTCGGTAATTGGACACATGGGTCCGGCCGCTCTGCGGCACGTGGGATCTTCCCAGGCCGGGGATCGAACCGGCGCCCCTTGCACTGCAAGGCGGTGTCCTTACCCGCTGGACCACCAGGGGAAGCCCCTGAATTTTGAGGAGTTTAGTTGCTAGGTTGTGTCCAACTTTTGCGACCCCAAGGACTGTAGCCCACGAAGCTGCTCTGTCCATGGAATTCTCCAGGCAAGAATACTGGAGTGGGTTGCCATTTCCTATACCAGGGGATCTTCCTGACCCAGGAATCAAATATGGGTCTCCTGCATTACAGACATTTTCTTTACCGACTGACCTATGGGGGAAGCTTTGAATTAATTTTCTTATCTAAATTAGAATTGAATATTTATTGCTTAAAACCTTTTTAAGATATGTGACTCATAGTAAATTATTTTAAAAGAAGTCTCTTTCCTAGGGAGAAAAGTGCCCCTAAATATACAAAAGTGACCTTTATTTTGACCATAAAGAAGCAGTTGAAAAATTCCATAAATCACTTATTTCATTGATTGTGCAGAGGAATCTTGAAAATCCCATTTCAGTGAATATTTTTATAGTGAAAGTATTCATTCAACTACTATATTTAAATACCTACGCTTTTGAGGCATTTAGGTGGTCGGTAAAGAAATCTCCCATAGATGCATCCTGCCTTTGACAACCTTCCAGCCTCGCAAGGAATATAAAATCTGTACAGATTGTGGCTTAAAAATGAACCAAATAGAATTGGAAGCCAATAAGAAGAGAATGCAAAAAATAACAACAGGGATCGAAGTTCAGAAACAGAAACAGAGAAAGCAAAACACTGGGTACTGTATTGAAAATACATGCATGGGGTCAATGCCAGAGCCAACAGAACAGGGAGAATTAACAAATCACAGGCCTGCAACTGAATGTTGCTCTTTTTTCCCTCATAGTCGTCCACTACTGAGTTTGTCTTGAGGATGGGTCCTGTTACTGTCCCTTGGAGCAAGCAGGCTATTAGAGCTAGCCTGTCAGAAGAGAAGGTGGCTGGTGAATGGGCAGAGCTCAGATTTTAGAGCCGGTTCAACCAGCATTTGATTCTCAGCCTGTTACTTGCTAATTATGTGAGTTTGGGCAAGTGACTTGATCTGCCTGAACCTCAGTTTCCCAATTTGTAAAATGGGATTGATGCTTCTTTTCTGACATGTAGTTAATGTTGTGACCTATTCCTCTTTCTAGTTTTGCGTTCCTTGCTAGTTGCTTATAAACGTTGAGAAACTGCTTAATAGAGCATGGATGGGTTTTGGAGGCAGAGACAGGGTCAGATCTGGATTCCCATAACATTCACAAGAACCCTAAAATGTAGGCACTAGTATTATAATAATTTTATAGATGAGAAAGCTTATGTTTAGAAAATGAAATAATTTGCTTCAGGTGACACAGCTACTCAGTGCTTAAATAAGAATTTGAGTCCCACAGCTCTGCCTCTGCGCTCCTAAGCCTTACAGCTAAATCCTTTTTAAGATTGTGACTCATAGTAAATTATTTTAAAAGAAGTCTCTTTCCTAGGGAGAAAAGTGCCCCTAAATATACAAAAGTGACCTTTATTTTGACCATAAAGAAGCAGTTGAAAAATTCCATAAATCACTTATTTCATTGATTGTGCAGAGGAATCTTGAAAATCCCATTTCAGTGAATATTTTTATAGTGAAAGTATTCATTCAACTACTATATTTAAATACCTACGCTTTTGAGGCATTTAGGTGGTCGGTAAAGAAATCTCCCATAGATGCATCCTGCCTTTGACAACCTTCCAGCCTCGCAAGGAATATAAAATCTGTACAGATTGTGGCTTAAAAATGAACCAAATAGAATTGGAAGCCAATAAGAAGAGAATGCAAAAAATAACAACAGGGATCGAAGTTCAGAAACAGAAACAGAGAAAGCAAAACACTGGGTACTGTATTGAAAATACATGCATGGGGTCAATGCCAGAGCCAACAGAACAGGGAGAATTAACAAATCACAGGCCTGCAACTGAATGTTGCTCTTTTTTCCCTCATAGTCGTCCACTACTGAGTTTGTCTTGAGGATGGGTCCTGTTACTGTCCCTTGGAGCAAGCAGGCTATTAGAGCTAGCCTGTCAGAAGAGAAGGTGGCTGGTGAATGGGCAGAGCTCAGATTTTAGAGCCGGTTCAACCAGCATTTGATTCTCAGCCTGTTACTTGCTAATTATGTGAGTTTGGGCAAGTGACTTGATCTGCCTGAACCTCAGTTTCCCAATTTGTAAAATGGGATTGATGCTTCTTTTCTGACATGTAGTTAATGTTGTGACCTATTCCTCTTTCTAGTTTTGCGTTCCTTGCTAGTTGCTTATAAACGTTGAGAAACTGCTTAATAGAGCATGGATGGGTTTTGGAGGCAGAGACAGGGTCAGATCTGGATTCCCATAACATTCACAAGAACCCTAAAATGTAGGCACTAGTATTATAATAATTTTATAGATGAGAAAGCTTATGTTTAGAAAATGAAATAATTTGCTTCAGGTGACACAGCTACTCAGTGCTTAAATAAGAATTTGAGTCCCACAGCTCTGCCTCTGCGCTCCTAAGCACTGTTATCACTGTCTTCATGTGAGTCTCATGCGCCTCCCCAGAGGCAGCTGGCCCCACTCCCTTCCTGTTGCTAAAAAGCGTCTAGCACAGTGCCTAGTGTCCAGTAGGCACTTAACAAATAGGAGCTCTTTCTGCTCTGCATCTCATTTCCCAAATGTTGGAGCTTAAGGCCTGCATATACCAACTGTAGGAGATAGATTGCTTGCTAGAACAGATTAGAATTCTCTAAAAACAAAAACTTTTATCCATCCATTCTTTTATATATTGAGCAATAATAATTGGTTAACCTTTCCAGGATAGGTTTAATGTTGCCTTTTAGTTTACTGCATTATGATTTGGCCTATATGCCCTGTATACACTACATTGACTTTAGATGATTATGAGGTATGGTTTTTGTTATGAAACTATCCCTTCTATATTCTCCCCACACTGAAGTATTTTTTTATGACACAGATCATTACCTGACATATGTTCATGTGGTTCTTTTCTGTGGCCCCTTCACTAGTATATATGCTCCAGGAGAGGAGGAACCTCATGTTTAGTTCCCTGTTGTATCTCTAGTGCCTAAAACATGTGTGCATGCGTACTGAATTGCTCCAGTCATGTCCGACTCTTTGCACCCCTGTAGCCCGCCAGGCTTCTCTGGCCAAGGGGTTCTCCAGGGAAGAATACTGGAGTGGGTTGCCATTTCCTACTCCAGGAATCTTCCCAACCCAGGGATGGAACCCATGTCTCTTATATCTGCTGCAGTTGGCAGGCAGGTTCTTTATCACAAGTGCCACCTGGGAAGCCCTAGAACAATATATAGTAGGTGCTTAATACATTTTGTTTCATGGGTCAATGAATAAAATGTTTGTGCAAATTATAGAAAACTTTACATTTAAATATATTATTTTTCTTTCTAGCTTGGATCAGAAAAACAAGAAAGACTCCGCCTACTATGGAGGTAAGAATACACAAGAAAATATTCAACTGTGTGTCTGTAGTGCTCTGTTTCTCAGTTGAGAGCTTGTATTCTCAGGGGTACAGGAAGCCTCTAATAGTATATGATGCCACCTCTCCAAAGTGTTCATTTGACTCCATAGAAAATCATTTCAAACATTTTTGTAATAAATGCACAAATTATAGAATGTAACATTTTTAAGTCATGTAAAATTTAAGTAAAGTAATAAAAATTTAAAACAAAATAAAAACACTGTAGAGGATGTTTGGACTTAGTGCAGCTTGCTTCAGGACATTTCCCTGACCTCTGGGAGTTCTCTGCTCTGATACAGATGCTATGGTAGAAAAGTTTGAGAACACTAAATTTCTTGATCCTATTCAAATCATGCTTTGCTTACTTTGCCCTTAATTTTATATAAAACATAAACTTTTGTATAAATTTAATGCCATTGGGTATCTGTAAGAAACTTTAAAATATATAATTAACAGGTAATAGGTATCACTTATAGTTGAGTAGGTAATCAATAGTTGAATTTGTATTTAAAACTTCAGAAATATAGGGAGTTCCCTGCAGTCCAATGGTTAGGACTTTTGTGTTTTTCACTGCCGAGGGCCCTGGTGCAATTCCTGGTTGGGGAACTACGATCCTGCAAGCTGCATGGAGCAGCCAAAAAAAAAAAAAAAACACTTTAGAAACATAGTTTAGTTGATATTCAGAATAGAAAACATAGCAACACTATGGTATTTGTGTTTTTTAAAACACGGTTATTTCAGTGGCAGAAACCAACACAATATTGCAAAGCAATTATCCTTCAATGAAAAATCAGTACATTTTTTAAAAAGAAAGAAGCATGGTTATTTCATAATTTCTATTTTAAAACAGTAGCCAAATGTCCTAAAATTAGTTTGTAAGTGATCAATGTATTTCATAAAAGGGAAGTTTTCAGATTCATGACTATACTGCCTGTTCTTTTTCATCTACTATTGAGGATTCCTCCCTTCCTCATCTATTTCCTCAGTACTTCAAACCCAGTTGACAATATAAATGAGCTCCAATACCCAAGCCACACTTTTTAAGAGCTGGGATACTCCAGGGAAGAGCTTAGGTTAACCTGTGAGTTAGCGTACCTGTCTATATTGTTCACTTCCTGCTGGGCTGACCCTGGCGGTTTTTGTCTGGCCAAGGTCTCAGTGAACACATCTCTAAATCTATTTCTAGCTTTATATGTTGCTTCCATCTTGGCATTGGCCTACTCATCTCAAACCCTTTTTTCTAATATCAGTGAACCTGGGAATAAAAGTGGAAAAAAAATTCATGTGATCAGTATGCAGAAGTAGCCTCTATGGTTTCCATTGGTAGGGTGGATCAAGGAGCCCTTCTTGTCTTGGCTGGAATAAGAGCTACTATTCTTAGAGAAAAGGGTGTTTCTTCTATCCTTGGGACTTTGAAAGCCTTCTTCCATGGAAACATTGACACATGTAAATTGATTAATTGGTTGAGTGCTAAGTCACTTAAGTCATGTCCAACTCTTTGCGACCTCATGGACTGTAGCTTGCAAAGCTCCTATCTACATGGGGATTCTCCACACAAGACTACTGCAGTGGATTTCCATGCCTTCCTCCAGGGGATCTTCCCAACCCAGGGATCACAGACAGGTCTCCTGCATTGCAGGTGGATTCTTTACTGTCTGAGCCACCAGGGAAGCCCAAGAATACTGGCGTGGGTAACCTCTCCCTTCTCCAGGGGATCTTCCCAACCCAGGAATTGAACTGGGGTCTCCTGCGTTGCAGGTAGATTCTGTGTGCAAAAACTGACGATTTGTTTTAAAGTCAAATGTACACCTACCCTATAGCTCAATAGTTTCTCTCCTGGCCAGCTTAAAGGCTGAAGCAATCAATTTTTCGGCATACTTCTTAGGAAGTTCTGGCCAAAACCTCTAGTTCCTTGAAAGACCATTTAAACCTCCTGATTTGTGCCCTGCCCAGCTTTCTAGCTTTCCTCATATTTATTATACCTAGCCTACCTTCCAAGGCACACCTTGCTATTTCCAAGTTGAATATCTTCTTTCTCTTCCAGCTAGACACTTCTGCTCATGCTTAATTCTGTTTAAAAGGCCCTTTAAAATTATGTGGTGCTTTCCTCAACCTTTCTCCCACCATTTTGACTCATAGAGTTAGTCATTTCTATCTTAATACAGCTGCACTGCCTTGTGCAGCTATAGAACCCTTTGAGTTCAATATTAGAATTACTTGCTGTATTTGTCCATCTTTCTGACTATATTATGGGCCATATGGTACAGGGATTATGTCTTATTCATTTATATGTCATAAGCACCTAACACAGAACCTGATTCATTATTAGATAGGCTTCTATTGAGAGACTTGAAAAATCTCAGTGGCAATTTAGTATATTGCATGGTTTGTATGACAGTTTAAATTTCTAGCAACTAACTATAAAATAACCCTGAGAAAATGAACATATATTGAAATTGAACATTGCTTATATTTTTTTTTCATGGAAATCCACATTTTATTGCAGGTTCCCAATATAGTTCAATATCTGTTCATCAGTTCAGTACCAGCTGAATTAACATTTGAGAAAATTAATGAGGTGGGCTTTTCCTAATTTTGACTCTATCCCATTAAAAGCCACGCATAGCAAATATTCTGAAACATTGCTTCTCCTTTCATACTGATGAGACAGTAGGAAACAAAGTTTTCTATCTGAAAAAGTGAAAAATGTATTGACAAAATACATGACTCAGCAATAGGTTTACAGATAGTAGAAGAAAACTACCAATATTAGAACTCACTCTCTGCAGTATTAATACATATTCTCCATGAAGGGCTTCCCTGGTGGCTCAGCGAGTATAGAATCTGCCTGTCAATGCAGGAGGCTCCGGAGACACAGGTTCAATATCTGGCAAGAAGATACCCTGAAGAAGGAAGTGGCAACCCACGCCAGTATTCTTGCCTGGAAAATCCCGTCGACAGAGGAGCCTGGTGGGCAAAGCCCATGGGATCGCAAAGAGTCAGACACAGTGGAACACAGACACACACACACACACAGACACACACACACACACACCCCCCATAAAAGAGGAAATTCTAGAAACCAGTAGAGAATGGCACACACACACCCCATAAAAGAGGAAATTCTAGAAACCGGTAGAGAAGGGCACACACACACACACACACACCATAAAAGAGGAAATTCTAGAAACCGGTAGAGAATGGAGCCGAATGAGGGCACAGTAGTTGAAGGGGCGACTCGGACAGCTGGGTAGCACGTTGTTTACTTGACCGTGTTCTCAGATCTGGGCTGAAGGATCCAAAGACTCATTTTTTGCCCATGCCCAAGGTGATTTGACTCTAAAAGGTATCACAGTGACTAAAACATAAGAACTTATTCATTTATATGTCATAAGCACCTAACAGAGAACCTGATTCATTATTAGATAGGCTTCTATTGAGAGACTTGAAAAATCTCAGTGGCAATTTAGTATATTGCATGGTTTGTATGACAGTTTAAATTTCTAGCAACTAACTATAAAATAACCCTGAGAAAATGAACATATATTGAAATTGAACATTGCTTATATTTTTTTTTCATGGAAATCCACATTTTATTGCAGGTTCCCAATATAGTTCAATATCTGTTCATCAGTTCAGTACCAGCTGAATTAACATTTGAGAAAATTAATGAGGTGGGCTTTTCCTAATTTTGACTCTATCCCATTAAAAGCCACGCATAGCAAATATTCTGAAACATTGCTTCTCCTTTCATACTGATGAGACAGTAGGAAACAAAGTTTTCTATCTGAAAAAGTGAAAAATGTATTGACAAAATACATGACTCAGCAATAGGTTTACAGATAGTAGAAGAAAACTACCAATATTAGAACTCACTCTCTGCAGTATTAATACATATTCTCCATGAAGGGCTTCCCTGGTGGCTCAGCGAGTATAGAATCTGCCTGTCAATGCAGGAGGCTCCGGAGACACAGGTTCAATATCTGGCAAGAAGATACCCTGAAGAAGGAAGTGGCAACCCACGCCAGTATTCTTGCCTGGAAAATCCCGTCGACAGAGGAGCCTGGTGGGCAAAGCCCATGGGATCGCAAAGAGTCAGACACAGTGGAACACAGACACACACACACACACAGACACACACACACACACACCCCCCATAAAAGAGGAAATTCTAGAAACCAGTAGAGAATGGCACACACACACCCCATAAAAGAGGAAATTCTAGAAACCGGTAGAGAAGGGCACACACACACACACACACACACCATAAAAGAGGAAATTCTAGAAACCGGTAGAGAATGGAGCCGAATGAGGGCACAGTAGTTGAAGGGGCGACTCGGACAGCTGGGTAGCACGTTGTTTACTTGACCGTGTTCTCAGATCTGGGCTGAAGGATCCAAAGACTCATTTTTTGCCCATGCCCAAGGTGATTTGACTCTAAAAGGTATCACAGTGACTAAAACATAAGAGAGTTTGAACGTGTTGCCAGAGTTCCAGTGTACTAATTTTCAGTAAGAAGTTAAATCAGCCTAGGAAAAAGCAGTAGCATGTGAGTATGACGTTTGGATAAGAGAAGTTAAGTAGTAAAATTAATGTTTAATTACATGCATCAGGCCCCAGATCACCTGTGTGTCCCTCTCACCACAGGGATAGTCTGACCCATATGATTGGCCTTATGATTTGGAATAGAAAAAAGTTGCCACATGCTTGTTAAGGTTTATGCTCCCATGAACAGTGTTTTTATGGATCCCCAGCATATGTTTCTATGATTTCTTTCTTTTTTCTCTGCTTCTCTTTTCTAATTGACCTATTATTTATTTTGCTATTATAGTCATTATATTATGGTCAAATGTTGGTAGCCCCGCAGCTCTTCCTTTGTTTTACTCTTTCCATATTTCTGCCCTGGCCTGTCTTGCTATTTAACTTTCAGAGAGGACTCTTATTTCTCAGTGTCTGAGGTCCATCTCACTGTTACTTGTCTCCAGGTTACTGACATTTGCTGAGCATGTTCTCTGTGCCTAGTATTATTCGCTCATTCTGTAAGTTATAGAATTGAAATGTCTTAAAGTTAATGTTTTGCATATATAATCCTGTTTTCCTGCGGACTTCAACGGGATGTATATGCTCTTATGGAAAAGTAGATCTCTACCATAAACCTCACAGTATCACTTTTGGAAGTACAGTGAAATTCGATAAGGAAATTGTAGCATGTTTGTACTCTAGGTTGTAATATCATTCATATAAAGTGAGTTATATGAGCTAGAATGAACTAGAGTTGCATGTATCAGTGTGGATAAACTTCAGAAATATAATATTGAGTCAAAAGAGCAAGTTGCAGATTTCATATGACACACCACCATTTTATGGACTTCCCCAGTGGCTCAGCAGGTAAAGAATCCACCTGCAATGCAGGAGAAATAGGAGATGCAGGTTCGATCCCTGAGTCAGGAAGACCTGCTGAGAAGGAAACAGTAACCCACTCCAGTATTCTTGCCTGATAAACCCCATGGACAGGGGAGCCTGATGAGCCATAATCCAAAGGATCACAAAGAGTCTGATACATCTGAGTGACTAAGCAGTACCATTTACGTAAAGTTTGAAATCAGGGGAAGAAAAAATGGACTTTTTTTTTTGGCCTCTTTTATTGGTCCTTCATTTACTTATTTTTGTCCATCTTAATTCTGCGGCCTGTGTGGGCCTCCCATTGCAGTGGCCTCTCTCACTGCAGAGCACCAGCTCTGGGTGCATGCAGTCCAGAGCGCTGGCTCCTTATCAGACACACCATCCAGCCGCTCCGCAGCAAAGGAGACCTTCCCGTGCCAGGGATCGAACCCTTTGCACTGCAAGGCAGACTCTTCACCCACTGGACTACCAGGGAAGCCCAAAATGGACTTTTAATTAAAGTTAGTTGGTTAAACATGAGTTTAGTTTCTCCTTTTAAGCTGAGTGAAAATGGCAGTAAAGGTGTTTATTTTTAAAAGCATAAATTTACAAGGTCAGTGAAAAATTAAAGACACAAAAGCAACAATGTTTTGGAAGCTGAAAAAGCAAGTTAGAGGGCATCCCTGGTGGTCCAGTGGGTAAGGACACTGCCTTGCAGTGCAAGGGGTGCCAGTTCGATCCCTGGTCTGGGAAGATCCCACGTGCCACGGAGCGGCTGGATTGATGTGTCCAAATATCAAGTGGGAGCTCCGGAGCGCATGTGGCCAGAGCACGGCTACTGCAATGAGAGGCCCACACAGGCCAAAGAACAAAGATAAATGAATGAAATATCAATAGAAGTGCCCCCCCCTCACGAAAAAAGATAAAAAGCAAGTTAGAAAATTTAACAGAACTGAGAAGAATGACTCCTAACCTATCAGAGGAGAAAGCTTAGAAGGAACCAGTTTAAAGCACAGAACCCCAGAATGCTCAGTAACTAGCAGTGTCAAGAAATTGAAAGTGGAGTTGAGGCTGGTGCTAAAAACAGTAACCTGGTTGAAAATCTATTTAAGAAGCAATTAGATATTAACCAATAAATATAGAAGAAATAATAGAGCTGAGAAGTTACAATTTTTCAACTGTCATTATGATAATTGATTCAGGGAAAAAATCATTACTGGATATTAAAACCATTGGATCAAATTTAGTTGAAAAACAGCATATTTACATGGTCTCAAAGGCATGTCCCTACAGATAAGTTATTAATTACAAAGGGGAAGAAAAAGCAACTTTATAGTGGACAAACTTGGCCATTAGCCAGGTAGTCAAAAGTTGTATCAAGTAGAACAAACTTGACATCATGTACGCCTCTTGTGTGATGCACTGGAGAGTGAGACGTCATTCATGTAGGGTTTGTTTTTTGTTTTGTTTTGTTTTTTTAAGTGGACAGGCTTAATCAGTCCACATGGAAGTAACTAGAAAACCTCATGAAATGCCAGGCCAGTCGTGTCAGTGTAATGAACAACAAAGAAAAACTAATCAACACGACAACTAAGTGTGACATGTGACCCTGTACAGGGGGAAAACCTAGTTCTAAAGGATAGTATTGGGGTATTTCTTTAATTTTGAACATGGACCATGTACTAAATAATAGCATTGTATTAATGTTAAATCTCCTGAAGAAAAAAAGAAAAAGACACTGTTAAATTCCCTTTATGAAAGTCTGAAAACCAGACAGCTTCTCTACCCACTTGAAAACTGGAGTCTTTATTCATGGAAAAGGGAAAACAGTGCAGACTATTTTTTTCAGACATGTTAGAAGGAAGAGGTACATTCTGAAAAATAAAGGGATTAAATGAGCACGTATGTATTGAACATATAATGTTGTATTACAGATAAGTACATGGCAAATAAATAAATGTCATTATCTCCAAGAGGAATAAACCTTGGGTAGGAAAAGGTAAAATAACTCTAGTATACAAGAAACTTACTTGTGTTTATTCATAATACGAATATAAATACTGAATATTGATTTACAGCTACATTGAGGATATAAGATAGGATAAATCCTCATTTTCAGTAATTAAAAGTTAATATATAATGGCTTAAAACTGAAAAATAAAGCAGTGATGATAGAAGAATATTAATGGGAGTGTTGGGGCAAAGTCTGCCTGATAGCTGTCAAATATTTTTGTGGCTCCCTGGTTTGGCCTGTACCATAAACACCAGCTAAAAGAATATAAAGTAGTTGGTTCCCAGGAGAAGGAAATAATATTTTTCCTAATAAGCCTTTTAGGACAATGTGGGCTTACATGCTATGTGAATGCATAGCTATGATTTAAAGAAAGAATTTGAAAAACCACATACACACTGTTATAGCACTGTTAGTGCTATAAATAAGGCATAGCAAAGTTTTTCCTCAGAGCACCTGATTGTAAATATTTTGGCCACTATGAGACAATTTCTATTGCAACTATTTAAGGCCATGTCACTCTGAAAGCACTCATGGATAATATGTAAACCAGTAAGTGCGATTGTGCCCAACACAACTTTATTTACAGGACGAGAAGCAGCTGGATCCTAGTTTGCCAGCCCCTTACTGTTGATTGGGGGTTTTCAAGTTGGGATACTTGTACCCTGAGTACATAAAGACTTCCTGAGGGATATACAGGTAGAGATAGCTTTAAAGCAATTAATTTCCATATTCTCTCTTCCCATAAGTAGTGTTTCCTAAAAAAGATCTGCCAGAGAACTCCTTCTGGTCTGCCAGTACTCTTTTCTGACTTCTTTCATAATCATCTGTCTTTCAGAAGAAAAGCTTACTCCTTGTCCATCCTAAATCTTCCAATGGTGCATTGCCATGGGATTTAAAAATTAGAGCGACAAAGAGACTGTTAGAGAATCAGCTCTGAGAAAGAGTCCCTTGAGAATAAAGTAGAGAATGCTTCAATAAAAATTATTGAAAAGGGCAACACATTATTTTATCCAAGTGACAAACTCATGGCAAGATTCGACACCTTATAGTATCTCTGTCTACCTACCTATCCATTTATCTATCTTAAAATTAAAATCCCACTAGTGAGAAAGTAGTCATGGGGACACATAACACATTTGTTTGAATTTAAAAATTAAGTTAGACCTTTTCGACAGTAAGTCAGATTTTGGTGATTAGATTTGACAGTGAGGACTGGCTTTACTGATTATGTGGTTATATTTTACATAAATGGAATAAACTAAACTGCGTCCCCAAGACTTTGACAAAAACATGGCTAAAGCATGCATTTGATGTACAATAAATTGGAGAATACATCCTTGGCCGTTATTTAAGTGTCAGCTTAAATAAGCAAGGTGGTACATAGTTTAGAAGTCTTAGGAGATAAATATATAAAAAATTTAAGACACCACTGCTGTTTAGTTTATGGATCTATAAAGGTGTACTGAAATAGAAAAACATGCATGTAGTTGTTACTACTAAGGAAAGAGAATGTAGACAAGGGAGTCAGTGTATTTTATTGATCATATCTGTAGGTTTTTTGTTTCCTCTTAAGTTGAATGGTGGTCATATCTGTAGTGTTTTCTTTCTTAAGTTGGTCATATTTGTAGTGTTTTATTTCTTAAGTTGGATGGTGGGCACATGGGTATATATTATTAGCTGTATTTATTTATGCACATGAAATATTGCCTTTAAAAGAATACAATGGAGGATTATAATTATATATTTTAAGAGAACATGTTGGACCCCTGATAGAAAAAATTAAATTAAAATTTCAAAAATAAACTGAAAAATGAAATGCTTGAAATTCTGAAATACCAAAAGCACTTAAGGAGATGCTATATAGCAATATGTATAAGAAACAGAAAAAGAAGCAATGTGGCTTAGCTTTTGGAATTCTTTTTTAAATACTTAATGTTTATATAGTTTTATTGTTCATTCAGTTACTTATCAGGCACATTGTATGTACTTAATAGGTAATATAATTCATTGTGGACCTATGTTGTTATAGGAGTTTATCCTAGATATCTTAACTCTATTAAATTATGTGTAAACCATTTTTAGTATCATCTTTTTTCCTCTGTGACACCAAATTAGTATCATTAGCACAGAGAAAACAGTTACATATTTCCTTCAGAAATTGGATCTTACCATAAGTTGACACAGGAGCATTGTATCTTCATTGGTACCATCCTTGTGAGATCTTTGGTTTTCAAGGTTGGAAAGGATATATCCTGAGCTCGATCAACGTACTATTCCTTATTTATCTACTAGCATTTCTGTCTTCCCAAAGGAAGAGATGTGGTTGAATGGGTTTAACCACCATCCACAATAAAAGGTCCCTGTTGGGCCGAGTTTTATGCCAGTTACTTGACCTCTTTCATACCTAACTCGTTTGTGGCTGCCTTTAATCAGACCAAGAAGTAGGTTTGTCTCCAGTCAGGAGTGCCTAAAGCTTAGAAGTTTGTACCTGTCAGTGTAATAGTTGGGCACTTTTGTGACTCTTTGGCTTGGCCTATACACCATGACCTTACTTGATTTTTTCCCTTTGTTTTATATAAAAATTAGCATAACAATAATATTTAATAGAAATATTAAATTACTCCAAATCTCATGGCTGGCTGCACAGCTCTTAACTTTTTTTTTTTTTTTTTATTTAATTTAAAAATTTTTTTTTGCCTCTATGTCATCATTTGTTTTCATCCATCTTTATTCTTCAGCCTATGTGGGCCTCCCATTGCAGTGGCCTGTCTCCTTGCAGAGCAGCGGCTCTGAATACATGCACTCCAGAGTGCTGGCCTGCAACTGGACATACCGGTCCAGCCGTTCCACGGCACATGGGATCTTCCTGGGCCAGGGATGGAACTGGTGCCCCTTGCACTGCAAGGTGGACTCTTTACCCACTGGACCACCAGGGAAGCCCAGCTCTTAACTTTTAACAAGTTTATTTACCCATGTGTATGCATTGGAACATAATTGTAATTTTGGTATGTTTATTATTTTGTATCTTATGTTTTCATTTAACTATCATGGTAAAAGAATATTAAAAAGCACTTGAGACACAATAGCGTAACACTTAGAGGTGTGTTTTCTATATAGCTTCTTTAGTATTGACCTCTGTCTAGCTTGGTAAAAACTGAGGAAATATGAAATTTGCCATGCTTCTCTAGAAAAAATGTAGTAAGAAATGAAAGTGAGTCATTCAAATGTTTTGAGCTCCCCAGAGTCAATACTCTTAACCATAAACTAGTGAGCATCTCTAACCGTAGGTATTTGTTCATTAATTGTGCTCGAAATTTTTGTTAGTTTGTGCTGTAAATCTTCTTGGTTTTTAAAACATTGATTTTAGATGAGTCTTACTGAAAAGCAGTATCTCAAATTTCAAGCTTCCCACCTTCCTCTTGATCTGAAAGGATTGCTTCTTACATACTTCTATACAAAGCTGAGGCTTGAGTTTAGCCTCAGTTTGGGCACATTTTTTCTAATATTTTGAGCTTTGTCTGACTTTTAAAGCAGAATATATAAGCTTTTAAAAAGTTTTATATAAGTGAAGTGCTATTATTCGTTATTTTTACATATACTTGTGGTTAAAAATAATATTATACTTTTAGGTTCTTCTCAGATTCATTATAACCTACTGGGTGCATATTTAAAAGTATCATTTGCAACAAAATATTTGAAACTGGAGGATATTAAGCTAAGTGTAATAAGCTAGACAGAGGAAGGCAAATATTGTAACATACATGTGAAGTCTTTAAAAAAAAAAAAGTCAAACTCAGAAATAAAGAATAGAATGTTGTTTGCCATGGACTGGAGGGTGTGGAAAATAGGGAAAAATAGGTAAAGAAAAATACCAATTTTCAATTATAAGATGAATAAGCTCTGAGGATCTAATGTATAATGTGGATGACTGTAGTTGATATTACTGTATTGCATAATTGAACTGTGCACAGAAAGTAAAACTTAAATGTTCTCACAAAAAGAAAAATGTTCAATATTTGAGGCAGTGGATGTGTTTATTAATGTAGTTAAGGGTGTCCTCTCCCAGTATTTATATATGTTGTCATGTTATATACTTTAAATATGTAACAGTTTTATTTTTCACTGATACCTCAGTAAAGCTGAGGAAATTTTAACTTAACAAATGCAGAGCATCTAAATAACTAACAACAGAAAACCAAGTGAATATTTTAAAAGCTTGTTGCTTGTTGTATATTAACTATGAGAGTTTACATATTTAAAATTTAGAAGTGACTGGTTTCATTTGTGATGGGCCAGTTCTTCTGCTTTTATCTTAAATATTAAAGCCTGGCTACAATGATAATAACCAATCCATTATAAAATAGTAGTATTTCAAATCAATGCATTTTCCACTAAGTATGCCCCAAATCCTGTGCATCCAATCATACCATTAGCTTGGAAATTGATTTTACTAAAAGCCAAAATACAGTAGTACCAAAAGGAAGGTCCATTTCTTTTTTTTCTTATTTTCATTTATTTATTTTTGGCTATTCTGGGTTTTCACTACTGCCACAGGCTCTTCTCTAGTTGCAAGGAGTGGAGGCTACTCTCCAGTTGAGGTGAGCAGACTTCTTGTTGTGGTGACTTCTCTTGTGTAACTTGAGCTCTAGGGCACACGGGCTTCAGTAGTTGCAACACATGGGCTCAATAGTTGCGGCTCCAAGGCTCTAGAGCAGAGGCTCAATAGTTGTGGCTCACGGGCTTAGTTGCTCTGCAGCATGTGGGATCTTCCCAGATCAGGGATCGAACACGTGTCTCCTGCATTGGCAGGTGAACCCTTCACCACTGAGCGACCAGGGAAGCCCAGGAAGGTCTATTTCTGATGGAAGATGTAGAAGTGCTTTTTACTTAAAATAAATGCCACAAATTTAGGTATGTGCTTCTAATTTAATTTCTTTATTAAATATGTTTTTCTTTTATTCTTAAATATTTTTATTGGGCTAAAATTGCTTTTTATATTTAATTATGAAGTTCTTGATATGTAGTAATAAGGTATAAATGTTTTCTGAATTGCACAATTGGTGAAATATTAAAGAGGAAAATAAAGTTTTTTTGCCCTGTCCTCTTTCAAACTATTTCTGACTTTTCTTTCTTTCTTTTTTTTTTTTTTTCACTTATTTATTTTCATCCATCTTTGTTCTTTGACCTGTGTGGGCCTCCCATTGCAGCAACTTCTCTCATTGCAGAGCACCAGTTCTTTTTTTTTTTTTGAAGATTTATTTATTTATTTTGGGCGGGGGTCGGGTTGGGGAGGGAGGGGAGCGGGCAGGCCACTTCTATTGGTCTTTCATTTCTCTATTTTCATCTGTCTTTGTTCTTTGACTCCTGTGGGCCTCCCATCGTGGTGGCGTCTGTCGCTACAGAGCACCGGCTCTGGGCGCATGCGCTCCAGAGCTCCGGCTCGGTAATTGTACACATCGGTCCGGCCGCTCCGCAGCACGTGGGATCTTGCCAGGCCAGGGATCGAACCGGTGCCCCTTGCACTGCAAGGCGGTGTCCTTACCCACTGGACCACCAGGGGAAGCCCCAGAGCACCAGTTCTGAGTGCATGCACTCCAGTTTGCTGGCTCGTAATTGGACACCCTGGTCCAGCTGCTCCACAGCATGCGGGGTCTTCCCAGGCCAAGGATCGAACAGGCACCCCTTGCACTGGGAGGCGAACTCTTTTCCCACTAGACCTCCAGGGAAGCACTGGCTTTTCTATGATTATCTGTTGAGATGATCTTTCTTCTTATGACAAGGAAAAGGTATAGTTTAATGAGGACTGATAAGCATAAGAGTTCAGTAATCATCTCCCCCACAAAGTCAGACTAATTGCGTTATCTGTGGTCACCAGATTATATGACAGTTTATCATAAAAATCATTTCATTTCATATGTGTTTATTAAAAATAACCTCACTAACAAGATTTTCCATTGAATGATATCCAAATTTTTATCACTTGATGGATATTTTTGCCAAGAACTTTACATTGCATAGTAATTTAAATGCAATAATTATCAAAAGCTAAGGCATATTATCCCACTAGAGTAATGCTTGTTGACAAAATTCATTTGCTTATTGGAAAAAATATTTGCATCTAGTTAAGTCCAATGACATATTAAGTCAAGGTTAATATATTACATAGTTACCTAGCAAAATATCACAGTTGCCTCTCAGTTGAAGAAACAAAAGTAAATGATAACATGGACTGTAAACACTCTTAACCTACACTATGAAAACAGAACTCAGCTTTTGTTCTACTTTGTATTAGACTTTCGAATTCGAATTTACAGATATTCTTGAAAACTTCCCAGATAGGAACTTCACTAATTCCTGCCACAGTTAAAAAATAGTTTAGTCTAAAAGGAAAGAAACATTCTTCAGAATAATCATAAAAAATCCCATCTAACCTGAGTATAACGGAGTTTTTTTCTTGCCAGAATAAAAAGGGTCCAGCCTTCATATCTTCGAAGTGAACTCTTTTAACTAGCAAGTGGCAAAACATCCAATCCTATCCTGATACTCTTCAAAGAATTGACTGTCACTGATGCTGAGGCTTGTGTTCCAAGTTTCTCACTTCTGGAGTGCTCTAGCATCGCAAGACTTCTTTTTATCATCAATTAGTAGTGTGGTATGTGTTCATTTTTGAAAGTGAACTCTAGTGATAGATTTTGAAACCATCAAAAATTCTTCAGATATAGGATGTGGTTGCTCTCTTGACTGTCCCAGAAACAATACTGCAAGGCTCTGAATCAGAAGAATTTCCTCCAAGATCATATATAATTTGCCTGACTCAGTTGCCATATTATTCCAGTGTTAGAGAACTTATCCTCTAGTGGGGAAAACAGATAGCCACTACCAAAAATGGTCATTACAAATTATAAACAGAGCTCTGAGGGGAGAAGCAGAGATTCTAAGAGAATAACAGGGACAGCTTTCTTGCCATGAGTGTTTAGAGGAGCTTCTCTGTGACAGTTCTATTTAGATCGAAACTTGAAGAATGAAAAGGAACAAGCAAGAAGAGAGTGGCATGACAACTAAGCCAGAAACTGTAATGAAGAGTTGACACATTTGACAGCATAGATTTTTACTCTTTTACTAAAATATCCTAGACAAGGTTAGAGGCAAAACAAAGGGGAGGTGGGGGTAGTTTTTAAATACAATACAGACAAGGACTTTTTGTATTGACAAAATTATGGGAAAACATGTATTGTGATTCGCCATAGGGACAGGTGTCAGTTTGTGTGGACTCTTTAGAAAGCAGCTTTCGAAATAAAGTTGACCCTCTTTGTCCATGTTCCCTGTCCATGGATTTAGCCGACCATGGATCACATTTGCTGTTGGTTGAATTCATGAATGTGGAACACTCGCATATGGAGGACCAACTGTAAGAGTCTTCAGCATCCAAGATTTTGTTGTCTAAAAGGAAAGAAACATTCTTCAGAATAATCATAAAAAATCCCATCTAACCTGAGTATAACGGAGTTTTTTTCTTGCCAGAATAAAAGGGTCCAGCCTTCATATCTTCGAAGTGAACTCTTTTAACTAGCAAGTGGCAAAACATCCAATCCTATCCTGATACTCTTCAAAGAATTGACTGTCACTGATGCTGAGGCTTGTGTTCCAAGTTTCTCACTTCTGGAGTGCTCTAGCATCGCAAGACTTCTTTTTATCATCAATTAGTAGTGTGGTATGTGTTCATTTTTGAAAGTGAACTCTAGTGATAGATTTTGAAACCATCAAAAATTCTTCAGATATAGGATGTGGTTGCTCTCTTGACTGTCCCAGAAACAATACTGCAAGGCTCTGAATCAGAAGAATTTCCTCCAAGATCATATATAATTTGCCTGACTCAGTTGCCATATTATTCCAGTGTTAGAGAACTTATCCTCTAGTGGGGAAAACAGATAGCCACTACCAAAATGGTCATTACAAATTATAAACAGAGCTCTGAGGGGAGAAGCAGAGATTCTAAGAGAATAACAGGGACAGCTTTCTTGCCATGAGTGTTTAGAGGAGCTTCTCTGTGACAGTTCTATTTAGATCGAAACTTGAAGAATGAAAAGGAACAAGCAAGAAGAGAGTGGCATGACAACTAAGCCAGAAACTGTAATGAAGAGTTGACACATTTGACAGCATAGATTTTTACTCTTTTACTAAAATATCCTAGACAAGGTTAGAGGCAAAACAAAGGGGAGGTGGGGGTAGTTTTTAAATACAATACAGACAAGGACTTTTTGTATTGACAAAATTATGGGAAAACATGTATTGTGATTCGCCATAGGGACAGGTGTCAGTTTGTGTGGACTCTTTAGAAAGCAGCTTTCGAAATAAAGTTGACCCTCTTTGTCCATGTTCCCTGTCCATGGATTTAGCCGACCATGGATCACATTTGCTGTTGGTTGAATTCATGAATGTGGAACACTCGCATATGGAGGACCAACTGTAAGAGTCTTCAGCATCCAAGATTTTGTTGTCTAAAGGGGTTCTGGAACCAATACTCTTGAAATATCAAGGGACAACTATATTATAGGGATTATAGGGGCCTTTTTTTTTTTTTTTTGGCAGTGCTGGTTCTTCATTGCCGGGTGGGCTTTCTCTGGTTGCGGTGATAGGGGGCCACTCTTCCTTGTGGTGCGTGGGCCTCTCGTTGCGGTAGCTTCTCTTATTAAGGAGCACGGACCCTAGGGCATGTGGGCGTTAATAGTTGCAGCACACAGATTCTGTAGTTGCTTCTCAAGGGGTCCAGAGCGTGGGCTCAGTAATTGTGGTGCACAGGCTTCTTTGCTCCAAGGCATGCAAAATCCTCCTTGACCAGAGATTGAACCCATGTCCCCTGCACTGGCAGGTGGACTCCTACCCATTGAGCCACCGGAGAAGTCCTTTGGGAACCTTTTGATGTAGTAGTTTTGGTTGTGAGAAGGTATCCTAAGGAATGACTGTTTAATAGTTTATACAAGAATGTTGTTTGTAGTGTGGTAAAATATGAAGCATCCTAAACATCAATCTATAGGAGACTCAGTGAAACAAATTATGTTACCTCCGTGCAATGGAATACTAGCTACTGTGCATCTATTAGGGCTTCCCAGGCACAGTGATAAAGAATCTGCCTTCTAAAGTAGGAGATGCACGAGATATGAGTTCTATCTCTGGGTGGAGAAGATCCCCTGGAGGAGGAAATGGCAACCCACTCCAGTATTCTTGCCTGGAAAATTCCATGGACAGAGGAGCCTGACAGACTACAGTCCATGAGGTCACAAAGAGACAGACACGATGGAGCACCTGAGCACAAACACACATGCAGATAATGAAAGATAATGTACACAGTGAAGGGAGCCATCAACAAAAGGGAATAGCAACCCACTGAGTGGGAGAAGATACTTGCAAATGATAAACCTGAAAAGGGGTTAATACTTAAAATACATAAAGAACTCATGCAACTAGTATTTTTTAAACACCAAAACAAAAACACAGGTTAAAAATAAGCAGAAGGGGGCTTCCTGGGTGGTCCAGTGGGTGAGATCGCCAGTCCATTGCGGAGGCACTCCAAGTAAGAGTCTTCAGCATCCAAGATTTTGTTGTCTAAAGGGGTTCTGGAACCAATACTCTTGAAATATCAAGGGACAACTATATTATAGGGATTATAGGGGCCTTTTTTTTTTTTTTTTGGCAGTGCTGGTTCTTCATTGCCGGGTGGGCTTTCTCTGGTTGCGGTGATAGGGGGCCACTCTTCCTTGTGGTGCGTGGGCCTCTCGTTGCGGTAGCTTCTCTTATTAAGGAGCACGGACCCTAGGGCATGTGGGCGTTAATAGTTGCAGCACACAGATTCTGTAGTTGCTTCTCAAGGGGTCCAGAGCGTGGGCTCAGTAATTGTGGTGCACAGGCTTCTTTGCTCCAAGGCATGCAAAATCCTCCTTGACCAGAGATTGAACCCATGTCCCCTGCACTGGCAGGTGGACTCCTACCCATTGAGCCACCGGAGAAGTCCTTTGGGAACCTTTTGATGTAGTAGTTTTGGTTGTGAGAAGGTATCCTAAGGAATGACTGTTTAATAGTTTATACAAGAATGTTGTTTGTAGTGTGGTAAAATATGAAGCATCCTAAACATCAATCTATAGGAGACTCAGTGAAACAAATTATGTTACCTCCGTGCAATGGAATACTAGCTACTGTGCATCTATTAGGGCTTCCCAGGCACAGTGATAAAGAATCTGCCTTCTAAAGTAGGAGATGCACGAGATATGAGTTCTATCTCTGGGTGGAGAAGATCCCCTGGAGGAGGAAATGGCAACCCACTCCAGTATTCTTGCCTGGAAAATTCCATGGACAGAGGAGCCTGACAGACTACAGTCCATGAGGTCACAAAGAGACAGACACGATGGAGCACCTGAGCACAAACACACATGCAGATAATGAAAGATAATGTACACAGTGAAGGGAGCCATCAACAAAAGGGAATAGCAACCCACTGAGTGGGAGAAGATACTTGCAAATGATAAACCTGAAAAGGGGTTAATACTTAAAATACATAAAGAACTCATGCAACTAGTATTTTTTAAACACCAAAACAAAAACACAGGTTAAAAATAAGCAGAAGGGGGCTTCCTGGGTGGTCCAGTGGGTAGAGAGTCTGCCTTGCAGTGCAAGGGGCACTGGTTCGATCCCTGACCTGGGAAGATCCCACATACCCGTGAAGCAACTGGACTGGTGTGTCCAGTTATGAGCCGGTGCTCTGCAGCAAGAGAGGCGACTGCAATGGGAGGCCCACACAGGCTGAAGAGTAAAGATGGATGAAAAATAAATAAAAAATCAATAAAAAGAGGCCAAAAAAATTTAAAAAAAAACAAAACAAAACAGAGGATCCGAATAGGCATTTCCCAAAGAAGAGGTACAGATGGCCAAACAGGCACATGAAAAGATGCTCAACATCACTGGTCAGTCAGGGAAATGTAAATAATGCAAATTAAAACCACAATAAGAGATCAGCACACACCTGTCAGAATGACAGTTATCAAAAAGACAACAAATAAGAAGCATTGGCAAAGATGTGGAGAAAGGAGACCCTTTATGCACTATTGGTAGGAATGTAAATTGCTGCAGCTACCGTGGAAAACAATATGGAGGTGCCTGAAAAAATAAAAAATAGAAGTACCATGTGATCCAGTAGTTCCACTGCTGGTTGTTTCTTTGAAGAAAACCAAAACACTAATTCAAAAAGATCCATGCATTCCAGTGTTTGTTGCAGCGAAGATAATGAAATAAATCAGACATAGAAAGTCAAATACTGTTTTCACTTAATGTGCAGAATCTAAAAACTAAAACAAGTGGTTGAATATAACAGAACAGAAACAGACTCACAGATACAGAGAACAAACCAGTGTCACCAAAGGGGAGAGAGAGAGGGCAAAGAACAAGACAGGTGAAGTGGATTAAGATGTACCTACAATTAAATACGAGGTATAAAATAAATAAGGTACAAGAATGTAATGCACAACACAGGGGATATACCCAGTGTTTTATTAGAACTTTATATAGAGCGTGTAACCTGTCAAAATATCAAATCACTATATTGTACACCGGAAACTAATATGATATTGTCAGTCACCTATACTTCAACTAAAATATAAATAGCAAAGAATAAGTAGTAACATATACCTTAATTAAAAAAAAAAAAGATAGTATACATCTACACAGACTTCTGTGAAGTCTGAAGGTGAAACTAGTCATAAATAGCCTGCCTGCCAATGAAGGAGACTTAAGAGACATGGGTTCAATCCCTGGGTTGGGAAGATGCCCTGGAGAAGGGAATGGCCACTCACTCTAGTATTCTTGCCTGGAGAATTCCATGGACAGAGGAGCCTGGTGCGCTACAGTCCATGGGGTCACAGTCGGATGCGACTGAAATGACTGAGCACACTTAGCATGGCACAGCATACATCTGTATAGTGACACCAAAAGATGTCTGGAAAATATTAAATGAAAAATCAGTTTATGGAACAGTACATGGTGCATATCTTATTTATAATTATACATTTATAAATGAGATATATGCATACCTGAAAATGTGTATATATTATAGAGCAAAGTCTATAATTATATACTTTTAATTATACTTATAATTATAGACTTTTCAACAGTGAATATGAATTTATAGGAGAGTTACCTTTTGACTTCATAAATTTTTGTTTAAATTTCAGTATTTGTTTCAAAATGTATTAGTTTTCTAGAAAAGTGATTTTTTTTTTATTCAGTCACTATTGGTCTTTCATTTATTTTTTATTTCCATCCATCTTTGTTCTTTGGCCTGTGTGGGCCTCCCGTCGCAGTGGCCTCCCTCACTACAGAGCACCAGCTCTGGGCACATGCGCTCCAGAGCTCCAGCTGGGTAGTTGGACACATCAGTCCAGCCACTCCGCAGCACGGGGGATCTTGCCAGGCCAGGGATCAAACCGACGCCCCTTGCACTACAAGGCGGTGTCCTTACCCACTGAACCACCAGGGAAGCCCAAAAAAGTGATTTTGAGGGGAAAAAAGGAACATGCAGAAGGAGCTAAAAAAAATGGTCTGCTTACTCCTCTGCTAGTTTATTGTTTCATATTTCTTGTTTCTTAGTAAACCCAAAGGGCAGGCTGATTAGAGGAGAAGGGTATGGCATTAGCAGGCTGTCTTCGCTTAGCTTATATTCACCGTATTATTCCTTGGTTTATCATTTCTCTTTGTACTAGAATTTTAGCCTTAATAGAGCAGAAACTGCCTTGTGTCCCCTGCCATATCTCTTGGATCTAGAACAGTGCCAAACTCAAAGTAGGGGCTCAGTCTTATCAAATGAGTATATATTAGTAAATGAAAGAGAAAGAGAAGTTCCAGCAGGGGTCCTCTTGGTGAATGCCTGAGGAAGTCCCTTCTTTCTCTTCCCTTGATTTCCTTTTGCCATTGGTCTTATTTCTCAGTGGCCATTTTGCAGCCCTTCCCCAGTTCTCGCCCCACCTTGTTTCTTCACTTTCTCCATCAGGCCGGGATGCCTCTGAGGCTTTCTTTCTCTCCAGGCACCAAACCTAAAGGAAGCCTGGCTCCAGGCTACCACTGATGCCCAGTAGAGCTTTCACCTGCTTGCTTGCCTGATTGCCTGACCTTTAGAACTCACTCTGCGGACCTAATTAATATCCTAGCCTTTCCATTTCTCTCTTAGGAGGAAAGATGTTACTGCAATTCCTTCCTTTCATTGCCCCTCCTTCCCACTGTATCATTTCGGATGGTTTCATCAGCCACTATTCTTTGGGGAATTCTGCTCTTCTCCCCGTGCAATGGCTGCACACAGCCCCGACTACCTGCCTGTTGTTGCTGCTCCCGCTGCCTGAAGTGGTGGTGGGTGTTATTGCTGGTGCGGTGGCCGTGGTGAATCTCACTGCTGCATTTCTAGTCGGCCACGTGGTCACCTTCTATTCTCTACCACTCCCTGCCCTTTCCCAAGTCTGTTGTCTTCTTTCCGTCTCCTCCAATCCCACAGGAGGAAGGAAGATGGCTGGATACTCCCTGGAGGTGTGGGGGTAGAGTCCTGAGCTCCACCTGAGGCTCAGGGTGAGGGTCACTCACCTGCCCACCTCCCCACAGTACCTTGCCTCTTTGAGGGGAGAGCAGCAGTACCTCAGCCCTCTGCGATGTCTGCAACCTGCTTTCAGTCTCAGTCAGTCATAGTCACTATGGATGAGCTACTGGGATTCTGTCACATGGTATCTGTTAATTGCAGATATGCTGCACTATGATTAAATTGCTCAATATATACTAGGTAGGGAATAGAACCATTATCATAAACTGTTTCTCTGGCGTGGGCGGAAAGTGTTTTAGGTCCAAAATAATTGATTTATTATTACATTTTCTTACTTTAATGCCTTCCTGAGTTAGAAGTTTGTCTTTGAGTGGTGATGTATTTCAAGGCAAAAGCATAATGGTTGATGGATATAAGGTAAACAAAGGAAAAGAGAAATTTTTTCTTAGCTTTCAAAAGATCAAATTGAGTCATGTTTACTACATGGATTTAAAAGACAAAACAAAACAAAAAAGAATGTAAGCTCCCAAGAGTACAAATAAATTTGTACCTATATTTTCTCACTTTTAAAGTTATTAAAGCATTTCTAGCATATGAAGAGAAGGGCTTTAGTCACTTAGAATCAGAATTCACTTTATTAATAATGGAATATGATTTAGCCTTGATGACTAGCTATTGAAGTTAAGATTTGGATTTATCACACAATTGCAAAATACAGAATTAATCTGCTCATTCCTCAGTAAGTAGAATGCATATACCAAATCCATTAACATATATTGAATGCCTATGATATGCCAGGTATTATAGGCACTGAGTATGCCAGGAGGAAGGAGGTAAAAAGGGAGTCAGAAATCCATTCTCTTTGAGATAGCAAAATGGATATATGCATTTGGCGACTGAGATGATAGAGCGTCTACCTGCAGTGCAGGAGACCTGGTTCAACCCTGGGGGGGGGGAAGCTGCATTTCTAGTCGGCCACGTGGTCACCTTCTATTCTCTACCACTCCCTGCCCTTTCCCAAGTCTGTTGTCTTCTTTCCGTCTCCTCCAATCCCACAGGAGGAAGGAAGATGGCTGGATACTCCCTGGAGGTGTGGGGGTAGAGTCCTGAGCTCCACCTGAGGCTCAGGGTGAGGGTCACTCACCTGCCCACCTCCCCACAGTACCTTGCCTCTTTGAGGGGAGAGCAGCAGTACCTCAGCCCTCTGCGATGTCTGCAACCTGCTTTCAGTCTCAGTCAGTCATAGTCACTATGGATGAGCTACTGGGATTCTGTCACATGGTATCTGTTAATTGCAGATATGCTGCACTATGATTAAATTGCTCAATATATACTAGGTAGGGAATAGAACCATTATCATAAACTGTTTCTCTGGCGTGGAAAGTGTTTTAGGTCCAAAATAATTGATTTATTATTACATTTTCTTACTTTAATGCCTTCCTGAGTTAGAAGTTTGTCTTTGAGTGGTGATGTATTTCAAGGCAAAAGCATAATGGTTGATGGATATAAGGTAAACAAAGGAAAAGAGAAATTTTTTCTTAGCTTTCAAAAGATCAAATTGAGTCATGTTTACTACATGGATTTAAAAGACAAAACAAAACAAAAAAGAATGTAAGCTCCCAAGAGTACAAATAAATTTGTACCTATATTTTCTCACTTTTAAAGTTATTAAAGCATTTCTAGCATATGAAGAGAAGGGCTTTAGTCACTTAGAATCAGAATTCACTTTATTAATAATGGAATATGATTTAGCCTTGATGACTAGCTATTGAAGTTAAGATTTGGATTTATCACACAATTGCAAAATACAGAATTAATCTGCTCATTCCTCAGTAAGTAGAATGCATATACCAAATCCATTAACATATATTGAATGCCTATGATATGCCAGGTATTATAGGCACTGAGTATGCCAGGAGGAAGGAGGTAAAAAGGGAGTCAGAAATCCATTCTCTTTGAGATAGCAAAATGGATATATGCATTTGGCGACTGAGATGATAGAGCGTCTACCTGCAGTGCAGGAGACCTGGTTCAACCCCTGGATAAGGAGGATCTCCGGGAGAAGGGAACTGTAACCCACTCCAGTGCTCTTGCCTAGAGAATCCCACGAACACAGGAGACTGGCGAGTTATAGTCTCTGGGGTTGCAAAGAGTTGGACACAACTGGACAACTAACACACACCCCCTCTGTCTTAGCAGTCCCCCTTCTAGAAATCTACTCAGAATTCTCTGATGAAAGTACAGTTTGGCACAAAATATGGCAGAGTGAAAGACTAGAAATAACACAATTGTCTATTTGTTGATAAGCCATGGAACAGCAGAGGCTGTCTGCCCATCATACTCTGCCCCTGGTTAGCAGGTCTTTTCTAGAAGAGCGAGCTGATCAGAGTATCTCCATGTCTGTCATGAGCAAGTTTGGATTTTGCTCTAAGAACTCATTAATGAATTGTTTTTTTTTTTTTTAAGCTTTGTTTATTTTTGGCTGTGGTAGGTCTTTGTTGATGCGTGGGTTTAGCTGCTCTGTGGTATGTGGGATCTTCCTGGGTCAGGGATCGAACCTGTGTCTCCTGCATTGGCAGATGGGTTCTTATCCACTGAGCCACAAGGGAAGCCCCCTCATTAATGAATTGTTAATGGGAAATGACATCAGATGTCCAAGACTGCTGTGTAGAAATTAGATCATAGAGGATCAGGGAGAGCTGTTAAACTATTGTAATCTAGGCAAGAAATGCTGTTGGCAGTGAAGATGGAGAGAACAACTCCATTCCGGATACATTTTGGAGGATTTAGTGCTAGGAGGATGCAGCAGGTAACGGGAAACAGGAATAGTTTTAGTAAATGCACACACAGCTGTGGGTGTGCGAGGGAGACTAATGTACCTGCTGCAGCTGAAACGCTGCTTCCCACCATGAGGAAGCCCCAGCAGCCTCTTCCTCCCCAGATCCTTCCCAGGTTTGCCTTTGATATGTCAGAAAGGCTACTTTGAGAGAATGGCAGTTAACTTCTCAGGGCTGCCCATGATCAGGATGCTCCTCTCTATGTACTATGTACGTGCAGTGGGGTGTCACCTTGGAACTCGTCTGATCTTAACACGTGGAGAAGGGGAATATGGTGAGGCCCATGGAAACAAGACAAAGCTGCTGGGTGTTAGGGGAACCATGCACTGAGGCAGCGCTACTGAGCCCAGCTGTATGCTGAGCACTTGCACAGGGCCTGAAGAACACAGTGGAGGTGAAAGGTTCCAGTTCAAATCTAGACTAATTGTGTGACCCTGAGCTCATCCTCTGAGCCTCGTCAGTCTTGGATATATTTAATTTAAAAGGCCTGTTGATAGCCAAGTGAAGACATCAGTTAGACCGTTGATTGTGTGGTTCTGGAGCTCAAAGCATGGTCAAGCCTGAAAGTACAAATCTGAGGTTCTTCAGTTGTGTATGGAACAGCAGAGGCTGTCTGCCCATCATACTCTGCCCCTGGTTAGCAGGTCTTTTCTAGAAGAGCGAGCTGATCAGAGTATCTCCATGTCTGTCATGAGCAAGTTTGGATTTTGCTCTAAGAACTCATTAATGAATTGTTTTTTTTTTTTTTAAGCTTTGTTTATTTTTGGCTGTGGTAGGTCTTTGTTGATGCGTGGGTTTAGCTGCTCTGTGGTATGTGGGATCTTCCTGGGTCAGGGATCGAACCTGTGTCTCCTGCATTGGCAGATGGGTTCTTATCCACTGAGCCACAAGGGAAGCCCCCTCATTAATGAATTGTTAATGGGAAATGACATCAGATGTCCAAGACTGCTGTGTAGAAATTAGATCATAGAGGATCAGGGAGAGCTGTTAAACTATTGTAATCTAGGCAAGAAATGCTGTTGGCAGTGAAGATGGAGAGAACAACTCCATTCCGGATACATTTTGGAGGATTTAGTGCTAGGAGGATGCAGCAGGTAACGGGAAACAGGAATAGTTTTAGTAAATGCACACACAGCTGTGGGTGTGCGAGGGAGACTAATGTACCTGCTGCAGCTGAAACGCTGCTTCCCACCATGAGGAAGCCCCAGCAGCCTCTTCCTCCCCAGATCCTTCCCAGGTTTGCCTTTGATATGTCAGAAAGGCTACTTTGAGAGAATGGCAGTTAACTTCTCAGGGCTGCCCATGATCAGGATGCTCCTCTCTATGTACTATGTACGTGCAGTGGGGTGTCACCTTGGAACTCGTCTGATCTTAACACGTGGAGAAGGGGAATATGGTGAGGCCCATGGAAACAAGACAAAGCTGCTGGGTGTTAGGGGAACCATGCACTGAGGCAGCGCTACTGAGCCCAGCTGTATGCTGAGCACTTGCACAGGGCCTGAAGAACACAGTGGAGGTGAAAGGTTCCAGTTCAAATCTAGACTAATTGTGTGACCCTGAGCTCATCCTCTGAGCCTCGTCAGTCTTGGATATATTTAATTTAAAAGGCCTGTTGATAGCCAAGTGAAGACATCAGTTAGACCGTTGATTGTGTGGTTCTGGAGCTCAAAGCATGGTCAAGCCTGAAAGTACAAATCTGAGGTTCTTCAGTTGTGTATGGAAACAGTTACCTGGGAGAAAGTATAGGCAAAGAAGGGGGCCTAGAATTGGGTTCTGAAGCACTTCAGTATTTGGAGGTTTGGCTAAGAAGGAGTTAACAGTTCGATACAAAATAGGTGGATATTTTATAGACATCTCAAATTTGGTATGTCAAAGATGGGACTCCTCTTTTTCTCTCTTTTCCTAGCATGCTTAGTGGCATTGGCCATCATCATTTATCAGAAACTTAGGGACTGTCCTGGTCTCCTTCACCTCCACGTACTTGGTGACCAAGAGCTTTCTCCTGGTCATCTTACGAGTCTGTTTTTTCCTCTCCATCTCATGGTTGTCTTGGTTCCGGCCCTGATGATTTCTCACCTATATTTCTGCAGATGCACTCTTCTGATTTCTCTTCCAACCTCTCCTCCCTCCAGTTCAATTTCTATAGTTGCCAGAACTTTTTTTTAAAAATGTTAAATCTCAAAAAAAAAGTTAAGTCTCTTGCTAGGGTTGTATATTTTACACATAAAAATGAAGGCTGTTGTATTGTTGTGCTCAGTTGTTCATTTCTGTCTAACTCTTTGTGGGCCCATGGACTGTGACCCGCCAGGCTTCTTTGTAAATGGGGTTTCCCTGGGGAAGAATACTGGGGTGGGTTGTCATTTCCTTCTCTGGGGGATCTTCCCGCCTAAAGGATGGAACCTGCATCTCATGCGTCTCCTGCATTGACAGGTGGATTCTTTTTACCACTGTGCCACCTGGGATGTACCCCCTCAAAAATACAGGGCACCTAGTTAAATTTAAATTTCAAGCAATAATTATGTGAGTATGCCCCATGCCATAGTTGGAAACACTTAGAATAATTATTTTTGTTTATCTAAAATTCAAATTAAGCGTTCTCTACTCTTCTGTCTAGAAATCCAGTCTTGCCTCAAACATCATAATAGTTCAGGGTAAAAGCTAAATGTCCTAACATCACATTAAAGCGTTTTCTGCTGTTACGATCTGTACTGTTTCACTCCATACCTCTGTGCATGCACTTACCCTTTCCCTAGAGCCGTTAGACCGTTGATTGTGTGGTTCTGGAGCTCAAAGCATGGTCAAGCCTGAAAGTACAAATCTGAGGTTCTTCAGTTGTGTATGGAAACAGTTACCTGGGAGAAAGTATAGGCAAAGAAGGGGGCCTAGAATTGGGTTCTGAAGCACTTCAGTATTTGGAGGTTTGGCTAAGAAGGAGTTAACAGTTCGATACAAAATAGGTGGATATTTTATAGACATCTCAAATTTGGTATGTCAAAGATGGGACTCCTCTTTTTCTCTCTTTTCCTAGCATGCTTAGTGGCATTGGCCATCATCATTTATCAGAAACTTAGGGACTGTCCTGGTCTCCTTCACCTCCACGTGCTTGGTGACCAAGAGCTTTCTCCTGGTCATCTTACGAGTCTGTTTTTTCCTCTCCATCTCATGGTTGTCTTGGTTCCGGCCCTGATGATTTCTCACCTATATTTCTGCAGATGCACTCTTCTGATTTCTCTTCCAACCTCTCCTCCCTCCAGTTCAATTTCTATAGTTGCCAGAACTTTTTTTTAAAAATGTTAAATCTCAAAAAAAAAGTTAAGTCTCTTGCTAGGGTTGTATATTTTACACATAAAAATGAAGGCTGTTGTATTGTTGTGCTCAGTTGTTCATTTCTGTCTAACTCTTTGTGGGCCCATGGACTGTGACCCGCCAGGCTTCTTTGTAAATGGGGTTTCCCTGGGGAAGAATACTGGGGTGGGTTGTCATTTCCTTCTCTGGGGGATCTTCCCGCCTAAAGGATGGAACCTGCATCTCATGCGTCTCCTGCATTGACAGGTGGATTCTTTTTACCACTGTGCCACCTGGGATGTACCCCCTCAAAAATACAGGGCACCTAGTTAAATTTAAATTTCAAGCAATAATTATGTGAGTATGCCCCATGCCATAGTTGGAAACACTTAGAATAATTATTTTTGTTTATCTAAAATTCAAATTAAGCGTTCTCTACTCTTCTGTCTAGAAATCCAGTCTTGCCTCAAACATCATAATAGTTCAGGGTAAAAGCTAAATGTCCTAACATCACATTATAAGATTCATCGTGTTCTGCCCTTTTTGTGCTGTGTGAACTGTTTACAGTGTCCTGAATTCGCTGTACTGTTTCACTCCATACCTCTGTGCATGCACTTACCCTTTCCCAGGATGCCCCCTCTTCTCAGTTTTCTGGTTAATTCCTCTTGATAAGACTCAGGCATTATCTTCTCTAGGAAGTCATTTCTAAACCTCGACTCCCCACCCTGTGGATAATCATAAACATACCAGCTTTTCTTCTGCCGTCTCATAACATTCTTTGCTTGATATTATCTCCGAACTTATCATATTGCAAATTTAATTAATTTTTTACCTGTCTCTCTTTCCTAGATTGTGTGTTCCTTAACAATAGAGTAATAATTGTTTCTTTTAACTCTTTTAACTCTATGTCCTTGGTACATAGTGGGCTCTCAGTGTGTGAATGAAACAGTAAATGAGGAAGTAGCAAAGAACCCATAAGCTATTACTAACCTGATGCTTGGCCATGGGCTCTGACTCTGCTCATCCCCACCTTACCTCTTCCTTAAGTCTGTGTTGCAGCAGGCTTCCACCTTGGCCTGCCGTACTCTCTGCCCCCAGGGAAGCTGTGTAAGAGTCAGAGCCAGCTTTAACTCTATCCCCAAAGGCCTTGAACTGTAGGTGCTCAGTCTATATTTACTGACTCAGAAGTGTCTGAGTGGATGAGTATATCTTCCACGGCTACAGATCCTATTGTTCTTGGATAGGGGGGCATTATCCCTGCATTAGGTCCTGGGGAGGATTCCTCAGGCCGTGACATTTTTGAATCTTTAGGGCAGATCCTGTCTAGTGGGAGCTGCAGCTTCTCTGACTCTGTTGTGTCTCACTTCCTCTCGGACAACTTCCCTACTTCATTCTCCCACCCTGGGAAAGAAGACCTCTTTTCTACCTCAGCAGCTGGCATGTAACAGCTCAATAAATGTTAGCAGTCCTTCACAGATGGAATCTCCTTTTTCCTCCAGGGCTCCTCCTGCCTGTCGTTTCTTTCCAGTCTTTTTGTCTAGAAATCCAGTCTTGCCTCAAACATCATAATAGTTCAGGGTAAAAGCTAAATGTCCTAACATCACATTATAAGATTCATCGTGTTCTGCCCTTTTTGTGCTGTGTGAACTGTTTACAGTGTCCTGAATTCGCTGTACTGTTTCACTCCATACCTCTGTGCATGCACTTACCCTTTCCCAGGATGCCCCCTCTTCTCAGTTTTCTGGTTAATTCCTCTTGATAAGACTCAGGCATTATCTTCTCTAGGAAGTCATTTCTAAACCTCGACTCCCCACCCTGTGGATAATCATAAACATACCAGCTTTTCTTCTGCCGTCTCATAACATTCTTTGCTTGATATTATCTCCGAACTTATCATATTGCAAATTTAATTAATTTTTTACCTGTCTCTCTTTCCTAGATTGTGTGTTCCTTAACAATAGAGTAATAATTGTTTCTTTTAACTCTTTTAACTCTATGTCCTTGGTACATAGTGGGCTCTCAGTGTGTGAATGAAACAGTAAATGAGGAAGTAGCAAAGAACCCATAAGCTATTACTAACCTGATGCTTGGCCATGGGCTCTGACTCTGCTCATCCCCACCTTACCTCTTCCTTAAGTCTGTGTTGCAGCAGGCTTCCACCTTGGCCTGCCGTACTCTCTGCCCCCAGGGAAGCTGTGTAAGAGTCAGAGCCAGCTTTAACTCTATCCCCAAAGGCCTTGAACTGTAGGTGCTCAGTCTATATTTACTGACTCAGAAGTGTCTGAGTGGATGAGTATATCTTCCACGGCTACAGATCCTATTGTTCTTGGATAGGGGGGCATTATCCCTGCATTAGGTCCTGGGGAGGATTCCTCAGGCCGTGACATTTTTGAATCTTTAGGGCAGATCCTGTCTAGTGGGAGCTGCAGCTTCTCTGACTCTGTTGTGTCTCACTTCCTCTCGGACAACTTCCCTACTTCATTCTCCCACCCTGGGAAAGAAGACCTCTTTTCTACCTCAGCAGCTGGCATGTAACAGCTCAATAAATGTTAGCAGTCCTTCACAGATGGAATCTCCTTTTTCCTCCAGGGCTCCTCCTGCCTGTCGTTTCTTTCCCACTCGCAAAGCCCATGCCTTGAAAACCTGGGGACCAGATAGTGCCTTCTCTTCCAAGGATTAGACTCTTCCCCTTCTCACACAAGGGAGCGAGGTTTTCTTTGTCTCTCACCAGGGCAGTTCACTTAAAGAGGACTAATACTAAATGACTCTAATTATTTTTTTATTAATGACTAACTGCTAAATTCCTTTTTCAATTAAATAATTGTGTCTTTATGCTCAAAGGTCTTTTTTTCATATATATGGAAGTTCGTTTGTTTTATTGAGGGAAGTACCACCTGCAAAACTATTAATGACTTGAGCTCTGTGATTAGTTCATTTTAGTGACATTTTGAGATTTAATAATTAACCTGGCTCAAGTTCAAAGAGAGAAAACTCAATGCCAGAAATTCCTGGCCAGCAAGGGATATAAACAAACCTTACCATTGTTCCCTCGAATAACAAGAACCATTGAGATCAACTTCTTGCAATTAGAATGTTTTGAAAAAATGCAGGAGGAAAGTTCAAGAAAGCATGTCAAAACAACAAAACTCAGTCTACATTTTCCTTATTGTAATTGATCAAAGTCTGTTTGCAATAGACTTGAATGTGAATAAATTAAATGTGACATTGACTTGGCAGAGGCACCCGAGTGACTGGCAACAACACATAGCAGGAGCAGCTTCTGTTTAAGCAGAGCTTGCTTGGTTGTTTTTTCATCCTAATATATTTCTTAGCAACCCAGTGCTATCATACTAACCTAAGATCTGTCATTTATTTACCCTTTTGGCTTCTACGCCCATCCAGGCAAGATTAAATTCATTTTTGTTTACTAATCTCGCAGACATTGCCTCTGGTCTGAACGCAGAGTATTTTCAATGACCTATGCTCTTCCCCCCATCCCTTTTTTCCTTTTCTCTCTTTCATATATTTGAAAAAGGGTGACCTAAAAATTTATGATTTCATCCTGGCAGTGTAACTGATTGAACTAGAAAGTGTAGTTTACACAGCTTGGCAATATTTTCAAGCTTAGGCAGTACTGCTCCTTTGGTGTGGTCTGAGTTGTTTCTTGGTATGGTGCAAAAAAGAATAGTCATCTTAGGACATGTTTGAAACCGTTATAAACCAAATTCCCATTATAATTGTGTTGATTATGGGGTGGAGTGTATGGGGTGGCACGTATTGTGGGGCTACTTTCTGAATGAGACCACTGTATAGTAATCAGATGTCTCGAAGGTTTGAGGACCTGTATCACGCTTTACACCAAGGCTTCACTTAAATCTACTTACTAAATCTTTTTGTAGTCTTCAAAATGTTTTCTAAATGAACTCAAAGGCAATGTATTCGTACTTTTAAATTGCTAATGTTCATTTAAACAGAAATCATTCATTAATATGTATAGTTTAAATTATGGAAAAAACATGACTCCGTCAAAGTCAAATAGATTGTTTATCACATGGTCTAGTGAGAAGTGTAAAGTGTATGGACAGGGAAGAATGTACGTAGTAATTTAAGCATTTTAGAAAGATGATCTGCCTCTAAGATTAAAACTTTCATTGTAATACCTTTATCTTATATGTATTTTGAAAGGTCTGTATCTACATTCAGTAGTAATTAAAGATATATTTGTATTAAGCTTTTGCCACAAAAGTGGTGCTAATTTACAATTTTAAATTAAAACTTTCAAAAATTTAGGTTCCTGCTTTTTGGATGTAATATAACTGTATGTAGCTCAAACAGTTAAGAATCTGCTGCAATGCAGGAGACTTGGGTTCGATCCCTGGATCAAGAAAATCCCCTGGAGAAGGACATGGCAACTCACTCCAGTATTCTTGCCTGGAGAATTCCATGGACAGAGGAGCCTGGTGGGCTACAGTCCATGGGATCTGAAAAGTTGGACACAACTGAGCGACTAACACAACAATAACATAACTGCATCATTATAAAACAGCCATGACTTTGTTGTTGCCATGGGAAGTCAAAAAATATCCAGTGACATGGGCAGTTTTATCATTATACATAAGACTGACTCTTAAGCCTTTACTTGCTTTTGAATATAGTAAACTCTCTAACAATAAAACACTGCGAATTTGCTTTAAACTGTATTTAGATTTTTATAAGCTTTATTTTCAAGCTTAGGCAGTACTGCTCCTTTGGTGTGGTCTGAGTTGTTTCTTGGTATGGTGCAAAAAAGAATAGTCATCTTAGGACATGTTTGAAACCGTTATAAACCAAATTCCCATTATAATTGTGTTGATTATGGGGTGGAGTGTATGGGGTGGCACGTATTGTGGGGCTACTTTCTGAATGAGACCACTGTATAGTAATCAGATGTCTCGAAGGTTTGAGGACCTGTATCACGCTTTACACCAAGGCTTCACTTAAATCTACTTACTAAATCTTTTTGTAGTCTTCAAAATGTTTTCTAAATGAACTCAAAGGCAATGTATTCGTACTTTTAAATTGCTAATGTTCATTTAAACAGAAATCATTCATTAATATGTATAGTTTAAATTATGGAAAAAACATGACTCCGTCAAAGTCAAATAGATTGTTTATCACATGGTCTAGTGAGAAGTGTAAAGTGTATGGACAGGGAAGAATGTACGTAGTAATTTAAGCATTTTAGAAAGATGATCTGCCTCTAAGATTAAAACTTTCATTGTAATACCTTTATCTTATATGTATTTTGAAAGGTCTGTATCTACATTCAGTAGTAATTAAAGATATATTTGTATTAAGCTTTTGCCACAAAAGTGGTGCTAATTTACAATTTTAAATTAAAACTTTCAAAAATTTAGGTTCCTGCTTTTTGGATGTAATATAACTGTATGTAGCTCAAACAGTTAAGAATCTGCTGCAATGCAGGAGACTTGGGTTCGATCCCTGGATCAAGAAAATCCCCTGGAGAAGGACATGGCAACTCACTCCAGTATTCTTGCCTGGAGAATTCCATGGACAGAGGAGCCTGGTGGGCTACAGTCCATGGGATCTGAAAAGTTGGACACAACTGAGCGACTAACACAACAATAACATAACTGCATCATTATAAAACAGCCATGACTTTGTTGTTGCCATGGGAAGTCAAAAAATATCCAGTGACATGGGCAGTTTTATCATTATACATAAGACTGACTCTTAAGCCTTTACTTGCTTTTGAATATAGTAAACTCTCTAACAATAAAACACTGCCGAATTTGCTTTAAACTGTATTTAGATTTTTTATATTGGGATTTCTTTGTACTTAAGTTTGAAGATAGTTATATATGGTATACTTGGAATTCACAAGTATTTGAAACCAAATGGAGACCAGTTATAAATACCAAACTCTAGAGGAGTGTGGAGGAAGAATCTTAAAGAAAAAATGGGTTATGTTATGTGTTCTGCCTGCCTTTTTCCCTAACTGGATTCATAGCACTTTAAAAACAAACTTATATTCCCTAATAAAGGACTGACCATTAGCTCTGTATCCCATTTTCAGTTCTATTTGTATGAAAATTATAAAATAATTTTGAAGTCTATTATGGAATTTTATCTTTAACATGAATATCGTACCATCATATGTATGTATATAGAGTGTAGTACTGAAATACTCCTGGACAGGAATATTTTCCATTGACTAGGTTAAGACTCTAAAGAGAGAAATAGTGATTGTGGATTGAGCTCCTGAATTATATCATGAAAATGGTTTTTTATTCTTATTTACCCATACATGTGGCACATACAAATACGCACACTAAATTAAAAGCTACTAATGATACTTTGTATTTATCTTCCCTTGTTTGTGATGCATATACGTAATAATAGATATTCTTAAATGTTGTTGTATATATGCTTAGATCAGTGTCCAAATGCTCAATTCTGTTTAATTGTTCATTCCTATATGTCTTGTCCAACTGTGGCCCTGGAGGTTGGCAGAATGTACTTAAACAGTTAAGAATCTGCTGCAATGCAGGAGACTTGGGTTCGATCCCTGGATCAAGAAAATCCCCTGGAGAAGGACATGGCAACTCACTCCAGTATTCTTGCCTGGAGAATTCCATGGACAGAGGAGCCTGGTGGGCTACAGTCCATGGGATCTGAAAAGTTGGACACAACTGAGCGACTAACACAACAATAACATAACTGCATCATTATAAAACAGCCATGACTTTGTTGTTGCCATGGGAAGTCAAAAAATATCCAGTGACATGGGCAGTTTTATCATTATACATAAGACTGACTCTTAAGCCTTTACTTGCTTTTGAATATAGTAAACTCTCTAACAATAAAACACTGCCGAATTTGCTTTAAACTGTATTTAGATTTTTTATATTGGGATTTCTTTGTACTTAAGTTTGAAGATAGTTATATATGGTATACTTGGAATTCACAAGTATTTGAAACCAAATGGAGACCAGTTATAAATACCAAACTCTAGAGGAGTGTGGAGGAAGAATCTTAAAGAAAAAATGGGTTATGTTATGTGTTCTGCCTGCCTTTTTCCCTAACTGGATTCATAGCACTTTAAAAACAAACTTATATTCCCTAATAAAGGACTGACCATTAGCTCTGTATCCCATTTTCAGTTCTATTTGTATGAAAATTATAAAATAATTTTGAAGTCTATTATGGAATTTTATCTTTAACATGAATATCGTACCATCATATGTATGTATATAGAGTGTAGTACTGAAATACTCCTGGACAGGAATATTTTCCATTGACTAGGTTAAGACTCTAAAGAGAGAAATAGTGATTGTGGATTGAGCTCCTGAATTATATCATGAAAATGGTTTTTTATTCTTATTTACCCATACATGTGGCACATACAAATACGCACACTAAATTAAAAGCTACTAATGATACTTTGTATTTATCTTCCCTTGTTTGTGATGCATATACGTAATAATAGATATTCTTAAATGTTGTTGTATATATGCTTAGATCAGTGTCCAAATGCTCAATTCTGTTTAATTGTTCATTCCTATATGTCTTGTCCAACTGTGGCCCTGGAGGTGCAGAATGACTTGGATACCTGAGACAGAAAAATCTTTAGGTAACTTTTTTTAGCTTACTCAGATAGTTTTCAGTCCTTTTCTTTCTCTAGTTGTTGTTCAGTCACTAAGTCCTGTCCAACTGCTTGTGACCTCATGGCCTGCAGCAGCCAGGCTTCCCTGTCCTCTACTATCTCCCAGAGTTTGCTCAGATTCATGTCCATTGAGTCAGTGATGCTATTGAGCCATCTCATCCTCTGCTGCTTCCTTCTCCTTTTGCCTTCAGTCTTTGCTAGCATCAGCGTCTTTTCCATGAATGGGCTTTTCGCATCAGGTGGCCAAAGTATTGGAGCTTCAGCTTCAGCGTCAGTCCTTCCAATGAATATTCAGGGATGATTTCCTTTAGAATTGGCTGGTTGGATCTCCTTGCAGTCCAAGGGACTCTCAAGAGCCTTCTCCAACACCACAATCTGAAAGCATCAATTCTTCAGTGGTTAGCCTTCTTTATGGTCCCAACTCTCACATTCATACATGATGATTGAAAAACAATAGCTTTGACTATACTGACCTTTATCAACAAAGTGGTATCTCTGCTTTTTAATATGCTGTCTAGGTTTATCACAGCTTTCTTTCCAAGAAGCAAGTGTGTTTTAATTTCATGGCTGCAGTCATCATCCAAAGTGATTTTGTAGTCCGAGAAAATAAAATCTGTCGCTGCTTCCACTTTTCCGCCTGCTATTTGCCATGTATTTATTGAGGAAGCCAAGATGACTTCATCAGAGAGCACTTGTGGATAGCCCCTTTCACTTTTCCAGCACTGCCCCCCATTTGACAGGAATATTTTCCATTGACTAGGTTAAGACTCTAAAGAGAGAAATAGTGATTGTGGATTGAGCTCCTGAATTATATCATGAAAATGGTTTTTTATTCTTATTTACCCATACATGTGGCACATACAAATACGCACACTAAATTAAAAGCTACTAATGATACTTTGTATTTATCTTCCCTTGTTTGTGATGCATATACGTAATAATAGATATTCTTAAATGTTGTTGTATATATGCTTAGATCAGTGTCCAAATGCTCAATTCTGTTTAATTGTTCATTCCTATATGTCTTGTCCAACTGTGGCCCTGGAGGTGCAGAATGACTTGGATACCTGAGACAGAAAAATCTTTAGGTAACTTTTTTTAGCTTACTCAGATAGTTTTCAGTCCTTTTCTTTCTCTAGTTGTTGTTCAGTCACTAAGTCCTGTCCAACTGCTTGTGACCTCATGGCCTGCAGCAGCCAGGCTTCCCTGTCCTCTACTATCTCCCAGAGTTTGCTCAGATTCATGTCCATTGAGTCAGTGATGCTATTGAGCCATCTCATCCTCTGCTGCTTCCTTCTCCTTTTGCCTTCAGTCTTTGCTAGCATCAGCGTCTTTTCCATGAATGGGCTTTTCGCATCAGGTGGCCAAAGTATTGGAGCTTCAGCTTCAGCGTCAGTCCTTCCAATGAATATTCAGGGATGATTTCCTTTAGAATTGGCTGGTTGGATCTCCTTGCAGTCCAAGGGACTCTCAAGAGCCTTCTCCAACACCACAATCTGAAAGCATCAATTCTTCAGTGGTTAGCCTTCTTTATGGTCCCAACTCTCACATTCATACATGATGATTGAAAAACAATAGCTTTGACTATACTGACCTTTATCAACAAAGTGGTATCTCTGCTTTTTAATATGCTGTCTAGGTTTATCACAGCTTTCTTTCCAAGAAGCAAGTGTGTTTTAATTTCATGGCTGCAGTCATCATCCAAAGTGATTTTGTAGTCCGAGAAAATAAAATCTGTCGCTGCTTCCACTTTTCCGCCTGCTATTTGCCATGTATTTATTGAGGAAGCCAAGATGACTTCATCAGAGAGCACTTGTGGATAGTTCTCTTCCTTCTTTCAGATAACTGGAGTATGGTTCCAGGGTTCAGGTTTACATTGCCTCACTTTCCTTTATCCCTCCCAAACCATCATTGCAGAGACCTCTAGTTCTATTCCACCATTTGCTTTACCTCTTTTCTGTAGTCCAAGTATCAGTTCTATTATATAATATCTCCCGCAGCTATAGCTGTCTATGGGAGCTGATTTCTTGGAGAAGTCATGTGATCTAGATTGGAATGGGATTATATATTAGTAATTCCTAATGTGTTTGAGTCAACATGTTTGAAGATTGCGTTTTCAAGCTTTATTTTTGTCTGTATTTTGTTCATTTAAAAAAAAAAAAACACAAAACTTTTAAAAACCCTTTGCCATTGTCTCACCTAGCAATTTGCAACATTCAGTGCAACAGTAGTACAGCTACCAAAAGGGCTGTAAACCCAGGCTCTTAGCAAAGAAATAGCCTTGAGGAGGACTTAAACTACAACTTGTTAGGGACTTTTAGTTCTCATCATTAAATTAATAAATAGTCACACAATAAATAGGGTTTCCTTGGTGACCCAGCAGTGAAGAATCCACCTCCAATGCAGGACACGTGGGTTTGATCCCTGGTTTGGGAAGATCCCCTGGGGGCGGGGGGCGGATATAGCAACCCACTGCTGTATTCTTGCCTGGAGAATCCGATGGACAGAGGACCATTCATTCCTCTATGTGATTCAAGTTTCCATATTTTATCATTTTTCAACCAATAGTACTTCCATTAATGTTCTTATAATAGAGGTTTACTTGTAACAAAAACATCCTTTCTTTTGGTCTGAAAGTGTCATTATGCCTTCATTTTTAAAGGATGTTTCCACTGAATATAGGATCCTAAATGGACAGCTTTTATTTTCTTTCAACATATTAAAGTCATTCCATTGTTCTATACCTTGCATTGTTTCTGATGAGAACTCAATAGTGTTTATCTTTATTTCATAGATGCCTTTTTGTTCATTTTTTAAAGATTTTGTCATTAGTTTTTCACAATTTTATTTGCTATGCTTTCGTTTTCTATTCTTCCTACTTGAAGTTTCTTTTGTGTCTTGGATATATAGATTTATATGTTTATCTACTTCATATATATTAGTCATTATTTTTCTCCTTCTCTCTTCTCTTTCTGTGATTCCAATTACATGTATATGTGCTGTGCTGTGTCTGGCTCAGCACAGTTGCCAACCCAGGAACTACAGCCCACCAGGCTCCTCTGTCCAAGGGATTCTCCAGGCAAGAATACTGGAGTGGGTTGCCACGCCTTCCTCCAGGGGATCTTCTCAACCCAGGGATCAAACCCAGGTCTCCCACTTTGCGGGTGTGTTCTTTACTCTCTGATTCATCAGGGAAGCCCAAGAATACTGGAGTGGGTAGCCTGTCCCTTCTCCAGGGGAACTTCCCAACCCAAGAATCAAACCAGGGTCTCCTGCATTTCAGGCAGGGTCTTTACCAGCTGAGTTATCATTGCCCTGCAGCTCACCGAGGCTGTGTGTCAGTTTTCAAACTTTTTTCTCTCTTTTGCTTCAGTTTGGATAGTATCTATTCTTTTCAGCTTTATTGCTCTTCAGTGTTTAATATGCTGTTAATCATATTTATTACATTTTTATTTCATGTATTATATTTTTTACCTCTAGAAGTTCCATTTGGTCCTTTTTAAATGTTTCTAGTTTTTTTCCTTTACGTTGAGTCTTCTTTTAAGACTTGGACCATATTTATGGTAGCTGTGATAGAGCCCTTATCCATTCATTTCATCATTTCTATCATGTTTCTCTTCACTGGTTTGGTATCACACTTGCCTTCTTCATGATTGGATGATAAACATTGAATGAATGAATAAATGTGAATATTAAGTCACCTCAGTCATGTCTGACTCTTTGCCACCCTTCTTTGCCAGGCTCCTCTGTGGGATTCCCCAGGCAAGAATACTGGAGTGAGTTGCCATTTCCTCCTCCAGGGAATTTCCCCAACCAAGGGATCAAACCCAGGTCTCTTAAGTCTTTGGCAGTAGCAGGCAGGTTCTTTACCATTAGTGCCATCTGCTGTGTTTTGTTTCTTCCGTTTAAAAGTGTCGAGGTTTTGTTGGCTTGTTTGTTTTGGATTATATTAATTTACATGTGAATTAGCCCTAACTTTTTGAGGCTTTGTTTTTAAGGATTTTTTTTTTGATGGACCTAGGGAAATACTGTTCGTTAGGGATTCCTGCAGTAATGGAAATGTACCTACGAATATCTGTACCTACGAATATGGTAGCCACCAGTTACATTTAGCAACTAAACTCTTGAAATGTGTCTAGTACTTTTAAGAAACTAAATTTTTAATTTTACTTTAGTTCACTTAAATTCTCTTGTATTGGACAGTGCAGGTCTAGAGTTAACCTCTACTTGTGTGCCAGTTTATCCTTACTCCTAAGAAGTGATCTTTCTGAAGTCTGTATACTAAATGCCCTACAAGTTTAGTGAGGCATCGGTGGCCTATCAGAACTTGAATGTCTCCTTGTGTCATGCAAACTCCAGCAGATACTCAGTTTACAGCTCCCAGTAATTATTCTTTAGCCAGAGATTGACTTTCCTGAGCCTGTAGAGTCTCAGCCATATACAGTTGTATACTCGGCTGAACACTCATGGTACCCTAAGCAGGCTTCTAGAACTCTGTGTGTGTTCCGGTACTCTGCCTCACATATTCCAGCTTCCTCAACCCCTATTTATTTTCAGCTTTATTGCTCTTCAGTGTTTAATATGCTGTTAATCATATTTATTACATTTTTATTTCTTTTTTTCTAGAAGTTCCATTTGGTCCTTTTTAAATGTTTCTAGTTTTTTTCCTTTACGTTGAGTCTTCTTTTAAGACTTGGACCATATTTATGGTAGCTGTGATAGAGCCCTTATCCATTCATTTCATCATTTCTATCATGTTTCTCTTCACTGGTTTGGTATCACACTTGCCTTCTTCATGATTGGATGATAAACATTGAATGAATGAATAAATGTGAATATTAAGTCACCTCAGTCATGTCTGACTCTTTGCCACCCTTCTTTGCCAGGCTCCTCTGTGGGATTCCCCAGGCAAGAATACTGGAGTGAGTTGCCATTTCCTCCTCCAGGGAATTTCCCCAACCAAGGGATCAAACCCAGGTCTCTTAAGTCTTTGGCAGTAGCAGGCAGGTTCTTTACCATTAGTGCCATCTGCTGTGTTTTGTTTCTTCCGTTTAAAAGTGTCGAGGTTTTGTTGGCTTGTTTGTTTTGGATTATATTAATTTACATGTGAATTAGCCCTAACTTTTTGAGGCTTTGTTTTTAAGGATTTTTTTTTTGATGGACCTAGGGAAATACTGTTCGTTAGGGATTCCTGCAGTAATGGAAATGTACCTACGAATATCTGTACCTACGAATATGGTAGCCACCAGTTACATTTAGCAACTAAACTCTTGAAATGTGTCTAGTACTTTTAAGAAACTAAATTTTTAATTTTACTTTAGTTCACTTAAATTCTCTTGTATTGGACAGTGCAGGTCTAGAGTTAACCTCTACTTGTGTGCCAGTTTATCCTTACTCCTAAGAAGTGATCTTTCTGAAGTCTGTATACTAAATGCCCTACAAGTTTAGTGAGGCATCGGTGGCCTATCAGAACTTGAATGTCTCCTTGTGTCATGCAAACTCCAGCAGATACTCAGTTTACAGCTCCCCAGTAATTATTCTTTAGCCAGAGATTGACTTTCCTGAGCCTGTAGAGTCTCAGCCATATACAGTTGTATACTCGGCTGAACACTCATGGTACCCTAAGCAGGCTTCTAGAACTCTGTGTGTGTTCCGGTACTCTGCCTCACATATTCCAGCTTCCTCAACCTCCCTAACCAACCATCTCCATTTCTTCTAGCTCAGAGAGATCACTAACCTCCACTTGTGTTCCCTGACCCTGTGCAGCAGCCTATAATGTACCTCCAAGCGAAAAGCTGAAGTGAAACAGGGCTCATCTTACTTGTTTCCCTTCTCAAGGATCACAGTAGGGCACTGGCTGCTATTTAGTATCTGAAGAGTTTAGTATTTTTGTCCAGTTTTCTAGTTGGTTATGGCAGAGGCACTGGCCCAGCACCAATTACTCCATCTCTTTTTTGGGGCAGGGGGTGGGGGGGCGGGAGAGAGGGGAGTGGGCGGGCCACTTCTATTGGTGTTTCATTTGTCTGTTTTCATTCATCTTTGTTCTTTGGCCTATGTGGGCCTCCCATCACAGTGGCCTCTGTCGTCGCAGAGCACTGGCTCTGGGCGCATGCGCTCCAGAGCTCCGGCTTGGTAATTGGACACATCCGTCTAGCCGCTCCGCGGCACATGGAATCTTCCCAGGCCAGGGATCGAACCGGCGCCCCTTGCACTGCAAGTTGGTGTCCTTACCCACTGGACCACCAGGGAAGCCCTCCATCTCGTTTTTAAGCCAACAGATTATGTCTTCCTAACAGTTCAGTTCCCAATCCAGTGGTAACAGTTACTGCCTTTGTTGGAGACTGTAGCACAGTTAAACGAGTGATTTCTCCATTCTGGCAAAACTATGAATTTTGTTCCTCTTCATAAGGATAGCAATTGATGTAGGAATTTTGCTACTTACAAAATGTTCACAACAAATACTCATTGTATGTCACAAATTAGTGGCTTTGATTTTTAAGCACTTTAAGGTATAAGTATTGAAACTATATTTCTACCCGGAGTCCAGAAAAGACAGATAGAAGTTTTGTGTGTTTACTTTTAACAGAATAGAATAAATAGTCACTATTTAAAAATCCACCTGTACCCTCTTCTGTGGGACTAGCCCAGTAGCCAGTTATTTCCCAGCCTTTACAACAGCCTATTGAAGAGGACACTATTGTAATCTCCATTTACACATGAGGATAGGAAGACACAGAGCAGTTCAACAGCGTTAACATGGTCACACAGCTAGCAAATGGCAAAAGTGAGATTTGTATGCAGTTAGTCTTGCTTCAAAGCCCATATTTTTAACTGCAAGCTTTCAGAAGATCTAATAGTGTGAACAGTATCCATATGAGTATTTGAGATGTAAATGTTTATATATATGTGGTCCCTGTATTCCTATTTTCAGATGAAGAAACAGACTGGAAAAACTTGAGTGAGTTTCTTGGTGTCACAGATAATAAAAGGTAGATTTCAGATTGAAACTATGTGTGTTCGGGTAAGAGAACTATTGGTGTGGATAGTCATCAGAGGGCTATTTTTTTTTTTAATGAAAAAGTAAAATATTGGAAGCAAAAATAGAGATAGTCATTAAATAAGTCACGGTATAATGCAAGTGATAAAATACCATACAACTATTTTCTTATGTCAGAGAATGAAAGGAGAAGAGTGGTACTTAAATGGATAGTAGAGATTTGGTGCTAACTTGTATCCAGTCCTTGTGACTCCAGGGAAGCCTCCCCCATGGAATCTTCCCAGGCCAGGGATCGAACCGCGCCTTGCACTGCAAGTTGGTGTCCTTACCCACTGGACCACCAGGGAAGCCCTCCATCTCGTTTTTAAGCCAACAGATTATGTCTTCCTAACAGTTCAGTTCCCAATCCAGTGGTAACAGTTACTGCCTTTGTTGGAGACTGTAGCACAGTTAAACGAGTGATTTCTCCATTCTGGCAAAACTATGAATTTTGTTCCTCTTCATAAGGATAGCAATTGATGTAGGAATTTTGCTACTTACAAAATGTTCACAACAAATACTCATTGTATGTCACAAATTAGTGGCTTTGATTTTTAAGCACTTTAAGGTATAAGTATTGAAACTATATTTCTACCCGGAGTCCAGAAAAGACAGATAGAAGTTTTGTGTGTTTACTTTTAACAGAATAGAATAAATAGTCACTATTTAAAATCCACCTGTACCCTCTTCTGTGGGACTAGCCCAGTAGCCAGTTATTTCCCAGCCTTTACAACAGCCTATTGAAGAGGACACTATTGTAATCTCCATTTACACATGAGGATAGGAAGACACAGAGCAGTTCAACAGCGTTAACATGGTCACACAGCTAGCAAATGGCAAAAGTGAGATTTGTATGCAGTTAGTCTTGCTTCAAAGCCCATATTTTTAACTGCAAGCTTTCAGAAGATCTAATAGTGTGAACAGTATCCATATGAGTATTTGAGATGTAAATGTTTATATATATGTGGTCCCTGTATTCCTATTTTCAGATGAAGAAACAGACTGGAAAAACTTGAGTGAGTTTCTTGGTGTCACAGATAATAAAAGGTAGATTTCAGATTGAAACTATGTGTGTTCGGGTAAGAGAACTATTGGTGTGGATAGTCATCAGAGGGCTATTTTTTTTTTTAATGAAAAAGTAAAATATTGGAAGCAAAAATAGAGATAGTCATTAAATAAGTCACGGTATAATGCAAGTGATAAAATACCATACAACTATTTTCTTATGTCAGAGAATGAAAGGAGAAGAGTGGTACTTAAATGGATAGTAGAGATTTGGTGCTAACTTGTATCCAGTCCTTGTGACTCCAGGGACTCTGAAGCCCACCAGGCTCCTCTGGCCCTGAGATTTCCCGGGCAAGAATACTGCAGGGGATTGCCATTTCCTTCTCCAGGGGATCTGTCTGACCCACCCAGGGATCAAACCCGTATCTCCTGCATTGCAGGCAGATTCTTTACTGCTGATCCACCTGGAAACCCATGGAAAAGGATAAACATTTGTTTTAAACTTATAAACATTTATGTAAGGCCTACTTACCCTTCGTTTATTCCTAAAATGCTGAAACAACCAATGTTTTTATTGATAAACATATGGAAACTTAAGGTGATACCGTTCCAAGGAAATAATTTAAGGGGGAACTCCTTGCTTTATAGTAATTTCCATTGTAAAATAAGCTTTGGTTAAAAAAAAGAAAAAAAAATGTGTTTTTTTAAGTGTACAAATTCCTGTTTTTTTTTTTTTTTTCCTACGTAACTACTCTCATTTTATCTATTCCAAATATTTACAAAACTAGATTTCCCTTCATAAATGATTTATGTTCTGTTTAATTTTTCTGGAAGCTTTTGGCAGGGGTCTAGTAACCATTAGTTTTAAAAAATGACAAAATTCTTTTCTAGAAAAAAACTATAGTCTCCATGTTTTTCAACTCTAAAATCTTTCATCTTCATGTTAAAATAATTAACACATTCAGTTTGGGTTTTATTTGCCTAAATAGATGTTATAAGAATAAACTACTTGGCAGAGTAACGGTGAGTGCTGCAACCCTATTCAGAGTCATGTCATATGAGTATTTGAGATGTAAATGTTTATATATATGTGGTCCCTGTATTCCTATTTTCAGATGAAGAAACAGACTGGAAAAACTTGAGTGAGTTTCTTGGTGTCACAGATAATAAAAGGTAGATTTCAGATTGAAACTATGTGTGTTCGGGTAAGAGAACTATTGGTGTGGATAGTCATCAGAGGGCTATTTTTTTTTTTAATGAAAAAGTAAAATATTGGAAGCAAAAATAGAGATAGTCATTAAATAAGTCACGGTATAATGCAAGTGATAAAATACCATACAACTATTTTCTTATGTCAGAGAATGAAAGGAGAAGAGTGGTACTTAAATGGATAGTAGAGATTTGGTGCTAACTTGTATCCAGTCCTTGTGACTCCAGGGACTCTGAAGCCCACCAGGCTCCTCTGGCCCTGAGATTTCCCGGGCAAGAATACTGCAGGGGATTGCCATTTCCTTCTCCAGGGGATCTGTCTGACCCACCCAGGGATCAAACCCGTATCTCCTGCATTGCAGGCAGATTCTTTACTGCTGATCCACCTGGAAACCCATGGAAAAGGATAAACATTTGTTTTAAACTTATAAACATTTATGTAAGGCCTACTTACCCTTCGTTTATTCCTAAAATGCTGAAACAACCAATGTTTTTATTGATAAACATATGGAAACTTAAGGTGATACCGTTCAAGGAAATAATTTAAGGGGGAACTCCTTGCTTTATAGTAATTTCCATTGTAAAATAAGCTTTGGTTAAAAAAAAAAAAATGTGTTTTTTTAAGTGTACAAATTCCTGTTTTTTTTTTTTTTTTTCCTACGTAACTACTCTCATTTTATCTATTCCAAATATTTACAAAACTAGATTTCCCTTCATAAATGATTTATGTTCTGTTTAATTTTTCTGGAAGCTTTTGGCAGGGGTCTAGTAACCATTAGTTTTAAAAAAAATGACAAAAATTCTTTTCTAGAAAAAAAAAACTATAGTCTCCATGTTTTTCAACTCTAAAATCTTTCATCTTCATGTTAAAATAATTAACACATTCAGTTTGGGTTTTTATTTGCCTAAATAGATGTTATAAGAATAAACTACTTGGCAGAGTAACGGTGAGTAGAGAGGAATTATGTGAAGGCAGGAAAAAAGAACAGTCCTTTTCCCTCAATTTCCTTTTATGCAGAAGGCATAGGCTTGCACCAACTTTAAGACTGCAAAGTAGAGCTGACATCGTTAAAGCAGATGTGACTGACCCTCTTAGACCAAAGCCGTGTGTGCACGCTTAGTCATGCATAGTTGTGTCCGACTCTTTGCAACCCACGGACTATAGCTGGCCAGACCCCTCTGTCCATGGGACATCCCAAGCAGGGATCCTGGAGTGGGTTGCTAGGCAAGCTGCAGACCAGCTTCTCAGTAGGTCTTGTTACCTGTGGTGTCTACCAGTGCAGGTTCAGCCCAGTCCTGAACCTTCCATTCTGCCCAGGAAAAAGAGCCTCCATACAGACACATTAGTTCATGGAGAGTCTGGAAGAGTCTGGAGATGAAGTCAAGATGAGATGGCCTCAGACTGAAAAGTAACTCCATCTGTGTCCATTATTTCCAGTATCATACTGGGATTTCCTTTGTGACATGTGGTCACCTCACCTGAGAATTCAGGATACAGGATATATAAATGAAAGGCAAAGCCCGACTTGACTGCTCTCACCCTCAGTCATAGCAGCTGTCTCTAAACTCATAATTACTATGGTTATTAAATTATTCATACAGAATTGATCTGTCATAAAAATTATAGGAATATTATAAATATTCCTATAAATATAAATATAATATTATAAATATCCTTCCCTCACATGTTTGCTTTGTGGGAGAAGTTTCAGTTTAGTTATAGTTTTAACCTCCCTAAAACTCTTTTACTAGAAATACAGAGACCATTATTTTAAATGTAATTTTTAAATATCAGTGTTTACCTTGTTGAAGAACTGTTTTTGCTTGAAATCCATGTTAGAAACAGAAAGATTTCATCATATATTTAAATTAAAAAATAGAAGAACTTATTTTTGTCAGTGTTGTCAGATATTAGGTACATTAACATATGATAAATAACATACATATCCTTAAAGAAATATCAGATATTTTGTGATCTTCTTAAAGAAAAACATCCAAAAATGTAGATAAGCAAAAGAACATTTAAAATTTTTACTTATTTGGAAATAATCATTTTTAACATAGAGGAGGAAGCAGGAATCAATAATGATAAAAGATATAGTTGCTGTTTCACGTTTTTTCAAGATGCATATCTTTTCAAATTTTAATATCTCTGATAACAGAATGTGTGAAGTTTAACTTCCTTTTTTTAGTGGTATGAGCAGACTTAGGGAGATGGTGATGGACAGAGGCCTGGTTTGCAGTTCATGGGGTTGCAAAGAGTCGGACATGACTTAGCGACTGAACAACAGTAATAGTGATGGATCTTAAATTTGATGGTTAAATTTGGTCATATTTTCAGTAAAATGCAGTTATAGATTCTTTGTTATTTGGGGTATAGATCCTTACAAATAGGATAGCAGATCTGAGTGACAGGGCTGCATTGCACAAATTGCTTGCACTGATTTGAGGAAGCATTTCCGATCAATAATGGAGTGCCTTTCTGGTATAGCAGAGTCAAATGGAGATGAAGTCAAGATGAGATGGCCTCAGACTGAAAAGTAACTCCATCTGTGTCCATTATTTCCAGTATCATACTGGGATTTCCTTTGTGACATGTGGTCACCTCACCTGAGAATTCAGGATACAGGATATATAAATGAAAGGCAAAGCCCGACTTGACTGCTCTCACCCTCAGTCATAGCAGCTGTCTCTAAACTCATAATTACTATGGTTATTAAATTATTCATACAGAATTGATCTGTCATAAAAATTATAGGAATATTATAAATATTCCTATAAATATAAATATAATATTATAAATATCCTTCCCTCACATGTTTGCTTTGTGGGAGAAGTTTCAGTTTAGTTATAGTTTTAACCTCCCTAAAACTCTTTTACTAGAAATACAGAGACCATTATTTTAAATGTAATTTTTAAATATCAGTGTTTACCTTGTTGAAGAACTGTTTTTGCTTGAAATCCATGTTAGAAACAGAAAGATTTCATCATATATTTAAATTAAAAAATAGAAGAACTTATTTTTGTCAGTGTTGTCAGATATTAGGTACATTAACATATGATAAATAACATACATATCCTTAAAGAAATATCAGATATTTTTGTGATCTTCTTAAAGAAAAACATCCAAAAATGTAGATAAGCAAAAAGAACATTTAAAATTTTTACTTATTTGGAAATAATCATTTTTAACATAGAGGAGGAAGCAGGAATCAATAATGATAAAAGATATAGTTGCTGTTTCACGTTTTTTCAAGATGCATATCTTTTCAAATTTTAATATCTCTGATAACAGAATGTGTGAAGTTTAACTTCCTTTTTTTAGTGGTATGAGCAGACTTAGGGAGATGGTGATGGACAGAGGCCTGGTTTGCAGTTCATGGGGTTGCAAAGAGTCGGACATGACTTAGCGACTGAACAACAGTAATAGTGATGGATCTTAAATTTGATGGTTAAATTTGGTCATATTTTCAGTAAAATGCAGTTATAGATTCTTTGTTATTTGGGGTATAGATCCTTACAAATAGGATAGCAGATCTGAGTGACAGGGCTGCATTGCACAAATTGCTTGCACTGATTTGAGGAAGCATTTCCGATCAATAATGGAGTGCCTTTCTGGTACTGGTGTCTCAGGCATGCTGAACTCTGATGCTGTTTCTGTCCTCCTCCTCACCTCCCTACCACTCCGGAAAATTAAATTTAGAGTCCCTCAGTTCTGTCTGACTCTTTTTGACTCTATGGACTATAGCCCACTAGGCTCCTCTGTCCGTAGGATTTTCCAGGCCAGAATACTGAAGTGGGGGTTGCCATTTCCTTCTCCAGGGGATGAACCCAGGTCTCCTGCACTGCAGGCAGATTCTTTGCTATCTAAGCCACCCTAGAGGAAAGGAAAATAGATGGGTCTTGGTCCTGGAGCTATAGAGGGTGGGGCCTGAGCCTCCATGCTTTAGGTCCCACAGAGAAAAGAAGGCTGGCAGGAGCAACTTTCTGAAGACTTCTCATCTTCGCTTCATCTCCAGTTGAAAGTACAAATCATTGATTAGTTTCTGAGGCAGTCAATAGCTGTTAAATTTGAAAAATCTTGGATATGAGTGACTTCTATGCTCTTATATAATATTTCATGTTAAGTGGTTTGTTTCACTTCCTGGGTAGTAAAAATTTCTATTTCGTGACCCTTCCCATCTTTTTATTATAGCATACAACAACATAGCTGTTTAATTCAAAGAAAACCAAGTATCAATATATACTCAGATAGCTTTTTCAGAGGTACCCTGTACTTATCTAAATATTATTTAAATGCAAAACAAGAATCATGTATGTATATATGTATGTACTTTATTTTTTATTAGCCATTTTATTTTTATAAAACCTGTAGTGTTGAGTTTTCTTCTAAATAGAAATTTAATGACTTCTTCTTATATATGCATGCAGGAAATAATGAAGAATGAAAAATACAGAGAAGAAGTTCAAATGAAAAGCAAAGATTTTTATGAGAAAGAAAAGCTTCTTAGGGAAGACAACAACAAGGAACTCTTGGCTCCACCTGTTCAAACTCAGATTAAAGGGCATGCCTCTGCTCCGTACTTTGGAAAAGAAGAACCCTCAGTGGCTCCCACGAGCACTGGCAAAACCTTCCAGCCAGGATCCTGGATGCCACATGATCACAAGAGCCACAATCAATGAATGTGCTGTGGTAAAATTTTATTTATACGTATGTGACTATTTTAACAAATAAAACGTTACCTTGTGCTTTCCAACGCTACTTAAATTCTCTATTCCCTTAAACTTAAGAAGTAATTTTTACCATGCATAAAAAGTGTGAGGTTATGAACCATCAAAACCTAACTTCTTGTAGACTTAAGTGCTTCACTTGGTTTAGTCATCATTTTCTGTTTATGAATTTGTTTAGTTTTTCCCTCTTTGGATTGCTCTCATGTATCTTGGTAGAAATTGTAAGAGTAAATATTGAACTCTCCTAAATGATCAAATATAAAAGGAGAGACTGCTATTTCTAAAGGACTCAAAGTTTCTAAAGGACTAATCAAAATAACTTGGATGTGGCATGTGGAAGCCATGAAAATGTATTTGATATTTGAAAAAAATAATCATGAGTAGATGGGACAAAAGCTAGTTTACGGTGTGACTGAGGTTGGAGTTTTTAAAGAAAGGAATTGGGACCAATAGAAGTAAAGAATCTATCCCAAGAGTCTGAAAGGATGGTAAACCAAAAAATGGTACTATAATATTTAGTTCTGAGATGAAAAATTGCTTTGAAGAATTAGAAAATCAGGCAAAATTCTCAGAAAGTGATTCCTTTGTTCCTGGATATTACAATGATTTGTATATTGCAGGAAGTATAGATAGATAACTTTATGGGTATGCTTATCTAAATATTATTTAAATGCAAAACAAGAATCATGTATGTATATATGTATGTACTTTATTTTTTATTAGCCATTTTATTTTTATAAAACCTGTAGTGTTGAGTTTTCTTCTAAATAGAAATTTAATGACTTCTTCTTATATATGCATGCAGGAAATAATGAAGAATGAAAATACAGAGAAGAAGTTCAAATGAAAAGCAAAGATTTTTATGAGAAAGAAAAGCTTCTTAGGGAAGACAACAACAAGGAACTCTTGGCTCCACCTGTTCAAACTCAGATTAAAGGGCATGCCTCTGCTCCGTACTTTGGAAAAGAAGAACCCTCAGTGGCTCCCACGAGCACTGGCAAAACCTTCCAGCCAGGATCCTGGATGCCACATGATCACAAGAGCCACAATCAATGAATGTGCTGTGGTAAAATTTTATTTATACGTATGTGACTATTTTAACAAATAAAACGTTACCTTGTGCTTTCCAACGCTACTTAAATTCTCTATTCCCTTAAACTTAAGAAGTAATTTTTACCATGCATAAAAAGTGTGAGGTTATGAACCATCAAAACCTAACTTCTTGTAGACTTAAGTGCTTCACTTGGTTTAGTCATCATTTTCTGTTTATGAATTTGTTTAGTTTTTCCCTCTTTGGATTGCTCTCATGTATCTTGGTAGAAATTGTAAGAGTAAATATTGAACTCTCCTAAATGATCAAATATAAAAGGAGAGACTGCTATTTCTAAAGGACTCAAAGTTTCTAAAGGACTAATCAAAATAACTTGGATGTGGCATGTGGAAGCCATGAAAATGTATTTGATATTTGAAAAAAATAATCATGAGTAGATGGGACAAAAGCTAGTTTACGGTGTGACTGAGGTTGGAGTTTTTAAAGAAAGGAATTGGGACCAATAGAAGTAAAGAATCTATCCCAAGAGTCTGAAAGGATGGTAAACCAAAAAATGGTACTATAATATTTAGTTCTGAGATGAAAAATTGCTTTGAAGAATTAGAAAATCAGGCAAAATTCTCAGAAAGTGATTCCTTTGTTCCTGGATATTACAATGATTTGTATATTGCAGGAAGTATAGATAGATAACTTTAAAATAGATTATATACAAAAGTGTTTTAGAAAATTCATACATTTTCTGATGTGCACAACCATGTTTCTGTTGCTAACAGTTTTTTTTTTATATTTTTTCCATTTATGGTTTTCTTTTTCAAACTTTAAACTTTATTTTGTATTGGGGTATAGCCAATTAACAGTGTTTGGTAGCTTCAGGTAAACAGCAAAGGGAGTCAACCATAACATGTATCCATTCTCTCCCAAACCCCTCCCTAATTCTAACAGAGTTGTTATTTTAATATAGAGATATCCTAACATCCTAACAGTGTTTGGCATTGTAACAGCTACTAAATAAATATGGACTGAATAAAAGACCCAGATTTTAATGTTCTAACATAAGGAAATTCTTGGTTAAGTGTTTAATAATGAATTCTTAGGGCTTTCCTGGTGGCTCAGTCAGTAAAGAATCTGCCTGCAGTGTGGGAGACGTGGGTTTGATCCCTGTGTTGCGAGATCCCCTGGAAAAGGGACAGGCTACCTGCTGCACTATTCTTGCCTGTAGAATTCCATGGCTTGTCCATTCTTAAAAACACATGAAAATGTCAGTCGCTCAGTCATGTATGACTGTGTGACTCCATGGACTAGAGCCCTCCAGGTTCCTCTGTCCCTGGAATTCTCCAGGCAAAATGACTGGAATGGGCATTTATAAATATCTTAATACATGACAGAATTTACATGAGTTTTTATGGTTTTCATTTTTAAATGCCTGTTTAAAGAAAGAGAAAATCTTAGCCAATGTTTGTTATAGTAAGATGATACTAGACCACTCATTATTAGTAAAGCATGCACTTTCGAAGTGATTTTGAGAGGTGGGAATAAAGTTTTTAGTAATCCATCCACGCTACTTTTCTCTAGACTGACATTTTTAGGATAAGGTGGTTATAGTGTTAGGTGGTATTAGAAAAGAGTTCCAAGACCATTTAATCCTACTAAAAACTGAACTATAATCTTGACCTAATTAAGACTGCCTTTCTAAACAATCTTGTTTTTATACGTGGCTTTTAGGCCGGATACATGCAAAGCAGAATCAAAGTTTTACATAAAATATGTACTTGTCTACCATATGTCATAAAACTAGTTATATTTAGGGGTAATGACAAGTTTTCTAATGAAAATGCTTTTCTTCATCTCTTCAAGACAGACTCCAAACCTAACGCAGTTTTAATTTCAAAAGTTAAAATGTTCATTTTAAAATAATTAAAGTGTCATATATGCCTTAAGTACTCTCAGATAAATCCTTCCTAACTTCCTATGCCTCTGCTATACATGCATATAGCATTTTCCCCCAAAAGGCCTTATTATACAGTGTTTAAGGATACATGTGTGCCTGGTGGGTTTAACCATAAATCTGCATGTTTATTAGCTATGCCTTAGATATCTGAAGTTAAAAATCAAAAAAAAAAATATGGAGGAAATAATTTTTTCCCATTGTGATCCTTTTCCATTCCTATTTTTACAAACAGATGTCATTTACTTCTTAACTTTCATCAGCCTTGATTCATTATCATCATATCGATTTTTTAAAACACTGTCTCATCAACCACACTATTTAAAATGTTACATGAATTCATTTAGACGGAAGGCATTTTGATCCATGGCTTGTCCATTCTTAAAACACATGAAAATGTCAGTCGCTCAGTCGTGTATGACTGTGTGACTCCATGGACTAGAGCCCTCCAGGTTCCTCTGTCCCTGGAATTCTCCAGGCAAAATGACTGGAATGGGCATTTATAAATATCTTAATACATGACAGAATTTACATGAGTTTTTATGGTTTTCATTTTTAAATGCCTGTTTAAAGAAAGAGAAAATCTTAGCCAATGTTTGTTATAGTAAGATGATACTAGACCACTCATCATTAGTAAAGCATGCATTTTCAAGTGATTTTGAGAGGTGGGAATAAAGTTTTTAGTAATCCATCCACGCTACTTTTCTCTAGACTGACATTTTTAGGATAAGGTGGTTATAGTGTTAGGTGGTATTAGAAAAGAGTTCCAAGACCATTTAATCCTACTAAAAACTGAACTATAATCTTGACCTAATTAAGACTGCCTTTCTAAACAATCTTGTTTTTATACGTGGCTTTTAGGCCGGATACATGCAAAGCAGAATCAAAGTTTTACATAAAATATGTACTTGTCTACCATATGTCATAAAACTAGTTATATTTAGGGGTAATGACAAGTTTTCTAATGAAAATGCTTTTCTTCATCTCTTCAAGACAGACTCCAAACCTAACGCAGTTTTAATTTCAAAAGTTAAAATGTTCATTTTAAAATAATTAAAGTGTCATATATGCCTTAAGTACTCTCAGATAAATCCTTCCTAACTTCCTATGCCTCTGCTATACATGCATATAGCATTTTCCCCCAAAAGGCCTTATTATACAGTGTTTAAGGATACATGTGTGCCTGGTGGGTTTAACCATAAATCTGCATGTTTATTAGCTATGCCTTAGATATCTGAAGTTAAAAATCAAAAAAAAAAAAAATATGGAGGAAATAATTTTTTCCCATTGTGATCCTTTTCCATTCCTATTTTTACAAACAGATGTCATTTACTTCTTAACTTTCATCAGCCTTGATTCATTATCATCATATCGATTTTTTAAAACACTGTCTCATCAACCACACTATTTAAAATGTTACATGAATTCATTTAGACGAGGCTTTCTCAAACTGTTTGTGTCCTTTGATGGGGTGAGGGCGGAGAGTTTATGATATAGTAACCTAAACCACTCCAAGAAATCATGCAGAAATGAATTGTTTCATTGTTTTCTAAACTTTTGTTATTTGAACACAGTACCTCTTTTAATATGTTGAGAAATACAGAATTTGTCCTTATATATTTATTACAGATATGAGGCAAATCAAAGTGAGCCTATAATCAGCTGCAAACATAAAAGCAATCATTCCTAAATAGGAATCAGACTTGCTCTAACTTAAAACCAGACGAGGTATAAAGTGCCCTAAGGATGGGGGAGAAGCTGTTACAGTGGATCTTAACATTGGGTTTCCAGCTCACTGCATCTTAAGTTTATTTCCAGTTTGTTGTCATTTCAGGAAATAAGTTTAAAATGCCCTTGCGCATCTGATACAATAACATCATACTGAAGTTTACCACAGGACACAGGACACATCAAATTCTGATGCACAATCTAGTGGGTGAGGGCTGTATCATGTTATAGGCAATCTTTTTTTCTTCAAAACCAGCCATAAAAAGGTAATTGATTATATTACTTCTAAGAACTTCAGAAACAATGTAGAAGGTAGGTAGTTTTTAAAAGAGGTATTCTGGGTAACAGTAAATGATATTTTCAACCATAATAGTATATGTTAGAATAACAGACTTATTTTTCTGAAGAATCTCAAACCTCACAAGGTCCCAACTTAATTTTTCAACCTTACGATACATGTTCACATTCAACTGAAACTGCCGAGTTTTGATCTTTTCTCAGGCTAGCAATGTATGGTAAGACACTCTTGTGATGCTGAGCAGTGACAGAGACACAATTCCAAGTCAGCCAGGCAGTCATAAGAAAACAACTCGTACCCACACAAGCATTCTGCTTTTCACTTTTACTACACTATTCATAAATTATTTTTTAACTTGCAGTGGGTTTATCAGGACTTAATGCACTATAAATCAAAGATCTATAGTCTCTAATTTATATCCCTTTCCCCCACAACACACAGAGAGATACAAATACTATAAAACTTTGTTGATCTCAAATGTATAAAAAGGCTCCATAAAAGCTGTAGAAACTACAAACAGCCTATGTCAAACAAATACAAAATCATATTAAGACCAACAGGTACCATAGAAAAGCCTATTTTAAATACCTTTAGACTGTCAAAATGAACAACAAAACCATAGTTTTAGTAGATAACTAAGAGTTTTAATTTCAGTGATAATATGCAAAGGACATCCTAAATCACCTGAATAACTGATGTCGTTAAACCCTGATTTCAGTGCCTGGAGCTGCAGTGTGTTGTTTGCACTAGCATCAAGAAGGATCTGACAACCTAAAGTAACAGTAGTTAAGTATTGTTCAAATCAGTCCATAAACATTCCCAGATGTTCTTAGGTTCTCATATATGAGAAATACTGCTCTCAACTTAATAGTGTGATCCAGGACTGGTTGAGTCCATGCATGAGGGTTCAACTGTGGGTACAGAGAACCTATATATAGGAAGGAACGATGTATAGGGAGAGTCCACTCTAAGTTATACGGGGATTTTCAACTGTAAGGGAGGGCCAGTATTCCTAGCCCCATATTGTTCAAGAGTCAGCTATATGCTTATCTGTGAATGAAATCTGTAATCTTTTGAAAAGTCTAACATCTATAACACACCTAACCTGAATTATTCCTCCCACCCTCCTCCCAAAAGAACAAAGGCCAGGACTTCATTATAAAAAAGTATCAAATTTATTTCAATATCTAGTTTCATTATTAGGACAATTTTTTGTAATTTAATATTCATTATCAGAAGTGAGAAAAACATTAATAAGCTATTAATTACTGGCAACAAATAAATTTATCAACCGTGCATTTAAAAAAGCCATGTTAAAGAGTAAAAAGTTCCAATTATGCTACTTGACTGAAGGAAATACCCTTTACCTCTTTATTTGTAATTACATTCTCATTTTGACATAATCTACACCTTTTTAACCCAATTAATACAATGCAAACAAAATTTTTCCAAATGTTAAAACTTTCTTTACCATTTATGAAATGTAATGTAACTGTTACTCTTTAAAAGGTCCTTGAAAGAAATATCAAGTTTCAAGTGAACCCATCTGATCAAAAAGTAAAAGACAGGCATCCCTGGTGGTCTAAGTCGGCCTTGCAGTGCAAGGGTCACCGGTTCGATCCCCGGCCCAGGGAGAGTCCACGTGCAGCAGAGCGGCTGGGCTGGTGTGTCCAATTATGAGCCAGTGCTCTGGAGCGCATGTGCCCAGAGCTGGTGCTCTGCACGAGAGACCACTGCAATGGGAGGCCCATAAGGGCCAGAGAGTAAACATGGAGGAAAATAAATAAATGAAAAAACAATACAAGAGGCCAAAATTTAAAAAATTTTTAAAAAAGTAAAGGACATCACCACTACCACATAAATTAAACCAAAGAATGGAATAAAAAACAAAAGTGATATGTATATAATCAGCAAATTATCTGATAAGACATTTTAACTATTTCACATTTCTACTTAGTACAAGCAAGAATAAACCAGTTCCAAGGTCCTACAAGGTTTGGCATTTTTACTCAAAGCTTTAAATCATAGTGTTATTCTACTCAAGTTATCTCTAAGAAAATGGCATTGTTCGTAAGTACAAAAATTATTATATCCAGTAGGTGATACTCTACATAGTCAAGATAGTAAGACAATTCTTTATAAAATTAGATTTTTAAATGCAGAATATCTGGTAATTACCGGTATCTCAAACCCTAAAGAGAAAATACAGAAAATAAAATAATTGGATAATATTTTGCTTTGAGGAGGCTAGAAATGATTCCCAGGACTTCATTATAAAAAGTATCAAATTTATTTCAATATCTAGTTTCATTATTAGGACAATTTTTTGTAATTTAATATTCATTATCAGAAGTGAGAAAAACATTAATAAGCTATTAATTACTGGCAACAAATAAATTTATCAACCGTGCATTTAAAAAAGCCATGTTAAAGAGTAAAAAGTTCCAATTATGCTACTTGACTGAAGGAAATACCCTTTACCTCTTTATTTGTAATTACATTCTCATTTTGACATAATCTACACCTTTTTAACCCAATTAATACAATGCAAACAAAATTTTTCCAAATGTTAAAACTTTCTTTACCATTTATGAAATGTAATGTAACTGTTACTCTTTAAAAGGTCCTGGAAAGAAATATCAAGGTTCAAGTGAACCCATCTGATGAAAAAATAAAAGACAGGCATCCCTGGTGGTCTAAGTCGGCCTTGCAGTGCAAGGGTCACCGGTTCGATCCCCGGCCCAGGGAGAGTCCACGTGCAGCAGAGCGGCTGGGCTGGTGTGTCCAATTATGAGCCAGTGCTCTGGAGCGCATGTGCCCAGAGCTGGTGCTCTGCACGAGAGACCACTGCAATGGGAGGCCCATAAGGGCCAGAGAGTAAACATGGAGGAAAATAAATAAATGAAAAAACAATACAAGAGGCCAAAATTTAAAAAATTTTTAAAAAAGTAAAGGACATCACCACTACCACATAAATTAAACCAAAGAATGGAATAAAAAACAAAAGTGATATGTATATAATCAGCAAATTATCTGATAAGACATTTTAACTATTTCACATTTCTACTTAGTACAAGCAAGAATAAACCAGTTCCAAGGTCCTACAAGGTTTGGCATTTTTACTCAAAGCTTTAAATCATAGTGTTATTCTACTCAAGTTATCTCTAAGAAAATGGCATTGTTCGTAAGTACAAAAATTATTATATCCAGTAGGTGATACTCTACATAGTCAAGATAGTAAGACAATTCTTTATAAAATTAGATTTTTTTAAATGCAGAATATCTGGTAATTACCGGTATCTCAAACCCTAAAGAGAAAAATACAGAAAATAAAATAATTGGATAATATTTTGCTTTGAGGAGGCTAGAAATGATTCTAAGAAATAGGTAATAATGACAAGAGATGTAACTAATATACCATATCTCTTTTAAGCCAGAGCACGCTTTTCTCCTCAGGACAATTCTGATTTTTACATTCTCAATCTCCTTTGTCCAGAACTGGACCCCATATTAAGCCATTAGTCAAACAAGAGTTCATAATCTAAAGCCACTTTTCTCCACAGGAAGTTTTCATTTTAGTATTCATACATAAGTCGCAAAAAGGCAAATGAATCTTGGTTATAAGGGTTTGTAGCGTAATAAATGCCAATTTATAGTAACTGTCAACAGACTTCTATATCGAAGCCAAAAAGTTGCTACAGTACAGGTGAAAACTGACATGATTCTTCTATACCTCAGACTTTGTTCAGGAGATAATACTGTCATAAGATCTGAAAAGAAACCTTAATGGGTTCTTTCGAAAATGCGTAATTTTCCAATTTTCCTCTGGATGCACAGCCTGTTCATTCCTTCAATCCTTTTTTAGTCGTTTAGCTTTTGCAATATTTTCTTGACGCTTTTGTTTCTTCTTCTGTTCCTTTTCCCTGGCCTCAATCATCTTGGCCAATTTCCAAGACAGTACAGCACTTGCTAGAAACAATGGAGTCAGAGCCAAAATTACTGTTGTAAGGAAGCCATATGGGTCCTTTGCAGCCCATTCCACAACATACTCAGCCCAAGCCTTTATATCAAGCATCTTTGTAGAGGCCTTAAAATGGAATAAAAAACAAAAGTGATATGTATATAATCAGCAAATTATCTGATAAGACATTTTAACTATTTCACATTTCTACTTAGTACAAGCAAGAATAAACCAGTTCCAAGGTCCTACAAGGTTTGGCATTTTTACTCAAAGCTTTAAATCATAGTGTTATTCTACTCAAGTTATCTCTAAGAAAATGGCATTGTTCGTAAGTACAAAAATTATTATATCCAGTAGGTGATACTCTACATAGTCAAGATAGTAAGACAATTCTTTATAAAATTAGATTTTTAAATGCAGAATATCTGGTAATTACCGGTATCTCAAACCCTAAAGAGAAAATACAGAAAATAAAATAATTGGATAATATTTTGCTTTGAGGAGGCTAGAAATGATTCTAAGAAATAGGTAATAATGACAAGAGATGTAACTAATATACCATATCTCTTTTAAGCCAGAGCACGCTTTTCTCCTCAGGACAATTCTGATTTTTACATTCTCAATCTCCTTTGTCCAGAACTGGACCCCATATTAAGCCATTAGTCAAACAAGAGTTCATAATCTAAAGCCACTTTTCTCCACAGGAAGTTTTCATTTTAGTATTCATACATAAGTCGCAAAAAGGCAAATGAATCTTGGTTATAAGGGTTTGTAGCGTAATAAATGCCAATTTATAGTAACTGTCAACAGACTTCTATATCGAAGCCAAAAAGTTGCTACAGTACAGGTGAAAACTGACATGATTCTTCTATACCTCAGACTTTGTTCAGGAGATAATACTGTCATAAGATCTGAAAAGAAACCTTAATGGGTTCTTTCGAAAATGCGTAATTTTCCAATTTTCCTCTGGATGCACAGCCTGTTCATTCCTTCAATCCTTTTTTAGTCGTTTAGCTTTTGCAATATTTTCTTGACGCTTTTGTTTCTTCTTCTGTTCCTTTTCCCTGGCCTCAATCATCTTGGCCAATTTCCAAGACAGTACAGCACTTGCTAGAAACAATGGAGTCAGAGCCAAAATTACTGTTGTAAGGAAGCCATATGGGTCCTTTGCAGCCCATTCCACAACATACTCAGCCCAAGCCTTTATATCAAGCATCTTTGTAGAGGCCTTAGGAAAGGGGTGGGGAGAGTGGGGAAAGACAAGAGGAAAGATTATGTGGTTAATCAAATTTTGAAAAAATTATACCAAACAATCAGTTAAATCAGAATTCTATTATCACTCAATAGTTCTTGTTTTATTTTTAAAAGTGCTAATTAGTACTATTTTAATAAGGAGTAAAATTCATCTAAGATAACCAGAAGAGTGATACTTAAAAAATATGAAGATAAAGAAAAAAATTTTAAAAAAGAAAACCATGTGGAATCTGTTATAAGGACTATGCATTCTCACATGCCTCCTACACTCGAGACAAACTTTAGCAGCAATTTTATAAGAATCTTGAGTTTTATGTGCTTGTTCCAGGAAAAGAGCTGAATCCCATATGTCAGTTTCTGACATAGCCTTAGTACTATTAGGTTCTCATTAACAAAAGCGGTGACTCAGTAAAGAATCCACCTGCAACACAGGAGACACAGATTCGACCCCTGGGTCAGGAAGATCCCCTGGAGAAGGAAATGGCAACTCAGACCAGTATTCTTGCCTGGAGAATCCCACAGACAGAGGAGCCTGGCGGACTATAGTCCATGAGGTCACAGATACGACTTAGTGACTAAACCTCCACTGCAACAAAAGAACAATCATCAAATCTGGTGTGTGAAAGCCATAGAGTCTGAGAAATGCACGGAGAAAGGCAGATTACAGTTGACTGTTTCCAAAAGGGAACCCCGATATTATCCATTCATAAGCAAAGAGATATAAGTAAAAGGTCACGTGCAATTTTATGCCCTCCTTCAGGTCTGAGGACTCCTATTTGAGGACATAATTTAGTAAATGAGAACTTTACAGATGATAAAATTAACCATTACAGGGCTTCCCTGGTGGTCCAGTGGGTAAGGACACTGCCTTGCAGTGCAAAGGGTGCCGGTTCAATCCCTGGCCTGGGAAGATCCCATGTGCCGCTCTTGGACCCATGTGTCCAATTACCGAGCCGGAGCTCTGGAGCGCATGCGCCCAGAGCCAGTGCTCTGCGACAACAGAGGCCACCGCAATGGGAGGCCCACACGGGCCAAAGAACAAAGATGGATGAAAATAGACAAATGAAAGACCAATAGAAGTGGCCCGCCTGCTCCCCTCCCTCCCCACCCCATCCCCCCAAAATAAATAAATAAATAAATCTTTAAAAAAAAAAAATTAACCATTACAGGTCCCGTGCCTTTTGTTCGATTCTGAGTTAGGAAGGGAGGGCCATCTGGTAAATCATGATATTGTGGACTTGAGTAATACTTTCTATTTTGCCCCAGAGGCTTTTCATGTTTGTGTCAATCTCTATTCAAAGTGGAAAATTAGAATACCCGGATTTAAAAAACACTACCTTATGTTTGAGTGGTGATCTCTAATCTCGTCCTGGAATTATTAGCAGCAATTTTATAAGAATCTTGAGTTTTATGTGCTTGTTCCAGGAAAAGAGCTGAATCCCATATGTCAGTTTCTGACATAGCCTTAGTACTATTAGGTTCTCATTAACAAAAGCGGTGACTCAGTAAAGAATCCACCTGCAACACAGGAGACACAGATTCGACCCCTGGGTCAGGAAGATCCCCTGGAGAAGGAAATGGCAACTCAGACCAGTATTCTTGCCTGGAGAATCCCACAGACAGAGGAGCCTGGCGGACTATAGTCCATGAGGTCACAGATACGACTTAGTGACTAAACCTCCACTGCAACAAAAGAACAATCATCAAATCTGGTGTGTGAAAGCCATAGAGTCTGAGAAATGCACGGAGAAAGGCAGATTACAGTTGACTGTTTCCAAAAGGGAACCCCGATATTATCCATTCATAAGCAAAGAGATATAAGTAAAAGGTCACGTGCAATTTTATGCCCTCCTTCAGGTCTGAGGACTCCTATTTGAGGACATAATTTAGTAAATGAGAACTTTACAGATGATAAAATTAACCATTACAGGGCTTCCCTGGTGGTCCAGTGGGTAAGGACACTGCCTTGCAGTGCAAAGGGTGCCGGTTCAATCCCTGGCCTGGGAAGATCCCATGTGCCGCTCTTGGACCCATGTGTCCAATTACCGAGCCGGAGCTCTGGAGCGCATGCGCCCAGAGCCAGTGCTCTGCGACAACAGAGGCCACCGCAATGGGAGGCCCACACGGGCCAAAGAACAAAGATGGATGAAAATAGACAAATGAAAGACCAATAGAAGTGGCCCGCCTGCTCCCCTCCCTCCCCACCCCATCCCCCCAAAATAAATAAATAAATAAATCTTTAAAAAAAAAAAATTAACCATTACAGGTCCCGTGCCTTTTGTTCGATTCTGAGTTAGGAAGGGAGGGCCATCTGGTAAATCATGATATTGTGGACTTGAGTAATACTTTCTATTTTGCCCCAGAGGCTTTTCATGTTTGTGTCAATCTCTATTCAAAGTGGAAAATTAGAATACCCGGATTTAAAAAAAACACTACCTTATGTTTGAGTGGTGATCTCTAATCTCGTCCTGGAATTATTAGCCAGTCACAATTTTAGATGAACTTTGGTTGGTTGTCTTCTTCTTTAGTTCTACCAATACACTTCTGAGAGAAGGCTGAAAATTCTATATACTGGTTGGGTTGAAAAGACAAAAGAAAAACATTAAAGTCACAACCTTAAGGAATAATTATAATACAATTTTAAATGTTAAATTCTCTATATGAAACCTATAAATGAGATGTAAAATTGCTTGGCATATTAAATACATTTAATACATATTTCTTTCTAATTTTAAGAAATAATTATACAACTAAAATGCCTTGTAAGAGACTTGCAATTACTGGAGAGCAGATATTTTACTCAATTACTTATTTCAACAATAAAATTAATTACGAAGTTCACTAACATAAAATGCTCATTGACCTGTTACAGCACATCCATTCCTAGATCTTTAACTTTTTCTACTAAAATGGTATGCAATCGCAAAACCAAACACCACTTTCCCCTTGAAAGGCCTTTTAAGTCTCCCTACTATATAATTTGTGTCCTTTACAGAAAAATCAGAGATAAGCAAAACAAAATATAAGTCGCCCAAAATTTCATCATTTACACCACCATGACTGGTTTTAATGACAACCTATCACAATTCCTTCTTACTTTTAAAAGAAGACACGGAGTCCCTAAGATACTGTTAAATATCCTACCTTCTCCCCACACGCAATTCGTGCGCTCCTACTCACACCGTCGGGACGGGACTCTACAGACACCCACGTTTCTTCAGCTTCTCCAGTCCAGTAATAATTTAATTAATTAATGCGAGAGACCAGCAAAAGAACTTTGCAAGAAAGAGGAAAGCGGAAGTGATGCACCTGACTTGAGAAGAGTTCGAGCCATTAACAGAGACAGGACACACACCTGCCGTGCACCTCAATTAAGAGCCCCGCGCCCCTGACACTTCAAGGAATAAATACTATTCATTTTCCTTCCGGAAGCAATCGACCGGGCTTCATCTTCGGACCAGATCCGCAGGGCGTCCGAAGCTGAAGGCACCTCACAGCCATCCGCGCCTTCCCTTCCCTGTGTTCCCCCCCAGCTCACTCTTCTTCCTCCTCCTACCCGGCCGTCCGCCGCTGTGGCCAGGCTTCCGAACCTCCGCCTCGGCGAGCGCGGGCCCGGCGGGACTCGAACCGCGGCCAGTCCTTCGGAACCTGGGGTCGTCCCTGCCACGCCCTGGGTCGCCGGCGCCGTGGCCGCCCCCGCTGGGCACCGGGGCAAAACCGCGGCAGCTGCCACCACCCGCCTCCCCTGCACCTCGCCCGGGACGGTGGGCTCGGACACTCACAGCCGACTCACCTCGAGGCCGGAAGCAGGAAGGCGGAAGCCGCGGCTCTCCCGACCCGCCCACCGGCCGGCCCTCGCCCGGATCCGGCCGGAGGAAGTCGAGGGCACAGTTTCCGGCTGCGCCATTGCGGCGTGGGTCCCGGGACCTGGACCTCGGAACGCGGGGAGGGTGGGGCGGTGCCTGGGCTTCCGGGGAGCGGCAGGTGAGGCTGCGCGGGGCGAGCGGCGGCGCCCGGCTGGTCTCTGGCCCGAAGCCCGAGTCCCGCGCCTCCGGCCTGGGCGGTCTCCAGCCTGCGGCGCGGGTGGGCTCTCGCCTCTGGGATGCGATCCGGGAGCCCAGGGGGCCCCTAACCTTTGCCCCCAAGGTCAGCGGGGGAACAGCCGCTCCCCTGCGGGACCCGGGCCGTGGTGGGTGGGTGAAGTCTTGACCCCAGGACACTCCGACCAAAGAGCGGCGGGAAGAGAGGAGTTGGCCCCCACAAATCGCCCAGAGTCAAGGTGAGGGTCACCCAGCGACTCCTGGAGGATTCTAGAGAGTTCCTCCGGTTCCCGCCCCACTCTGTGACCCTCTCCTCTTCTGGTTGGACAGTAGTTAAAGCCTCACGTCGAGGAGTCAAAGCGGCAGCTGGACTGCGGTGGGTCCACAGAAGCTAGTTACTAAGGGAACTATGCTGCCAAGCCATGTGAAGAGGAGTTTTTGTTTTTAAATTAGGAACCTGTTTTCACAAAAGAATGAGCGATATTTGCCCAAAGTAAACTTGGTAAATAATTAATCTCTGGGTATAGGGTTCCCGCAGAGGTACTTGTTCTTTCAATGCACAAATAAAGGGTTTTAAAAGTCAACAAGCAGAAGGAGTGAGTGCGCGTTGTTTTCTCATTTACAGGAACTGAGAGATTAAGTCGGGTTTGGTTGGTGATCAAGTTTTGTGATCGCTTGCACCGAACTGCCCTGTTTGACTACCTCTTCAAATGTTGCAAGACCTCTTCCCTGGTGTGTGCCAAATAAAGCAGGTTTTTATTCTTGAAAGACTATAGAATGTTCTCTTTGAGGAGCGAGCTGTGACATGTATAGTTAGTTTAGGTATAACAACAGTAACTATTATTTACTAGGGAACAGGCTTTTGGCAAATAATCTCATGATCTAAAATACTGTTTGTTGGGCATATGTTAATGTTTGTATGTTGTATTAGCAGCAGTTGTTTTCTTACTCATTCTTGTTTGAAAACTTGGATGATGGTTTCAAGGCTTGTTCTGCTTGGACCTAGCCTGTACCTGTAGTAGCCAGAAAAAGCAGACTCAGTCACTGGATTGTGTGTACAGAAAATTTGACTTGCTGGCGGTAATTCTTTGTGGTTAAAAAAAAAACTTACCCATGTAGTAATTCCAGGAGAGGGTCAGAATTTATTTTAAAGTCCTTGACACCAGAGACCAGTATGTGCGTGTTTCTTTAATTAAGGCTGGACAGCTTTCCTGATGACTGCCTCCCCCGTAGTTTGCTCTGCTGTGTCCCTTGTGAAATGCATAGGAATTTGGGGCTGAGTGAGAAGGCACATAAGAAGGAAGCCACTGTAGCTCTTTAAAGAGCTCTAGTGTAAGTCAGGCTTTCAGGGTCTAATATTACTGCTCTCTCTCCCAGTCTCTCCCAGCCTCTCTCCCAGGGAGGGGCTGGGAGCCCAGAAATAGCATATGGGTTGCCACCGCTAAGCTGCTTACTGCTACCTGAGTTACCTTAATGAAAGGTGGTGTCAAGATTGGTTCAGATACTGCAGACTACTTTCTAGACTGAGGAGTCTCAGCTTGTGAGTTGAGATTCACAGGCCTTGTCTCTGGTGATCTGATACTCTGATAAATCACTCTTAGCCAGTTTCCTCTTCTGTACCTGGAAAACTGTTAGGTTATCTCTGGGGTTCTTTCAGCTTGAAAGTTATACTGATTGGACTGAATTTGACCATTTTTCTGACTTTAGCTTCATAGGTAGCCACAGAATAAGGAATTTAGTGGAAACATCATGGCCAGTTAGTTTTCTTAAGAGCTTTATTTGAAAGATTCTTGAGTCTTTGTTATCATATCAGAATTAACTTAGACTAACGAGGAAATAAGGTCTGCTTGTTTTTTTCTTTAAGAAATAAAATCTCAACCATTCCTGTAGCTTTAACCAGAATAACGAAAGCTTACACTTTAATTAAGGAGGGTTGTCTTTGCATACAAATAATTCCTTTGTAGCCTATTACATCACATCCACACTCATTACTGTTGCATTTATAGTTTGAAAATGGAGTATTCTAAATTTCTTCCTCTTAAAAAAGTCCTAGTTTTTCATTAGTTCTGTCTAAAAGTGTTTTTCTCTTAGATGGTATATTTCATCCTGACTCATGTCAAAATTGTGAATGAGTTAAGCCTGATTAAGATTATGTTATAATAATCTAGACTTAACTAAAGATTTTAAGATTGATATTACCTGCTGAACAATTTGTTTATTGCCCTGCAGTAACACTTCACATATTTGGGTTACTCTGATACAGTTGGTTCTTCATCAAGTTTAATTTTGTTAGTTTTTTCATACCATTAAAGCACAGTGCAGATAGATTTCTTACTAGGCACATTTATGTAATTAGAAAAGTCATAGTCAGGTTTTAGCAATATTTGGAAGATTATACTGCAGAATAGTAATTTTTAAAGACTATTTGTTTACTGTGTTCCGGGTTCTCGGTTAGATGCCTCACATCTCTTATCACTAATGCCGAGACTAAGTAACTGTCGGGTGATAATTGTTATACCTGTTTTACAGATAAGAAACTTAAAAAATAGGGTAGAATTCTAAACAGATTTGGAAAAAAAAGAAAAAAAAACCCTCTTTTTAATGTCCAAAGACTAGCTCAAAATGCTGATCTCATAAAATGGAAGTAATGTTTTTATTCAGTAATTGTTAATTTAACTAATAATCACAAGAGTCTTCCCATATTTCAAATTGCCCATCGCCCAGGTGGTGGCAGCACGTCTCAAAGAGCTAGTGTGGTGTAGAAGGTTTGCTCCAACCTTGCAAGTTGATTTGCTTCTTCATCCCACATACATGCCCTGTCTGTTCATCCCAACTTGGTTGGGCATTTTCACTGCTATTAAACCAACCTATCAGTGAGTCACTCCTTCCATCCTCCCTTCAGCCTTATCTTCTGAGTGGGTCATACTCTACCAGTTTGCTTTCAGCCTATATTGCCTACAAAGAAAGCAGCCTCAAAGTATTGTTTTTTGGAAATTTCACTTAGGCCTGTTCAGTAACACAAAGACTTTTCTTTTTTTCAAATATTGTTTTCACCCATTGCTAAACGTAATTTGGCAAAAGCATATCATAAACTAAATAATTGGCTAATATTATGATGAAATACTTGTTTAAATCAGAAGGTATCTTCTTAAACTTAATGGGATATACCAGTTAAGAAGGTAATGAAAAGCTTTTAAAAGATAGAATTAGAATTTGTCCTGAAAATAAGAACGAGGTTCAGTAGGGAGCAGTGAGAAGTCAAATAATTCAGAAAGGTGCATACATATATATGCTTATATATATATATTTTAGCCAAAATTTATTGGAACGTTATTTTTGCCAGGGCTTCTTAATTCCTAGACATTTCAAATCAGATGGTACCTCACAAAAGCCCTTTCTACCCCTGTTTTATTTTTCTCATAACACTTCAGTCTGACATCTTGTTTATTGGTTTATTGTTTATTTTTTCCCTACTAGAATATAAGCTAGATGAGATCAGTTACCACAGTATCTAGAATATTGTTTTGAATAATTTGTTTCCAAGATAAAACATTACCACTTACAAATAAAGGTGTTAGCGTTTAAGTGAATTCTGAAATCATCTAAATCCTGGTAATCTGTGATGCTCATGTTAAAGTACCAAACTGTTATTGTATATTTGAAAGAATAAGGGATGCCCCAGTAAAAATACATCTAAAGTTTAGTAAATAAGATGTTTCAGAAAGATAAAGACAATTATGGTTATCTTGTTAATGAAAGAAGATTAGTTGCTTAAGGATTTCCAAGTATGTTCAAGAAACATAGTGATTCATCAACTTCATTGATAAGATAAAGGGAGTTGCTCCTAGACTGTAGGTGCTAAGATTTAAGATAAGAACAATCTTATCTTAGACTAGAGGTCTAAATAGAGATCTTTGAAAATGAGATAAGAGTGTATATTCAGACTAGATGCCCTATCTAGATATTTCCCAGCTTTATGATTCCCAGTGCAGATTGCAAGAGAAAGATTAGATAACAGATTAGATACTTATCTCATTGATTATTTCCTGCTGTCTGTTGTCTTACCTGCACATTTAAGAAACTTTTCAGTGTTTGAATTATATGTATTGATACTTTGGGTAGTTTATAGAATTTTTATCACCCTATTGAACATTGGATGTTTCTGCCTTTTTTTTAAATATATTAATTAATTAATTAATTTGACTGTGCTGGGTCTTTGTTGTATGCAGACTTTTCTTTAGTAGTGAAGAGTGGGGCTTCTCTTGTTCTGAAATACGAACTCTGGGGGCTTACGGCTTTGGTAATTGCAGTGCGTGGGTCTGTAGTTGGGGCTCCCAGGCTTTAGAGCACAGGGTCAATAGTTGTAGCCCATGGGGTCAGTTACTCAATGGCATGTGGGATCTTCCCAAGTCAGGAATAGAACCTGTATCTCCTACATTGGCAGGCAGATTCTTTATCACTGAACCACCAGGGAAGCCCATGTTTCTTCCTTTTTAACACTGAAACTACTCACAATTCTGTGTCTCCAGAATGTACTCTACACGCACATTGTTGTTGTTGTTCAGTCATCACATCGGGTCTGACTGTTTGCGACCCCGTGTACTACAGCACTCTAGGCCTCCCTGTCCCTCATCCTTCCTCAGAGTTTGCCCAAGTTCACGTCCATCAAATTGGTGATACCATCCAACCGCCTTATCCTCTGTCACCCTCTTCTGCTTTTGCCTTCAATCTCTCCCAGCATCGGGGTCTTTTCCAGTGAGTCGGCTCTTCACGTCAAGTGGCCAGAGTATTGGAGCTTCATCTTCAGCGTCAGTCCTTCCAGTGAATATTCAGAATTGGTTTCCTTTAGGATTGATTGGTTTGATTTCCTTGCTGTCCAAGCGACTCTCAAGAGTCTTCTGCAGCACTACCATTCAAAAGCATCAGTTCTTTGGCACTCTGCCTTCTTTATGGCACATGTAGCAAAGTAATTCCCTGTGGTTGAGAGCACCCTTTTGGAAGGGTAAAATTACTATTAAATTCTTCTGAAGCCTTGGGTTGCAGTCCAATTTAAGTGGTGAGAGACAGTAAGTTTTCCTGCTGACTCTAGGAGTTCAAATATTAGGCTTGTCCTTAAATGATGTAGTAATGTCAAGTCACCTTTTATTTCTGTGCTTGGGTCTCCTAGCCATTAAATAGAAGTTATTCCCAATTAAGAAAACTAATCCACATGTAAGAATCCTTCAGTGTGAAAACTGTGTATTGCAGAAGCAACCTCTAGCAACATCTCCTTCACTGAGTAGCATTTTAATTTTATACATTCCATTTTCACCTAAGGAAACTACTGAAAGTCATCATATTAAATATAACCGTATTTGCTGTATGATGGGGTCAGGTATGTTGGCCGGTGTCATACAGTGCCCTATATGTAAAGCCTCATTTAAGATACTTTAGAATGTGATTCTAAAAAAGTTGTGGAAGCTACTTTTTCATAGGAAGAATATTGCCTGTCTTCAATTTGACAGGAAGCTCAGGAGCCAGATTTGAAATTCATGTTAATATCCATCCTGACTTGCATGCTTTATTTCTGTTTGAATATATTTTTCCTAGAATAGATAAGCTGTACCTGTCATCATTGTATATGTTCATGTAGTAATATACCTCAAGCCCCCAGTGAAATAAGGCACAAGTATAATATGCCTGTAGATCAAGTGTGTGAAACGCAGTACATTACAAAGATGTTTGATATGTAACAGTAGTTTACTTGCTAGTAAAACTCTTCCATTGCTTCCAGTTTTTATGTTTATTTTAAAATCTTATACTATAATCATATCATTCAAAACTAGAGAACATAGGAAATCATTGTTTAGAATTGCATCCCAAAGTGTAGTTCTAAAAGTTAGTATTGGTTTGATCCTTCCAGTGAATATTCAGAATTGGTTTCCTTTAGGATTGATTGGTTTGATTTCCTTGCTGTCCAAGCGACTCTCAAGAGTCTTCTGCAGCACTACCATTCAAAAGCATCAGTTCTTTGGCACTCTGCCTTCTTTATGGCACATGTAGCAAAGTAATTCCCTGTGGTTGAGAGCACCCTTTTGGAAGGGTAAAATTACTATTAAATTCTTCTGAAGCCTTGGGTTGCAGTCCAATTTAAGTGGTGAGAGACAGTAAGTTTTCCTGCTGACTCTAGGAGTTCAAATATTAGGCTTGTCCTTAAATGATGTAGTAATGTCAAGTCACCTTTTATTTCTGTGCTTGGGTCTCCTAGCCATTAAATAGAAGTTATTCCCAATTAAGAAAACTAATCCACATGTAAGAATCCTTCAGTGTGAAAACTGTGTATTGCAGAAGCAACCTCTAGCAACATCTCCTTCACTGAGTAGCATTTTAATTTTATACATTCCATTTTCACCTAAGGAAACTACTGAAAGTCATCATATTAAATATAACCGTATTTGCTGTATGATGGGGTCAGGTATGTTGGCCGGTGTCATACAGTGCCCTATATGTAAAGCCTCATTTAAGATACTTTAGAATGTGATTCTAAAAAAGTTGTGGAAGCTACTTTTTCATAGGAAGAATATTGCCTGTCTTCAATTTGACAGGAAGCTCAGGAGCCAGATTTGAAATTCATGTTAATATCCATCCTGACTTGCATGCTTTATTTCTGTTTGAATATATTTTTCCTAGAATAGATAAGCTGTACCTGTCATCATTGTATATGTTCATGTAGTAATATACCTCAAGCCCCCAGTGAAATAAGGCACAAGTATAATATGCCTGTAGATCAAGTGTGTGAAACGCAGTACATTACAAAGATGTTTGATATGTAACAGTAGTTTACTTGCTAGTAAAACTCTTCCATTGCTTCCAGTTTTTATGTTTATTTTAAAATCTTATACTATAATCATATCATTCAAAACTAGAGAACATAGGAAATCATTGTTTAGAATTGCATCCCAAAGTGTAGTTCTAAAAGCTAGCTTGTGCCTTTAATAGCCCTCAGAGTATGATGTGTATATTTGGAATCTAGCTTTAAAAGTGAACAAAAATTTACTAGTGCCAGGCTATAAACATAGTTCCCTAAAGCATCATTTAGACACATAGCCTAGTCCCAAATTCATAAATTGTTTTTGCTGAGTTCATGGTTTATGTTTTTAGACTTTAAGTCAGGAAGTGAAACAGTTTGAAATCCAAAAGCTCCTTTCTGATTCATATATATTCTCTTGACGTGTAGTAAATAATAGAGGTGCATGTGATGAGCTTCTGGACGCTTTGAATGTGGAGTTTTTCTTAATTTTTATAATTGATCAATTGATTCTGTTCTCGGTATTAAGGAGATAATAATACCTGCTTTTATACAGAAACTTGAGCCAATGTCCTTTTGAGATTCTTTTCATCTCTAGGCTTCTATATTCTATTGTATGCTTTACTACAGTTGTAGACTGTGTTATTAATGAAATAGGTATATAAGAATCTGATTTAATCGCTTGTTCCAGGTTCATAATTGATCATATTATGTGGACCAAAGAGATTATTTAATATTTCTGTGCCTAAGTTCCCATGTGAAGTGAAAATAATAATACATGGTTTTTGTTACAATACTAATTTGTTAATAAACATGTAATCTTCTTATACAAGATTGAGTTCTAAAGAATTTATCTGTGGGCTTCCCTCGTGGTCCAGTGGGTAAGGACACCGCCTTGCAGTGTAAGGCGCGGTTCGATCCCTGGCCTGGGAAGATCCCACGTGCCGCGGAGCGGCTGGACCCATGTGTCCAATTACCGAGCCGGAGCTCTGGAGCGCATGCGCCCAGAGCGGTGCTCTGCGACAACAGACGCCACGGCGATGGGAGGCCCACAGGAGCCAAAGAACAAAGACAGATGAAAACAGATAAATGAAAGACCAATAGAAGTGGCCCGCCCATCTCCCTCCCTCCCTAACCCGCCCCCCCAAATAAATAAACAATAATGATAAAAAAATAAAAGAATTCATCTGTAAGTTGATTATTAGATGCTTACAGATTCCCAGAGAATTGGTGTAAATAGTTTTAGCGTGTGTATAGATAACTATTTGACACATTGCATAGGTTGAAAGGGTGCCTCTGCATAAAAATGGTAAAATTAATCTTTGTTCTCCTTTACCACAGTAAGACGTTATAAAGAGTGATGATCATTTTAAATAGTGAAAATCAATTTGGCTGAGTCTGGTTTTTTTCCAAGTTTTTTCTGTTCTAAAAGGTATGAGTGCTTTCTCAGCACTTTCTGATGATCTGCCTATATATGCAGTCCAGAAATCATTGTTTGTTGCAGTTGATTTCAAGTCTCTTAAACCCTTTTGTACTACCAAAAACTAAAGCTTCGTATGGGCCTATAAATTACTCATGTGTGTATGCAGTGCATATGGAATACATTCGTATACACTAACTGTGATGCACCTCTCTCCCCACTTTACTGTCTGTAGAATGAAGTACAAACTCCTTAGAGAAGGGTAATGATTCTTACCAGTCTGCTCCCACCTGTTCTATATTCTATTGTATGCTTTACTACAGTTGTAGACTGTGTTATTAATGAAATAGGTATATAAGAATCTGATTTAATCGCTTGTTCCAGGTTCATAATTGATCATATTATGTGGACCAAAGAGATTATTTAATATTTCTGTGCCTAAGTTCCCATGTGAAGTGAAAATAATAATACATGGTTTTTGTTACAATACTAATTTGTTAATAAACATGTAATCTTCTTATACAAGATTGAGTTCTAAAGAATTTATCTGTGGGCTTCCCTCGTGGTCCAGTGGGTAAGGACACCGCCTTGCAGTGTAAGGGGCGCCGGTTCGAGCCCTGGCCTGGGAAGATCCCACATGCCGCGGAGCGGCTGGACCGATGTGTCCAATTACCGAGCTGGAGCTCTGGAGCGCATGCGCCCAGAGCCGGTGCTCTGCGACAACAGACGCCACGGCGATGGGAGGCCCACAGGAGCCAAAGAACAAAGACAGATGAAAACAGATAAATGAAAGACCAATAGAAGTGGCCCGCCCATCTCCCTCCCTCCCTAACCCGCCCCCCCAAATAAATAAACAATAATGATAAAAAAATAAAAGAATTCATCTGTAAGTTGATTATTAGATGCTTACAGATTCCCAGAGAATTGGTGTAAATAGTTTTAGCGTGTGTATAGATAACTATTTGACACATTGCATAGGTTGAAAGGGTGCCTCTGCATAAAAATGGTAAAATTAATCTTTGTTCTCCTTTACCACAGTAAGACGTTATAAAGAGTGATGATCATTTTAAATAGTGAAAATCAATTTGGCTGAGTCTGGTTTTTTTCCAAGTTTTTTCTGTTCTAAAAGGTATGAGTGCTTTCTCAGCACTTTCTGATGATCTGCCTATATATGCAGTCCAGAAATCATTGTTTGTTGCAGTTGATTTCAAGTCTCTTAAACCCTTTTGTACTACCAAAAACTAAAGCTTCGTATGGGCCTATAAATTACTCATGTGTGTATGCAGTGCATATGGAATACATTCGTATACACTAACTGTGATGCACCTCTCTCCCCACTTTACTGTCTGTAGAATGAAGTACAAACTCCTTAGAGAAGGGTAATGATTCTTACCAGTCTGCTCCCACCTGCTGTGTAAATTTTCAACATGATAGAGGACCATTTATTTCAGACCTCTACAGCTCCGAAAGACACCTTCTTATTGCAGTGGTGAACAATATAGACTGGAACCAAACTGCCTGGTTTGAATCCCAGCTTTGCCTCTTGCTGGGCTGAGGAGATAACTGTGAGAATACACCTCCCAGACTCCCGCTACAAGGAGCTTAATTGTCCAAGAGCCCCAGCTGCTGTGCTGAGAAATTGCTTCTTTCATTGCTCAGTGACTGAGTGTGATACCGAGGCCTGTTTCTGGGAGACAGGAGATGCCTCTGATGGCCAACTAGGGGTCAAGGACTGCTTCATTGTCTTGCCAAGCCTTCCTTAAGCTACACTGCTGTCTAGCACACTTCCTCCCAGTCTGCCGCCCCTCTCTCACTTGCGTCATGGTGTGACAGTTGACCCAGACTTGCCCAGCTCCTTCCCCATTTTCTCTCACAGTATTTCCTCTAATAAAAATCTTACACATTTAATCCCATCTTGGCTTCTGGGATGGTAAAATTGAGATTCAGACCAGGCTAATTGAATACCTGGCCAGAAGATGCCACCATGGTGGGTAGGTGGGGCACTCCGCCCATCCCGTGAAGTTGCAGGTTAATTGTTAAGGTTTCACTAGTGGTGATTTGAGGGGAACTATGGCAGGTGTGATTGTGCTGATATTTGAAAAATATGGGAGGAATGATAACCTATAAAGGCAACAGAGTTGGCTAATGACGACTAAGTTGTATTGGAGCACTGCTGAAGGAAAATGAGAAACAGCTGTTAACAAGCAGTAGCAGCTAAGTGTGAGAGCTATAGAGCCTCTTTGGTGTCTTGTAGAGAGGCCTGTTTCACCTGGAGTTGAAAGACAAGCCTTGATTGAACTGCAAGCTGAAGAGCCAGCTGATTGTTGGTGTCATAGCTCCGGAAACATATGAACACTGAAAGTTTCCCCAGCGTGGGTCTGTTGATATGAAGGTGGGGAAACCTAGGATCCTGAACATGAGACACTGTCTTCTGGGTGGAGGTCTGTGTGACTCCTGCTTCTAGACCATCAGGGCTTGAAGAGGTAACAGCCTTTCTCTAGCAAACTCACACGTTAGCTGTGCTGGAAAAGATGCTGCAGAAGCCTCCTGCCCACCAGGCGATAGCCCTCCTCTCCCACACTGCCCCTCTCCTCCCCTCCCCTCTTCGCTATCAAGCCAGTAATTAACCAGTAACAAATCCAGTCACTGGTAAGTCCCAGCATAGCCCAGCTAGGATGTGCTGTGTCTGATAAAGGAGGAAAGAGACTATTTTCCTAAAAATTTGCATGGTTTAACCAGCATTACTTTCAGGAACCAGGAGAAGGACTCCTGGGATTGAATTAAACCCCAGTATTCAGGGAAAACCTGCTCATGGGATGGATTTTAGAAACTGAGGGAAAAAACCAGCCCATTCTCAGCAGAGTGAAAAATGTTCCCCAAATGGTATTGCCAGACTGTAGAGGAAGGAATTAAGAAGCCACGCAAAGTGGGCATGCCAGAACAGAAGATCCATCAGATTATGCTCCATGAACCTGCCCAGAGGATGTACCATTCACCCAAGGCCATCAGGAAAATGGGTGAGAGAGACATCCAAATCTCTGAGCTTGTAGGCTAAAGGTGGAGGTGAGAGAAGCAGCCACGGAACTGGCTTATTAACATCCCTGTGCATAATAGAGCCTGAGATAAATAGAGGCAGGTGGTGTTGCTTAACTGCCAGAAGCTAGAAGACCACAATTAACATAATAACTGGCAAGGTCACCGCAGCCAAAGGAGCTTGACTCAAGAGGAATAGTGGAGACAGCTAATAAAGAATAGTCTCCCTAGGGGGAAAATAGATGGGCAGTCCACATGGGTGCTCATTAACATCTGTTACCATAAAAGCAGAACACAGGAGCTGGAGGCTGAGGGCAGCCATTGTAATAAAAAGTCATGATCCCTTGCTTAGTTCCCAGTCATAAGACAATTTTCAGATCTGGAACTGAATATATGGATGGGTTCCTAGGAGGAAGAACCCTACCAAACCCATGGCAAGTACATAAATACTTCAGTTTCCCTCAAAGGCCTCTGTGACTTTCTGAGTAACTGTACCCTGGGGAAAGAATAATACGGTATTTTGAAGACTGTCAATCACAGGATCAGCATTGATGTTTGTATCCAGAGATCTAAAGCAACGTGACAGCCTTCCTGTTAGAATGGGTGCCTACCAGACCAGGTTTCTGGCTGAAGTCTGGCTCACTGGATCCAAGGATGCACCCGGTAGTCATTTCCTAGTCCTCAAGGGCATAATTGGAATTTTTATTTGTGAAAGTAGGAGTATCTGCTGCTCAGGGTCTCTGGTCTGTGGAGGTAGGAGTTACTGTAGTGGGGATTGCCAGGTGGAACCCTCAGAAATTTCCCATCACTCCTGCCAAGATGCTAAAGCAGTATATTGATCGTATCTAGGGGAATGATGAGGATTAGTGCCACCACTAATCATTTAAGCCCTAATGGGTACAGGGGTACTAATCCCAACCCTGTTTCTTTGATTTGCGGGTCTGGTTCCTAAAGAAACTGGATGGATCCTCAAGAATGACTGTAGACTACTGCAGACTTAACCAAGTAATGACTTTCATCACAGCAGCCATTCTGTACTGGAACTCATGGATAGAACAGCTTTAATAAGGGTTCAGACATGTGGGGCAGCACCTTTTTTTTTTTTTTGCATTTAAATTGGAAAAGAGGATCAAACAATTCACATCCATGAAGAACAGTGACTGAGTTTTGCCTCAGGGCTATATTAACATTCCCATCCTTAGTCATAATATAAAATGAAGAAATATGGACCATTTAAATAATGCCTCACTACATTGATCCCTTTTATTGACATCATGCAGATTGGACAGATGAGCAAGAGTTGGCTAGTATGCCAAAGATCTTGGTGAGATACATACACTCCACAGAATGAAGCTCCAGCCACCAGCCACCTCAGTTGAGTGTTGAGAGGTCCACTGGTCTGAGGAGTGCCAGGATATTCCCTCCAAAGTGAAAGCCAAGTTGCTGCCTCTTGCAGTCTTTACCACCAAGAAGGAAGTAGGGTATTGTCTAGGCCTCCTTTGCCTCTGCAATCAACACAGTCTACAACTAGGAATACTGTTCTGGCTCATGTGCCAGGTGACAGAAGACTGCCGGCTTTGAATAGGGTCCAGAACAGAAAAGGGCTCTGAGGCAGTCCCAAGCTTCAGTGCAAGCAGCCCTAACTGTAATATTTGGACCATATGATCTAGCAGATCATAAGAGGTGCCAGTGTGGGGAAAAGGTGTGGTGCAGAATTTATGGCAAGTCTAGTGGAAGAATCATGACACAGACCCCTGGGATTCCAAAGCACAGTCATGCCATTTTCAGCAGATAATTGCATGCCCATTGAGAAACAGCTCTTGGCATATCACCACGTCCTGTAGAGACTGATCATTTGATCATTGGACATTTAAATCCGCCCCTTTGTCCCTGTTCCACTGAGTGATGGATTTTCTAACTCCATCAATCTCTCTGTGTCTATTTGTTGACATTCTAATAAAAAGAAGTGTGCTTAATCTCCCTCCCTCATTTATAACAGATGGATTCATGAATTCTTAGTTAACAGATGAGAATCCATGGCCACCGTTACTTATTTTGCTGTTCTCATTGTCCTAGATTGGATCAGAGGGAGTGCCTGTATGTGTCCTGTGTGAGTCAGGAGCCTCAGATGTGTCACATCCTCCTCATTCTTTGAGCCCTGTCTTCCTTTGGGGTGCAACCAGAGGCTCCTGGCTCATCTTGTACTTTCCCTGCCCCAGCCCTGGAATCAATCATTTCTTCTAGGATCTCTGCTTTTTTTCATAGAGAGTGGTATCCAGGAACCATGGTCTGAGTGGTAGGTTTGCTCATTGCTTCTGGCATGTCATTGCTCAAAGTTCCTCTCAGCAGACCAATAGACACACAGATGTATGTGTCTATCTCTCTACCAGTTAACAACTACTAGTTTATATCGATACTTTCAGTTCCAGCCTATCACCACTCTTTAGTCTTCCTTTTTTTCATGTTTGTAACTCCTTCAACGGAAAGAAACCTGGCTTCCATTATCCTCAGTATATCCTCTAACTCAGGGCTAGAATACATGAAAGATAGTTTTGGAATTGCTAACTCACACCACTGAGAAAAAGAAAAAAAAAAACTACTAGATATTTAGATGATCTATTTTCAACTAGCCTTTCAGCTTGGCATCTGAAAAACCATTTTTAAAGTAAGGTTAATAAATTCAAACTTAAGCCCCAAATAAGCATGTCTGGACCACAAATACTGAACTGCTCTGGGCATGAGCGATTAAAGGGCTTCGGCAGTCCAGGTCACTAGCTTTAATTCTCACGTCTGCTGTAACTTACAGTGGTTGAAACAGAATTGTTTATGTTGGGTTACAGTAGCTGATCATGGCTTTATTGTCCATACCGTAGTATAATCATATGAAGAACTGCCACCTCAGCTAAAGGAAAGAGTGGATTTCCCCTCAACAGTGCGGTTTTATTTTTTTCTGAAAGCAAACTACATAGATTATTCATGTCATTTCTGCCATGTGTAAAGTACTTAAAGCATAATTTTTCAGTTACATCTTTTATAACCTTGCATTATGCTCATATCCTTTAAAAAATCACATCAAGTTTTCTGAACTACTAATATTTTTGAACACTTATTTAGGAAATGATAAAAGGAAAAGATGCTATCAAGGGCAGTACTCAGTCTGTAAGGGCAGCACTTTCTGCACCAAAACTAATTGATTTTTGGAAGGTGGCATTTTGTAGTTAGAATATAAATTAAGAGTTTAGAATTTTGAGCAAGTGTGCTGTTAACATCAGGTTCAAGGATGCTAAGTCATTTGTGCCTTAACACAGATTTCTTTTTGCTTTATTACTTTGTATAGTTTTGATAAATATTGTTAAGCAATTTCAGTTTGCCATCTTAGTATTAAGTGGTGAGTAGTCCAAAGAGAAGAAGTGAAGTCTAAGCATTGATAGCATCTTTGAGGAAAGCTTAAATTTTGGTTATTAAGGTCATATTCGGTATTGTCCGGGACATTGGTTTTTCCCTCTAAAGTGTGAAATAAAATTAAAATTGATTATTCTGATAAGCTAAAGTCTGTACATTAAGTTGCCAGTTTTGCTTGGTATTTTACCTTTAGATTTACTGTTGCCTCCCCTGCACTAAAGACAAAAGTTAAAGTAGCCTCTTTTCTGTGAATTTGTATGACTGGAAAGATGTTCAGAAAAACAAAGAAGAGCACTGTCTTTGAAAAGCAAATGGCTGTGCTTCATAAGGCCATGTGAAGGCTAGAGTCACAGCCTGACCTGCACTTGTGTGCTTGTTAATTTTTTAAAGCCTTTCAGCTTGGCATCTGAAAACCATTTTAAAGTAAGGTTAATAAATTCAAACTTAAGCCCCAAATAAGCATGTCTGGACCACAAATACTGAACTGCTCTGGGCATGAGCGATTAAAGGGCTTCGGCAGTCCAGGTCACTAGCTTTAATTCTCACGTCTGCTGTAACTTACAGTGGTTGAAACAGAATTGTTTATGTTGGGTTACAGTAGCTGATCATGGCTTTATTGTCCATACCGTAGTATAATCATATGAAGAACTGCCACCTCAGCTAAAGGAAAGAGTGGATTTCCCCTCAACAGTGCGGTTTTATTTTTTTCTGAAAGCAAACTACATAGATTATTCATGTCATTTCTGCCATGTGTAAAGTACTTAAAGCATAATTTTTCAGTTACATCTTTTATAACCTTGCATTATGCTCATATCCTTTAAAAAATCACATCAAGTTTTCTGAACTACTAATATTTTTGAACACTTATTTAGGAAATGATAAAAGGAAAAGATGCTATCAAGGGCAGTACTCAGTCTGTAAGGGCAGCACTTTCTGCACCAAAAACTAATTGATTTTTGGAAGGTGGCATTTTGTAGTTAGAATATAAATTAAGAGTTTAGAATTTTGAGCAAGTGTGCTGTTAACATCAGGTTCAAGGATGCTAAGTCATTTGTGCCTTAACACAGATTTCTTTTTGCTTTATTACTTTGTATAGTTTTGATAAATATTGTTAAGCAATTTCAGTTTGCCATCTTAGTATTAAGTGGTGAGTAGTCCAAAGAGAAGAAGTGAAGTCTAAGCATTGATAGCATCTTTGAGGAAAGCTTAAATTTTGGTTATTAAGGTCATATTCGGTATTGTCCGGGACATTGGTTTTTCCCTCTAAAGTGTGAAATAAAATTAAAATTGATTATTCTGATAAGCTAAAGTCTGTACATTAAGTTGCCAGTTTTGCTTGGTATTTTACCTTTAGATTTACTGTTGCCTCCCCTGCACTAAAGACAAAAGTTAAAGTAGCCTCTTTTCTGTGAATTTGTATGACTGGAAAGATGTTCAGAAAAACAAAGAAGAGCACTGTCTTTGAAAAGCAAATGGCTGTGCTTCATAAGGCCATGTGAAGGCTAGAGTCACAGCCTGACCTGCCTCGACACTGTTGTGGATGTTTATGTATGTGTGTGCACGTGCACTCAGTCATGTCAGGTCTTTGTGGCCCCATGGACTTACCCACCAGGCGCCTCTGTCCTTGGGATTTCCAGACAAGAATCTAGGAGCTGGGTTGTCATTTCCTCCTCCAGGGGAATCTTCCAGATCCAGGGATGGAACCTGCTATCTCTTGCGGCTTTTGCATTGGCAGGCAGACTCATTAACACTGCTCCACCTGGAAGCCCCATTGTCTTTTATAAGTGGCCTTAAATTAATGCATGTATAGTGAGATAATGAAACAAAAAAATATAGATTATTAGAAAGTATACCTGTCAGTTTACTTTTACTTCATCTCTGTCAAAGCAGGTTGGATCAGTTATACAAGGCAGCCAGTCATGTGCATACTCTTCCTGTTAAGACGGTCTGGTTGGGATTCCTTTAAGGTAGGTTAATTGTTAAGCTAAGTATCATTAAATATCTGTGGGAGGCAGCTTCTGAGATGGCTCCCATTGATACCTACTTGCTGGCGTCCTTGCCGTTGTTGCTCTCTCCTGATGAGTTTGAGGTAGACCTAGAAACATCCTTTGGGCTAACAGAATCCAGCAACAGGATGAGAGATGAGCTCCTGCCAGGATTAGGTTTTGGGAGGATTCTGGTGTCTTATCATGCTCACCCTCTCCTGGCTCTCCCACTTTCACACTAAAGGAAACAGATTCCCAAGCTCTGAGCTGACCTACGGAGAGGCAGGGAAACTGAGGGGGGCTTCTGGCCACCAGGGAGTGAAGAACCAAACCCCAACAAAACCACCCATGAACTTGGACAGAAGCTCCTTCCCCATCAAGCCTTGCAATGGCAGCAGCCCCAGCTGACACTGGGAATGTGGTCTCTTAACTGAGAAACCCTGAACCCTGATGCGCTCCTGTTCCTGACCAAGAAGCTGTGAGGTAATAAGTTTTGGCTATTTTAAGGGACTAAATATGGGAGTAATTTGTTACTCAACCCTAGATAATCATTACAGTGTCCTTTTTTGAAAATAAAAACTCACAAAATACCACAAACTTCATGAGTTCTTGGTACAGTTTTAACTAGTGTTTCCTGAAAAATAATGTAATACAGGGGTTTTCAACAACTAACAACATTAGAATCAACAAGGAAGTTTAAAAAAAAATTAAAATAAAATAACGGATGTCTGGGTTTGCCCTCAAAAAATTCAGTCTTTTAAAAAAAAAATTGAATTGGTCTGGGGGTGGGTTTGAAGCTTCAGTCTTTTTTTAAAAAAAATTCCCCAGGCAATTCCAGTGAGTAGATTAATAAAGTATGATATACCCTAAGTCAATGTCTTAAGCCCTTCTGAGTGCCAGGTGTAGGTGATCTGACACTGCACAGGATAAGGCGCTCACCCTTCACAGGGCAGGAGAGAAGACCAGCGTGTCAGCAGGGACAACACTGTGGCAGACGCTCCAGCAGAGTTATGGACAAAGTGATATAAGAAGCACAGAGAAGGAGACACACCCAACTCGGCCTGATAAACTCAATGGAAGGCTTGACAGAGCAAAAACCTAAGAACATGGGGTGGAGGCGGCATTACAGGCAAAAGGAAAGCAAGAAGAAAGGCATACAAGTTATTACAGAATAAGGAGGAAGACGGTATTGTTCATATCTGTGTAATCAGAGCTCTAGAAAAAAATTCAGAAGGGTAGGGAGGACTGTTGACAACACAAAATTAGGGTCTAGAAAGCAGTGAGGACTAGGACCTGACCTTTGGGGGTGGCATGTGGAGGGAAGGGTTATGCTGTTCAGGATGCATAATGAATGGGGCTGGGAAATAGGCACTGAAGTGCAGAGGGAGGAGCCCCTGCTGACTCCCAGGTCCTGGCTGGGCTGTTGTGTGGGTGGTAGATGTAACTTCGGCAGCAAATATGGGGGAAGGCAGGGGAGTGACATTTCAGATCTAAGTTTAAAGATTCCAGAGAAACAACTGGTTGCGTTAGGTGCTAGAAATGAACATCAAACTGCCACGTCTCTTGCCAAAAGAGCACGTCTTGGTGGAGGCTTTTCTGTATTTGAGATAATCAAGAACATAGCTTCTGTTTTGTCTCTGCGTGTTTTAGTGATTTGCAGTCCGTTTTCAGGAAGATCTTGAGAATTAGCTGTATTGGTTTTTAGAAAACTTTCTATTTCACCCAATTAAACACACCTTTAAAGTAGTATTGGCTGCTTTTTGCTATTGGTTTTTGTCCATCAGCTGTATTTCACTCCTCATGCACAGGCTTCTTGTGAGCCTCTACCCCACTTCCCTTTTATATGAGTAATGCCTTGGTTTGCCCAACTATTAGTAGGATTTTGAACTGACATCAGATTGCATTCTGTCATGAGGCGGAAAGATTCTGATATTGACATCCACATATCTTCGTTATGATGTGGTCATTGTTTTAAATTCAAAGGAGTAATTGGTTCACCTCAGTATTTCAATCTACCTAAAGCATGGTAATCCCATGTATCAGGGTGAAATTATATGTTCTTACTATGAATCTCTGACACTGTTACATGTGTTCTCCTGAGTCAAACTGCTCATCTGTTGTGGGTACTTTTGTTTATTGTTCACTGTTGATAAACTGACATTTTTAACTTTTAGAACTACTTTCTTTACTCTCTGATCTGGACTTAATGCCTCCACAGAAGGCAGAGGAGCCATGGGGAAATACAACTGAATCTTGCAAGGAAGAATTGAATGCTAGTTGTCAAGCTTGCCTTGAGGCTGGTGTGAAAAAAAAAATGCTGATGTTCACATAGCATGTATCTCTAAGTAAATCAAACCTGTAATTCAACTTGGTTGCCTCTAAGCCATTTTGATTCCTGCCAACAAGAACATTAATGAACTTAGTATCTCTACAGGTTTATTCATGTGTAAGACCCAGTTCCTTATACCTCATTCCAGCAGCTGCCTCTGCTCCATCTGATAAAGTGGAAAGTTGGTATAGGTCACACAAATCCACCTCATTCCTTAAGCCTGAATTATTGTAGGCAGTGTCCTCTAAGTCGTCTGTCTGGTTTCTGAAACAATACAGTTTTCTAGGACTTGAATCTGAAAAAAAAAAAAATCCATACACTATTAATTCTTGTCATGTGGAAACATTTTATGAAATTCAGCTTATTCATGCCTCTCTTCTTTCTGCTTTTATTTTCCTTTGGACAATGATAAATCATTCAATTATATTGTACAGTACTTTGGCTTTTGAGTCTTGGTTTACCTCCATGGATTTACAGTTCTGAGAGTATTCCAGAGCACATAGAACTTCTGTGGATTTCCCTGAATGGCATGATACTGATATATGCAGTATGAGAAAATAGACATGAATCTAGTATGTCAACAAGTTTTTTTGTTTTTTTTTTTTTAAGATTTATTTATTTATTTTGGGCGGGGGTCGGGTTGGGGGGGGAGGGGAGCAGGCGGGCCACTTCTATTGGTCTTTCGTTTTCTCTATGTTCATCCGTCTTTGTTCTTTGGCTCCTGTGGGCCTCCCATCGCGGTGGCGTCTGTCGTTGCAGAGCGCCGGCTCTGGGCACATGCGCTCCAGAGCTCTGGCTCGGTAATTGGACTCATCCGTCCAGCCGCTCCGCGGCACGTGGGATCTTCCCAGGCCAGGGCTCGAACCGGCGCCCCTTGCACTGCAAGGCGGTGTCCTTACCCACTCGACCACCAGGGGAAGCCCTGTCAAAAAGTTTTAACTTTAAAACATAGAAAGAAACAGACCAGTTGTTCCTAAATTTGTCCACACTTTAGAATCACCTGTGTCTCTTTAACATTCCATTGCCCAGGCAGACCAATTACGTCATCTTCTGGAGGTGGGACACAAGCATCATGAGTGTTTTCACTCCCCCAGTGATCCCAGTGTGCAGATGAGTGAGGAGACCACTAGTCTGGACAACTCTGTTACTTCATGACCTCAACAAAACCCAGCTGCAGCTTCTCCTAGACCACCAGCTCTGTCTTTGGTGGGGCATTCTCTGCTGTACAGCTTCTCCATCAAGTTTGTCAGCTTTGAGCTTAAGCAAGGCCTGCGTGAGAGGTAATTCAATTACTGAAAATCATCCATTTTGAGAAAGTGGAAAGTTGGTATAGGTCACACAAATCCACCTCATTCCTTAAGCCTGAATTATTGTAGGCAGTGTCCTCTAAGTCGTCTGTCTGGTTTCTGAAACAATACAGTTTTCTAGGACTTGAATCTGAAAAAAAAAAAAATCCATACACTATTAATTCTTGTCATGTGGAAACATTTTATGAAATTCAGCTTATTCATGCCTCTCTTCTTTCTGCTTTTATTTTCCTTTGGACAATGATAAATCATTCAATTATATTGTACAGTACTTTGGCTTTTGAGTCTTGGTTTACCTCCATGGATTTACAGTTCTGAGAGTATTCCAGAGCACATAGAACTTCTGTGGATTTCCCTGAATGGCATGATACTGATATATGCAGTATGAGAAAATAGACATGAATCTAGTATGTCAACAAGTTTTTTTGTTTTTTTTTTTTTAAGATTTATTTATTTATTTTGGGCGGGGGTCGGGTTGGGGAGAGAGGGGAGCAGGCGGGCCACTGCGATTGTTCTTTCGTTTTGTCTATGTTCCTCCGTCTTTGTTTTTTGGCTCCTGTGGGCCTCCCATCGCGGTGGCGTCTGTCGTTGCAGAGCGCCGGCTCGGGGCACGTGCGCCCAGAGCTCTGGCTCGGTAATGGACTCATCCGTCCAGCCGCTCCGCGCACGTGGGATCTTCCCAGGCCAGGGCTCGAACCGGCGCCCCTTGCACTGCAAGGCGGTGTCCTTACCCACTCGACCACCAGGGGAAGCCCTGTCAAAAAGTTTTAACTTTAAAACATAGAAAGAAACAGACCAGTTGTTCCTAAATTTGTCCACACTTTAGAATCACCTGTGTCTCTTTAACATTCCATTGCCCAGGCAGACCAATTACGTCATCTTCTGGAGGTGGGACACAAGCATCATGAGTGTTTTCACTCCCCCAGTGATCCCAGTGTGCAGATGAGTGAGGAGACCACTAGTCTGGACAACTCTGTTACTTCATGACCTCAACAAAACCCAGCTGCAGCTTCTCCTAGACCACCAGCTCTGTCTTTGGTGGGGCATTCTCTGCTGTACAGCTTCTCCATCAAGTTTGTCAGCTTTGAGCTTAAGCAAGGCCGCTGCGTGAGAGGTAATTCAATTACTGAAAATCAACAATTAAAGAGTTAAAGACCACAGGTGGATATAAAATAGTTGATTCTGAAGTTTTTGAAGTTATTGATATTTGCTGCAGTTGTCCCTGGTAGTGGTTTGTGTCTCGGATTTGCCTATTCCATTTTCACACATTGATAGCTTCTTATGAAGTTTGTTTTATGAAACTCTTGTCCACTAGGGAGACATGTTTTGTTTTCATGCTTTGGGCAATTGTTTTTAGAATCCTTTGACTTAGTCATCTTTAAAATGTCTAACTCATAGTGGGTTATACATTGAGTGAGAATTGTTTGTTTGCCTTATTTAACAGTTCAATACAAAATAAGTGTTTAAAAATTTGTTTTCTATGTCTACATAGCCCATTACTTAAGCAATCACTGGCTGTCCAGAAACTGAAGGAAGCTGAATTTTACCTTTTTTAAAATTGAAATATAATTGATTTGCAGTGTTGTATTTCTGCTGTACAGCAGTAATATACATACACATTCTTTTTTAGCCTCATTTTATTTTATCTTATTTTATTTTTATTATTTTTCTTTTAGCCTCATTTTAAATATAACAACTGTTAACTCACAGGCGGTGAATTTACATGGTTGACACCTTTTATCAGAATTCAGATATCCAGAATTTGTACAAATAACCATCATACTGGCTTATACAGTGTTAAAGCTAATAGTATAACCTGATAAATGATTTGGGTTTCTTATATGTATCTTCAGAGAGATTAATTAAAGGTAATATACCATGTCAAAAGTTTTAACTTTAAAACATAGAAAGAAACAGACCAGTTGTTCCTAAATTTGTCCACACTTTAGAATCACCTGTGTCTCTTTAACATTCCATTGCCCAGGCAGACCAATTACGTCATCTTCTGGAGGTGGGACACAAGCATCATGAGTGTTTTCACTCCCCCAGTGATCCCAGTGTGCAGATGAGTGAGGAGACCACTAGTCTGGACAACTCTGTTACTTCATGACCTCAACAAAACCCAGCTGCAGCTTCTCCTAGACCACCAGCTCTGTCTTTGGTGGGGCATTCTCTGCTGTACAGCTTCTCCATCAAGTTTGTCAGCTTTGAGCTTAAGCAAGGCCGCTGCGTGAGAGGTAATTCAATTACTGAAAATCAACAATTAAAGAGTTAAAGACCACAGGTGGATATAAAATAGTTGATTCTGAAGTTTTTGAAGTTATTGATATTTGCTGCAGTTGTCCCTGGTAGTGGTTTGTGTCTCGGATTTGCCTATTCCATTTTCACACATTGATAGCTTCTTATGAAGTTTGTTTTATGAAACTCTTGTCCACTAGGGAGACATGTTTTGTTTTCATGCTTTGGGCAATTGTTTTTAGAATCCTTTGACTTAGTCATCTTTAAAATGTCTAACTCATAGTGGGTTATACATTGAGTGAGAATTGTTTGTTTGCCTTATTTAACAGTTCAATACAAAAATAAGTGTTTAAAAATTTGTTTTCTATGTCTACATAGCCCATTACTTAAGCAATCACTGGCTGTCCAGAAACTGAAGGAAGCTGAATTTTACCTTTTTTAAAATTGAAATATAATTGATTTGCAGTGTTGTATTTCTGCTGTACAGCAGTAATATACATACACATTCTTTTTTAGCCTCATTTTATTTTATCTTATTTTATTTTTATTATTTTTCTTTTAGCCTCATTTTAAATATAACAACTGTTAACTCACAGGCGGTGAATTTACATGGTTGACACCTTTTATCAGAATTCAGATATCCAGAATTTGTACAAATAACCATCATACTGGCTTATACAGTGTTAAAGCTAATAGTATAACCTGATAAAATGATGGTTTTGCTATATGCTTATATGTATCTTCAGAGAGATTAATTAAAGGAAATAAAATAGCAGTTGACGCTGCTGAATGGTTGAAATTATCTGAATAAGTCTGATCTTGACTTTAATGAATTAACAAGTAAGCTTTTTGCTGTAAGTATCTAATTAATTTTAAACCACATTTGATTTAGAAACCATTTGCATTAATTAATTAATTTATGGCCCAGTGTGCATTTAAAATCATCTATAATGTTATATGCAGGCTCTCGATCTTATTCTTGCATTGGTTATGGCCTTCTTTGGTCACTGACTACCAATGAGAAGTAGAAAAATAAAGCATATGCCTATGATCTTCTAATTTCTCATACTTTTTAGGTGAAACCTTTAGGGAAGACATTTGCTTAGAAAATGCATGGGTTTTTTTACTCACATTTTATTCTATCAGTAATTGTTTGGAAGGGATGATAGAAACAAATGATATTGCGTATGTATCTAATTAAGAACAAAAGACTGGGATGTTGCAGTTACTTCCTAAAATCACTTTTTTCATATGAAGATTTTTGGATGAGTCATTGTCAAGGAAACGAAAGACAGCTGTGATGTGTTGAAAGCACACCAGTCGTGGTCTCCAAAGGCCTGGGTTTGAATTCCAGTGACTCAGAAATTAAGACAGATTATTTTTATCCCTCCTCTGTTAAGACACTTTTTTAAGTTTACATTTGGTCCCAGAACACATTTGTTTCTGCTCCATCAAAAAGGTTATATACTGTGTATCAGTTTTTAAATTTCATTGTTAAGTGAGGGAAAAAGTGAAAGTGTTAGTTGCGCAGTCATGTCCAACTGTTTGTGACCCCATGGATTGTAGCCCACCAGACTTCTCTGTCCACGGAATTCTCCAGGCAAGAATACTGGTGTGGGTAGCCATTGCCTTCTCCAGATTTTCCCGACCCAGGAACTGAACCAAAGTCTCCTGCATTGCAGGCATATTCTTTACTGTCTGAACCACATTCCTAGTCTTCTTATTTTTAAAAAACAACAACAGCAGCTGCAGCAACATGAGGAAGTATTAACTCAGGAGGAAATGAAGCACCAGCCTAAAAAGAGACTGTTTCCATTCAGTGTTTATCTTTGCCAGGCTAAAGAGAGGCAAATAATTATTTTGCCTTTAATGCCTTGATTCTGGATGCTAGATTAAATTTTGTTGACCACATGTGACTTGAGAATTTTTGGTTATTTTACCAAACTTTAGATCAAGGAGCAAGCTGTGCTATGGATAAATCTTCAGAAAATCAAGAGTGAATTATTTTGCCCTCTGCATTGTCTCCACTAGATGTTATGTCTTAGTACTGATTTTGAAAACTGAAATCTAATTTATCAGAGCACAGATCATATTTAGGTATTATTACATGTAAAATTTATTTGGCCCTACCCAGGAGCTATGGAATAATAATGATCACAAAGGAGAGAACAAAGTTGCAGTGCGAATTTTTCTGAATTGTCACTCTTTTCACCAAGGTTTTTTATTGGGATGATTGCTGAAAAGAAGCTTTGAGAACATCATATCACCGGTATTTAGTTATTATTATAGGTTTCATCCAGGGTCGCTGAAAAGGTAACACAGTTACCTAATACTAGATTAATTCAACAGCATGGAGAAAAATGGGTTGACAAAGGCTTAAGTCAGATAACTCGTTTTGTGGTGGACACGACTGGGTTAGTTCAGGGGTTTTGTTGTGTTTTTGTTTTTTCCTTCAAAAAATAAGCAGACTTTTTCTAAGATTACAAACAACATTGCTGGTAGAAGGACATTTGGGGTCAGACCATTAGGTGTAAGAGCTTCCTGTGGCTCAGATGGTAAAGAATCCACCTGCAATGCAGGAGACCTGCGTTCAATCCCTCCGTTAGGAAAATCTCCTAGAGAAGGGAAGGGCTACCCACTGCAGTATTCTTGCCTGGAGAATTCCATGGACAGAGGAGTGTGGCAGGCTACAGTTTATGGGTTGGGGGGCATTGTTTAAAAAAACCCACGGAATTCTCCAGGCAAGAATACTGGTGTGGGTAGCCATTGCCTTCTCCAGATTTTCCCGACCCAGGAACTGAACCAAAGTCTCCTGCATTGCAGGCATATTCTTTACTGTCTGAACCACATTCCTAGTCTTCTTATTTTTAAAAAACAACAACAGCAGCTGCAGCAACATGAGGAAGTATTAACTCAGGAGGAAATGAAGCACCAGCCTAAAAAGAGACTGTTTCCATTCAGTGTTTATCTTTGCCAGGCTAAAGAGAGGCAAATAATTATTTTGCCTTTAATGCCTTGATTCTGGATGCTAGATTAAATTTTGTTGACCACATGTGACTTGAGAATTTTTGGTTATTTTACCAAACTTTAGATCAAGGAGCAAGCTGTGCTATGGATAAATCTTCAGAAAATCAAGAGTGAATTATTTTGCCCTCTGCATTGTCTCCACTAGATGTTATGTCTTAGTACTGATTTTGAAAACTGAAATCTAATTTATCAGAGCACAGATCATATTTAGGTATTATTACATGTAAAATTTATTTGGCCCTACCCAGGAGCTATGGAATAATAATGATCACAAAGGAGAGAACAAAGTTGCAGTGCGAATTTTTCTGAATTGTCACTCTTTTCACCAAGGTTTTTTATTGGGATGATTGCTGAAAAGAAGCTTTGAGAACATCATATCACCGGTATTTAGTTATTATTATAGGTTTCATCCAGGGTCGCTGAAAAGGTAACACAGTTACCTAATACTAGATTAATTCAACAGCATGGAGAAAAATGGGTTGACAAAGGCTTAAGTCAGATAACTCGTTTTGTGGTGGACACGACTGGGTTAGTTCAGGGGTTTTGTTGTGTTTTTGTTTTTTCCTTCAAAAAATAAGCAGACTTTTTCTAAGATTACAAACAACATTGCTGGTAGAAGGACATTTGGGGTCAGACCATTAGGTGTAAGAGCTTCCTGTGGCTCAGATGGTAAAGAATCCACCTGCAATGCAGGAGACCTGCGTTCAATCCCTCCGTTAGGAAAATCTCCTAGAGAAGGGAAGGGCTACCCACTGCAGTATTCTTGCCTGGAGAATTCCATGGACAGAGGAGTGTGGCAGGCTACAGTTTATGGGTTCGCAAAGATTCAAACACGACTAAGAGGCTTTTATTTTCACTTTTAGCTAAGTGTAAGGTGTAAGATCAAAGTATAGCTTCTCTGTGTCTCAGCTGTAAGGACAGGAAGAGGCTTATTCTTCTCCAGTGCTGTATCTGCATAGTTATATCAGGAAACTTTATCAGTAGACAAAGAAGAGATGAGGAATACATGCCTGGTAATTCCAGCATCAGCCAAAAAGCCATATGTCTTTCAAACTCTCAGGTAACACTCATGACAGGAAATGGTATATTTTGGTACTTTTAAGCCCTTATCTCTTTAATTTTTGAAGCATGTCTGTATTCTTTTGTGCTCAGTAGAGGCTCAGGGAGGGGTGACAGAAGAAGTCTAATACAGAGTCACTCTTCTTTTTTCCCCTTGAAAGCAGTAGAGTTTAGTGTTTACATTATATAGACATATGTATGTATGTAATATTTAGTATAGTAACCTGTGGGTTTTTCAGATGTGTTTTATTGTGAAGTATAATGTACTCATAAAAAAGTGATAATGTGTCAAGTTTACAAATGGTTCTAAGAATAAATGCCGCTTGTAACTGCCACCCATGGCGAAAAAGAAGGAGGGAGAGAGGAAGAAGAGGAGGAGAAGGAGGGAGAGGTGGTGGAGGAGGAAGAGAAGGAAGATGAGAATTCAGATTTCTTTCCAATCAGAACCTTCTCCATACTCTTCCCTGAATAAGTGTCTAGACTTGCTTTTTACATACCAATTTCCTTGCTTTCCTTATAGTCTTACCACTTTGGTGTATGCCCATATGCACCAGATATATTCAAATAGTTTAGTACTGTGGGTTTGGGAACTTTATGTAAATGAAATCATACTTGATGTATTTTTAGTCTTGCTTCTATTTGTTATCCGTGTTGTTGAATGTAGCTGCAGTTTGTTGATTTTCATTGTTTTGTAGTATTCTTTTGTAAAAGTGTACCACAATTCATTTATCCATTCTGCTGTGTTGGACGCCTGGGTTGATTACAGTTTGTCCCTGTAATCAACATGGCCTGTTTCATGGCTGCATTCACAGTCTGCAGTGGTTTAGAACCCCAAGAAAATAAAATCTGTCACTGCTTCCACTTTCCCCCCACTCTATTTGCCATGAAATGATGGGACCAGATGTCATGATCTTCCTTTTTTTTTTATATTGAGTTTCAAGCTAGCTTTTTCCTCTCTCCTCTTTCACCCTTAACAGGAGGCTCTTTAGTTCCTCTTCACTCTCTTCCATTATAGAGTGGGGTCATCTGCATATCTGAGGTTGTTGATATTTCTCCTGGCAGTCTTGATTCCAGCTTGTGATTCATCCAGCCGGGCATTTCACATGATGCATAAAAGTTAAATAAGCAGGGTGACAGTATTTCTAGAATTGTTAAATCAGTTGGATGAAATGTCCTTTAGAGGGCAGAGAATGTATCTCACGTTTCTTTCATGTTCTTCATAGATCATGGCAATGCTAGAACAATGTTCAAGTCCCCATTAACGACGCATTGCCTGAATAAATATACTGTGGAATACATTTATTTGTACAAATAGTTATAATTTCCAAGGGGCATACCCAGAAAAGAGAAAAAGAGTATATTAGTTTAACTTGAAGACCTTCTGTTTTGAAAGCCTCTTTCCTGAAAAATAAAGAATAATAGTGTGGATGAGTCAATCTTTTTTATGCATGATTTTTCTTAATAAATTTGTACACGTCCTAAGTGCAGATAATATAAGTGTATTTCTGAAGCATTTTAAAAGTATAACTTGATCCTTTGTTTGCCTTTTTAAATAACAAAGAAAATGGACAATACACTAAGTTTGCCACTTGTGATAAACCTGTGCTTCAGAGCATATATATTTTAGACCTTAACTGATTTTGCCAGCTAAGTCTATATGTCAGTAAATTGATTTCATTGTCTTCCTGTTTTTTATGCATTCATTCTAAAGCTCTTCAGTGGGAGAATCAAAATACTGTTTGTTCTGGATTAGCTGAAGTCTTGTTCCTGTTTGCAAGAAATGACTATTGGCCTAATGCCGTCAACATGAATACTTTACAGCTCATGCAAGAACTATTTCAAGTATTGAGGAAAGGCACTTTAATTGAAAAATTAGGGACTTCCCTGTTGTCCCAGTGATTAAGATTGCATGTTTCCAGTGTGTGGGGAGCTAGGATCCTGTGTGCTGTGCAGCATGGCCAAGAAGAAATAAATTAATTAAAGTATTTAATAGAGAAGTACTTACCCAGAATTGGGCTGGGAGAAAGTGACTGCTTCTTGTGAATTCAACATACTAGCCACACCACAAATCATTTTGCCCTTCTGTTGTAACAAAAGTGTTTGAATTCTTTTTTTCTTTTTCTTTGCAATGAGAAGATTCTTATGGTGTGTCTACCTTGCGCACTGTAACTTTCAAAAGGTGCTTTTACAAATATTACTACCATATTTAAACTATTTGCTTCCAAGATGTGCAGTACTTTGCACAAAGAATAAGTCAGCAACCCTCCAGACACACAAAAAGAAAATGCTCAACTGGGTTTTCCTTTATATTTTTCTGTAATGACTTGATGCCCAGCTTCTGTATAGATTTACCTCTTGGAGGACACAATTCCCTTTAATATGTTTTCTATGTTTATGGAAAGAAACATTGTGTTAGTATTGTAGTCTGTTCAGGACTTGATAACAAAATACCATAAACCATGTGGCTGATAGTCCAAAATCAAGTTGCCAGCAGATTTGAGGCCTGCTGAGAGCTCACTTCCTAGTTCGTAGTTTTCTTTTTTGCTAAAACTTCACATGGAAAGGTAGGTCTTTTTATAAATGTTCTAATTCCATTCATGAGGATCCAGTCTCATGACCTGATCACCTCTCAAAAGCCACATCTGCTAATGCCATTACCTTAGTAGTTAGGATTTCAAAATAGGAATTTGAGGGAAACACAAACATTCAGACCATAGCAGTTAGCAAACACCAGTAGAAATTTCATTTTCACTGCATGGCTTTCATTTGGTATATAGAGAAGTCCTTTTAAAGTGCTTCTACCAGTCAAGTGAAAGTATCTTTTAGACTGATACCATCTGTTGTTTTTACATATTTTTAGCCACTTAGAAGAATGACTATTGGCCTAATGCCGTCAACATGAATACTTTACAGCTCATGCAAGAACTATTTCAAGTATTGAGGAAAGGCACTTTAATTGAAAAATTAGGGACTTCCCTGTTGTCCCAGTGATTAAGATTGCATGTTTCCAGTGTGTGGGGAGCTAGGATCCTGTGTGCTGTGCAGCATGGCCAAGAAGAAATAAATTAATTAAAGTATTTAATAGAGAAGTACTTACCCAGAATTGGGCTGGGAGAAAGTGACTGCTTCTTGTGAATTCAACATACTAGCCACACCACAAATCATTTTGCCCTTCTGTTGTAACAAAAGTGTTTGAATTCTTTTTTTCTTTTTCTTTGCAATGAGAAGATTCTTATGGTGTGTCTACCTTGCGCACTGTAACTTTCAAAAGGTGCTTTTACAAATATTACTACCATATTTAAACTATTTGCTTCCAAGATGTGCAGTACTTTGCACAAAGAATAAGTCAGCAACCCTCCAGACACACAAAAAGAAAATGCTCAACTGGGTTTTCCTTTATATTTTTCTGTAATGACTTGATGCCCAGCTTCTGTATAGATTTACCTCTTGGAGGACACAATTCCCTTTAATATGTTTTCTATGTTTATGGAAAGAAACATTGTGTTAGTATTGTAGTCTGTTCAGGACTTGATAACAAAATACCATAAACCATGTGGCTGATAGTCCAAAATCAAGTTGCCAGCAGATTTGAGGCCTGCTGAGAGCTCACTTCCTAGTTCGTAGTTTTCTTTTTTGCTAAAACTTCACATGGAAAGGTAGGTCTTTTTATAAATGTTCTAATTCCATTCATGAGGATCCAGTCTCATGACCTGATCACCTCTCAAAAGCCACATCTGCTAATGCCATTACCTTAGTAGTTAGGATTTCAAAATAGGAATTTGAGGGAAACACAAACATTCAGACCATAGCAGTTAGCAAACACCAGTAGAAATTTCATTTTCACTGCATGGCTTTCATTTGGTATATAGAGAAGTCCTTTTAAAGTGCTTCTACCAGTCAAGTGAAAGTATCTTTTAGACTGATACCATCTGTGGTTTTTACATATTTTTTAGCCACTTACTGCTTTTATTAATCTGGGGTAAACATTTTAGATTCTTTTATGAATGTAAAAGATATTAAGAGGCAAGAATTGGAAAACTGGAAAATAAAAATGCCAGTGGTGATAATAGAGTTGGGACATGTAGGAAGGTATATGAGCAAAGGAGAGCTGTGATAAAACCCGTGCTTCCAGAAAGCTATGCTGGCAGCAGGCCAGGGTCAAGAACATCTAGGTTTCCATGAAGCTTTGCCAGGCTGCTCCAACCATGCTATTTTCTGTGCTCCTATAGGTATTATATAATAGATAGCAATAATAAACAGGTAGGTCAAAATAAAATGCTTTTAGCAGCAAATATAGAATAATTTACCCTGCTAGGAGAGCAGTGATTGAAATTAACATGAAAGGAAAAAACAGATACAGTGTCTTCCCTGGAATGAGAACTTTTAATACGTTAATGTGCATCCTGACAGTACAGAAAAACTTTATCTTTCAAATTGACCCGACAGAGTTTGAGGAACACTGGGTGAGATTATAGTATAATGTATTTAGGTAAGAGATAATTAAAGCTGGAATTGTAAGAGAGAATTAAAGCTGGAATTTATGCTAGCATCCTATTACAAGAATGGCTATGGAGTCCCACTTTTGCATTTCCTGGAGAACAGAACAGATAGATATATGTTACTACATCTGAAATGGTGGTTCTCAACAGAGGCCTCCCTTGACAGAATGGTAGCAAAATTTCAGCTGAATTTTTTTTTTTTTTAGGGCGGGGGTCGGGTTGGGGAGGGAGGAGAGCGGGCGGGCCACTTCTATTGGTCTTTCATTTCTCTATTTTCATCCGTCTTTGTTCTTTGGCTCCTGTGGGCCTCCCATCGCGGTGGCGTCTGTCGCTGCAGAGCACCGGCTCTGGGCGCATGCGCTCCAGAGCTCCGGCCCGGTGATTGGACACATCAGTCCAGTCGCTCCGTGGCACGTGGGATTTTCCCAGGCCAGGGATGGAACCGGCGCCCCTTGCACTGCAAGGCGGTGTCCTTACCCACTCGACCACCAGGGGAAGCCCTCCAGTGTGTGCTTTTTGAGTTGACCTGACAATCCTTGCAAAAGCTTAAGTGGAATTTCTAGTTAAAGGCACAAACCTCTACTGAAAGAGAGAACAGGCAAGAGGACAGATGCCTCAAAATTTTGGAGGCTAGAAAGTGCATAGTACCTGACTTAGCAGACTAGAGAAAGCAATCGTGAACTGCAGCAACTGCAGCGAGGAAAGCTGAACAGAAACTCAATTTACATTGCAAAATCCCCTAAGACCCAAGCATCTCTGGAAGGCAGGGTTGGAGATGGGGTTAAGTCTTCTCTGACAGTGTGTTAATGAAGTAATTATTCTTTTATTCCTTTCCCACTTTACACAAAAACTGCCCCTGACCTTCTCAACTCCCAGACTGCTGGCTGTCAACCAATACACAACTGGCAGAAAAATAGAAATCTTCTCTCAGGGAGAGAAAAGGACTAAGATCCTGACATTGGGATATCCCCAAGAAGTAGAGCTAAGATCTTGACATTAGGAATCTCCCAAGAAAGAGGCCCAGCTAGATCACCCTATGAAGACTACAGTCAGCAAGCTACAAGTACATACACCAAATTTCTTACCCACTTTCAGGTGGACAGCTTTTAGAAAACAGCCAAGGAAAGGACAAGGAAAACCATATGACCAAGGTATTCAGAAAATAAGAGAAGTTGTGACATATGAAGATCAAGCTGATATGCTTTTTAAAAAAAAAAAAAAATTCAGAGAACAAGGAAACAAACTTTTTGAAATTACAATTATTATGACAGATATGGAGGGGGTATAGATAAAGTAGATTAATAAAGTAGAGTTTAGGAGATACTCCAGAAAGTTAAAAAAAAAAAAAAAAAGATATAGAAAATAGTAGAGAAAAGGTAAGAAAATAATTGGAATTCCAGAAAGAGGAAACAGACAAAATAGAGGGAAATTACAAAAAGTAATTCAAGAAAATTTCTCAGAACTGAAAGGTATGTTTGCACAGCATGGTGGTCAAAAAATAGACCCATACCATATCATATTATGGCATTTCAAGGCACTAGGGGGAAAAAAAATCCCACAATCTCCAGAGAACTGGAGAAGGTTGCATACCAGAATCAAGAATCAAAATGGTATCAAATGCCTAAAATTTAACAATACAAGCTGTAAGTAAGACAATGGAACAATATCTTCAAACTCTTGAAGGAAAATGATTTCCAGTTTCAATTTCTTTCCATCTAAAAGTATGAGGGGAGAATGAAGACTTCTAAAAATCTGTCTCTCTTGCAACTTTTCTCAGAGAGGTATGGGAGAACAATGAAGTGAAGTTAGAAAGGGTAAGACATTGATCCAAGAAATAAGGAGAGTCTCCAGAATGGGTTAAATGGAGACCTCCAGATGACAGCTGTGCGTGGAAAGCAACAAGTCAGGATGGAACAGGTCATATCGTTCCAGGAAGTATTTCTCTAGGAAGATGAAATTGATAAAATATCTAATTTGACTATCTCAAGTGGAAGCATGCACACTGTGGGAGGGATTGGGATTAAATTAGCACAAATCCATAGATGAGTAAGTAAATCTATAAGAAGACCACTGTTAATTTCAGAGAAAACCAAAAAATTGTACAGGGCTTACTAGAATTAAGAACTTGTGTTCAGGCTTCCCTGGTGGTCCAGTGGTTAAAGAGTCTGCCTTGCAATGCAGGGGACACTGGTTTGATCCTTGGTCTGGGAAGACCACAAATCTGAGGGGCAACAGGGCCTGTGTACCACAACTACAACCCTGTGCTCTAGAACCCACCTACTGCAACTATTGAAGCTTGCATATTCTAGGACTCGTGCTCTGCAACAAGAGAGGTCACCTCAGTGAGAAGTCCATGCACCACAATGAAGAGTAGCCCCCGCTTGCTGCAACTAGAGAAAGCCCACGTACAGCAATGAAAATTCAGTGCAGCCAAAAATAAATAAGCAAATGAATTAAAATTTTGAAAAAAAAAAAGAAGAAGAATTTGTATTCATCTAGTGAAGAAAAAAATAAGAATCTTGAGCAGATAGTCCCAATATACATAAATGCCCAATGATATCAAGAATATAAACTTCCATAAATTATTAGTAATACCACAAACAACTCAATACAAAATAGATAGGAGATACAAAAAAGTATGGGGTTTTCCAGGTGGCACTAGTGGTAAAGAACCCACCTGCCAGTGCAGGAGACATAAGAGATGCAGGTTCGATCCCTGGGTTGGGAAAATCCCCTGGAGGAGAGCATGGCGACCCACTCCAGTATTCTTTTTTTTAAGATTTATTTATTTATTTATTTTGGTGGAGGTAGGGTGGGGAGGGAGGGGAGCAGGCAGGCCACTTCTATTGGTCTTTCATTTGTCCATTTTCATCCATCGTTGTTCTTTGGCCCGTGTGGGCCTCCCTTCTCAGTGGCCTCTGTTGCTGCAGAGCACTGACTCTGGGTGCATGCACTCCAAATCTCCGGCTCGGTAATTGGACACATGGGTCCAGCCGCTCCGCGGCACGTGGGATCCTCCCAGGCCAGAGATTGAACCGGCGCCCCTTTCACTGCAAGGAGGTGTCCTTACCCACTGGACCACCAGGGGAAGCCCCACTCCAGTATTCTTGCCTGAAGAATCCCATGGACAGAGGAGCCTGGCGGGCTACAGTCCATGAGTCACAAAGAGTCAGTCACTACCGAGCAACTAGTACTTTCACTTTCATGCTTTAATTTTACCAACTCAAAAATGGAAATAATCTTACCTATTAGAATTGCTCCAAAAAGTAATTAAGAGGATTGTCAAAGACAATGATATTTTTTTTTAAAAAAGACTATTTGATTGTTACATGTTAAGCACACAGGAAAAGTAAAATTGAGTTTCATATAAAATAGTAATAACTTCAGCTTTTCGGAGTGTTTACATAGGCAGGTGTCATTTAACTAAAAGGAATGAACCATGTGTATTATATAAATAAGCACATATTTTAAAATCATGTGATATTTACTACATACTTGTTATCTACTGGCTCTGTGTAAAATACAAAATATGTGTATGTTTTTGTGTTGACATATCCACAAAGTCCTAATTCAAGATTTTAGGTATAGCCAATGAGCTAGTTACATTTAGCTTCCACCCAAGTACATGAATATAGAATATTTTGCCAATGCCTTAAGCAGTGAGTTGACAGGCCTCATGACATTTTTGGGTTACATGTTTTCAGTGATATCAAGAATATAAACTTCCATAAATTATTAGTAATACCACAAACAACTCAATACAAAATAGATAGGAGATACAAAAAAGTATGGGGTTTTCCAGGTGGCACTAGTGGTAAAGAACCCACCTGCCAGTGCAGGAGACATAAGAGATGCAGGTTCGATCCCTGGGTTGGGAAAATCCCCTGGAGGAGAGCATGGCGACCCACTCCAGTATTCTTTTTTTTAAGATTTATTTATTTATTTATTTTGGTGGAGGTAGGGTGGGGAGGGAGGGGAGCAGGCAGGCCACTTCTATTGGTCTTTCATTTGTCCATTTTCATCCATCGTTGTTCTTTGGCCCGTGTGGGCCTCCCTTCTCAGTGGCCTCTGTTGCTGCAGAGCACTGACTCTGGGTGCATGCACTCCAAATCTCCGGCTCGGTAATTGGACACATGGGTCCAGCCGCTCCGCGGCACGTGGGATCCTCCCAGGCCAGAGATTGAACCGGCGCCCCTTTCACTGCAAGGAGGTGTCCTTACCCACTGGACCACCAGGGAAGCCCCACTCCAGTATTCTTGCCTGAAGAATCCCATGGACAGAGGAGCCTGGCGGGCTACAGTCCATGAGTCACAAAGAGTCAGTCACTACCGAGCAACTAGTACTTTCACTTTCATGCTTTAATTTTACCAACTCAAAAATGGAAATAATCTTACCTATTAGAATTGCTCCAAAAAGTAATTAAGAGGATTGTCAAAGACAATGATATTTTTTTTTAAAAAAGACTATTTGATTGTTACATGTTAAGCACACAGGAAAAGTAAAATTGAGTTTCATATAAAATAGTAATAACTTCAGCTTTTCGGAGTGTTTACATAGGCAGGTGTCATTTAACTAAAAGGAATGAACCATGTGTATTATATAAATAAGCACATATTTTAAAATCATGTGATATTTACTACATACTTGTTATCTACTGGCTCTGTGTAAAATACAAAATATGTGTATGTTTTTGTGTTGACATATCCACAAAGTCCTAATTCAAGATTTTAGGTATAGCCAATGAGCTAGTTACATTTAGCTTCCACCCAAGTACATGAATATAGAATATTTTGCCAATGCCTTAAGCAGTGAGTTGACAGGCCTCATGACATTTTTGGGTTACATGTTTTCAGTGACCACATTTTCAAGGCTTACCAACTTCAGGGCCGTAAAAAGTTCTAACACTCCCACCCTATTAGATATTGCATTTATATCTAGCTTATTCATTTCTGCCTCCACATTGGGTAACTAGGGAAAAAATGATGTCACTGTTCAGCATGGAACTTATTAACTTGTCTATTTAGGTTCATGGTTTGGGAAGCCTATAGTTTTCGTAAGTCTCACTTCCACCTCTATAATAAAGTCATACGACTTTAGTTTTTCTAAAGGGAAAAAAGGGATATTATTCTGTTTAATGCATTGTTTGAAGGAAAATATATGTTCCAAAATGTACTATTTCTGAAAAAAATCACCTGTGTATTTGCAGCTGGGTTTTTTTTTTTTTTTTGATGAACTTTGGTAACACTGAGCCAGTTGTGTGACCCCAGTTAAATCTTCCCCCTTGGACTACACTCTTTGAACAGTCATTCTTCGGTTGGCCTTCATACCACCTCAAATTTGACTGGAGAAGCTAGATCTCTATCTTGCTCTTCTCTCTTGTAACCTTTGTTCCAACTCCATCATATTAGTAACAAGGATATTTTAGAAATTAACAGTACCCAAGTGTAACCTTGGGCCTTAGAAAGCTCACCGCCCCCAATGAGATAGAGATGAGTTAACAGTCTCTTCAAAAAAATCTCTTCCCGTTTTAAACTGTTCCAAAATTATTTTTTAAAAAGACTATTTGATTGTTACATGTTAAGCACACAGGAAAAGTAAAATTGAGTTTCATATAAAATAGTAATAACTTCAGCTTTTCGGAGTGTTTACATAGGCAGGTGTCATTTAACTAAAAGGAATGAACCATGTGTATTATATAAATAAGCACATATTTTAAAATCATGTGATATTTACTACATACTTGTTATCTACTGGCTCTGTGTAAAATACAAAATATGTGTATGTTTTTGTGTTGACATATCCACAAAGTCCTAATTCAAGATTTTAGGTATAGCCAATGAGCTAGTTACATTTAGCTTCCACCCAAGTACATGAATATAGAATATTTTGCCAATGCCTTAAGCAGTGAGTTGACAGGCCTCATGACATTTTTGGGTTACATGTTTTCAGTGACCACATTTTCAAGGCTTACCAACTTCAGGGCCGTAAAAAGTTCTAACACTCCCACCCTATTAGATATTGCATTTATATCTAGCTTATTCATTTCTGCCTCCACATTGGGTAACTAGGGAAAAAATGATGTCACTGTTCAGCATGGAACTTATTAACTTGTCTATTTAGGTTCATGGTTTGGGAAGCCTATAGTTTTCGTAAGTCTCACTTCCACCTCTATAATAAAGTCATACGACTTTAGTTTTTCTAAAGGGAAAAAGGTATATCATTCTGTTTAATGCATTGTTTGAAGGAAAATATATGTTCCAAAATGTACTATTTCTGAAAAAAATCACCTGTGTATTTGCAGCTGGGTTTTTTTTTTTTTTTTGATGAACTTTGGTAACACTGAGCCAGTTGTGTGACCCCAGTTAAATCTTCCCCCTTGGACTACACTCTTTGAACAGTCATTCTTCGGTTGGCCTTCATACCACCTCAAATTTGACTGGAGAAGCTAGATCTCTATCTTGCTCTTCTCTCTTGTAACCTTTGTTCCAACTCCATCATATTAGTAACAAGGATATTTTAGAAATTAACAGTACCCAAGTGTAACCTTGGGCCTTAGAAAGCTCACCGCCCCCAAATGAGATAGAGATGAGTTAACAGTCTCTTCAGTGAAATGAACAAATGGACACTCAGTTCAACACAGCAGTAATTTGGATAAAATGTTTGTGTTCTTTGTTTCCAAAATTGTTTCTTCCTCATCTTTTCTCAAACTTACTATACCCTCTGCTGTTCTCCCTCAAGTTTTGACCTGACAATACTGTACATTGAGAAAGTAGAAGCATCAGACATGAATTCCTTTATTTCCCCACCATCTAAACCATTAAACCAACCCACCTCCATACCTGTCTGTACTCTGCCTTGTCTCCACTTCTTTGACTGAAAGGCCAAATCTATCACCTGGGCTTAAAATCCTATCTCCTCTCATTCTCAATATTCTCTTCTCTTTTTTGCGTGAATCTTCCACTCTCTGCTCAACAGTTTCGTGATCCTCATGGGTCTGCTGTCTCCTGGCTTTAAAAAGCCTTTCCGTAACCCTACATTCAACTCTAGCTATTATTCCAGTTCTCTTCTCCCCAGTCACTAACAAGTGTCGTATATTTCAAAAAAGAGAGTAGTAAATTGTGTTGAATGCTGCTGAGAGGTCAAGTGTTTACAGAACTGGACCCACGAAAGAGCACCTGTAATCCACAGTGTCCATTTCCACGTCTGTTCTCTCTGGCCACCTCAGTCAAGTTTCTTCCCCATCACTCTACTAAAACTTCCCTCATCAGGGTACCCAGGAATTCCATCCAGCCACATACATTCTGTGGATCCTCAACCTCTCGGCAACATTCAACACAGCTGAGTCTCATCTCCTTAAAATACTGATTCTTCCAAAAGAAGAACCAGAGACAAAGACTTGTATGTAGATGGTTTATTTGGGAAACGATTCCAGGGAGCTAAAGTGAGAGATCATAAAAAAGGAGAGAAAACCAACACGAGATTGTGTTCTGGAGTGGGGCATGTGTATAGCCAACTGCTTCAGTCAACTGTGCTTGATTCATAAGGCCCTTGATTTATAAGACCCTGAAGAGCATTATAAAATGAGCCTCAGAACTATCCACTGGAAGATAAAAGGGGAAGCATGTAGCCATCGTAACCTTGGGCCTTAGAAAGCTCACCGCCCCCAAATGAGATAGAGATGAGTTAACAGTCTCTTCAGTGAAATGAACAAATGGACACTCAGTTCAACACAGCAGTAATTTGGATAAAATGTTTGTGTTCTTTGTTTCCAAAATTGTTTCTTCCTCATCTTTTCTCAAACTTACTATACCCTCTGCTGTTCTCCCTCAAGTTTTGACCTGACAATACTGTACATTGAGAAAGTAGAAGCATCAGACATGAATTCCTTTATTTCCCCACCATCTAAACCATTAAACCAACCCACCTCCATACCTGTCTGTACTCTGCCTTGTCTCCACTTCTTTGACTGAAAGGCCAAATCTATCACCTGGGCTTAAAATCCTATCTCCTCTCATTCTCAATATTCTCTTCTCTTTTTTGCGTGAATCTTCCACTCTCTGCTCAACAGTTTCGTGATCCTCATGGGTCTGCTGTCTCCTGGCTTTAAAAAGCCTTTCCGTAACCCTACATTCAACTCTAGCTATTATTCCAGTTCTCTTCTCCCCAGTCACTAACAAGTGTCGTATATTTCAAAAAAGAGAGTAGTAAATTGTGTTGAATGCTGCTGAGAGGTCAAGTGTTTACAGAACTGGACCCACGAAAGAGCACCTGTAATCCACAGTGTCCATTTCCACGTCTGTTCTCTCTGGCCACCTCAGTCAAGTTTCTTCCCCATCACTCTACTAAAACTTCCCTCATCAGGGTACCCAGGAATTCCATCCAGCCACATACATTCTGTGGATCCTCAACCTCTCGGCAACATTCAACACAGCTGAGTCTCATCTCCTTAAAATACTGATTCTTCCAAAAGAAGAACCAGAGACAAAGACTTGTATGTAGATGGTTTATTTGGGAAACGATTCCAGGGAGCTAAAGTGAGAGATCATAAAAAAGGAGAGAAAACCAACACGAGATTGTGTTCTGGAGTGGGGCATGTGTATAGCCAACTGCTTCAGTCAACTGTGCTTGATTCATAAGGCCCTTGATTTATAAGACCCTGAAGAGCATTATAAAATGAGCCTCAGAACTATCCACTGGAAGATAAAAGGGGAAGCATGTAGCCATCGGATCTCATTCACTCCAGGTCAGGAATGTGACATCACAAGTATCAGCTCATACAGAAGTACCAAGGAATTTCCTGAGGACCCCACTCCATGGGTCTGCGGAGCTCCCCAGGGCAGGAAGGAGGAGGTACCTGGTTTCCACCCGTGGCAGGCATTGTCTGATTACACCTGTGTGAGGCCATTGAAGTCTATATGGGAGTTGTCATTATGGTAGATACTGGAGTAACTTTGGGACTGAGAAAGTTTGAAGGAATCATAAGCTTCCAAACACCACAGTTAATGAAATAACTATTCCCTCCTTATTTTGTTTTTAAGAATTATAGCTTAGTACGGTATTTGACTTTGGTACATTTATATGCTTATTTTTTTGTGAGTTTTCCTGAACTTTTAGAAGGACGCTTGGTTCATGTAGCTTTCCTAATTTCAAAGAACCCCTCTTGTTTTCATAAAGTAATTAAATATGACAGCTTGTGTTCTTAAATTTCCTGATTGTTGTTTCTCTCTCCTGCATTTATCTGGACCATCTCTTTGGATGGTCTCTATTGTCCACATTCTTCTCAAGTTAGATTCTTCTGTCAGCCATTTTGCTACAGCATGGGGTCCTGATCTGGAAGAAAACCCTGACTGATCATTTACAAAAGTTCACAGACTCTTACAGCCCCGTCAGGTTCTATGATACACCTCACATTCACCCACTGTGGGAGGAGGTTAAGTCCTGCCAGTTTCAGCTGCTTTCCTCTGATTAGCCTGCTATGCTTTCAGTGAATTCTAATAGTCAATTTTGAGATCTGTTCTTATATCTGGCAGATACCCCGTAGCTTTCCTGTGCTTCCCCTTGCGTAGATCCTGATATTAAGCAGGTCTTATGGTTGGTGGTGGTTTCAATCCCACTTATATCTTTGGGTTCATGGAGCTACCTCGCCACCAAGTCTGGTGGTAAATGTGGTCCGTGGATTTTTAGTTTTGCTGTCTACTTGCTCTGTTCTTATGTAAGGGATTTGGTTTTCACCACCACTCTTACCTTCTTATGGCATTCTTAAGGAGTTAGTAATTTTAGGCAATCAATAATCAAACCAGTTCACTCTTTGAGTCCGTTGTCTGATTATTCTATTTAAATGTTAAAATTATTTTAAGGAATTTGCTGGCAGTTCAGTGGTTGGGAATCTGTGCTTCCACTGCAGGGTGCATGACTTCCATACCTGGTCAGGAAGCTAAAATCCCACATGCCAAAAAATAAAGTGAAAAGGCTATTTTGGGTATACCAACATGATCAAAATTTACTTTTACACAAACAAAACAAAATGTCTGCTTTCCACTAAACCAAATTTCTGTGTGTCTTTTCTTGGAGTCCTATCAAAATGACATCACAGAATGGAATATATTGCCCCTAATTTAACAGTTTTTGGTGATTAGATCACATAAGTGTAAATGTTAGAGTCTTTGTAAATCACTGTGTTAAAATATATGGTTCCACTTAGTGCATTAATATTGTATAAATGAAGCTCAGTTTCTGACTTCATACACAAGTGTTAATGAATAGGCACATTTACCACTGATTAAATAAAAATAGCTTCCCACACTGACAACTGAACACATCAGGACTTTAGAGAATTATTACTTAAAACTTTACCTGACATTCTTCTCAACTTTCCATGAGATTTATTTTATGACTGATTTACCCATGGCTTTAAAACAATATTCATCTAGAACTAGTGTTTTTAAAGATAATTTAAGATTCCTTTGCCAGGCCACTCTGTCAACTACATTTTCTTACAGTATTTTTATTGTTGAAGAGATAGTACCCAGTAGGATTTATTTTCACTTAGACTTTTTTGTTTAAATGAAAATACAAAATGTCTTTTAAAAATAATTAAGATGCCACCATAGACTGATGGATGAGTGTATAGAAGAATGGATAGATGTACTGATACATGATGAATCAAGTATAGAAAAATGTTAGTGGTAGAATCTACATGATGCATGTTGTTTTTTAGTGGCTAAGTTATATCTGACTCTCTTGTGGTCCATAGATTGTAGCCTGCCAGGCTCCTCTGTCCATGGATTTCCCAGGCAAGAATACTGGAGTGGGCTGCCATTTCCTTCTCCAGAGCATCTTCTCAATCCAGGGATTAAACCTACATCTCCTGCATTGGCAGCTGGATTCTTTACCACTGAGCCACTAGGGAAGCCCCTAGATAATGCATAGAGAGATGTTCATAGTAAAATTCAACTTTGCTGTATGCTTGAAAATGTTTGTGATCAAATATGAGGAAATATCATTATATATATTAAATCTTTATAAAAGAGAAAAGAAAAACACTTCAGATTTCATTATTTAAAACCAAACTATGAAAAGCTGGATGAATTATACTTTGAAAGTTTCATCTATGTGTATTTAAGCACACTTTAATAACTTTTATGAAAGAAGAATTTCTTTAAAACAGATTGTATCTATTCTTCTGTATGAAAGTTCTCTATCCAAAATAGTTTCAGGAAGGAGGTTTCCTGATACACAGGCTTAAAATAAAAACCAAACTTAAAAAAGTTCTTTGAACTGGAAGCCAGATGATGCTAGTATAGACAGCGCTCTCTCCCCACACACTCATGCACATCACAGGGCTTCATTTTCTTAGCTGCAACAGAAGGGATGTGTTTGGTTGGAGGCATATGCTTCTAGATTTCAAAGGGATGATGTCAGCTTTGCCCTCTGCTCCTAGAAATGAGTTCGATCCCTCAAGAGTAGAGAAATAAAGGTCAGAAACCAGACCTCCTGAAACTTGGAATATAAGCAGAGCTGTTGTGAGAACATCTAGAAATTATCTGGAATCGCATAAGTAGGGTGGAGGGCTTCCCTGGTGTTCCAGTGGGTAAAGAGCCCACCTTGCCATGCAAGGAGCACCAGTTTGACTCCTGACCCGGGAAGATCCCACATGCCGCTGTAGAATGGCTGGACAGGTGTGTCCAATTACGAGTCAGCACTTTGGAGCGCATGCACCCAGAGCCTGGTGCTCTAGAGCGAGAGAGGCCACTGTAATGGGAGGCCCACACAGGCTAAAGAATGAAAAAGATGGATGAAAATAAATGAATTAAAAAAACAATAAAAGAGGCTAAAATTAAAAAAAAAAAAAAAATTGGAGTCTTTTCTACCAACTAACATGGAAGTTGGGTCTTCTGTGGCCTCTTGAGGACTGACCATGTAAGGAGTATCCAAAAACAGTATCCTTGTTGTGGATATTGTTGTTCTCAGAGTGAAAGCCTTCAGCAGAGACCATAGTGGTATTATGCAAGCAGCTTCCTGGCAGTAGTGAGGACACCTGAACGGGGATGAAAAAGGTGGCGGATGCCCCATGAGGCTGCTGTGACAGATCAGCTCGTAGACATAGATGAGGCTTCCTTTGGTGGCTCATGGAAACCAGTGAGGGACACTGAGTAAGTTTATTGTTTGGGTACAAATTCCCTGAAAGCAGAGCCTGAGGTGGGAATTCTTACTCAAGTGATTGATTTGAGGACTGTTCTCAGATGAGGGGCAAAAAGGAAGCACCACAGGGAGGAGATGCCAGCAACCCAAGAGTGAAGTCTAAGCTGGAGGTTTGCTTCAGTTGGATTTCACGCAAAAGCCTTGGGGAGCAAAGGTGGATTGCATCTCACAACTGGTCTTTTGCAATGTATGTATCCATCAGGGTTTCCCAGGTGACTTAGCAGTAAAGAACCCACCTGCTGTGCAGGAGACCAGGGTTCAATCTCTGGGTCAGGAAGATCCCCTGGAGGAGGACATGGCAACCCACTCCAGTATTCTTGCCTGGAGAATCCCATGGACAAAGGAGCCTGGCGGAGTACAGTCCACAGGGTCTCAAAGAGTGAGACAAGACTGAAGTGACTTAGCACACACACATACATTAGCCAATCACTGACTCAAGTTTAGCCAAATGTAAAGGGTTGGAACAGCCTTCCAAATGAAGAGACTTTTGAGGACAATTCTTTGGAGAAAAGGGAAACTGTTTTGTTAAAATCCAAACCACAGCAGTGGGTGCACGCCAGTAAAAGGGAGCTGGTGGAGCCCCAGGGCCATCAACACTGCTGTTATACTTTCCTTTGGCAGATAGGAGTCTCAGATTTCCTATAAACTGATATAAGTATAAATGTGACCCTCATCTTATAATCCTAGGCTTATGAGACCAATGATATTAACCAAATATTGATCTTCAATTAGTTCCAAGCATGTAGACCAAAAATAGGCAATGTGTTTTTCCTCTGAGGACTGTACTGATTTATCTATAATATTTTTAAGCTCCAGACTCATAATTAGACAATTTTAAAAACAATATCAAAGAAGTAGCTGTAGTGAGAAAAGAGTATTTGATTTATTGTTAGCTAATAAGGAGTTTTTGTCAACCTTATTAATATTTTGCTTGTTCTATCTATGAGGTAATAAGGAGCCTTTGGAAGTCCTTAAACGGAGGCCAGTAGGATTAAAGGATCTTTGAGGAAGGAAAACCTAGTAACTCTGAGTGTACTTCCTGGAGGAACGAGAAGGAGAGAGACAGAATAGAAGCTAGCACAATAATTCAGACTTGAGATAGTGAGGTGGTAAGGTCTTTCCTGCCTCTCCCATCCAAACTAGGTTCATGTGCCCTGCAGAACTCTCTCAAAGTACTTTGTAATTATATGTTCATTTTATCCACTAAACTTTATTTTGCATAGCAGTAGCAACCTTGCCTATCTTTTCTTTTAATTTATGTGTTTATTTGGCTGTGTTGGGTGTTTAGTTGTGGTACATGGGATCTTCCTTGCATGACGTGGGATCTTTTATTGCTACGAGGGGACTGAGTTGCTGTGAAGCAGGTGGGATCTTAGTTCCAATACCAGAGATCAAACCTGCGTCACCTGCATTACAAGGCGGATACTTAACCACTGGACCACCAAGAAAGTCCCAAAACAATGCCTGTCTTATTTAGCATTGTGTAACCAGAGCTAAACACAGTGTCTGGCCAATATTTTCAGAGTCATTGAATAAAATAGAGGAATGTAGTTTAATTCAGTAGATATTGGTCAAAAATAAATGACAAGGGCTTCCCCTGGTGGTCCAGTGGATAAGGACACCGCCTTGCAGTGCAAGGGGCGCCGGTTCGATCCCTGGCCTGGGAAGATCCCACGTGCCGCGGAGCAGCTGGACTGATGTGTCCAATCACCAAGCCGGAGCTCTGGAGCGCATGCGCCCAGAGCTGGCGCTCTGTGACAACAGACGCCACCGCGATGGGAGGCCCACAGGAGCCAAAGAACAAAGACAGATGAAAATAGAGAAATGAAAGACCAATAGAAGTGGCCTGCCCGCTCCCCTCCCTCCCTAACCTGACCCCCGCCCAAAAATAAATAAATAAATAAATCTTTAAGGGAAAAAAATAAATAAATAAATGACAAGTCTTGGTGTCTGATGAAGAAAAAAAGTCACAGGTGACTTTAGTGATTAGAGCCAGAGAGGACAGTAGTGAATTTGGGAAAGTATCTTAGTATGCTATTGCTATAAAACAAAACCCAGTGGATTAACACAAAGCATCCCTGGGGATTAAAACAATCCCTGGCCAGGATCTAGGCAGAGCTCAGTTGGGTCCTCTGTTCAGGGTCCTACAGGCTACAGTCAAGATGTTAGCCAGGGCTGATGTTTTCATCCAGAGCTTGAGTCCTTTTCTGAACTTTTTCAGACTGTTGGTAGATTTCAGTTTCTTGCAATGACAGGACTGAGCCCCTTAGCTCCTAGAGGCTGTCCTTTCCCTAAGCAGTTCAACATCTTCAGGTTAGTGTCTCTCTTGCTTCACATTTCTGCTTTCAGGGAAAGCCTTCACCCTCTTTTAGGTCAAGTCCATGTAGGACAAAACTTCCCTTTGATGAACTCAAAGTCAACTGATTAAGAACCTTAATTACATCTGCTCAGTCTCTTCACCTTTGTCATGTTCTGTTGTCTAGAAGCAAGTAACAGGCTCTACTTGTGCTGAAGGGGAGAGGATGACACAGAGGGGTCGATACCAGGGGATGGGAATCCCTTGACAAGATTGGGCACATTTAGGTGCTCAGGACAGGAATCACTTGAAGTTCTACAGCTCAGTCCTTTCAGATTTGAGTGTTAGTGGGAGGTAAGAAGTCTGGTGTGACTGAAGGGTCAATGTGGACACAGCTGATGCTGTGAGAGAGGCTTCCTTACCCAGAGAGAAAAACAAAGGGACAAAGACGCTCTTGATTTGGGGGAAATATTTACTATTTAGGAAAGGAAAGGGACCTAGCAAAGTAGAAGAAGAGCCTGATGTGGGAGAAGAGCTTGTAATGAATGACAGGAAGGAATCTCTTCGTTTGTAGAGGTTAAGTGGGGCAGCACTCAGGGAAAACACGTGTAAAACCACTCACTTGACTATGCAGTCACCTTAGAAAAAACTGTTGTGCAGTGGTGATGTCACAGTCGAGCTGGAAGGAAGTTAATGGTACAGGAGATGTTTAAGTGGTAGAAGAAGGGTTTTCATTCAGTTCAGGTGTCTGAGAACTCCCACATCTGCTGGAGGCAGGACTGGGCCACTCACTGCTTCCAGAGAAGGAACTTGCTGAGGCTTTTTTCAATCTAGCTCTGCCTACAAGGCTCTCAATTGTCTTTCATTCTGGGGTATGTGAGGTAGCACTACAGTTTGCATTTAGGTTATTTTAGGCCTCTTCTGGGCAGGACAAAATGAGACTCTTAGTAGAAAACATGAGTAACCTACCAACTTGGGGAAATCTGAGGTAGAGAACCTTTCTGTTCTCTGAATAATTCAAAATTGACTCTTTCATCTAGCTTTGTGAGTTGAATTTCTAATGATGGGTAAAAATTCTTACATGGTTTCTTTTTGACCAGCCCTTATTTCTTTCAAGCCAGGAGCCCAGGTGCCCTAGCTGTTTTGTAGGAATCAAGTATAATTCTGAGGAAATGAAATAGTAGGAAGCATTAAGCAATTATTTGGGCCTAAGACAGATATTCTGAGGCTCTTGAAATAACCAGCATTGAAAAGGGGTATTACTAATCAAATACAGGGTTGCCATGTAGAAGCTCAGTTTGACTCGAATGTCACAAATCCATAAATAAGACTGTGTCTCTTCATGGGGTCCTAGGATTGTGTGTACCTCCTTTCCTTCCACTCAAAAGATCAACTTGAAATAAGTTTGTTTTTATTTTGAGACACATAAAGAGCATTATCCATTAATATGGCAATAATATTGTCCACATTTCTTATATCTCAATTGTTAGTTGAAAATATTTATTTCTACCACCTAGCAATTCACAAAAGTATTTTCACCATCTCTCTCTCTCTCTCTCTCTCTCTTTTATCATTTATCCCATGTTAAAAATTCCTGTATAAAAATGCTATGCATTGAAAAATAGGATAAAGCAAAAGCCTTAAGAATTTATAATCATGTCTGCAGTGTGTTCATCTAACATTTAAAATGGCTTTTTCCATCATTCTAAACCAATAAGGTAAGTGCTGTGCACACTGTTGTAAAGTGTATTTCATGGCTCACTGGGCTTTTCTGTTTTTAACATTCCAATATATGTAATTTGATTAAAATTTGGGACTGGTCAGGATAAGAAGAAATAGAGAGAAATTACTCTTAACAAAATCTCCACTGTGCCTGGGATTATAACTGAAGCAGAAAGTTGAACATCTTTCTCCGCAGAAAGTAAAAAAAAAGGCTTTGTTCCATTTTTACATTGAAGATCATCTGTTATTTGTAACCTAGACACCTAAGCCCACTCCAGATTCAGAATGTGCCATTTATAAACATGCATGCCAAGTTTCAAATGCCCTCTTTGAATGTTTGCATATAATTTGGAGCTTGCAATGCCAAAGCAAACTAGTCTCCATTGTATCATGTTACCCACATGGTGTGTGAGCTGCCTCTTTTCTCTGACATTGCTTGAATAGACGAAGCATAGTTTGACTTCTTTCAAAAAGAAGAGTTTCTCGGCTCAACTGAAATGATTGCTAGGTATAAGCTGCCAACTTCATTTTCCCCCTACAGGAATGTACATTTTCCCCTATTATAAAATGTGCTCATAATAGAAATGAGACAGTTCCCAAGAGTGTGGTTATTCAGAGGTAATCTCAACCCAATCTGATTAGAGGCAAGTGGCTCATGCCTCAAAATGCTCCAGGGTATGATTATTTTATGATAACCATACTCTGTATCATGTCTTATTGATTAACTAATAAAGCGTCAACATTGCTATTTAGAGGAAAAGCTGAGAAACCGAGGGGGATAACTGATTCTAGAAAGGAAATGATTCTTCTAAAAGGCCCAAGCTACCTCTTGCGCAGCACCTTTTTACCTTTCAGGTGAAACATGGAAGGTTATCAAAGGCCTATTTTATTATCTCTTTGATGCTGAGATCATTAATCTGATGAAATTATTTACATTTAAATGTACCTATCTGCGTTATGAGAGCACAATGACATTCCTTTCAAGAGCATGCTGTGTTTTGTTCTCATCATTCAGATGTCCTCATTGTATAGTTCCACAGAAATACAGATAGAACCTAAAAAATATAGTAACCAGCTTGCCTGTGGAAGCCATATGCTGATAACATCACCTAGCATTGGAGTGAGAAGAGCATATGACTAGCAGGCAAGTGTTTTTTATCTAGAATAGCTTTTGGACCATCAGTAGGTGTGTGTCCCTTGGCATGTAAGTCCAATGTTCAGGCACCCACAATGTTCTTATCTTTCAAAGGCTATGACCACACACATCTATAAAAAAAAAGGTGGGGTGAAGGAATTGAAGCAGTTACCCTAGGTGATTCAATTTAACAACCTGTTTTGTCACAATTACTTTATTTTTCATTGTAAATATAAACTTACAGCCTAAATTGCCCATCCATTGTCTCATTATTCCATTTCCTCTTACTGTGGAGGCATAACCATAATATTCAAATTGCAAAATGTTCCACAAACAATAGTGTCCAGCTCTAGTTCTTCATGATGTATCTTTTTGATCAAATTTGCCTTTAAGAAGTATAATCTAGTTACTTCTGTAATAATTGATCAAGACTCACTGAGTACTGGGGTCAAGAGATTTCTTTCCTTCCTCAGTCCATTTCCTTGGCTCTACATTACTGATGTGGTCTGAATAGAATGACACTTTGAGAAGATATACATAGGGGTAGCTTAATTTATACATATCTGCTTAAACTATCCCACTAGTCACAGAGCTAGTGGTATTTTTATCTTCAAAATCCGAATTTGCTAGAATGGAATTTCTGTTAATTTTCCAAAGATTTTACCAGAACCTCTCTCTTTAGGATGTAAGTTTGGTGTTTGCCACAGAAATGTTTTTTAAACCACCTGAATGGATTTTTTTTTTTAATTAATTAATTTATTTTTGACTATTCTGGGTTTTCACTACTGCCTTTCAGACTCTTTCCTCTTAGGTTGGCATGGAAGGTTATCAAAGGCCTATTTTATTATCTCTTTGATGCTGAGATCATTAATCTGATGAAATTATTTACATTTAAATGTACCTATCTGCGTTATGAGAGCACAATGACATTCCTTTCAAGAGCATGCTGTGTTTTGTTCTCATCATTCAGATGTCCTCATTGTATAGTTCCACAGAAATACAGATAGAACCTAAAAAATATAGTAACCAGCTTGCCTGTGGAAGCCATATGCTGATAACATCACCTAGCATTGGAGTGAGAAGAGCATATGACTAGCAGGCAAGTGTTTTTCATCTAGAATAGCTTTTGGACCATCAGTAGGTGTGTGTCCCTTGGCATGTAAGTCCAATGTTCAGGCACCCACAATGTTCTTATCTTTCAAAGGCTATGACCACACACATCTATAAAAAAAAAAAAGGTGGGGTGAAGGAATTGAAGCAGTTACCCTAGGTGATTCAATTTAACAACCTGTTTTGTCACAATTACTTTATTTTTCATTGTAAATATAAACTTACAGCCTAAATTGCCCATCCATTGTCTCATTATTCCATTTCCTCTTACTGTGGAGGCATAACCATAATATTCAAATTGCAAAATGTTCCACAAACAATAGTGTCCAGCTCTAGTTCTTCATGATGTATCTTTTTGATCAAATTTGCCTTTAAGAAGTATAATCTAGTTACTTCTGTAATAATTGATCAAGACTCACTGAGTACTGGGGTCAAGAGATTTCTTTCCTTCCTCAGTCCATTTCCTTGGCTCTACATTACTGATGTGGTCTGAATAGAATGACACTTTGAGAAGATATACATAGGGGTAGCTTAATTTATACATATCTGCTTAAACTATCCCACTAGTCACAGAGCTAGTGGTATTTTTATCTTCAAAATCCGAATTTGCTAGAATGGAATTTCTGTTAATTTTCCAAAGATTTTACCAGAACCTCTCTCTTTAGGATGTAAGTTTGGTGTTTGCCACAGAAATGTTTTTTAAACCACCTGAATGGATTTTTTTTTTTAATTAATTAATTTATTTTTGACTATTCTGGGTTTTCACTACTGCTGCAGACTCTTCTCTAGTTGCAGGGAGTGGGGGCTACTCTTAGTTGAGGTGAGCAGCCTTCTTGTGGAACTCGGGCTCTAGGGCACATGGGCTTCAGTAGTTGTGGCACATGGGTTCAATAGTTGTGGCTCTGAGGCTCTAGAGCACAGGCTCCATAGTTGTGGCTCACAGGCTTAGTTGCTCCATAACATGTGGAATCGTCCCGGATCAGGAATTGAAGCCATGTCTCCTGCATTGGCAAGCGAACTCTTCACCACTGAGCTACCAGGGAAGCCCCACCTGAATGGTTTTCAAAAGGACCTTATAACAGATCATTTAACACTAATACCTCTCTTTTAACATGATGCTATTTTTCTCCCTTCTAAAACCAGGACTCTACTGCTCATCTGTTTTTTCCACTTACCATAGCACTTTTTAAAAATCAGACCTTACATTTGTACTATTCGTGTCTACTGGATAGATATACTCATTATAAGTTATCTTCAGACAGTCTTGCTGAGCAGAATGGGCATGAGAGATGTGGGTTCCACCCCTGGGTCTGGAAGATTCCCTGGAGAAGGAAATGGCAACCCACTCCAGTATTCTTGCCTGGAGAATCTCATGGACTGAGGAACCTGGGAGGCTACAGATGCAACTGAAGCAACTTAGCACCCATGCATGCACCCTGAACAGGATATGAGGACTCTGTCCTCTGGGGTCTCAAAATTAAGGGAACATGGAAACCTCAAAGGCTGGTGATGGCATTTTCTTCCAAGAAGAGCTTCTCCCCGCTTTTCCCACCACCTCCTTCACTGGTTCTGCCTTCTCAGACTTCAGTGGATCCTGTGACCCTTGTGCTTCTCAGCATAGATGAGTGATGGCTGGTGTTCACTTTTTTCTCTTCTTCATGTGCTTGCTTATCATGTGACAGCATGTAAAAGGTTGAGTGTTCTCATGTCTGTGTCTCTGGCTGGTTTTCTTTCTTTTTTTTTTTTTGACTGCGTAGTTCAGGAATTCCTCATGTGAGAGTGTGGACTAAGTTATGAAGCAGTAACAAGCAACTATAAAGTTGTAGTGTCTGCAAGTAGGATTTATTTTTTACTCTGTAAGTGAAATCATGGACCAGCACAGTAGGCCCTGACCACAGTCTGTCTCTGGGGCCCAGGCTATCCGAGCACTGCTGTGACTAGGATAGAGGGAAGGGAGGTGCTGGGGAGTTCTGCATGGCTCCCACTGCCCTGGCCCCAAGTGGTACACATCGACAAACAATATGCAATATCCACCTAACAAGGGTGCACCCAGGGAATAGTCAGTACGTGGCTGTCATGGGTCTGGAGGGAAAGAAACCTGAACATTTGGTGACTGGCAGGGACAACTGTCACATGCCCTTAACTAAAACACGAGAGATGACTTTTTCCAGCTGATGAAGGAGCTCATTAGCTTCTCCCACATTCTCTAGTAAATTCTCAGTCAAAACCTCTGACTAAGGATATTGTCATCAAACTTTAAAACTCAAGAATAGATTTCTTAGTTTTCTATTGTTGCGCAAAGTCAGTGGCTCAGATAATGTATTCATTATCTCATCATTCCAAGTATTAGAAATTGGGGTGTGAAAAAAGCCTGGTTGTGGGTTGGCTGTCTGTTCTCCTCAGGGTCTTGTCAGACTGTAAGCAAGGTATCAGACGGCTCAGCCCCATCTGAGGCTTAGGCCCCTCTTCCAGTCTCATTGGTTGTTGGCAGAATTAAGTTCCTTGAACTTGTGGGAATAAAGTCCTCAGCTTCTTGCTGGTGATTGTTCAGGGACTGCTCTTGGTTCTTAGAGGTCACACTTAGGTCTTTGTCACATTGTTTCCTCTATAACTGGTTCACAATATGATCATTCACGTCTTCAAGGCTAATAGGAGAAATCTCTCTCACTTAGAATCCTTCCATCACTTTATTTATTTATTGGCTACTTCTATTGTCTTTCATTTATTCATTTTCATCCATCTTTGTTCTTTGGCCTGTGTGGGCCTCCCACTGCAGTGACCTCTCTCACTGCAGACCACTGGCTCTGGGTGCATGCACTCCAGAGCTCCAGCTCAGTAGTTGGACATATCAGTCCAGCAGCATCTTGGCACATGGGATCTTCCCAGGCCAGGGATGAAACTGGCGCCCCTTGCACTGCAAGGCGGTGTCCTTACGCACTGGACAACCAGGGAAGCCCCTTCCATCACTTTTTTTTTTTTTAAAAGATTTATTTATTTATTTATTTTGGGCGGGGGTTGGATTGAGGAGGGAGGGGAGCGGGCGGGCCACTTCTATTGGTCTTTCATTTCTCTGTCTTCATCCGTCTTTGTTCTTTGGCTCCTGTGGGCCTCCCATCGCAGTGGCGTCTGCTGTCGCAGAGCTCTGGGCTCATGCGCTCCAGAACTCCGGCTCGGTAATTGGACACATCGGTCCAGCTGCTCCGCAGCACGTGGGATCTTCCCAGGCCAGGGATCGAACTGGCGCCCCTTGCACTGCAAGGCGGTGTCCTTACCCACTGGACCACCAGGGGAAGCCCCCCTTCCATCACTTTTGAAGGCTCTTCTGATTAGGTGGGCCAAGCCTGCCTCGTATAATCTCCTTTGATTAACTCACGGTCAACTAATTAGGAATCTTAATTACATCTGTAAATCCCTCTGCCATATGACATAGCATGATCATGTGAGTGATAACCCACTAGATTGACAGGTTCCTTTTACAGTCACAGGGAAGGGCTTATAAAGGGTACATACACTGGGAGCAGAAGCCTTGGTGACCATCTTAGAATTCTGATGACACTGTAGAGGGGACCACATCTGGGCAATTAGAGACCAGTCTTGAAAGCTGGTAGTGTTTGGCAGCATCTTAATAAATGGCTTCACAGAAAAATTTGTTGGATTGTTCAGTGAATCAGCATTTAAAACATAGAAAGGAGAAAGTAAGGGAAGGAAGAGAGGGAGAAAGGAAGAAGGGAAGGGGCAAAGAAAACTGATGGGAAATAACATCAGGTTGTGAGAGCCATGAGCAGTGATGGGCAGTGTGTGAACCAGATCAGCCTCTCAAATGCTGTGCTTCCAGTTTATTCCCACGTGCTATGCTCCCATGGATATGTGGTAATCTTCTTTTCTTTTTTTTTTTAGAATTTATTGAGGTGTGGCATTCTTAATGGCCCCTGATGGTATATCTCACTGTATCTTATTTTGGAGATAGCCTTTTTCTAAGGGTTACTTTAAAGGAACTCACTGCCTTATCCCTTTCTAGAGAGAAGAACACGGGTTACTCTGCATCGTGCTCAACTGCTCAAGACAGCTCATTATTCTCTGATATGTGCAGTATTGCCCAGAAGTAATTTTCCGGATTGAGAGGGAGGGAGCGGGCGGGCCACTTCTATTGGTCTTTCATTTCTCTGTCTTCATCCGTCTTTGTTCTTTGGCTCCTGTGGGCCTCCCATCGCAGTGGCGTCTGCTGTCGCAGAGCTCTGGGCTCATGCGCTCCAGAACTCCGGCTCGGTAATTGGACACATCGGTCCAGCTGCTCCGCAGCACGTGGGATCTTCCCAGGCCAGGGATCGAACTGGCGCCCCTTGCACTGCAAGGCGGTGTCCTTACCCACTGGACCACCAGGGGAAGCCCCCCTTCCATCACTTTTGAAGGCTCTTCTGATTAGGTGGGCCAAGCCTGCCTCGTATAATCTCCTTTGATTAACTCACGGTCAACTAATTAGGAATCTTAATTACATCTGTAAATCCCTCTGCCATATGACATAGCATGATCATGTGAGTGATAACCCACTAGATTGACAGGTTCCTTTTACAGTCACAGGGAAGGGCTTATAAAGGGTACATACACTGGGAGCAGAAGCCTTGGTGACCATCTTAGAATTCTGATGACACTGTAGAGGGGACCACATCTGGGCAATTAGAGACCAGTCTTGAAAGCTGGTAGTGTTTGGCAGCATCTTAATAAATGGCTTCACAGAAAAATTTGTTGGATTGTTCAGTGAATCAGCATTTAAAACATAGAAAGGAGAAAGTAAGGGAAGGAAGAGAGGGAGAAAGGAAGAAGGGAAGGGGCAAAGAAAACTGATGGGAAATAACATCAGGTTGTGAGAGCCATGAGCAGTGATGGGCAGTGTGTGAACCAGATCAGCCTCTCAAATGCTGTGCTTCCAGTTTATTCCCACGTGCTATGCTCCCATGGATATGTGGTAATCTTCTTTTCTTTTTTTTTTTAGAATTTATTGAGGTGTGGCATTCTTAATGGCCCCTGATGGTATATCTCACTGTATCTTATTTTGGAGATAGCCTTTTTCTAAGGGTTACTTTAAAGGAACTCACTGCCTTATCCCTTTCTAGAGAGAAGAACACGGGTTACTCTGCATCGTGCTCAACTGCTCAAGACAGCTCATTATTCTCTGATATGTGCAGTATTGCCCAGAAGTAATTTTCCTTTTATTTTTGCCCACAAGGTGGAAAATTAAGGTTGAAATACAACTTTATTTTTGCTTTTCCCAGAAGAGGTGACAGTGTAGTCTTTCCCGGCGTGTTTTTTGACAAGCAGTGAAATATTACTTTGGCTTCAACTGTTGACGCCTTCATCCTACTTTGGCAAATGTTTTATGTAGAGTGTGTCCTCCCCTTCTTTGTGCCCCAGAGGCCCATCCCATGATCCTGCAGGATGTAGGGAGATTTCCCTCCTAGAGCCCCTGTGACCTGCTTTTTCTGCCTGACACAATGCCCGATATGCCTTTGCATGCTCTTCTTTTTCTCATTGGAGAGACTTATTCCCAGTCTCTCTAAAATGTATCTTCCCAAGAAATGCCACTTCAAGGACTAAAGAAGTGAAGAAGTTTTAATGAAGATTTGACCATCAATGGTTTTGATTTCTTTGGTCCTAGTAAAATCATTGACCAAGAGAGACTCTGTATATTTTAAGAGGCTTTTCTTTCTTTTTTTTTTTTTTATTTTTTTGGCCTATTTAAACACTTTTAAAAAAAATTATTTATTTATTTAGCTGCGCTGGGTCTTAGTTGTGCCATGTGGGATCTAGTTCCCTGACCAGGGATCAAACCCAGGCCACCTGCATTGGGAATGCAGAGTCTTAACCACTGGACCACTAGGGAAGTCCCAGAGATTTTTCTCTTGATTTCATCATTTTCTGTCTCCTATCAGAAGAATTTAAAGAACTGTAATTAAAAAAAAAAAAAAAAAAAAAAAAACACCTAAGGTTATCTTTTCGATCCACTTCTTTATATCTTTTCTTCCATTTACATTTAACATCATTTTGTGACCCATGTCTTTGGTGGGGAAAGTGTTACATAATTTTTTTTTCCCAGCTAAGGAAACTTTAAAGAATCCATCAGGTCCTGAAGCATTCATTCAATATTTATTCAGCACGTTTATTAAGTAAGTCCTCTGAGCACAGCCCTGCCCTGGGCACTTGAAGCACTGTAGAAAGACCTGGTCTGTGCCCTAAGGGAGGATAGCTGGTGGAAAGAGCAGAAGTTTAGCATCAAACAGATCTGAATTTGAATCCCTGTCCTGACGTCTGCTAGGTATAAACCTTGTGCATACTATGTTTTTCCCTAAGTCTCAGTTCCTTGTCTGTAAAATGAGCATTACAAACTGTGTCACCTTAGACTGTAAATATTCAAAGATTCTAGTCACATAAAAAAAATATAGATTAAAAAGATATATATATATAGATTGCATCATGACAAAGTTGAAATTATCCTAGGAATGGAGGAGTCATTTAGTATTAATAAAACACATAAATGTAATCCATAAAGAAATCCTGGAGTAAACATCTTTATTAACGATAAACCATGAAAAGCATTCCATTTAAAGTCAGTCATTATCAACACTTCTGTGTTCAGCGTTATATTGGAGTTACTTGTCAACATAGCACAACATGAAAAACAGTGAAAAGCGTGAGGACTGAAAAGCAGGGAAGCATGACTGATAATATTCATGGAGGATATGATCACCTGCAAGAGAGTCCAGAGCAACCAACACACAAAGTATTGGAATTTTTTCAGGCTGGTTTGATAATATGACCAATATATTAAAACCGATTTTATTTGTATACTCTAGCCACAGAAAGTTGGACAGTATTTTTAAAGATTTTCTTTTATGAAGAGCCTAGGAATGAGCTTAACAAAGGACTTCCCAGGCCAGTATGGAAAAATTACAAATCTTGTTTGAAGACTTCCCCCAAGTTATATTCTGTGACCAATAACTATAATCACTAAGAATTATATGAATATCCTCAATTCAATTGCACTTTTCATTGCTTTAACATGCTGGCCTGCCTAACCAAAATCATGGCACCATGTATATATGGAGCACATCTTTATCCAGTCATCTGTTGATGGACATTAAAGGTGTTTCCATGTCTCAGTTATTGTAAATATTGATGCAGTAGCATAGAGATGCATGTATCTTTTTGAATTATAGTTTTGTCAGGATGTATGCCCAAGAGTGGGATTACTGGATCACATGGTAGCTCTAGTTTTAGGTGGGTTTTTTTGGGTTGTTTTTGAGGAACCTCCATACTGTTCTCTATAGTGGCTGCACAAACTTACATTCCCACCAACAGTGTAGGAGGGTACCCTTTCTTCCACACCTTCTCAAGTATTTGTTATTTGTAGACTTTTTAATAATGACTATTCTGACCAGTGTGAAGTGGTAGTACCTCCCTGTAGTTTTGATTTGCACTTCTCTAATAATCAGCAATCTTGAGCATCTTTCACAGACCTGCTAGCCATCTGTATATCTTCTCTGGAGAAATGTCTATTTAGGTCTTCTGCCCATTTTTCAATTGTGTTGTTAGTTTTTGTTGTTGTTGAGTTGTATGAGCTATTTGTGTATTTTGGAAATTAAGCCATTATCAGTCACAGCATTTGCAAATATTTTGAGGGGACATTATATTTTTCAAAATTATTTTTGAAAGAGAAAATTCTGATGATTGAGTTGGTTAACTACTTGGTATATTTCCTCCTTGCAAAATGCCAACTTCTCCCAGATTCTATCTGCTGGTGACCCTGCTATCTATGTAATGAAAAAAGAAAAAAACAAAAGCAAACAAAGCAATTCAACAAGAACTTCCATGTACCAACCAGTATGTCTGCACATCCACTAGCATCTGTACCCACATACTTACAATTTTTCCTGCCCCTGTAGATGAACTCTAAGCTTTGAACTAAACCCAAGCCCTCTCTTTATGCGCCAGCCCCCATCCCTTCTTATTTATTCCAGGGCATTGCTCTAGCAATTTGACTCTCTTTTGCATCATCCATTGTTCCCTTTTTCTGCTAGGATCCTTTCTATGAATATACAGATATGCTATTATTTCCTCTCATCTGAAAAGCAAAAGCAAAACATAAATCTATCTTAATCTGTTTTCCCTTCCAGCAACCACCCATTTCCCTCAACCCCTTTATTATATATAGTTTTATAGTTTATAACAAAATTTCTTGTGCTCAGTTGCTCGGTCGTTGCTGACTCTTTGCAACCCCATGGACTATAGCCCACCAGGCTCCTCTGTCCATGGAATTTTCCAGGCAAGAATACTGGAGTGGGTTGCCATTTCCTTCTTCAGGGGATCTTTCCAACTCAGGGAACAAACCCAAGTCTCCTGTGTCTCCTGCATTGCAGGCAGATTCCTTACCACCATGCCACCTGGGAAGCCAAGAAGAGATATAAATTGCCTTCCCTCTGGCTGTCCACCAGTTCCTGTCACAGTACAGCCCATAGGCAGAGGAGGGGCCAGCTGGCCAAGTCAGAGCAGAGCAGAGCAGGCAGCTCCAGTATCTATAAGAAATTCAGTTTTATCTGCTGCATCAAGGGTGACACAAGGCTCCTTTGGGGTAATGCGAATGGATCAAGTGGGACCTATAGCCAGGCAGGCATTCGAGCCTCATCAGTTGGTGTGTGGGCTATCTCATCCAGCTTACTCACAAAGAACTGGGACTGGCTGGGGTTGCCCCTTGGGTGTCTACCAGGAGGGCACTCAGGACATTCCCCATTCTAGTGTTTCCCTTTCTGACAAAAGCACGTTGGTATATTTGTAGACTTTGTAATGATGAGCCCAGGTAGCTTCTTGGTGGTGTGTCCAGCTTTTTCCATCCTCCAAGGTGTCCTCAAGGAGGTGGGTGAATCAGAACAGCCAAGAGCTAAATTTTCTTTATTAGCCTAGTCTCCTTATTGGCCTTCTCTATTAAGTCTCGGTAGTTAGACCTTGAAGGCCTCCTCTACCAAGGTTGACTTTATTGTATAGAATTTTGTGCTTTATAACAAAATTTCTTCTAAGTGTCATCTATTCTCAATTCTTTGATTTTCACTTAGACCCACTTCAGCGAGGTCTCTCTCCCACTCCCGTTCCTCTTGGCAAGGCCACTGGTGCCTTCTGCTTTGCTGTGTTCAGTGGTCAGTTCCCAGGCCCTATTTTACTGGACCTAATAGCAGCATGTGACACACTCTTCTCAAAAATGGCTTCCTCACTTGACTTCTAAGACCCCATGCTCATATACAGATTTTTTTTTTCTGGTCACTTCTTCTCAGTCCCCTTTGCTGATTCTTCCTTATCTATCCAGCATCTAAGAATTGGAATGTTCCAGATCTCAGTCCTTGGACATCTCCTCTGTCTACATACATTCCCTAGGCATCTCATTCAATCTCATCGTTTCAAATAGCATCTTATCTGTCTGTTCCAGGTGTCTTCTGTTTCCTTTTAGGTCTGTTCTCCATCTTTCGCCTTCCTGGTCTTTGCCTCAGGAGGTTGGTTTGTATGTACTTTATCAACAGGCCTCTATGCCTTCTGGCATCTGTTGGTTGTAGATAGGATATTAAGGGGAGAGAGAAGCATAATGTTCAGGTATTTATTCCCTTGTCTCTTTCTGGGTAAAGATTCTTAACAAAAGAGGTCTCCCCTCGAACGCCCTTATCCACCTAGGTGTTTCCCTGTTCCTGTGGCCCCTATTTCTCCTGTTCTTTGGTGTTAGCAACACTCAGAGTTTTCCATGATTTTTTTGGGTTTCCCTACACGCCCACCTCTAAAAAATAGTCCCTCTGTAAATAAATTATACTTAAATATTCCTAGTTTGCATATACCATTATTTTCTGTTGGGATCCTGACTGATATGGTTAAATGACACTTCCATGCATTTCCCTTCTGACCTCCAGTCTTCAGTATTCTTTGTGTAGTAGACCACAATGCACATCCCCTGAGCCATTCACCGGAAATCTTAAGCCTATGTCCAGTTTTGAGAAACCCCCGTCTTTTTATTTTGGCCTAATTCCCTTTTTTATTAGCTAGTCTCTTGGTTTAAGTTAGACCTTGAAGGCCTCCTCTACCAAGGTTGACTTTATTGTATAGAATTTTGTGCTTTATAACAAAATTTCTTCTAAGTGTCATCTATTCTCAATTCTTTGATTTTCACTTAGACCCACTTCAGCGAGGTCTCTCTCCCACTCCCGTTCCTCTTGGCAAGGCCACTGGTGCCTTCTGCTTTGCTGTGTTCAGTGGTCAGTTCCCAGGCCCTATTTTACTGGACCTAATAGCAGCATGTGACACACTCTTCTCAAAAATGGCTTCCTCACTTGACTTCTAAGACCCCATGCTCATATACAGATTTTTTTTTTCTGGTCACTTCTTCTCAGTCCCCTTTGCTGATTCTTCCTTATCTATCCAGCATCTAAGAATTGGAATGTTCCAGATCTCAGTCCTTGGACATCTCCTCTGTCTACATACATTCCCTAGGCATCTCATTCAATCTCATCGTTTCAAATAGCATCTTATCTGTCTGTTCCAGGTGTCTTCTGTTTCCTTTTAGGTCTGTTCTCCATCTTTCGCCTTCCTGGTCTTTGCCTCAGGAGGTTGGTTTGTATGTACTTTATCAACAGGCCTCTATGCCTTCTGGCATCTGTTGGTTGTAGATAGGATATTAAGGGGAGAGAGAAGCATAATGTTCAGGTATTTATTCCCTTGTCTCTTTCTGGGTAAAGATTCTTAACAAAAGAGGTCTCCCCTCGAACGCCCTTATCCACCTAGGTGTTTCCCTGTTCCTGTGGCCCCTATTTCTCCTGTTCTTTGGTGTTAGCAACACTCAGAGTTTTCCATGATTTTTTTGGGTTTCCCTACACGCCCACCTCTAAAAAATAGTCCCTCTGTAAATAAATTATACTTAAATATTCCTAGTTTGCATATACCATTATTTTCTGTTGGGATCCTGACTGATATGGTTAAATGACACTTCCATGCATTTCCCTTCTGACCTCCAGTCTTCAGTATTCTTTGTGTAGTAGACCACAATGCACATCCCCTGAGCCATTCACCGGAAATCTTAAGCCTATGTCCAGTTTTGAGCACCCGACATTCTCCCACCAACCTACTCTCCCCATCTCAGTAAAGGCCACCAGCTTCTCTCCTGTCTTCAGGCATGCCTTGTGGACTAATTAGCCCTTGGATCCTCTCCCACTGCACATCTCATTCATCAGCAAATCCTCTTGGTGCTACTTCTCACTGACTACTTCTCACCACCCCATTACCACAACCCTGGTGCAAGCCACCATCACAGCTCATCTGAGTGATTGTAGGAACCTATATATGGCCTTCCTGCTTGCTTCCTGCTCCGTGTGTTCTCCACATAGCAGCCAGGACAGCCCTGCTATACACAGTCAGGTCACATCCCTCCTCTGGTCATCAGCCCAGCCTCACTGTGACCCATGTGAATGAATGGGTCCCTGTCTCCCTTCTGACCTCCCACCCTCAATTCCTGCCTTTGTTATCTCCATTCCAGTCATCCCAGACTCCTCATATGAAACTTCCTACACTTGCTTTTCTTCTGTCTTCCCCCAGATACACATGTGACTGGTTGTCTTGCTTCCTTTTGACCTTTCATTTATTAGTTTTACTTATTTGTTATTTTTATCTATTTTTTTTTTTCTATTATCTTCTCCCACCAGAATGTGTATTTTATCATGGCAAGGATCTTTGCCCCTTGAAATAAGTGTCTGGCACAGAGCAGTTGAATTTTGAGTGGATGAAAACATTTTAAAGGGACCTAAATAAACAGAGATACATTATTATAATGGATAGGAAAACTCAGTATTATGAAGATGTCAATTTTCCTCAAATTGATCTATCAACTCAGTGCAATTCCAATAAAAATCCCCACAGAGGTTTGCAAATAACTTGACAAATCGATTCTAAATGTATATTGATGAGCACAGCCTAAGAATAGCTAAGCAATCTTGAAGAAGAGTAAGGTGGGAAATTTTGCCTTTCCTAATCGCAACATTTTTTCATAAAGTTGTAATGGCAACCCACTTCAGTGTTTTGCCTGGGGAATCCCATGGCCAGAGGAGCCTGGTGGGCAGTAGTCCATGAGGCTGCAAAAGAGTCAGACATGACTTAGTGACTAAGCAATAACAGCATAGTAAATAAGATTCGCTATAGGCTTAGGACTAAACAAATTGATGATAGAACAAAATGGAAAAGCCAGTTGTATATGGAAACTTAGTATGTGACAGAGGTAGCACTTCAATCATTGGAAACAGGGAGAATAATTTGATAATTGTCCTGGAACACTTGCTTATATCAATACATATGGAAGAGCTTCCCTGGTGGTCCAGTGGGTAAAGAGTCTGCCTTGCAGTGCAAGGGGCAACAGTTTGATCCCTGGCAAAAGAGGCCAAAATTTAAAAAACAAGGGAAATTGGATCCCTACCTCACATACACACATAATGAATCTTAGGTGAATTAAACTTAAATGTGGATAGCAAAACTTTAACTTTTTTTTAATTTTGGCCTCTTTTATTGATTTTTGTTTATTTATTTTTCATCCATCCTTATCTTCAGCCTGTGTGGGCCTCCCTCCTCTGGTCATCAGCCCAGCCTCACTGTGACCCATGTGAATGAATGGGTCCCTGTCTCCCTTCTGACCTCCCACCCTCAATTCCTGCCTTTGTTATCTCCATTCCAGTCATCCCAGACTCCTCATATGAAACTTCCTACACTTGCTTTTCTTCTGTCTTCCCCCAGATACACATGTGACTGGTTGTCTTGCTTCCTTTTGACCTTTCATTTATTAGTTTTACTTATTTGTTATTTTTATCTATTTTTTTTTTTCTATTATCTTCTCCCACCAGAATGTGTATTTTATCATGGCAAGGATCTTTGCCCCTTGAAATAAGTGTCTGGCACAGAGCAGTTGAATTTTGAGTGGATGAAAACATTTTAAAGGGACCTAAATAAACAGAGATACATTATTATAATGGATAGGAAAACTCAGTATTATGAAGATGTCAATTTTCCTCAAATTGATCTATCAACTCAGTGCAATTCCAATAAAAATCCCCACAGAGGTTTGCAAATAACTTGACAAATCGATTCTAAATGTATATTGATGAGCACAGCCTAAGAATAGCTAAGCAATCTTGAAGAAGAGTAAGGTGGGAAATTTTGCCTTTCCTAATCGCAACATTTTTTCATAAAGTTGTAATGGCAACCCACTTCAGTGTTTTTGCCTGGGGAATCCCATGGCCAGAGGAGCCTGGTGGGCAGTAGTCCATGAGGCTGCAAAAGAGTCAGACATGACTTAGTGACTAAGCAATAACAGCATAGTAAATAAGATTCGCTATAGGCTTAGGACTAAACAAATTGATGATAGAACAAAATGGAAAAGCCAGTTGTATATGGAAACTTAGTATGTGACAGAGGTAGCACTTCAATCATTGGAAACAGGGAGAATAATTTGATAATTGTCCTGGAACACTTGCTTATATCAATACATATGGAAGAGCTTCCCTGGTGGTCCAGTGGGTAAAGAGTCTGCCTTGCAGTGCAAGGGGCAACAGTTTGATCCCTGGCAAAAGAGGCCAAAATTTAAAAAACAAGGGAAATTGGATCCCTACCTCACATCACACACATAATGAATCTTAGGTGAATTAAACTTAAATGTGGATAGCAAAACTTTAACTTTTTTTTTTTTAATTTTGGCCTCTTTTTATTGATTTTTTATTCATTTATTTTTCATCCATCCTTATCTTCAGCCTGTGTGGGCCTCCCATTGCAGTGGCCTCTCTTGTTGCAGAGCGCCAGCTCTGGGATATGCACTCCAGAATGCTAGCTCATTATTGGACACACCAGTCCAGCCACTCTGCAGCATGTGGGATCTCCCTGGGCCAGGGATTAAACCAGTGCCCCAAGCACTGCAAGGTGGACTTTTCACCCCCTGGACCACAAGGGAAGCCCAAACTTTAATATTTTTAACATAAAATGTAAGAATATATTTTTATGACTTTGGAGTAGGGATTTACTAAAAAGATCAAGAAAGTACTAACCATGAAGAAAATATTGGTAAATCTGCCCACATAAAAATGAGAAACATTCGGGACTTCCTTGGTGGTCCAGTGGTTAAGACTCTGTGTTCCCAATGCAGTGGGGCCTGGATTCGATCCCTGGTCAGGGAACTAGATCTTACATGCCGCAGCTAAAACCCAACACAGCCAAGTAAATAATTAAAAAAAAAAAAGAGAGGGCTTCCCTGGTGGTCTGGTGGGTAAAGAGTCTGCCTTGCAGTGCAAGGGGCACTGGTTTGATCCCTGGCTGGGAAAGATCCCACATGTGGCAGAGTGACTGGACCAGTGTGTCCAATTACAAGCCAGTGCTCTGGAGCGCATGCACTGCAGTGGGAGGTCCACACAGGTCAAAGAATAAAGATGGATGAAAATAAATAAATAAATAAATAAAGTAAACGAGGCCAAAATTAAAAAAGAAAAGAAAAGAAAATGAGAAACATTCATTGGTTACAAAAGTGAGAATGTGTATTACATAATGAAAGAATATATTTGGAACAAATATAGCTGACAAATGATTTATTATTCAGAATATGTAAATAGCACCTAAAAATCAACTAGAAAAATATAAACATCTCAAAATGAAAGTGGGCAAAAGGCTTGAGCAAGCTTTCACAGGTGCAGAAACACAAATGACCAAAATTCAAGATAATAAAATCAGTAATCAGAAAAATTCCAATTCATATTTGTATTAGAAATCACTAGATGTTTTTGAATCAAAAAATGCTGTGAAAACTCTGTAAAAGTAAAAAGTAAAATACAAATTAAAAAAAAAAAAAGCTGTGAAATGCAACATAAGTCAGGATATGCAGCAAGTGGAACTCCTCCACATTGCTGATACAAACGTTAATAGGTAACATTATGGAAAAAACCATTTAGTATGATCCTTTAAACATGAACTTTCACAAAGGTTCTATGTGACTCAGTAGTAAAGAATCCGCTTTCAATGCTGTAGACGTGGGTTCAATCCCTGGGTTGGGAAGATCCCCTGGAGAAGAAGATGACAACCCACTCTTGCCTAGAGAATCCCATGGACAGAGGAGCTTGGTAGGCCATAGTCCGTGGGGTGGCAAGAGGTCAGATGACCCAGTGACTCAAGAACAAGAACCACGACAACAACAACAAGAATATAGGTACCTGGAGATCTGCTTACGAATATTTGTGAAAGTGTTGTTTATAGTAACAAACAGCAAACAACTTTACTCAAAGAGACACAATTTTAAGAGACTAGAAGTAACCCAAAGCTTTCTGACAATATGAATGTATAGCTTGTATATATTCACATGCTATAATATTTAAGAATGTGAATGAACCACAGCTGTGCACTGGCTTTCTTTCCTGTGTAACGGGCCTGGGTTGCTCCTCTCCCTGTAGGACATGCAGCTCAGCTCCACGGCAGGACAGCTAGCACTCGCAGTAACTGTGTGGACTTTATAAAAGTCTCCCTTTCTCTTAAACTCAGCTTCTGATTCGTTCTGCTCCTGGCTTCATACTCCCTCCTACACCCAAAACACGCTACTCGGTGCTGGGTAGGCAGCCATTGTCCACCTGTCTGTCCCTCTTTCCACTGATAAATTCCTTGAGGGAAAGAATCATGCCATAATTATCTTCATTCCCTGAGCACAGTGCCTGGCACAGTTCAAGCATTCAAGAAGCTTGAACAAAAGATTAACCCAGGTCAGACCTAACTGGTCAGACTGACTGAAAGAAAGATCAGGTCAAGAGCCTCTTGCCAAAACCAACACACTCACTGGGAAAACTGGAATCTACAGATAAGGAAATGGGTGAATGATGGGTTAGTAAGGGAGGTATTTTAATGGCTTTCTTTGACTCGCAAAAGAAAAGCTCATTGGTCGGGGCACCAACAGCCCTGGAGTGGCGGGGCGAATAGAGCATTATTGGGTTTTGATGCAAGTGTCCTCAAATCTTCGGCAGTAACTCCATGATGCGGTGGCGTTTTCCTGATCTTAAAAGAAGCACGGCAGACACTGTCATCCTCCAGTTTCTAGGGTGTGGAACATGGCTTACCACTCAACTGGAACAGTGGTTTTGGCAGCAGTGCCTTGGGTAGCCTTTCTCAGCTCGTCCCCTGCTCAGACCAGCCACTTACTGGACAGGCTGGCTGGCATGACAGTGCTTAGGCACCAGGTGCCCTGGACTACTCACTTGCTCCCTGTTTTCCCAATTAGCCTGGAGTTAACACTTCATATCCCTCTGATGGTGACGAATTTACCACCCCTGTGTCTGATGAGGTACAGAGGAATTCAAAAGTTTCCTGACTTAACAGTAAAAAGAAGATCAAGATCTGGCAAAAATATAGTCAAATATTTCAGACAAAAATCAGCCCTCATCCCTGCGTCCATGCTGAGGTCACCTTGTGTGGCTTTGTACTTTCTGCCTTTCACAAGGCCCTCTTGAGGGACTGTGGGGAACTGGTCCAGACTGCACTATGCAAACTAAACCTATGGTGAGAGTTGAATCCTGTGTCTGCCTGGAGGAGGGTGTGCTTAGGACTCATGGGCATCACCCGCTTGCCTGAGGGGCACCTTGTGTAATTGGCACAGAGTCCTAATATTTCCTTCCCATCCTGTCCAGAGGATAGACCCAGAAGCCCTAGACTGATTTGCAATTGCTTCCTGCCCTAGCTATGGCTGGAAAGGAGCCCATGTACAGAATGACATGATCCAGGCCTATCTTCCTGACCTTGTTCCTGGAGCTCTGTGTCTCCCTGTGCTATCTGTGAGCACCCGCGCCCACCCCCCGACCCTGAGAGCAGCCTGTGCTATGAGACCATGGCTGCCCAGCCTGCTCTCAGCCTTCCCTGCAGCTCTGCCTGGCTGATTGCTGGCCCACCGCTTAGCCATGAACTTCCCTTTGTGCCCACGTCCCTGCCTGGCTGCAGATGCCATCCCTGGCTGCTGCTGGTCCCAGTGGTTTTCAGTCCTGACTCTTCAAAACTTAGACTTAGCACCGACACTAGCCTCTGACTGGGACAAGAAGGGATTGTTTTCCATCTGGTCAAATAGAACATCTTTGAGTAATGAGGCTTCATGCCCTGGGGCACCCTACACATACCCTTGTTTATAGATGGCCTCTTGGACCTTTCTGTTGCGGGACCCGTCCCAACCTGTTCTTCGGGTCCACAGTCACAGAGTTCATTCCATTGTTATCTCTCATCCCATGTATCTCTCTAGATTACAGATCGTCCTTCTCGGTATTATTTTCAGTAATGTCCTCAGACAGTAACATATTTCATACCTTGACCCAGCTCCTGAGAGCCTCCAAACTGTATGCCTCCCCCAGGAGTCACCCCCTTACACATACATGTCCTTATGCATGAACACATGCATGTGCATTCACACGCACAGAGTCTGCTTTGGGGATGAGATTCAGAGAAAATTTGATTGCTGAAGCCATATACAGGGTGAGACAGAAGCCTGCCCTGAAAGTCAACGTTGTTACTTGAAAGACTAGTTGTCCCATCCTGGAGCTGAACTACTTGGCTTATGGGGATAGGAGCAGTACAGATAAGTCCGGAAAGAAAGAAAGAAAGTCAGGATTGGCGAGGAATAAAAGATGAGGGGAAGTGGTCCAGTCAAAAGCCTGGGAGAAAAGACCACACTTTGAAAAATGTGCTTGGGAGCTGTCACGCCCACTGATTCCATGCTCTACCTCATCACCATTTCTCTCTAGACACTTTGCAGAGAACAAGTCCCTTTTTCCTCATAATTTATTCTAGCTACCTACTCATTCCAACATACTTTTTGATCTGAATTCTATGGCTTAGCTTCAGGTGTTTGCTTCAGTCATCTTGGTTTGTTTGTTACTCTAAGCCTCTATGTTTTGAGATATTTTGTACTATCCCCATCTGATAGATAACCAGAATATACAGATATCTCAAATTCTCCAGGTTACTCTTGTGTACCCTAGAATTTGAATCATTGTTGCAAAGAAATCTGACATTTAATGAGTGAAATTTTATTTTATTTTTTTATTTTTATTTTTTTTTTGAGTGAAATTTTATATTAAACAATAGAACCTATAAGTAATTTCATAATTTCTTGTCTGTATTGCGTAGGGAAAGGAAGATGTGGCAAAATAAAACTTCACCATTTATGTTATTGAACTCATTTTGTTATTGAACAGTAGGCCACCTCTGTGCAGAGGAGAAGCAGGAGAAGGCCTCTGACTCTCTTGAACTTTTCTAGACCATCCAGTTGCTCCAGACAGTGTTCATAAACAATGTCACCCAGTGGAAGAAGATTCAGTTGTGGATTTAAAATGCAGTGAGTCCTGACAACATTTGGTTTGGACATGTTTCCTAAGCCTATGATTCTAGGCCAACACTAAGAAGATTTTCTTTTCTTTTTTCTTTTCTCTTGGGAGTATATTTTAAGACTCAAGCTTGTGGGTTTCTTTCAGGATTCATAATGAAACCTTTAGGCTTGTAAGTCACATGCCTGACCTTTGGTTTTGCCGTAGTTTGGGATGAAAACCACAGGATCCTACAAGCCCTACTGGGATTTGTGATTTTTGTTTTGGTTTCTCAACAAAGCAGTTTGGACAAATCTGAGAAATTTTTACAGACTCAGCAGAGATCGGTGTGAAACTCAGCATCTTCCTTGGATGCTTCAGCTCAGCTTCAGTGGGTTTGGACCGGCCCAGTGCTTAAAAATGGAACTCTAAAAGCATAAAACCACACAAGCCAAAAATATTTTCCAAAATGAGTTTAACTAAGCTGAAGCTGCTGGGATCTGTGCCCTTTCTGCGCAGACAAGCAAATGTGCCCCTTCCACCCTGACTGCCACCCTGCTGTCAGTCTCACTGGGTCTGTTGTGTCAGTGCTGGGCAGAGCCACCCCTCTGGAACAGAATCCTGGCCTCGTCAGACACATATCAGAGGTGACAGTGTGATTCGAAAAACTCAGTAATTCAAAGTCTGGCAACAAATCCATCTCCCCCTTTACTTCTGTTCTGTTCTTCTGAAAAACAGACTGTCCTTTTGGTGGTATCACTTGAGGATAGCTGACAAATAAATATCATCATCCTTAAAGCCAGAGGTTCCCAAACAACTGGTCTGCTCCATGGCAGAGATTTAACAACATTACTTGAGCTGCTAGTTAGAAATAGATTCCCAGGCAATCCTGCTGAATCAGGATTTCTGGGTGGGAGCCCAAGAATCTTCATTTTTAGTGAGTTGCTCAGATGATTGTATACATCTAAGTTTAGGAAACACTTGGGTATTTAAAAAATATGACACTTATGCTTCTGGCCAAGATGGAATAACAGGGATTGGATTTCTCCTCATGCCTGAAACAATGAAAAAACCCAAAACTGAATGTATAAAAGTGATTTCCAGATTCTAGACATTGGGCAGCACATGATGGCGATCACTGATAGGGGAATATATAAGCTTCCCATAGCTAGAAAGAGGGAGGGGACAATACTCAATATATAACAAATACATTTATGAAAAGAGGTAATGAGACAGTGATTTCACTTTACTTTACCAAGAGTCTCATTCACTTCAGAGAAGAATCATCACTCATGGGGGCCTGGCTGAACAACCTGAGGTCCTTCCTTCCAGTAGGATATTCTGGTGCATAGGTGTGCATGTTGCTGATGGAGACACAAGCCAAGTGATGAATAGGTTTGCAGCATGCTCTTGTTTGGGTTTTAAAAGAGAGAGAGTTATGTATTATAATATGCAGAATGTCACTGGGGGGAACTTAAGAAAGTGGTATATAGGGTATGTCTAAGGAATAGCTCTGGCAAACTGGGATGGGGTTGGGGGAGGATTTGCTTTATTGTCCCTTAAGATATCTTAAAATCTTTCTCGGTGTTTCATTTTAAATACAAATCAAAATAAATGAGTCATCTTAAGGATTTCTTTAAACATTTAATCAAAATTTACTTGATTTTCCTGAACTCACCTATCATATAACTCTTTAGGAAGCATCGACCATGTAAAGCAGTTGCTACAATATGACCCATGCCGTCATTTATTCTATATGTCACTCACAATTTGGTTTGTTTTTTACTCATCTGGCATATAATACGGTGCTATACACTGAAAAATTACAACAAATTACGTCATTATTGCTTTTCAACTTGGTCACAAGATAGAGCACTTGCTGACAAGATAGTTGTTGTCGCTGTTGTCTGTTCATTTCCAAAATAAGAGTTTTAAATGATTTAATTGTTTTTGGAGTCTGGCACAGTCCAACAAAATGCGCAGCATCAATTATCTGGTTACATGCACATTCCTGCAGTTGTTCTAAAATCTATCAAATAGATCTACTTTAGATCCGCAAGTGTCAGAAGAGGAATCTGTTCTCAGGCCCTTGTTTTCTCTAGGCAGTCACGCTAAGTTGCTTCAGTCGTGTCCAACTCTTTGTGACCCCTTGGACTATAGCCCGCCAGGCTCCTCTATCCATGGGATTCTCCAGGCAAGCACACTGGAGTGGGTTGCCATGTCCTATTCCAGGGGATCTTCTAGACCCTGGGATTGAACGTGTGTCTCTTAAGTCTCCTGCGCTGGCAGGCGGATGCTTTTATCAGAAGCCCCTTCTGTATGCATGGGTACATGTAAAACAAAGAAAAGCTTCCAGATGAGAATGACTGTTCTTCCCTCAGGCCACAGTCAACCTCCCCACTGGATATCCATAGTGAGATCTCTGGGTAAGGTGACCGTGCACTGCACTTGTTATGGTACCTTATGTTCTTTTCTTAAGGATGTGTCATTTATGTGTTTTTGTTGTTAAGCTGAAGATGAGCTACTATATGTAGAATATCTAGAATTTTACTTATACAAACAACAAAGGTTTTACAAGTTTTAAAAGAGAGAGAGTTATGTATTATAATATGCAGAATGTCACTGGGGGGAACTTAAGAAAGTGGTATATAGGGTATGTCTAAGGAATAGCTCTGGCAAACTGGGATGGGGTTGGGGGAGGATTTGCTTTATTGTCCCTTAAGATATCTTAAAATCTTTCTCGGTGTTTCATTTTAAATACAAATCAAAATAAATGAGTCATCTTAAGGATTTCTTTAAACATTTAATCAAAATTTACTTGATTTTCCTGAACTCACCTATCATATAACTCTTTAGGAAGCATCGACCATGTAAAGCAGTTGCTACAATATGACCCATGCCGTCATTTATTCTATATGTCACTCACAATTTGGTTTGTTTTTTACTCATCTGGCATATAATACGGTGCTATACACTGAAAAATTACAACAAATTACGTCATTATTGCTTTTCAACTTGGTCACAAGATAGAGCACTTGCTGACAAGATAGTTGTTGTCGCTGTTGTCTGTTCATTTCCAAAATAAGAGTTTTAAATGATTTAATTGTTTTTGGAGTCTGGCACAGTCCAACAAAATGCGCAGCATCAATTATCTGGTTACATGCACATTCCTGCAGTTGTTCTAAAATCTATCAAATAGATCTACTTTAGATCCGCAAGTGTCAGAAGAGGAATCTGTTCTCAGGCCCTTGTTTTCTCTAGGCAGTCACGCTAAGTTGCTTCAGTCGTGTCCAACTCTTTGTGACCCCTTGGACTATAGCCCGCCAGGCTCCTCTATCCATGGGATTCTCCAGGCAAGCACACTGGAGTGGGTTGCCATGTCCTATTCCAGGGGATCTTCTAGACCCTGGGATTGAACGTGTGTCTCTTAAGTCTCCTGCGCTGGCAGGCGGATGCTTTTATCAGAAGCCCCTTCTGTATGCATGGGTACATGTAAAACAAAGAAAAGCTTCCAGATGAGAATGACTGTTCTTCCCTCAGGCCACAGTCAACCTCCCCACTGGATATCCATAGTGAGATCTCTGGGTAAGGTGACCGTGCACTGCACTTGTTATGGTACCTTATGTTCTTTTCTTAAGGATGTGTCATTTATGTGTTTTTGTTGTTAAGCTGAAGATGAGCTACTATATGTAGAATATCTAGAATTTTACTTATACAAACAACAAAGGTTTTACAAGTTTTAAGAATTAAGAGGCCCGAAGTATAGATACTCAAAGACCCAATGTCAAGGAAAGTGATTCAGGGAATCTAAGTAACTGAGAAGTCAGTTCCATTCGTATTGATTGAGCTTCTGCTATTCCATTATGTTCTCTCTACTTGTTTGTTCTCACTAGCACAAACAAGGCCAGTGCTAGCGCTCTTAAATACATTCTCAAAAACAATGGAAAAGGGAGGAAAATGTGGATATGTTGTGTTTGTTTGTATTAGCACAAACACTGGGGAGATACATAAAAAGCTAACAATGTACTTGCTAATATGGAGTGGGGGTGGAGTGGGGAGGCACTGGAAGAGATGGGACAGACCTCTTAGCAGACACATTTTACAGTGTTTTCATACTGAACCATGAATGCCTCACCTGTTTTTAAATTTTTAATTTAAAATATTTCTCAAGATATATCTCATTTCATAAAACCTTTATGTAACATGCCTAAGCTTGGGTAGAACGGATTGAAGTTGCATAAACCAAGTAAAAGAACAGGAAGCTGAAACCCAACCTCCACCTCCTCCTCTAGTTATCAATTTGGATGAAAAAAGATCTCACAGAATTGTCTCGTTTATTTCCTTCTGGCTGTCTTTTTTTCCATAGCTTTATATCGGATGAGTCTATCTTAAAACATTTTGAAAAATAAGAGACAAAATTCTACTTTGTGTAATCTTTCCCTTTGAAGACATTTAGGCACCTCATGACAGAATCACCTGTATGTTAGGATAAAAGAGGTGAACCAAACAAAGACAATCCTGGGAAGAAAAAGACATTGTGTATGTGTGTGGGTGTGTGTATGTTTGTGTGTATGTGTGTAAGTACGTGTGTGTGTGTATACAGGGATTGGGGGAGACAGCAAAGAAGGACCAGAGGTATTTCCCAGTGTAAACATTAGAGGTTTAATTTTTGCAAAGCAGCTTTTCTGGTGAAATATTGCTGACTGTATTTGGAAGTTGATAATATAATTCAGTTTTCCTCTGGGTACTGTGGGTATTCTATGATTTTCTTGGTTGAAATACCTCCCTTTCCACCCCAGAATAGTAGAAAGACTGAATAATTTCACATTGGACACTTTCCCTTTTGGGGAGTAATTTAAGCACTACCATATGTCTTTTTATTTTGTCCTTCTACTGTCTCTCACAAACCGCTGGGCTTTGAAAATGCAAAAACAAAATAAACACAAAGGCACACACTGAAGGGGAGAGAGAGAGAGAGAGAGAGAGAGTTTGTGTGTGTGTGTGTGTGTTTAAAATCACTCTGGTGATTGCCCAATCACTGGGCCATGGTAATTATCCAGGAAGGTGTTTGAAGATATGCTCCGCTGAAGGGGAGTGATAACAACCTTCAGAAACTGTTTAATCCCCAGGAACTAAAATCAGTCTGATGGCAGCTGTGCAAGATAGGAAGGAGTAATCACTGAAATTAGACCAAGAAGAAGCGCGTGAAGTGTGTTTACCTTCAGCCACCAGTGTCAGAAGAGCTCAAGTCCAGGTAGGATCCATTTTTCTTGAGATGAGTTCTGGGGTGTTCTCCCTGGATCATACATAGTCTTCACCCTGGTGCTCCTGGTGAGCTGGTCTCTTTGCTGTGTCTTGTGTAGCATTCTTGTCCCCTCTTCATTGAACTGTCAGATCCCAAGGAGCAGAGGTCTGTTTCTAAATCTTCCAAATCCATCTGGTAATAATAATAATAACAGTAATAATAAAAGGTCTGGTTATTTGATTTTTCACAGCTTTTACCCTCACACTGAGGAGTTATGTAGTTGACTTGATTCGCATCAGACAGCTGTGGAGGTTAAAGTGAAATCTCCGATCTGGAGCTGTACCATTTACTTGAAAAGAGCAGTGATTTTTTAAATACCTTCACATTATAGGTACTCAGCAAACCAGATTAGTCAAGAAGGCTCTTATCTCAGAAAGCTGATTAAATTATAGAAATTTTCAAGCCATTTATTTCAAAGATACGGAGAAAAATCCAAGCATTGTTGTCAGGTGCCTGTGGCACTTTTACAACTTGACCCTGACCTCTTCTTTAACAACCTCCACATGCTCTCATCAAGAGCAAGGTTCCCCACAGCCGCCTCTGAGCCAGGACACGCTGGCGACTATCTGACCAACTGAGTGTCGGGAAGACCCCCTGGAGAAGGGAATGGCTCCACACTCCACTGTTGTCGCCTGGAAAGTCCTATGGACAGAGGAGCCCCCTGGGCTACCATCCACCCATGGGGCCCACAGTGTCAGACATGACTGAGTGAGTAACACTGAACACCACAGTGGTGTCGCTGTGTGACTTCTCAGGCTGGGTCTGCAAAGGCTTCTGCTCTCTTCTTGTGGGATTCTTGTTCTGAGGAAAGCCTGCCAGCATGCAGAGGCCTCCTCCCCTGAGAAAGCCATGCTGGAAAGGCCTTCTGGTCAGAACCCCACTGAGCTTCCAGCAGCCGCTGGCACCCACTGCCAGCTGTGTGGACAGGCCAGCTCGGGTGTCCCCAGATGTGTCAACACGCAGCCCAGTGGTGCCTTCAGGTGGCTGCAGTCCCCACCACTATCTGACTGCAGCCTCATGAGAAGAGCCATGTGACAGCCAAGCAGCCACACCCCTCTTCCTGAACTCAAAACCCACCACATCATTGAAAAAAGACAGTTTGAAACAAATTGGCTTTTGGTTTACACTGCTACGTTTTTAGGGCAATTTGTTTTTCGGGACCAATGGGAAAGCACTTTTTCCCCTTTGACACACCTTTTCTCCATTCCAGCTGCTCACTTCCACTTCAGAGTGTTTGTGCTGTGGTTGCTTGGATTTATTTCTCCTTGGGTTGACCTTCTCATATTTACACATCTACACAGACACAGCTGCGTAGGCACAGCCACCCGCGTACACACAGAATCAATCTGGCTTGGTTTTACTTCCCAGATCACTTCATTCAAATCTCATTTTTCCGATGAAAAAAAAAATTGGGGTCTTCAGGGATTAGGTTCCTTGCTCAAGGTCACATAGCTAAGCAGTGGCCCAGCTGGAAGTAAACCCAGGTCTTCTGACACCCAATCCAGTCCTTTTCCCACTAATTACTTTAATTTCCTACTGACCTCATAAAATAAAATGGGTCAGTCCTTTTCTAGTCTGGAGGCTATAAACTCAGAAAGTGCCAAGCAAGCCCCTGGGTGCAACACCTTGTGTGGCCTTCTAGGGGTGATTGGTGGGCACCTGGTAAGCATGGCCTACAGCTGGGCTGCCTGATGGGAGGAGAGAGGTGTAAGTGAGGAAGGGAAACTGGAAAAAGCCTAGAGGGCTGACCTGTGCCTGCCTCCTTCCTTCTGGGCCTGTATTCTGAAGGCCACATGCTAATTATGGTCAGAGTGTAGGCGGGGATTCCCGAATATGCTGGAAAAATACGAAACTTCCCCCTCAAACTTCTTTGTTACTGTCTCTCTTACAAAAATTAAAACAATTTTACATGGTATATGCATTTGTTTGAATCGGGCTCAAAAAGATGAGTGATTGGGACAAAAGATTGGGAAAGCTTGTTTGGGACTGGAGCTGGTTAAATGTACAGAATGTGATCTGTGAGTTTTATCTGCCTCTCAAAGGTCCAGGCAGGCTGTCATTAATACATTCTCGGCTGCCCACTGCCCCAGAGTTGCCCCAATTTTTCTAAGCCCTACAGCATCATCATTTTATTTGTCTGGCGAGGGAATTAGAGCCAGTGAGAAAAGAAGGCCACTACCCCCCTCAGGAATGATATATTTCCATTCCCTTCAGCTATCTCGCCAATAGCAGCTCTCCCTCACTCCACCCCCACTACCACCATTCTCCTACACCAAAGAATAAAGGATGATTAAAAGTCTTTTACATGAGGTGTGGTTTAGTTCAATATGTACTGTTGGTTCTGCAAATATGCTGGTGGGAGGTTGACTATGTATGTTACGTGCCATATGCCACTCTGTTGGCTGGCATGCACTGGGAAGCCTGAAAAGCAAGGGAAGGGAAAGGGATATTCTTTTCAACTTTTGAAGTACAGTCTTAAGTGCAGTCTTAGGGGAGAGAAAAAAGAAAAGAAAACAAACCCAAGAGTTTTAGAGAAGAAAATATCACATAATTACAGTTGTGTTAATCCTTCATGGATTTCTTACGCTATACACAATTTGCCTCTCAAAAAAAGCAGAAGCATATTTAATTACACTCCTCAGATTCATAAAATCATGTTCAAATAAGTACACCTCACTTTGTGTGCTTGATATCCTCTTGATACATTATGTGTAAATTGGATTTTTGTGGATTTGATCATAGTTCAAATGCTGTCAGGATGTTCCCATTTTTAATTGGTACTATTTTGTAAAACAAATAACTTTGTAATGCAAAGAGTCACTCCTAACTTATTTGTTTTGTAAGTTTGGACTATTATATTTACTTTTTTGGTACTTAAATTCTGAAGGCCACATGCTAATTATGGTCAGAGTGTGGGAAAAATACGAAACTTCCCCCTCAAACTTCTTTGTTACTGTCTCTCTTACAAAAATTAAAACAATTTTACATGGTATATGCATTTGTTTGAATCGGGCTCAAAAAGATGAGTGATTGGGACAAAAGATTGGGAAAGCTTGTTTGGGACTGGAGCTGGTTAAATGTACAGAATGTGATCTGTGAGTTTTATCTGCCTCTCAAAGGTCCAGGCAGGCTGTCATTAATACATTCTCGGCTGCCCACTGCCCCAGAGTTGCCCCAATTTTTCTAAGCCCTACAGCATCATCATTTTATTTGTCTGGCGAGGGAATTAGAGCCAGTGAGAAAAGAAGGCCACTACCCCCCTCAGGAATGATATATTTCCATTCCCTTCAGCTATCTCGCCAATAGCAGCTCTCCCTCACTCCACCCCCACTACCACCATTCTCCTACACCAAAGAATAAAGGATGATTAAAAGTCTTTTACATGAGGTGTGGTTTAGTTCAATATGTACTGTTGGTTCTGCAAATATGCTGGTGGGAGGTTGACTATGTATGTTACGTGCCATATGCCACTCTGTTGGCTGGCATGCACTGGGAAGCCTGAAAAGCAAGGGAAGGGAAAGGGATATTCTTTTCAACTTTTGAAGTACAGTCTTAAGTGCAGTCTTAGGTGAGAAAAAAGAAAAGAAAACAAACCCAAGAGTTTTAGAGAAGAAAATATCACATAATTACAGTTGTGTTAATCCTTCATGGATTTCTTACGCTATACACAATTTGCCTCTCAAAAAAAGCAGAAGCATATTTAATTACACTCCTCAGATTCATAAAATCATGTTCAAATAAGTACACCTCACTTTGTGTGCTTGATATCCTCTTGATACATTATGTGTAAATTGGATTTTTGTGGATTTGATCATAGTTCAAATGCTGTCAGGATGTTCCCATTTTTAATTGGTACTATTTTGTAAAACAAATAACTTTGTAATGCAAAGAGTCACTCCCTAACTTATTTGTTTTGTAAGTTTGGACTATTATATTTACTTTTTTTTTTTCAAAAAGCAAGCTACGTCTGTAGATAATGGCAGGCAGGAAAACTTTAATTACAAATAGTAAAATGCCAAAATTTTTAGATATAAATGAAAATATTTTTAGTTTTAGAAGTGTAACCTAGGAATTTAGACATTTTTTTAGAACTTTTGTCTACAGTAAGACATTGTGCCTACCCCAAAGTAAGGCAGTCTGGAGACAAGCAGAAAAATGCTGAGTTTATCCTAAGACTGTAAAAGAACAACTGTGTAGAGATGTACATATGCAGAAACTTGATTGCAGCACTGTTTATAATAACAAAAAATGAAGGTAATCTAAAGCACTGTCAATGGAGAAGTTATTTAAATAAAAACAGATTACAAAAGAAAGCAGATTATTTTTACTTCCATGCAAAGAAATATTATGCTGCTGTGAAGAGGAGGGAGGGTAAAAGAACCACAGTGAGACACCAGTTTTGCTTACCATGTAGGCAACAGTCTGAGAGTTTGATAACCTGTTACTGGGGATAGGATAACGAGGAGGTCAGAGGTGGCCACTGGATGTTTTTTTCTGGGTGTGTTGATGGGTTTGGTTACCATCAGTTCACAAATATTCAGGAGACTGAGGTAGTATTATCAATGCAACAGGAACTTGAATTACTTTACTTAAAAATAACACTCTGAGGCCATTTTTATGTATTTACAAGGTTCGAAAAGAGATTTTAAAGAATTATATTAGTTATTGAACAAGTATTAAAGTTTAATTTTCTTAAGACATTTTCACTGGAAACATCACTTACTGTTTCTTAAAGAGGGAAATGTATGTCCAGTTCTTTCAGAACAAGTTCTCTCTAAGATCATTTTTGGTACTTTAAAGTGGAGTTGTGCTTTTGCTGTATTTAGTAAGGCTCAGTGTTACCACTTCTTGGATCTTTTCAAGGGGAGGGTTATTTGCTGTCTGGATTTACTTGATCAAAATAAGCAGAGAATGACCTGACAATTCAGTTTATGTAAACAAACTGCTGTTTAAGATGTGATCCTCAGGACCATTTTGTTTACTTTTTTAATAAAGTGGAATAGAAAATACTCACCAAGCATCTCGCCATCCTCACTTCATGCTCTTTTGGTCTATTTCCTTCCAAGCGGTTTTCTAACTTTGTAATGCAAAGAGTCACTCCCTAACTTATTTGTTTTGTAAGTTTGGACTATTATATTTACTTTTTTCAAAAGCAAGCTACGTCTGTAGATAATGGCAGGCAGGAAAACTTTAATTACAAATAGTAAAATGCCAAAATTTTTAGATATAAATGAAAATATTTTTAGTTTTAGAAGTGTAACCTAGGAATTTAGACATTTTTTTAGAACTTTTGTCTACAGTAAGACATTGTGCCTACCCCAAAGTAAGGCAGTCTGGAGACAAGCAGAAAAATGCTGAGTTTATCCTAAGACTGTAAAAGAACAACTGTGTAGAGATGTACATATGCAGAAACTTGATTGCAGCACTGTTTATAATAACAAAAAGTGAAGGTAATCTAAAGCACTGTCAATGGAGAAGTTATTTAAATAAAAACAGATTACAAAAGAAAGCAGATTATTTTTACTTCCATGCAAAGAAATATTATGCTGCTGTGAAGAGGAGGGAGGGTAAAAGAACCACAGTGAGACACCAGTTTTGCTTACCATGTAGGCAACAGTCTGAGAGTTTGATAACCTGTTACTGGGGATAGGATAACGAGGAGGTCAGAGGTGGCCACTGGATGTTTTTTTCTGGGTGTGTTGATGGGTTTGGTTACCATCAGTTCACAAATATTCAGGAGACTGAGGTAGTATTATCAATGCAACAGGAACTTGAATTACTTTACTTAAAAATAACACTCTGAGGCCATTTTTATGTATTTACAAGGTTCGAAAAGAGATTTTAAAGAATTATATTAGTTATTGAACAAGTATTAAAGTTTAATTTTCTTAAGACATTTTCACTGGAAACATCACTTACTGTTTCTTAAAGAGGGAAATGTATGTCCAGTTCTTTCAGAACAAGTTCTCTCTAAGATCATTTTTGGTACTTTAAAGTGGAGTTGTGCTTTTGCTGTATTTAGTAAGGCTCAGTGTTACCACTTCTTGGATCTTTTCAAGGGGAGGGTTATTTGCTGTCTGGATTTACTTGATCAAAATAAGCAGAGAATGACCTGACAATTCAGTTTATGTAAACAAACTGCTGTTTAAGATGTGATCCTCAGGACCATTTTGTTACCAATTACACTTTTGGTTGTATGTGGGGGGATACACAGTAAAGAAAAATGGGAATAGAAAATACTCACCAAGCATCTCGCCATCCTCACTTCATGCTCTTTTGGTCTATTTCCTTCCAAGCGGTTTTCTCAGAATCGTTATTCTTTTAAATACAAAATGCTACAAACACACAGGCTTCACTGATGGCTCAGACAGTAAAGAATCTGCCTGCAATGCAAAAGACCCAGGTTCAGTCCCTGAGTTGGGAAGATCACTTGGGGAAGGCAATGGTTATCCATTCTGGAGTTCTTGCCTGGAGAATTCCATGGACTGAGGAGCCTGGCAGCCTACAGTCCATGGGGACGCAGAGTAAGACTAGACTGAGCAACTGACACTTTCACAAACGCACAGAAAATTACAATAAATTATGTAATACGACTCCTGTTTGCTTCAGTCTGGCAAATTGAACGTCCCTCCACTAAAAACAACTAAATATGTGAAATAAAATATTGAAATAAGAATTATTTTTAAACGTACCACTGAGCTAGTAGGAGAGTAAGAAATATTCAGAGGCAAAGTGAAGAAGGATTCCTGAAAGTGAAGAGCACTCTGAATTTAATCTTCTCAATGGAGGCACTGCTGGCATTAGCCTGAGGTGATAATGGTGACAAGGGGGCAAAGCTGGCAAGTGGCTGAGCCCAAGGCCCCACCGAAGTGAAGTCTAACGTGAAACCTGCATGTAAAACTAGGATCCCAGGGGGCGACACCTTCAGTACAAGGGTGAACTAGATATAAACCCACTCAGCAAAGAGAGATAGTAAGGAAATGTGTTTATCTTAACCACTGTGCTGGGTGGAGGAGGAAAGACTCTCCCCAGAATTCATAACCACAAGCAAACCTACAGGGGTTTGTGGTCCAAAATGTATGTTATCTATGAAGGCCAAAAACCTCAAGCTGAAAATACTGTTTTAAAGTGATTTCAAATTTTAATTGATTCCAGTCACATGGCAGAAATAAAAGCAGGAGTCTCTGGCGGAACCCACCTTCAAATCAGACCTCAAAAAATCCCCTGATTTTACAGCCAAGAATCTGACCCTACCATCAAAACTCACAAAACATCAGGCAGTCAAGACACCATGGGGGAGGTTCAAAAAAGAAAATAGAAGAATCAGACCTCAAATGACATTAGACATCATCATGATTAGTCATAATAAAGTAAGTGTATGTTTAACTGGCAGAAGATAGTGATAGAGGAAATGAAATATATAAGTAAAAAGAGACAAAGTAATGATCTTGTAGATTTACAAAACAAAAAGAATTTTTTAAATAAAATATTGTAGTTCAAGTTAAAAATACCAATGGGATTGGTTAAATGGAAAAGTAGGCACCTTAAAAAAATAAATGTACCAGAAGAAATTATTCATAAGATAGAAAAAGGAGACAAAGAGTTGAAGAAAAAACCAAGGATTTAGAGAGTAGATAAGCCCTCAGAGAACAGATTCAGCTTCAGTAGTAATCAGGAAAATGCAAACAGAAACAAGGATAAGATGTCATTTTACCATTCTTATCTTGGCAAAATCCGTGATGCCAAGTTCTGGTAAGGATGTAGACAAACAGGAACTGTTCTGCAGTACTCATGGGGCTGTGAATTAGTTCAAACACTTTGTAAAACAATTTGTCAGTGCCTGGGGAGGTTCAGTGTGTATGTAGGTGTCTACTCATGAGGTACCCAGGAAAATGTATACAAGAATGTATACAAGGATGTTCATCATCCTACTGCTTGTATTAGCAAAGGAGTAAAAACAACTTGATTGCTACTTTAAAAAAAAAAAAAAAGCATTAGTGCATAATTCCATTCTGCAGAAAAGGAGCGCTCAACAGAAATCTAGTCATTTCGAAGCCCGTGGGACAAGTTCTGCCTCGTTTACTTCAGCAGGCTACAAGGGTACCGGAGAAGAAATGGTAAAAGTGGGACTTGGGAAGCTCTGGAGATCATCTCGGCCTCGTTACTTCAGCATGTACAAAACCCCTCATTTGTAAATGTTATCTATGAAGGCCAAAACCTCAAGCTGAAAATACTGTTTTAAAGTGATTTCAAATTTTAATTGATTCCAGTCACATGGCAGAAATAAAAGCAGGAGTCTCTGGCGGAACCCACCTTCAAATCAGACCTCAAAAAATCCCCTGATTTTACAGCCAAGAATCTGACCCTACCATCAAAACTCACAAAACATCAGGCAGTCAAGACACCATGGGGGAGGTTCAAAAAAGAAAATAGAAGAATCAGACCTCAAATGACATTAGACATCATCATGATTAGTCATAATAAAGTAAGTGTATGTTTAACTGGCAGAAGATAGTGATAGAGGAAATGAAATATATAAGTAAAAAGAGACAAAGTAATGATCTTGTAGATTTACAAAACAAAAAGAATTTTTTAAATAAAATATTGTAGTTCAAGTTAAAAATACCAATGGGATTGGTTAAATGGAAAAGTAGGCACCTTAAAAAAATAAATGTACCAGAAGAAATTATTCATAAGATAGAAAAAGGAGACAAAGAGTTGAAGAAAAAACCAAGGATTTAGAGAGTAGATAAGCCCTCAGAGAACAGATTCAGCTTCAGTAGTAATCAGGAAAATGCAAACAGAAACAAGGATAAGATGTCATTTTACCATTCTTATCTTGGCAAAATCCGTGATGCCAAGTTCTGGTAAGGATGTAGACAAACAGGAACTGTTCTGCAGTACTCATGGGGCTGTGAATTAGTTCAAACACTTTGTAAAACAATTTGTCAGTGCCTGGGGAGGTTCAGTGTGTATGTAGGTGTCTACTCATGAGGTACCCAGGAAAATGTATACAAGAATGTATACAAGGATGTTCATCATCCTACTGCTTGTATTAGCAAAGGAGTAAAAACAACTTGATTGCTACTTTAAAAAAAAAAAAAAAGCATTAGTGCATAATTCCATTCTGCAGAAAAGGAGCGCTCAACAGAAATCTAGTCATTTACGAAGCCCGTGGGACAAGTTCTGCCTCGTTTACTTCAGCAGGCTACAAGGGTACCGGAGAAGAAATGGTAAAAGTGGGACTTGGGGAAGCTCTGGAGATCATCTCGGTCATTCATTCATTTGACTAATAATTACTGAAGGCCTTTTCTGTAGCAGATGCGAATAATTGAAAGATTTCATCTTTCCAAGCTAGAATGGGTTCGGACTTTTTGGAGTGTGACAATACTCCATCCGTGCATCCTCCAACTCTATTTCTCCCTCTTGGGTCTCAGTCTCTGACCACTGTACTGAGCCTTGGATCTCCCACTAAGGATGTATCAGTTCCTAAGTCATGTCTGACTCTGGTAATCCCATGGACTTTAGCCCACTAGGCTTGTCTGTCCATGGGATCTTCCAGGCAAGAATACTGGAGTGACTTGCCATTTCTTTCTCCGGGGGATCTTCCTGACCCAGGGACCAAACTCGGGTCTCCTGCATTGAGGCAGATACTTTACTGTCTAAGCCATCAGGGAAGCCTAAGGAGAGTCAGGAGGAATGAAAGAAGAGCACAGTTCCTGTGCCTTCTGTTCAGAAGGAAAGGTGGAAACATGCTTGAAGTTCTTCACTTTCCATCTTTTTAGATTTCACTCAGCTCTGATCTTTGCCTCACTACTCCAGCTAATCTTTCTCAGTTCCGAGGTCTAATTTTCTATAGTAATCACATGGTCCTTAATAATATGCTTGCAATGAAACCTCTTGCAATAATGTTAAATTGAGAGGGAAGTTTCTTACTGCCCTACCATGATTTTTAGTTGTTTGCTGGCCTGAAGGACTCTCTACATCTTCTCATTGAATAGAGCATACATATTATACAATGTACCAAACACATAATTAGCTATAAGTAAATATTTCTTGAAACAAAAAGGGATAAATAGATAAGAGAATGGGTGACTTAAGCAAAAATGTGGGAGTTACGTCTTGTTGTAGGTCCCTAACTCTGAAGTCAATTCATCTGTGGGACAGATACCTCTAACAGGAAATACATAGAAAAGAATTACAAATGTGAATCAAAACACATCATGCTCCATATAGCGAAAGCCTGCATGGAGGTATTGGGAAGGACTTTGTACAATAGCTATGAAGTTTGGTATTTATCTTTATAATTCTGGCTGCATCTAGCAAAATAAGATATAGTATCTCCTGAACTGACGCATCCCTGTACTTCAATGTACTCCCAAATAGGCTCATTGAAAGCATTTTTCAAACCTTAATTTTCCAATATAAGATCTCATTTCCAGTTAGGGCTTAACTCCCCCTTTCCCTGGCATCTCCAAAGAAGCATTAGTCCAGGCCACTCACATCTGGCTGGCCAGGATGTCTCAGGGATTTATGAATGATGGGCTGTATTAGAGCTGTGTTTCTGTGCAGTCATCCTGAAGCCTGAATGCTCCCTTCCCAGTGGCATGGGGTCAGGGTCAACAGGTCATCAAAAGTAACATCTCTGTCTTTTTTCAGAATCTTGCTTCACAAAAATTCAGAACCAGAATCTTGTGCCATTCTCTAATGAGTAACCTGTAACTGAGGCATATTTTTTTCTTATCATTGGTTGTAAAGAGGGTGAGGGAAGAAAGAGGCTGGGGCGGGGGGAATCAGAAAGATGGTACTGGGAGCTCACCAGCAGGAGAGACGCCCTTGCTCCTTTGCCCAAGAGATCCATGGGGTTTGTCTATCGGAGTTCCCACTAATAAGCTGAAAAATATGCAAACTAGCGAGTTCATACAGAAGTTCAGACATTCTTGGGGCATTACAGAGAATTATTTTGAAAACACACAATAAGGTTATTGAGGGGCTGGTTTGTCAGTAAGCAGTAGCCGAGACTCTGGGAACGTGGGAGACTTTCCTGAAACTGGCGTGATGGCCAGGGTTCATGGAGGGATGCTTGTCTCCCTGTGAGCAGGACTGTCTGTGTCCGGGTCACGAGACAGGCTGGGAAGCTTGAAGCTGTCTTCATTTCCTTAATGACTGATGCCACTGGATGCCACATCCAGTAAGCCTCACGGGGTCATGCCCTGAATCCTTGAAATCACAGGCTTCTGCCTCTTCCAGAGACAAGTTGCTGAAAACAGTAAGGAGAGAAGATTTAGCTGGGAGAGACAGAGACCTACAGACACTAAACAACACCATGGGGTGATACATGTGGACATGTTTTTTAAAATTCCAGGTGCTACATAATACAGACGAATACTATTTTTTACGTAATAGGATGGCTTAGTAGATCCACAAACTATGAGCATTATGTCATGGATAAGCCAGTCCTTAAAAATAGAACCGATATACCATATTTTCTCAGTGCTCTTAAGGCATAGTTCAGCCTTGTGAAAGTTCAGCTAGACTTTTTGTGAAATTTTATGGGATGGTTTGTAAAAGGGACCTCACATCTGGCTGGCCAGGATGTCTCAGGGATTTATGAATGATGGGCTGTATTAGAGCTGTGTTTCTGTGCAGTCATCCTGAAGCCTGAATGCTCCCTTCCCAGTGGCATGGGGTCAGGGTCAACAGGTCATCAAAAGTAACATCTCTGTCTTTTTTCAGAATCTTGCTTCACAAAAATTCAGAACCAGAATCTTGTGCCATTCTCTAATGAGTAACCTGTAACTGAGGCATATTTTTTTCTTATCATTGGTTGTAAAGAGGGTGAGGGAAGAAAGAGGCTGGGGCGGGGGGAATCAGAAAGATGGTACTGGGAGCTCACCAGCAGGAGAGACGCCCTTGCTCCTTTGCCCAAGAGATCCATGGGGTTTGTCTATCGGAGTTCCCACTAATAAGCTGAAAAATATGCAAACTAGCGAGTTCATACAGAAGTTCAGACATTCTTGGGGCATTACAGAGAATTATTTTGAAAACACACAATAAGGTTATTGAGGGGCTGGTTTGTCAGTAAGCAGTAGCCGAGACTCTGGGAACGTGGGAGACTTTCCTGAAACTGGCGTGATGGCCAGGGTTCATGGAGGGATGCTTGTCTCCCTGTGAGCAGGACTGTCTGTGTCCGGGTCACGAGACAGGCTGGGAAGCTTGAAGCTGTCTTCATTTCCTTAATGACTGATGCCACTGGATGCCACATCCAGTAAGCCTCACGGGGTCATGCCCTGAATCCTTGAAATCACAGGCTTCTGCCTCTTCCAGAGACAAGTTGCTGAAAACAGTAAGGAGAGAAGATTTAGCTGGGAGAGACAGAGACCTACAGACACTAAACAACACCATGGGGTGATACATGTGGACATGTTTTTTAAAATTCCAGGTGCTACATAATACAGACGAATACTATTTTTTACGTAATAGGATGGCTTAGTAGATCCACAAACTATGAGCATTATGTCATGGATAAGCCAGTCCTTAAAAATAGAACCGATATACCATATTTTCTCAGTGCTCTTAAGGCATAGTTCAGCCTTGTGAAAGTTCAGCTAGACTTTGTGATGTATGATGGTTGGTAAAAAATCTGCCTGTCAATGCAGGAGACATGAGTTTAATCCCTGCATAAGGAAGGAGCCCTGGGGAAGGAAAAGGCAATTCACTCCAGTATTCTTGCCTGGGAAATCCCATGGACAGAGGAGCCTGGTGGACTACAGTCCATGGAGACACAGAGTAGGACACAACTTAAAGACTAAACAACAACAACATACAAGTAGTGTCAGAGACATTTATGTCTTAAGATTGATGATGGTCAGATAAGGAGCAGGAGAATAGAAAGCAGCATCTAACAGTTCACATCACTATGTGTCCCTTTATAATTTTCAAAGCACCTTGGCTTTGTAGTATCAGACCCTGTGAAATAGACTGGCGATATTGTCTCTGTTTTCCAAGCAAGGAAACTGAGGCTCAGAGGTGTTGACCCAGGTCACAGGGCTGATGATAGGTCCACTGTGGCTGTGTTGTTCTGTGGTCTCTAGGAAGCTCTGCGGGAATGCAGCAGGAAATAATTCTAAACCCAGAAAGTTCAACCAGTGAACTGCAGCCCTGAGGAGGCCAATGTCCTTTCCTCGTTTGCAGCTCCCAACATCACTGAAAGCATGTCTGGGGTAGGCCATATTTGACTTGCCTAAAATACATCTCACAGGTACCTTCTCTCTCAGAGCCACCTGCTCTTGAATAATCTGGACAAAGGCGTGTCTGCCCCAGTAGTAGGGTGATTTCACCACGGTCATATTTAGCACATTCAGCACTTTCCACCTAGATGTTCTCTCATTAACCTTCCCTGTGTCCCAGCCAGGCATGTGCCACAGGCAGTGCTGCGTAGCCTCCACTTGAACTGGGAGAGACAGAGACCTACAGACACTAAACAACACCATGGGGTGATACATGTGGACATGTTTTTTAAAATTCCAGGTGCTACATAATACAGACGAATACTATTTTTTACGTAATAGGATGGCTTAGTAGATCCACAAACTATGAGCATTATGTCATGGATAAGCCAGTCCTTAAAAATAGAACCGATATACCATATTTTCTCAGTGCTCTTAAGGCATAGTTCAGCCTTGTGAAAGTTCAGCTAGACTTTGTGATGTATGATGGTTGGTAAAAAATCTGCCTGTCAATGCAGGAGACATGAGTTTAATCCCTGCATAAGGAAGGAGCCCTGGGGAAGGAAAAGGCAATTCACTCCAGTATTCTTGCCTGGGAAATCCCATGGACAGAGGAGCCTGGTGGACTACAGTCCATGGAGACACAGAGTAGGACACAACTTAAAGACTAAACAACAACAACATACAAGTAGTGTCAGAGACATTTATGTCTTAAGATTGATGATGGTCAGATAAGGAGCAGGAGAATAGAAAGCAGCATCTAACAGTTCACATCACTATGTGTCCCTTTATAATTTTCAAAGCACCTTGGCTTTGTAGTATCAGACCCTGTGAAATAGACTGGCGATATTGTCTCTGTTTTCCAAGCAAGGAAACTGAGGCTCAGAGGTGTTGACCCAGGTCACAGGGCTGATGATAGGTCCACTGTGGCTGTGTTGTTCTGTGGTCTCTAGGAAGCTCTGCGGGAATGCAGCAGGAAATAATTCTAAACCCAGAAAGTTCAACCAGTGAACTGCAGCCCTGAGGAGGCCAATGTCCTTTCCTCGTTTGCAGCTCCCAACATCACTGAAAGCATGTCTGGGGTAGGCCATATTTGACTTGCCTAAAATACATCTCACAGGTACCTTCTCTCTCAGAGCCACCTGCTCTTGAATAATCTGGACAAAGGCGTGTCTGCCCCAGTAGTAGGGTGATTTCACCACGGTCATATTTAGCACATTCAGCACTTTCCACCTAGATGTTCTCTCATTAACCTTCCCTGTGTCCCAGCCAGGCATGTGCCACAGGCAGTGCTGCGGTAGCCTCCACTGCGCTTGGGAAAAGTCCTCTGTCCCCCTCGATTTGGTTCTTTGGCTCTGCAGCTGTTGTGCTGTGGTCATAGGCCTGAAACTGAGGTTTCCTTTGAAAGGAAATGATTGGAGTACAAGTAGCAAATGCTACCTATATTTTGAGCACAGGTATTCAGAAGTCTCCTATTGCTATAAAAGGGGGATTTGTGTCTCCATAATAACACTGAATAATAAGTGCTCTTTCAATGGCCTTAGTTCATCCCGACCAGTCTTCCTTGGCTCAAATGGTAAAGAATTTGTCTGCAATGCTGGAGACCCAGGTTCGATCCCTGGGTCAGAAAGATGCCCTAGGGAAGGAAATGGCAGCCCACTCCTGTAGTCTTGTCTGGAGAATTATGTGGACAGAGGAACCTGGGGGCTACAGTCCATGGAGTCGGACATGACGGAGTGACTAACTTTCACTTTCACTAATCCTGACAACGTTTGAATTAGGTATTATCATCCCTTTTTATAAGAAGCCAAGAGTCTTAGAGATTAGATACATTGCTGGAAGATACACTGGTATTTGATGACAGAGTAGGGTTTGTGCCCAATTCCGGGTGACTTCAGAGTGGAACCTGAAGAAGGTGGAGTGTCAAACAACTGATGCTTTTGAACGGTGGTGTTGGAAAAGGCTCTTGACAATTCCTTGGACTTCAAGGAGCTCAAACCAATCAATCCTAAAGGAAATAAACCCTGAATATTCATTGGAAGGACTGAGGTTATAGCTGAAGCTCTAATAGGTGGGTCACCTGATGTGAAGAAACAACTCATTGGAAAAGACCCTGATGCTGGGAAAGATTGAAGGCAAAAAAAGGAGAGGGTGGCAGAGGATGAGATGGTTAGAGAGCATCACCAATAAATGGATATGAATTTGAGCAAACTCCTGGAGATAGTGAAGGACAGGGAAGCCCAGTGTGCTGCACTCCATAGGATGGCAAAGAGTTGGGCAGGAATTAGCAACTGAACAACAACTGGGTAGCTCCAAAACCAAAGGGTATATACCATGTCAGTATCCTGTAAGCGATTGTTTGTCCACTTGACCACAGAGGAAAGACTGAGGATTCAAATAACAGTCTAATTGGCACCAGCTAAAATTGCCAACCTCTCTCCATGCACTGTCAGTGGGGGGGCCGGTGGGGGAGGGAAGGTGTAAAGGGAAAGGACAGGACAGCTGCGTGCCACACGGCTCCTCCCAGCACCCAGTGGGCTGTCCTGCATCACATCTGAAGTCTATTGCTATAAAAGGGGGATTTGTGTCTCCATAATAACACTGAATAATAAGTGCTCTTTCAATGGCCTTAGTTCATCCCGACCAGTCTTCCTTGGCTCAAATGGTAAAGAATTTGTCTGCAATGCTGGAGACCCAGGTTCGATCCCTGGGTCAGAAAGATGCCCTAGGGAAGGAAATGGCAGCCCACTCCTGTAGTCTTGTCTGGAGAATTATGTGGACAGAGGAACCTGGGGGCTACAGTCCATGGAGTCGGACATGACGGAGTGACTAACTTTCACTTTCACTAATCCTGACAACGTTTGAATTAGGTATTATCATCCCTTTTTTTATAAGAAGCCAAGAGTCTTAGAGATTAGATACATTGCTGGAAGATACACTGGTATTTGATGACAGAGTAGGGTTTGTGCCCAATTCCGGGTGACTTCAGAGTGGAACCTGAAGAAGGTGGAGTGTCAAACAACTGATGCTTTTGAACGGTGGTGTTGGAAAAGGCTCTTGACAATTCCTTGGACTTCAAGGAGCTCAAACCAATCAATCCTAAAGGAAATAAACCCTGAATATTCATTGGAAGGACTGAGGTTATAGCTGAAGCTCTAATAGGTGGGTCACCTGATGTGAAGAAACAACTCATTGGAAAAGACCCTGATGCTGGGAAAGATTGAAGGCAAAAAAAGGAGAGGGTGGCAGAGGATGAGATGGTTAGAGAGCATCACCAATAAATGGATATGAATTTGAGCAAACTCCTGGAGATAGTGAAGGACAGGGAAGCCCAGTGTGCTGCACTCCATAGGATGGCAAAGAGTTGGGCAGGAATTAGCAACTGAACAACAACTGGGTAGCTCCAAAACCAAAGGGTATATACCATGTCAGTATCCTGTAAGCGATTGTTTGTCCACTTGACCACAGAGGAAAGACTGAGGATTCAAATAACAGTCTAATTGGCACCAGCTAAAATTGCCAACTTCTCTCCATGCACTGTCAGTGGGGGGGCCGGTGGGGGAGGGAAGGTGTAAAGGGAAAGGGACAGGACAGCTGCGTGCCACACGGCTCCTCCCAGCACCCAGTGGGCTGTCCTGCATCACATCTGAAGTCCACAATTTCTTTCAAAACCCCGTGGCTGTTTCCAGAGCTCCCCAGGCTGTCAGGGAGCACGTGGCCCAGTGCAGTGGAGAATAAGGCAGGGTGTGAAGGGATTCTCAAAAACAAGATGAAAAGAGAATGGAGAGGACTTAGAGAATCCTGAAAGGAAAGAGGAGGGGAGGGACTGAGAGGGGAGCTGCATTCCCCAGGGTGCTTCTCAGCTTTTGCTGTTTCCATAAAAGTCTCTGTAGAGCCAGGCGAAAAGAGCACTTGTTGATTTGTGAAAGAATGAATTTCAATACACAGAATCTGCATTTTCAGATTTGTTCAACCAAATTTAGGAGGAAAAGAAATGCCCCCCTTCCCCGACCGCCAAAAAGTGCCCCAATAGCAATCTCAGTAAAATGAGGTGGTGATATGCACATAATCAAATCGACAAGAAGCATTTTAAAGCTGACTTTACTATGCTTTTATTCTATTTACCTTAGCTTCTGGGGTAAATCTTACAAGTCTTGCTAATATAGCTTTTATGTAAAATTGGTTGTAAGGGGAGAAGTAGTTACTGTCCCAGGATAATTGTGATCCATGCCATGATTTCACAGGTGGTAAGTCAACTTGCAGTATTATTTGTTTGAGCAATTCCTTTAACCCAGGCCTTGGACTCAGGAATGGATGATCCTGGACTGAGCTTCCGCATACCTGGCTGCCTGACGACCTACACACTGTGTTTCTTTGGCGTGTTGACATGGGCACAGGGACTGGTCAAAGCCAATACTCATTTTTACATTCTTCCATGGAAAAATGGTTTCAGATTAGGATCAACCTTACTAATAAACACCCCAGAAATATAATCAGCCACCTTCCCTGAAGCTACATTTCTCATGCAGTGTCCTCTGTTCGGGGCCTGTGACTAATTACAAAGCTCTGATAAGTAGTGTGTGTTCAACATAAGTTTATAAACTGGATGTCACATTGACATTTTGGCCTGATAGTGCTGAAACAGGTATTTCCACCTTTGTCGAATCACACTTACACCCTAATTGATACTTTTGGAGGTTGGTAGCTGATTCCTTATCTGCTTAAGGATATCTGCTTAGCTTCTCTAAAGTAGCATAAACAAGAGACCTCAGGTAGTCTGTTGGTTATCCCCACTGCCTTAGGTAGGTGAGTAATAAATGGCTCACAGATTCATGTTCTCCATTCTCGTCCTTTTCTAAAAGCACAGATTCTCATCCTCAGTGGCCTTTGTCAGGGTTTTATCAATCCTCAGGCAAATTCTCCCTTAAATCTAGTCAGAGTCTTTCCCGCTTCGATTCAATTTCCTCTTTCAGTTATGTTTCAGAAGTCACGGGCAATAACTGTTTGATATCTCATCCATAAAACCCTTCATGAACTTGAAAACAACAGCAGCCAGGTTTATCCACAGGCTTTTCTACTGTAAGATAAAACCTGACTCCTTTTGACCTTCCATTTTGACTCTGTTTCCCCCAATACAGGACTCCTAAGTCTCTTTTGGCCTCTCCGCACTTTTATTGAGTTTGGTAATGTCCTGTTAGGATGCCTTCAGGGGTTAATTATGTCTTGGTAGAAGTCTGCAGGCAGGCGACTCCAGCCAAGCCACACCATGGAGGATGTTTGCAGTCTTTAGCAGATTGGGGAGGCTGTCCTCCTTGTGTTACAAGATGTCAGCAACAGTTCCAGATGTCCCATGCAATACACCAATGCAGGAAAAAGAGGTGGTCTCCCATGAATCTCTCTATACAACAAGGAAAGCCTTGGACTTCCCTCATGGCTCAGCAGATAAGAATCCACCTACCACTGCATGGGACACAGGTTCGATCCTTGGTCCAAGAAGATTCCACATACTGTGGCGCAACTGAGCCTGTGTTTTGTAACTACTGAGCCTGTACTCTAGAGCCCGCAAACTACAACTACTGAAGCCCATGTGCCTAGAGCCTGTGCCGGTAACAAGAGAAGTTAATGCAATGAGAAGCCTGTGCGTTGAAACAAATAGTAACCCCCACTTGCCACAACTAGAGAAAGCCTGTGTGTAGCAACAAAGACCCATCACGACCGAAAATAAAATTTAAACATAAATAACATTAAAATAAATAAATAAAGGACTTATCCAATTCGGTCAAGCCCACTCTGGATAATCTCCCTTAAAAAAAAAAAAAAAGAAAAGACTTTTCTCAAAGCTCCCCAGATGACCAGATGACTTGTTCTGAGACCTCACTGGCTGGAATTGGAGCACAGGCCAGGGGAAGGGGATTGCAGAGATTGACCAGACCAGTCACCATGATGCTCTTCCTGCAGCCAGCAAAGAGGAATCATTTCCTGAGTGTGTAGTTTTGTGGAGAGTGAAACTTCAAACAAAATCAAGGTTTCCCCAGCAAGGATAAAGGGGGACAGGGCAGTGATGACTGCTACGTGGGTGATCAGCTGGGTTTGCCACAGGTGAAGAATAACTGGGAGCAAGCAATCCTGCATATTGTTCAGCATGGCTTAGTGGCTTATGCATGCCTGCTCAGTGGCTCAGTTATGTCTCACTCTGTGAGCCCGTGGACAGTAGCCCCCACAGGCTCCTCTATCCATGGAATTCTCCAGGCAAGGATACTGGAGTGGGTTGCCATTTCCTCCTCCAGGAAATCTTCCTACCCAGGGACTGAACCTCCATCTCCTGTGTCTCCTGCATTGCAAGGTAGTTTCTTAAGCCACTGAGCCATCAGGGAAGCCCATATTGTTCAACATACTCACAGTGTCACAACAAAACAAGTTAGGACTTAGAACCCACGAAGACAGGGACTGTGAGAGCTGGCAAGTGCACAGAGATGAACACTGCATGGTCCTTGCAGAGCTGGCAATCAAAGTGGGAAGGAGACACACCCCATGTCATTTCAGAGTTACAGTGAAATAGGAGAGAGCCTACTCTGGAAGCACAGAGAAGGAACCCTTACCTCAACCAAGGGGTGAAATTCCTGGGGGAAGGCCAAGTGAACCAGTTATAAATGATGAGAGTGTGTTGGACTCAGAAAACGAGATGGAGGAGGAACTATGTGACTCTTGATTTTCTAATCTTTGTGTAATATTTTGTTTTATTATTATGGCTTATCCAAAGTTGATGAAATAGAAAATCCTTTCAAGACTTGAGGTGGTGTGAATTTCAAAGGTTATTTCCCATGAGTCCATTTGTTCATATTTTGTATCTGAATGAAATCCACTTTATGATCAGTGAATTCCATACTTAAACAAGGAGGCCACTCATCCAGTGGGAACATGTGGGAGGGCGTGAAAATGAGTGCAGTCCTGATCATCATGATGTCACTGGCTCTGTAAATGGGCTTCTTTTTAAGTATTATAAGATGACTTCAGTCAGTTGACTGAGGGGGGAGTCTGTCAGACTGAGTGCAAGTTTATCACTCAGGTTGTTTTATTACTTTTATTTATGTGTATCTTAAGACAGAATAGCAAAGAGTTGCTTACGAGGAATGAGTACTAAATAGATTAGAATGATTTCCTTTGCATGTTCACTGTCTTCCTAAAAGTGCTTCTCAGATGACAAGAGACACTGAAAACAAGCTGTTCTTTCTCCCTATGTCTTTTTTTAAAAAAACAAAACAAAACACAATTTGCACTCTATTAGAAAAAATTTTAACAGGTGCAAACTTCAACTTGGTCTCTGCTGAGTTTATTAGAGAATTATGAATATGGAAAGCATAATCGCCCTTTAAAATCTTAACATCCATCACTGGAATTCTATAGGTAAGTTTTCGTATGAAAATCCTCCCATTAGAAAATCAATAAGAAAAAGATAATCATTCCGATAAACACCCAGGCAAAAGTCATGAACAAGCAATTCCGGGCAATGAATCATGTAAAAATAGGGTTAGGTCCATAATAACTGAAGAAATAAAAGAGCAAAGTATCACCAATCAAACCAGATAACAGATTTTATAAAAAGATAAATCAATGAATAAAGTGAGCCAAGTAAATAACGTGCTAATGCCCAGGGCTGCTGAGAGTGTAGAGAAATGAGCACAGATATTACATTCTGTATGAGAAATGTATGTATGAGGATGTTTATTCAAGTGCTTTTTGTGTTTTTTTTTGGTGGCTCAATGGTAAAGAATCCACCTGCAACACAGAAGATGTGAGTTTGATCCCTGCGTGAGGAAGATCCCCAAGAGTAGGAAATAGCAACCTACTGTAATATTCTTGCCTGGAAAATTCTATGGACAGTGGAGCCTGGTGGGCTACAGTCCATGGGGTTGCTAAGAGTTGGACACGACTGAGCAACTAAGCACATATGCACAGTTAGTTAAAGCCTATGTACATTTTTTAGTTCAAAATTGTAAAAGAACTTAAATGTCCATTAACACAGATACAGAAAACAAGCAAGGCTGCCAGGGGATGGGTGGGGTAAGTTGGGAGGTTGGGACTGACATATACATCCTAGTAAGTATATTTTCCAGAAGGATCTATGGGAAACTGACAGCAACTATAGTGGTTATCTTTGAAGAGAAGGATCAGGGTAAGGGATGGATGACTTTTACTTTTCACTTCATAGCTTTCTGTACAATTGCAAGAACTGTTTAATTTTAAAACAGGAAATGATTCTTTTTTTTTTAATAAAGAATAGATTGTATCTTCATGGTTGGGAGAAAAAAAGAGCAGGCAGAGAACGATCAGAATGAGATGACTCTCTTAATGATTTTACTTACAGATGTAGGCCTATATAGTACTGGTATTAAAAAACCCGGAAAAATCTGAAAGGAAATACCCTGAACTGTTGTCATTGTGGCCATTTCTAGCAGAGTGGAGAAATAGCGAAATTGCAGACACTTTCACTTTCTCTGTACTGTTTAATTTTCTACAGTGCTGGTAAAACAAAAATATGAATTTCTCCAACTACGGGTAAAAGGTAAAAAAAGAAAGGATATCCAGTCATCTCCTTCCCTTTGTATGAGGTGCTCCTGTCTACCCTATGTAAAAATGAGGGTTTGGCCCGTCTCTCACCTGGCTGTGCTAAGCTTACCATAATAACTGAAGAAATAAAAGAGCAAAGTATCACCAATCAAACCAGATAACAGATTTTATAAAAAGATAAATCAATGAATAAAGTGAGCCAAGTAAATAACGTGCTAATGCCCAGGGCTGCTGAGAGTGTAGAGAAATGAGCACAGATATTACATTCTGTATGAGAAATGTATGTATGAGGATGTTTATTCAAGTGCTTTTTGTGTTTTTTTTTGGTGGCTCAATGGTAAAGAATCCACCTGCAACACAGAAGATGTGAGTTTGATCCCTGCGTGAGGAAGATCCCCAAGAGTAGGAAATAGCAACCTACTGTAATATTCTTGCCTGGAAAATTCTATGGACAGTGGAGCCTGGTGGGCTACAGTCCATGGGGTTGCTAAGAGTTGGACACGACTGAGCAACTAAGCACATATGCACAGTTAGTTAAAGCCTATGTACATTTTTTAGTTCAAAATTGTAAAAGAACTTAAATGTCCATTAACACAGATACAGAAAACAAGCAAGGCTGCCAGGGGATGGGTGGGGTAAGTTGGGAGGTTGGGACTGACATATACATCCTAGTAAGTATATTTTCCAGAAGGATCTATGGGAAACTGACAGCAACTATAGTGGTTATCTTTGAAGAGAAGGATCAGGGTAAGGGATGGATGACTTTTACTTTTCACTTCATAGCTTTCTGTACAATTGCAAGAACTGTTTAATTTTAAAACAGGAAATGATTCTTTTTTTTTTTTTTTAATAAAGAATAGATTGTATCTTCATGGTTGGGAGAAAAAAAGAGCAGGCAGAGAACGATCAGAATGAGATGACTCTCTTAATGATTTTACTTACAGATGTAGGCCTATATAGTACTGGTATTAAAAACCTGGAAAAAAATCTGAAAGGAAATACCCTGAACTGTTGTCATTGTGGCCATTTCTAGCAGAGTGGAGAAATAGCGAAATTGCAGACACTTTCACTTTCTCTGTACTGTTTAATTTTCTACAGTGCTGGTAAAACAAAAATATGAATTTCTCCAACTACGGGTAAAAGGTAAAAAAAGAAAGGATATCCAGTCATCTCCTTCCCTTTTGTATGAGGTGCTCCTGTCTACCCTATGTAAAAATGAGGGTTTGGCCCCGTCTCTCACCTGGCTGTGCTAAGCTTACTCTCCACCTATTTCCCTTTTAAATCCCGCCTGTTTGGGAAGACTTCACAGTAGGTAAGAAATCTCTCTTCTGATCCAACTTATCTTCCCAGGTCTTACTCAACTAGAAAAACTGGAAAATTACAAACATTTAAAGAAGACACTGAAAAATAGCCCAACCTATAAATAACATCAGCATATTTAGTAACCCACCAGTTTGTGCCAGGATACCCACTCGTCCTATCTGTTGCCCTAACTTACGAGGCTGATGTGAGAAACTGGTGGGGCAGGAGTGCCATGGAAATGAAAGGTGATTAGCCACGTTGATGCATAAGCCCAGGAGGATAAGACTTGTGTCGTGGATTTGTCAAGATTATTGCCTAGAAAATTAGGAGAACCCAACGTGTTCATTAACCCAAATGTGCTCTGATTTTATTAAGAAAATACTATCACACTTGAACTCCTAACAATTGAGTTTTTCAATGACTTTTCATCTCAGAATCTTGAAACTGTTAAATATCACTTTCAGTCCATACCATAATGGTACAAATGGGCGTGAATTGCTATTGACCCATGATACCCGTGTTGATACATATTCTACCACCTCCCATGCGTCTATCACTAATGAGGATATGGTTTCTGTTTCTGGTGAGAGGTGTTGTTACAATGAGAGAAGCAGCTCAGATGTGCCCCAGGGTTGGAGAAGAGCTTAGAAAAGAGAAACCTTAGTTGAAAATACAAACCGATTTCCACTTCACTTAGGGAAACCAGAAGAGGAGAGTGAGCAGGTTCACACAGGGGGAAGTGGCCAAGTACAAGTTTCTAAAGCTAAGACTACTGTTGAACCTATCCAGTTGCTCTATGCCATTTGTTTGAATCTAGTTATTACTCTAGTTATAGAACATTCTATATGCTGACCCATAATAGAGAGACTAGTCTTTCTTATATGTTGGGAAAATATTTAAACAAGAGTGACTACTGTTATTGGCTGAATTGTATCCCCCCAAATAGATATGGTGAAGTCCTAAACTGCAAATGTCAGAATGTGAACTAATTTACAAATAGGGTCTTTGCAGATTTCATCAAGTTAAAATGAGGCCATTAGGGTGGGTCCTTATAAAAATGGCCATGACCAGTGTCCTTATGAAAATGGGGTAATTTGGTAAAGAAGTCAGACGATATAGACGCAGGGAGACCACCTTGAGGAGACAGAGGACTGGAGTGCCCATCTATAAGCCAAGGAACACATATATGCCAAGGCTTATAGAGTGCTCATCTATAAGCCACCATGAAGCTAGGAGAGACTCAAGACAGATCCTTCCCTAGCACCTTCAGAGGGAGCATGAGCCTGCCAGCAGGTTGACTTTGCACTTCCAGCCTCCAGAACCGTGAAAGAGAAAGGTTCTACTTATTAAATAAGATAACCACCCAGTTTCTTATGGCCACCCTGAGAAATGAATATCTCTAGCATTAGTCACATGTCTTTAACAGTGGTCAGAAAATGGAGTAAGAGTGAAACCTCAGCCTATTCCAGCGTGGGATGTTTGTGTGACAAAATGAGTAAGAGGACTTCATGGTTTCTCTATTGTGGTGGTCGGTTTTTCTGGGAACACTTGGCCTGGAGGTAGTTAGTTCTCTTCCTGTGGGATGCAGGGAGCCAGGTACCCCTCTCCCCTTTCTGTAGTAGGGCAGGGAGGGGAGGTCCAGAGCACAGCCCAGGCTGGCCAGGAGCTCACAGTCCCAGCTCACGTCACTGCCGGGCTCCGAGGAGCAGCTAACACTGTGCACACAAAGCTGCTTAAAGCCCAACCTTTCAGCAAATGATGACAAGACAGTGACAGGGGTCCCCAAAGAAGGTGAAAGCCTTGAGACTAGGCAGTGATGCTTCCCACTCCAACCACAGAGGCTGGAATCGAGGGCACAGGGAGCCACTAGACACAAAACAGAACCTGAAAATCTCAAGAATATCAGGAACTAGACCCTATCTGGCCAAAGAATTTTTTTAGTTCTCGTTTTATTTTTGTTACTTGTTTCTTTTTTATTTTATTTTAAAACTTCCTTAGGAAGGAAATTAGCATTAAAATTGGAAGCCTGGTGTGTAATTTTTGTATGTCCATTTGTCTGAATGTAATTTATTCTTAATTTTGTGTTTGTGTGTCATTCTGTTACTTGATTCAGTTCTCAGCTCATCCGTTTGTGATCTTTGAATCCTCAGATATTATTAAAAAGAGGCCCCTGATTCAAGCGGTCCTCACATGATGGCAGCCATGAGTGAATAGTATCTCCACCCCTAGTCCTGAAACTATCACAGGAAGGACTCCTGGCTGCCTGGGGTCACCCCAGTCTGCTCAGACCCAACTTCATCCATCCAGAGTTAGACAAAGACCTCAGCCCTGAGCCTTTGTTTTTATTTGTCCTAAGACCGGATGCTTCTTTCTTTTGTCTCAAGAGCCAGCCAGGGAAGGAGGGGTGCCAGAACTGACCTCAGAGAGGATCCTAGCAAACAATATCACAAACTTTGGGTATTTTCCCCTCTGTACTTCAGCCTGAAAGAGACTCTTTTGTCAAAATAGAAAACATGTGAAAAGTGCAGATTTGTTGTTGTTTTGAAGAATTTGAACAGTGAGGTGTTTTCCTTGGGACTCAGTTTCAAAATCAACAAACTGACAACCTGCCTGAACAAGGAAAAATGGAGTCCGCTCTGTCGCCGTCCGTCCTCGGCAGGGCTCCCAAGGTCCCCACCGCGCCAGACTGCACAATACCCTTCGGTTGTCACCCCAGGTGGCAGGATGGGAAGGAAGAAAGGTCACGTTGTTTGTGCAGTTGGTTGTCTTATTGCTGCTGGGTTGGTAAAATTGTTTTTCTCAGAGCTTCTTGTTCATCTGGCTTTTAAATACTTATTATGCTTCTTTTTCTTTTTTTTCCGGAGGGGTGAGAGAGAAGCAAACTTTCCACAGTGTTAACTGTCACGGATTTTTCCTCTGCTGCACAATTGGGTGTCAGCAAGGCGGTGTGCTAAGAGGCGTAATTTATTTATAAACATATCTGGAAATATTTTTAAAATAAAAAATGCCAAGGTTGGGGCTGGGTCGGAGCCAAGTCGTGAGAAGTGAGATGTTTATTCTGGAGGTGGGCATGAGCACCCTCCCACAGGTAGTTTTAAAGTAATTCAGGGTCAAGTGGAAACATCTGGTTATACTTAACTTCAGTTTTAGATGGGTGTTTGGTTTTTTCCATTTGTCTGAATGTAATTTATTCTTAATTTTGTGTTTGTGTGTCATTCTGTTACTTGATTCAGTTCTCAGCTCATCCGTTTGTGATCTTTGAATCCTCAGATATTATTAAAAAGAGGCCCCTGATTCAAGCGGTCCTCACATGATGGCAGCCATGAGTGAATAGTATCTCCACCCCTAGTCCTGAAACTATCACAGGAAGGACTCCTGGCTGCCTGGGGTCACCCCAGTCTGCTCAGACCCAACTTCATCCATCCAGAGTTAGACAAAGACCTCAGCCCTGAGCCTTTGTTTTTATTTGTCCTAAGACCGGATGCTTCTTTCTTTTGTCTCAAGAGCCAGCCAGGGAAGGAGGGGTGCCAGAACTGACCTCAGAGAGGATCCTAGCAAACAATATCACAAACTTTGGGTATTTTCCCCTCTGTACTTCAGCCTGAAAGAGACTCTTTTGTCAAAATAGAAAACATGTGAAAAGTGCAGATTTGTTGTTGTTTTGAAGAATTTGAACAGTGAGGTGTTTTCCTTGGGACTCAGTTTCAAAATCAACAAACTGACAACCTGCCTGAACAAGGAAAAATGGAGTCCGCTCTGTCGCCGTCCGTCCTCGGCAGGGCTCCCAAGGTCCCCACCGCGCCAGACTGCACAATACCCTTCGGTTGTCACCCCAGGTGGCAGGATGGGAAGGAAGAAAGGTCACGTTGTTTGTGCAGTTGGTTGTCTTATTGCTGCTGGGTTGGTAAAATTGTTTTTCTCAGAGCTTCTTGTTCATCTGGCTTTTAAATACTTATTATGCTTCTTTTTCTTTTTTTTCCGGAGGGGTGAGAGAGAAGCAAACTTTCCACAGTGTTAACTGTCACGGATTTTTCCTCTGCTGCACAATTGGGTGTCAGCAAGGCGGTGTGCTAAGAGGCGTAATTTATTTATAAACATATCTGGAAATATTTTTAAAATAAAAAATGCCAAGGTTGGGGCTGGGTCGGAGCCAAGTCGTGAGAAGTGAGATGTTTATTCTGGAGGTGGGCATGAGCACCCTCCCACAGGTAGTTTTAAAGTAATTCAGGGTCAAGTGGAAACATTCTGGTTATACTTAACTTCAGTTTTAGATGCAGAAATGTAAGTTCTAACTTGCTGGGAAGCTGATTTGAGTGGTTCTGTGCTTTGAATACAATCCTGTTTAGTAGAGTTTCTGAGACAAATGCTGACCAGGCAGTATGGTATTTAAAGAACAGCTTTGCAGCCTCAGTCACCCCAAGTCCTCACCTTTTTTCCTGCTTCCTTCCCGTTAAGCTGCCTCATCCCGCCTGGGACACAGGCAGACTGTGGAGGAGACGGGCTAGGGACCAAGAGAGGATGGGGAAGTCATTAACAGGACCAGACACGCCCTTTCCAGGTCCAGTCGGCCACCTTTCTGTTCTCCTTCTACTCTATTCTTTCTATTCCATTCTAGTCGGGAGTGTTTCTGCGTTAAACAGAGGGTAGGGAGAGGATGTTTGGTCAAAGGGCACGGAGATGGGAACAGGAGAATCAAGGAGAGGAAATAAGGGGCCAGAGATAAAGAAATAAGAGTGAGGAGGCAAGAAATAGAGATGAAGATGATGAATAATACCAGGTACAGAACAGACAGGGAGCAAAATGTAAAAAGAACGAGATATGCAGATTGTCCTACAAAAAGAAATAACTCAAAAATAGAAAAATATGAGAAACCTGAAAACAAACTCAGAAGCCCATACAGGAAAGGAAAGAACCAAATGGGCATAAGAAATAGAACCCCAAACAGGAAGGACGTCTGAATGAGAAATGTGATGGAGGGAAGGAACAGGGAAGCCTTTGTGTTGTGTTTGTAGATTAGAGGGAAAATGACAGAACAGTGGGAATCCAGGAGTGTTTATTCTTCGCACCTGGCAAACAAAAAAATTCGTTATTTTTTAATCATAGAAGAAATATCTCTAAGAGCACTGGGCTTTTCCTGCTATTGGCCTGTCTCTCACTCATCTTAATCCCTTAGGGCTCTTTTAAAAGCATAAGGAAACTCAGCATGAGGGAAAGCACATTTCCACCCAGATGGCTTTTATACAAAGTTTATTTTAGAGAGATAAGTCCTTACAGTCCTAAGAGTTAAAGCTGGGTTACCTTTCCCCAGTGGTGAATGATCACGAGCTTTTCGTTCTCTATGAAACCCAGGGTAAATGGCAAAAATATCTCGGCGCCTTAAAAATACGGATAAAAAATAAAATAATTATTTGCATGACTCCCATTTCAGAAGGCTGCCTTACCATTAATAAGTTAGAAGTTGCCTTGTAAGTTTAAATAATTTAACAAATGGAGTAATAAAAAAAATGTAAGTAAAAAAAATGTAAGTAAAGCATGAACTGATAAATACAACACATACTCAGGAGAAGTAAAGATTAGCTATTTCATTACTGCAAATTGCTGTTACTAAACATTATGATAAATTACCAAAAAGATGCCTCTTTACCCCCTTCTATAATTTCGGGTTATTAACTATATTCACATGCAAGTAATTTTTTTCTTGTATACCTCTCTTGCCCTGTTTCTGTAATGAGGAAACTGAAAAAAAAATGTAGTAAACAAAAATGCACAAATTGGCACTGAAGCAAATGAAAAAAGATATCAGAAACAAATAACACTATCAACTTTTAGCTCCATAATAAGTTCTTATTTATTTAGACCCTATTCATTTGGAATTTATAATAACTTGATTGGGATCTGGGCAAAAATCTTCCTTCATTTAGCAAATCCTATCTTGCTAAGTAGTACAGAAGAATGATGTAAATGAGATCACCAAGGGAAAGTTTGATATACATCTTGGAGCTCTTCAGGCAATCTCTTATATATGAATAATTAATAGAAGAATACATATCGTTCTTATCTGATAATTCAGAAGGAATTTGTTAGGTTACCCTGCAGACTAGGGAGGTGTGGGTTTATCACTAAGTAGCTCTGTGACCATAGGTGAGAGGCATTCAACTTTTGTGCCCCTTAATTTTTCTTACCTGTAAAATGAGGTTGATAATACCGACTTTGCCTGGTTTGAGACCCTGTTATGAGCATGAAATAGGAGATGGGTGGGAATCCAATTTGAAATCCATATGCTATTAGGAAAATCTATTTTATTTCAAATGAATTTAAAATTCATACTTTTCACTAATTCAATCTGAACTTCTCTCCATTAGTTTACACCCATGAGGTTTTCTTTTTACACAGTTTCCGTGAAAAGAAATTTCCCAGTGAACTGGGTGTGTGTGTGTGTGCGTGCATACGTGTGTGTGTGTGTGTGTGTGTGTGTGTACAGGGTCCTGTACAATTTTTTTTTTTTACACACAGACAGCCAATTTCTTTTTGGTGAAATGTATGTTGTAAACTATTGAAATACTCTTTCCTAAATTATAAGACACCTGCTTTTTCACATTTGAATGTTTTGGAAACCAGAATGAGCTTTACAATCATTGTGAAAACAAACATGTCAACAGCCAGGTAGAGGAGTTGCTAAGAGGAAGTATCATTTGCTTATAATGGATGAATTCAACCAAATCTTTCAGAGTAAAAAATTTTTCAAAATTAAGAGATGTTGGTGTTTATACTTCACTCAGATGTGAAACATCTGTATGTCAAGCTTTTTCAAGACAATCTGTTACACTTCCTGTGAGATGTAATCAATTGAAAAGAAAACATTTTAAGATTTGAAATAAGAGTGCTACAGAGGTCAAACTCAAGGGCACTTTTATGAAAATATCACCTCTGCTCAGCAGCAACTGCCAGTGTTCTAGTGAATCCAAGGAATCTTTGGAATATGAGCGAAGATGGTAGGTAATTATATCAATAAAATGTATTCTATTTGTCCATAAAAACTGTGTATGTTGAATATTGCATTTTTTCTAAGAATAAGCCTGCCTTTGAATCAGATAAATAAATCTCTTTTCTTCTACTTGTCAGTCAGGAAAGAAAGCTCTTATTAGGTTTTTAATGAATAATTAATAGAAGAATACATATCGTTCTTATCTGATAATTCAGAAGGAATTTGTTAGGTTACCCTGCAGACTAGGGAGGTGTGGGTTTATCACTAAGTAGCTCTGTGACCATAGGTGAGAGGCATTCAACTTTTGTGCCCCTTAATTTTTCTTACCTGTAAAATGAGGTTGATAATACCGACTTTGCCTGGTTTGAGACCCTGTTATGAGCATGAAATAGGAGATGGGTGGGAATCCAATTTGAAATCCATATGCTATTAGGAAAATCTATTTTATTTCAAATGAATTTAAAATTCATACTTTTCACTAATTCAATCTGAACTTCTCTCCATTAGTTTACACCCATGAGGTTTTCTTTTTACACAGTTTCCGTGAAAAGAAATTTCCCAGTGAACTGGGTGTGTGTGTGTGCGTGCATACGTGTGTGTGTGTGTGTGTGTGTGTGTACAGGGTCCTGTACAATTTTTTTTTTTTACACACAGACAGCCAATTTCTTTTTGGTGAAATGTATGTTGTAAACTATTGAAATACTCTTTCCTAAATTATAAGACACCTGCTTTTTCACATTTGAATGTTTTGGAAACCAGAATGAGCTTTACAATCATTGTGAAAACAAACATGTCAACAGCCAGGTAGAGGAGTTGCTAAGAGGAAGTATCATTTGCTTATAATGGATGAATTCAACCAAATCTTTCAGAGTAAAAAATTTTTCAAAATTAAGAGATGTTGGTGTTTATACTTCACTCAGATGTGAAACATCTGTATGTCAAGCTTTTTCAAGACAATCTGTTACACTTCCTGTGAGATGTAATCAATTGAAAAGAAAACATTTTAAGATTTGAAATAAGAGTGCTACAGAGGTCAAACTCAAGGGCACTTTTATGAAAATATCACCTCTGCTCAGCAGCAACTGCCAGTGTTCTAGTGAATCCAAGGAATCTTTGGAATATGAGCGAAGATGGTAGGTAATTATATCAATAAAATGTATTCTATTTGTCCATAAAAACTGTGTATGTTGAATATTGCATTTTTTCTAAGAATAAGCCTGCCTTTGAATCAGATAAATAAATCTCTTTTCTTCTACTTGTCAGTCAGGAAAGAAAGCTTCTAGTTTTTAAAATTACCTAAAACATTAAATATAATTAAATTTATATTGATACTTAAGATGTCTGCACTTTATTGTTTGTGTGTCATACTTCAGTAAAACATTGAAAAATTATAGATATATGATCATTTCACTTGAATAGTTAAAGATTTATCAAAATATAACCAATTACAGCTTTCAAACTAGTAGATGGAACTGCTTACAGAACACACCTTCTCAGCTAAGTCCTAGGCATTCTACACTTGTTATTTAATAACAGCTAGCATTTATTAGGGCTTCCTGGTGGTGATAGTGGTAAAGAACCTGCCAGCCAATGCAGCAGACATAAGAGACGAGGTTCGATCCCTGGGTCAGGAGAAGGGCATGGCAACCCACTCCAGTATTCTTACCTGGAGAAGCCCATGGACAGAGGAGCCTGGTTGGCCAATGGGTTAAAGCATTTATTAAGTATTTACTGTGTGCCAAATACTTACAAAGGGTGTACCAACAATCTCATTGAATTTTTAAAAGAACTTACACGGTGGGTGTTACTGTTTCTACAATGAGGTAACTCTTACTTAAGGCATGTATAAGTTTTAGGTCAACCAAGAACGTTCATTGCTAAAGAATTGATGCTTTCCATTGTGGTGTTGGAGAAGACTCTTGAGAGTCCTTGAAACTGCAAGGAGATCAAACCAATCAACATAAAGGAAATCAACCTGAATATTCATTGGAAGGACTGTTGCTGAAGCTGAAGCTCCAATACCTTGGCCACATGATGCGAAGAGATGGCTCATTGGAAAAGATCCAGATTCTGGGAAGGATCCAAGGCAAAAGGAGAAGAGAATGGCAGAGGATGAAATGGTTAGATAGTATCACTGACTCAGTGGAGATGAATCTGAGCAAACTCCAGGAAATAGTGGAGGACAGAGGAGCCTGGTGTGCTGCAGTCCACGCAGTTGCAAAAAGGCAGACACAACTTAGCGACTGAAGAGCAAGACATTAAATTAGTTATTTACGAGGGTCACACAGCTGGAAAGTAATCAGGGTTTTTCTAAGAATAAGCCTGCCTTTAAAGAATAAATCTCTTTTCTTCTACTTGTCAGTCAGGAAAGAAAGCTTCTAGTTTTTAAAATTACCTAAAACATTAAATATAATTAAATTTATATTGATACTTAAGATGTCTGCACTTTATTGTTTGTGTGTCATACTTCAGTAAAACATTGAAAAATTATAGATATATGATCATTTCACTTGAATAGTTAAAGATTTATCAAAATATAACCAATTACAGCTTTCAAACTAGTAGATGGAACTGCTTACAGAACACACCTTCTCAGCTAAGTCCTAGGCATTCTACACTTGTTATTTAATAACAGCTAGCATTTATTAGGGCTTCCTGGTGGTGATAGTGGTAAAGAACCTGCCAGCCAATGCAGGAGACATAAGAGACGCAGGTTCGATCCCTGGGTCAGGAGAAGGGCATGGCAACCCACTCCAGTATTCTTACCTGGAGAAGCCCATGGACAGAGGAGCCTGGTTGGCCAATGGGTTAAAGCATTTATTAAGTATTTACTGTGTGCCAAATACTTACAAAGGGTGTACCAACAATCTCATTGAATTTTTAAAAGAACTTACACGGTGGGTGTTACTGTTTCTACAATGAGGTAACTCTTACTTAAGGCATGTATAAGTTTTAGGTCAACCAAGAACGTTCATTGCTAAAGAATTGATGCTTTCCATTGTGGTGTTGGAGAAGACTCTTGAGAGTCCTTGAAACTGCAAGGAGATCAAACCAATCAACATAAAGGAAATCAACCTGAATATTCATTGGAAGGACTGTTGCTGAAGCTGAAGCTCCAATACCTTGGCCACATGATGCGAAGAGATGGCTCATTGGAAAAGATCCAGATTCTGGGAAGGATCCAAGGCAAAAGGAGAAGAGAATGGCAGAGGATGAAATGGTTAGATAGTATCACTGACTCAGTGGAGATGAATCTGAGCAAACTCCAGGAAATAGTGGAGGACAGAGGAGCCTGGTGTGCTGCAGTCCACGCAGTTGCAAAAAGGCAGACACAACTTAGCGACTGAAGAGCAAGACATTAAATTAGTTATTTACGTAGGGTCACACAGCTGGAAAGTAATCAGGGAAAAATGTGAATCCAGGCAGTTTGATTTCATTTATGAACCTCTTCACAATCATCCTCAAAAATGCTCACTGTGGGTTTTGTTGTCCTTATTTCACAGATGAGCACCCTAAACATTAGAGAGGTTAAGCAGCCTGACTATAACACACAACCTGTAAGAGGGAAAGCCAGGACTCATACGTGAGCCTTTCTCCCAAGACCCTGCTGGCTCCTCTGTAACAATATAATGCCCCTCTTAGGGAAGACCTCTTCTTTAGACAGGTGGTTTTCTTAACATCAGAACACAGGGTAGTCTAATAGTGAGAAGGAATAGAGGTGGAGAGGATGGGGGAAGAAAGAGAAGTGAGTTAAGGGAGCAGCTTCCAGCCCTTTTAGAGAGTTGCCATTGATCCCCAATCCTGGCATTGCAGAAATTGGGATTTTCCTCTTGAAGTCACCTTGTTTAGTGCTCTGACTATGGATGAATTTGCCAGTAAAATTCAGTTCACATCCACTGGGATATTATGCACGAATTTTCTCTAACTTGGAAATGCGTCTTCCTCTCTCCCTATCACTTTCCTAGCTGGCTTGTAGATACCTACCCCTCTTAAGTGAAAAAGCGAAACATACAAAGAATCCTGGACTTTAGGAAGTGTATTCCTCAAAATGTAGGAACTTCCTGTGGGCTGGGCTGTCTCTGTTGTCTTGCTCAGAGGGACCCACAGGAGTGGCCAACCTGTGCCCCTCGATGCCAGTCCAGAAGGTCAAGCCTATTTCAGCTTCCACTCTGACTTGCTTTTCGTAAATAAGTACCAACCCTTTTAGATTCCAACCATACCAATTTTTTAAAAAACTATTGCTTTAGACAATTATTTATGTGGGGGCCATTTCAATTGGCTGCATTTTACTAGAAACTAAAAATTAAGACTAGATCACCTCCCTTGCCTGTGAAAAAGCTTCATTTCCCCTTACCCTGAAGATGCTGCAACAAACTGGGAACTCACAGGCTAGAGACCACGGAACATCACAGTACTTATTTCAAAAAGGCAGACACAACTTAGCGACTGAAGAGCAAGACATTAAATTAGTTATTTACGAGGGTCACACAGCTGGAAAGTAATCAGGGAAAAATGTGAATCCAGGCAGTTTGATTTCATTTATGAACCTCTTCACAATCATCCTCAAAAATGCTCACTGTGGGTTTTGTTGTCCTTATTTCACAGATGAGCACCCTAAACATTAGAGAGGTTAAGCAGCCTGACTATAACACACAACCTGTAAGAGGGAAAGCCAGGACTCATACGTGAGCCTTTCTCCCAAGACCCTGCTGGCTCCTCTGTAACAATATAATGCCCTCTTAGGGAAGACCTCTTCTTTAGACAGGTGGTTTTCTTAACATCAGAACACAGGGTAGTCTAATAGTGAGAAGGAATAGAGGTGGAGAGGATGGGGGAAGAAAGAGAAGTGAGTTAAGGGAGCAGCTTCCAGCCCTTTTAGAGAGTTGCCATTGATCCCCAATCCTGGCATTGCAGAAATTGGGATTTTCCTCTTGAAGTCACCTTGTTTAGTGCTCTGACTATGGATGAATTTGCCAGTAAAATTCAGTTCACATCCACTGGGATATTATGCACGAATTTTCTCTAACTTGGAAATGCGTCTTCCTCTCTCCCTATCACTTTCCTAGCTGGCTTGTAGATACCTACCCCTCTTAAGTGAAAAAGCGAAACATACAAAGAATCCTGGACTTTAGGAAGTGTATTCCTCAAAATGTAGGAACTTCCTGTGGGCTGGGCTGTCTCTGTTGTCTTGCTCAGAGGGACCCACAGGAGTGGCCAACCTGTGCCCCTCGATGCCAGTCCAGAAGGTCAAGCCTATTTCAGCTTCCACTCTGACTTGCTTTTCGTAAATAAGTACCAACCCTTTTAGATTCCAACCATACCAATTTTTTAAAAAACTATTGCTTTAGACAATTATTTATGTGGGGGCCATTTCAATTGGCTGCATTTTACTAGAAACTAAAAATTAAGACTAGATCACCTCCCTTGCCTGTGAAAAAGCTTCATTTCCCCTTACCCTGAAGATGCTGCAACAAACTGGGAACTCACAGGCTAGAGACCACGGAACATCACAGTACTCTTTTTTGGCATTTTTAGCATTTGAGAATCCACATGCTACTTGCTGCTTGAGAAAGTTTGAAGAAATTGTCTAAATGTTGGGTTCTAAAGACAAAGAGGAAACAGATATTGGAACAATTTTAAAAAATTGCAAGTCTGTTGGAGGAGTTAATGGTCTGCAGTAGTTTTTACCCGTAGGAACACGTACTCACTGTGCTGTGTGGTTCTCTCTCTATCAATGTCCCTGGTAATGTGTGTGTTGAAAAGCAGTACACTTACTGATCAACTTCGACCCAAACAATAAAAGTTAAAACTATAAAAAATTTTCAGTGAGGCGTTTCATTAGAAACTTTTATGACGTAAAAGTGATAAAAAAAAAGACTTCCCCAGTCCATGTGTTTTGAATGTTTGCCTTTTAAATAGTGGGTTAGGGCTGTGTCATTTTCTTTTCTTTGTGTTTGATTTCCTTTTCAGCTGTTACTCAGCTACATGTTTAGCACCTTTGGCCATCAGGAGGGTTGAAGTAGAAAACAGTCTATATCTCGGGATTCTAGTATGCGTCTGTACCCCAGCACCTGTTAAAGTCAAAGCTTCACAAATGCTAGGATTCTGAACTGCAACTTACATCACAGAGAAGGAATTGGATAGGAAGTGGAGACAAGAAATTATTTTTTTAAATTTTAGAAGCGTAGCTGATTCACAATGTTGCGTTAATTCTCTGGTACAGCGAAGTGATTAAGTTATTCCCCCAATATATTCTTTCTTTATTTATGTATTTATTTATTTATTTTGGGCGGGGGTCGGGTTGGGGAGGGAGGGGAGCGAGCGGGCCACTTCTATTGGTCTTTCATTTGTCCATTTTCATCCGTCTTTGTTCTTTGGCTCCTGTGGGCCTCCTATCGCGGTGGCGTCCGTCGCTGCAGAGCTCTGGCTCGGTGATTGGACACATCGGTCCAGCCGCTCCGCGGCACATGGGATCTTCCCAGGCGAGGATCGAACAGGCGCCCCTTGCACTGCAAGGCGGTGTCCTTACCCACTGGACCACCAGGGGAAGCCCCCAATATATTCTTTTTCATGTTCTTTTCCATTTCAGTTTATCATAGGATATTAAATTAGTTCCCTGTGCTGTACCATCGGACCTTGTTATTTATCCATCGTATATATAATAATTTGCATCTGCTAACCTCAAACTCCCAATCCTTCCCTCTCTTTCCCCTTGGCAGCCACAGGTCTGTTCTCTGTAATCGTGAGTCTGCTTCTGTTCTGTAGATGTGTTCTTTTGTGTTGTATTTTAGGTTCTACACATAAGTGATATTGTATGGTATTTCTCTTTCTGACTTACTTTGCTTAGTATGATAATGACTAGTTGCATTAATGTTGCTGCAAGTGACATTATTTAATTCTTTTTTATGACAGAATACTATTCCATTGTATGTATATACCACATCTTCGTTATTCATTCATCTGTCGGTGGACTTTGAGGCTACTTATATGTCTTAGCTACTGTAAATAGTGCTGCCATGAACATAAGGGTGCATGTATATTTTTGAATTATTATTTTGTCTAGATATATGCCCAGGAATAGGATTGCTGGATCACATGGCAACTGTATTTTTGATTTTCTAAGGAACCTTCATACCGTTCTCTATAGTGACTGCACCAATTTACACTCCTGTCAATGACAGAAGTTTTTTTCCCTTTTTTCCACATCCTCTCCAGTGTCTAGATTTGTAGACTTTTAAATTATGGCCATTCTGACTGGAGTGAAGTGGCACTTCACTGTAGTTTCATTTGCACTTCTCTAATAATTATGGAACATTTTTTCATGTGCTTTGGGTCATTTTTATATTTTTTTTGTTGAAATGTCTATTTAGGTCTTCTGCTCATTTTTCGATCAGGTTTTTTTTTTTTTTTTTTTTTAATATGAGCTGTATGAGCTGTTGTTTGTATATTTTGGAAATTAAGCCCTTGTCTGTCGCATCTTTGCAAATATTTTCTTGCAGTCCGTAAGTTGGCTTTCTGTTTCGTTTACAGTAGTCTGTAAGAAATGACTTTTAATTAAAGAAGTGGAATCTAAAAGCAATAGTTGTGAAAGTTTAGCTGAAAAAAATGCTGGACTTCTCAACAAATTTGAAAAAGCGCCTTGCACTGCAAGGCGGTGTCCTTACCCACTGGACCGGAGTATTTTTTTTCCCTTTTTAGTTTATCATAGGATATTAAATTAGTTCCCTGTGCTGTACCATCGGACCTTGCTAGTTATCCATCGTATATATAATAATTCGCATCTGCTAACCACCAACTCCCAATCCTTCACTCTCTTTCCCCTTGGCAGCCACAGGTCTGTTCTCTGTAATCGTGAGTCTGCTTCTGTTCTGTAGATGTGTTCTTTTGTGTTGTATTTTAGGTTCTACACATAAGTGATATTGTATGGTATTTCTCTTTCTGACTTACTTTGCTTAGTATGATAATGACTAGTTGCATTAATGTTGCTGCAAGTGACATTATTTAATTCTTTTTTATGACAGAATACTATTCCATTGTATGTATATACCACATCTTCGTTATTCATTCATCTGTCGGTGGACTTTGAGGCTACTTATATGTCTTAGCTACTGTAAATAGTGCTGCCATGAACATAAGGGTGCATGTATATTTTTGAATTATTATTTTGTCTAGATATATGCCCAGGAATAGGATTGCTGGATCACATGGCAACTGTATTTTTGATTTTCTAAGGAACCTTCATACCGTTCTCTATAGTGACTGCACCAATTTACACTCCTGTCAGTGACAGAAGTTTTTTTCCCTTTTTTCCACATCCTCTCCAGTGTCTAGATTTGTAGACTTTTAAATTATGGCCATTCTGACTGGAGTGAAGTGGCACTTCACTGTAGTTTCATTTGCACTTCTCTAATAATTATGGAACATTTTTTCATGTGCTTTGGGTCATTTTTATATTTTTTTTGTTGAAATGTCTATTTAGGTCTTCTGCTCATTTTTCGATCAGGTTTTTTTTTTTTTTTTTTTTTAATATGAGCTGTATGAGCTGTTGTTTGTATATTTTGGAAATTAAGCCCTTGTCTGTCGCATCTTTGCAAATATTTTCTTGCAGTCCGTAAGTTGGCTTTCTGTTTCGTTTACAGTAGTCTGTAAGAAATGACTTTTAATTAAAGAAGTGGAATCTAAAAGCAATAGTTGTGAAAGTTTAGCTGAAAAAAATGCTGGACTTCTCAACAAATTTGAATATTGGGAGTTGTAATGTGAATGCCCCTTTTCATAACTATTTCAGTAGTTGAAGCAATCATTCAACCCCCACGAGACCTTCATCTGTTTGCTAGACAGAGAAGCTCAGCTAAACTCTGGTATAAAACTCCTGTTTAATAAGGCGGGTCTGTTTTTGAAAACCTGTGATTCGTTTAAGTGTTCTGGGGCAGAAATCCTAGGCAGGCGTCTTTTTTTTAAAAAAAGTGGAATCTACAGAGAATTGAGAAACATGAAATACTTGCCAGTGAGTCAGGGCTTCCCTTAGCTACTGCTGTGTTGATGGGGAATGAACAAGGGTGCACATGGTTGTCTAAGGTTGTGTTTCCCACATTTAGACAGAGCTAAGCTCAAATTCCTGCCTTACCACTCACTGGTCCTGTGATTTATGGAAAGTTAGTTAACTGCCCTCAGCCTCACTTTTGTCATCTGTAAAATGGGAATAACAACGCTCACTAGTTTACAGAGTTGTCATAAGGGCCGAAAGTATATAAAGTCTGTTGGCACCTGGCACATCACATAAGGATTAAAATATGTCTCTATCCTTTCATTACTCAGGTCATTTTAGCTGTATGGTTCTTATACGTGATAAGACAGTTTACAAAACAATTCACAGCAGTTGGAGGTTTCATGGGTAGTAGGAAGCCCCAAGTTCTACCCTGGGGGAAAACCATCTTTCTTGGCTTCCTATTGAGGAGTTCAGGAGTTAGAATGGCTGCTCACACCTTCCAGGCCCCCACCCTGTCTGTGGGACTGTGGGAAATGCAAAAGGGTGAAGGACCCTTGGGCCCAGGACAGTGTGTGGTCAAAAAGTGTGGCTGGCAGACAGCTGGGGACCTCAAGATGAGTCCAGGAGACCAGCATCTACCAGAGCTGGCCTGGTTTATGGCTGACTCGTTCCAGGTCTGCCAAGACACATCCTTTGATTCAAGTACAGGAATCTAGTGCACAGAGCAAACATCAGGGCCAGCAAGGAGCCCCCAGGTCCCTTCCCAGGCCAACTCGGGAATTTGGGCAGCTTCTTCCCCTCCCTCCCACTCACAAGCCAACAGTGGAACTCAAAGAATGGAGGCCTTCCTTCCTTCCTTCTCTGAATACAAGCTTGTTGGTCGGCAATGGCCTCAGGGAATTGTAATCCTTCTGCAGAAAGAAATCACAGGCCAGGGCTGCAAACAGGCAGTACAGTGAAACCCTATCCAATTCAAGGAGTGCCTGCAGAGCTCTGTGTTTAGCTCAGCTGCAGAGAAAGAGGAGCCTGGCTGCTGTCCTGAATAGGAGCCCTCTTCTGCCCATTCCTCTCTTCCGTGGAGACTATTACAAACCTTCTCCATTCTTAAAAATCAGTAGGAGAAAGACCAATACCCTGAATGAAAATATTTGGGCCCAGTGAGTCAGGGCTTCCCTTAGCTACTGCTGTGTTGATGGGGAATGAACAAGGGTGCACATGGTTGTCTGGGTTTCCACATTTAGACAGAGCTAAGCTCAAATTCCTGCCTTACCACTCACTGGTCCTGTGATTTATGGAAAGTTAGTTAACTGCCCTCAGCCTCACTTTTGTCATCTGTAAAATGGGAATAACAACGCTCACTAGTTTACAGAGTTGTCATAAGGGCCGAAAGTATATAAAGTCTGTTGGCACCTGGCACATCACATAAGGATTAAAATATGTCTCTATCCTTTCATTACTCAGGTCATTTTAGCTGTATGGTTCTTATACGTGATAAGACAGTTTACAAAACAATTCACAGCAGTTGGAGGTTTCATGGGTAGTAGGAAGCCCCAAGTTCTACCCTGGGGAAAGCCATCTTTCTTGGCTTCCTATTGAGGAGTTCAGGAGTTAGAATGGCTGCTCACACCTTCCAGGCCCCCACCCTGTCTGTGGGACTGTGGGAAATGCAAAAGGGTGAAGGACCCTTGGGCCCAGGACAGTGTGTGGTCAAAAAGTGTGGCTGGCAGACAGCTGGGGACCTCAAGATGAGTCCAGGAGACCAGCATCTACCAGAGCTGGCCTGGTTTATGGCTGACTCGTTCCAGGTCTGCCAAGACACATCCTTTGATTCAAGTACAGGAATCTAGTGCACAGAGCAAACATCAGGGCCAGCAAGGAGCCCCCAGGTCCCTTCCCAGGCCAACTCGGGAATTTGGGCAGCTTCTTCCCCTCCCTCCCACTCACAAGCCAACAGTGGAACTCAAAGAATGGAGGCCTTCCTTCCTTCCTTCTCTGAATACAAGCTTGTTGGTCGGCAATGGCCTCAGGGAATTGTAATCCTTCTGCAGAAAGAAATCACAGGCCAGGGCTGCAAACAGGCAGTACAGTGAAACCCTATCCAATTCAAGGAGTGCCTGCAGAGCTCTGTGTTTAGCTCAGCTGCAGAGAAAGAGGAGCCTGGCTGCTGTCCTGAATAGGAGCCCTCTTCTGCCCATTCCTCTCTTCCGTGGAGACTATTACAAACCTTCTCCATTCTTAAAAATCAGTAGGAGAAAGACCAATACCCAATAGAAAAATGTGTTTGTGTGTGTGTGTTGTGTGTTTTAGTTGCTCAGTTGTGGCTGACTCATTGCGACTCCATGGACTGTAGCTCCTCTGTCCACAGAATTCCCCAGACAAGAATACTGGAGTGGGTTGCCATTTCCTGCTCCAGGAATAGAAAAATAGGCAAGGACATTGTCTAAGAATTCTCCAGAGAAACAGAACCCATGGGATATACACAGACCTATAGAGATTCATTCTGTGGAATTGACTCACCTGATTATGAAGACTGATGAGTTCTGTAATCTGCTGTCTGCAAGCTGCAGACCCAGGAAAGCCCTAGGTGCGGTGGTGTTATTATTCAGTTGGTAAGTCATGTCTGACTCTTGCAACCCCAGGCTCTCCTCCCCCAGACTGCAGCCCACCAGACTTCCTGTCCTGCACTGTGTCCAGAGCAAACTGTGGGAGATGGTGGAGCCCTTGCTGTTGAGAATAAGGGAGCTGATGGTGCAAACTCGGTCCTGAAACAGGAGAAGATGAGATGCGTTATCTTAAGTCAGGCAGTGAGGCAAGAGAAAAATGGATGAATGCTTCCTCCCCTCCCTGTTCTATTTGGGCCTTCAGTGGATTAGATGAGGCCCACCCACACTGTGGAGCATAATCTACTTTAGCACAGACTCAACTGCTAATCTCATCCGGAAACACCCTCACAGCCAGCCAGAAGTGATGTTTAATCTGGGCACCTCAAGGCCAGTTCACCTGTAAATCTTCAGTGGGCAGTCCTGTCTCTACATGCATTTCCTACTGTGAGTCAAGAATATGTACATGAATGGGTTAAAAAAAAGTCTGTTTCATAATAGGGTGGATTTATTTGTGCTGATGTGGACCCATCTTGAAGATATAATGTTCGGTGAAAAGTGTGGCTCAGAAAGGATATGGAGTATCTCTGAAGGGAGGTTCAAGAGACAGGCCGCCAGGGTTGCCTGCACAGAGAAGGGCTGGGCTTCTGGGGTGCAGCACAGATACATGTTTCATTTTATACTCATGGGTTTTTTTCAAAATCATGGCATGTGTTTCTTTTTTCATCTAAAAAGTATTAATTATTTTTTGCCTCTAAGTCATCATTTATTTTCATCCATCTTTATTCTTTGGTTGGTGTGGGCCTCCCATCACAGCAGCCTCTCTCGTTGCAGAGCACCGGCTCTAGGTGCATGCGCTCCAGAGTGCTGGCTCGCAATTGGACACACCAGCCCAGCCACTCCTTCGCACATGGGATCCTCCCAGGCCACGGACCCAACTTGTGCCCCCTACACTGCAGGGCAGACTCTCCACGCACTGGACCACCAGGGAAGCCCCTAGTTGTTATTTTTAAAGAAAATGTCAATTCTCTTCTCTCCTGTATCCTGCAAATTTCACTCTCATGCTTAACAGATTATCTTGCCCTCCACTTACAAAAATGAAAACCTCAGTGAGAACATCTTCAAACCCCTTCCCATTTTCTTTTACTTTCTCAGTCTTTGGATGCCCTCCTCAGCCTCCCCCAAGACCAAACCTCTCTCTCTCTCTCTCTCTCTTTTTTAAAGGATGTATGGTAGGTCTTTAGTGAGGCATGCAACAAAGCTGTGGTCAGTTGGGGTTACTCTTCTTTGCAGTGCGTGGGCTTCTCATTGCGGTGGCTTCTCTTGTTGCAGAGACAGGCTCTGCAGCATGGGGGCTTCAGTGGCTGCAGCACTTGGACTCAGTAGTCCTGGTGCATGGACTTCGCCATTTCATGTCATGTGGGATCTTCCCAGGCCAGGGATCAAATGGGTGTCTCTTGCCTTGCAAAGCAGATTCTTAACCACTGGAGCACAAGGGAAGTTCAAGACCAGTCCTCTTTTTTGCTCAATCCTCAGCCCTCTCTGCCCACCAAGGTTTTATCACTGATGTTTATATTCACCAGAGTCCCTTAAATCTTAAACCACTGCCTAACAGCTACCCCTGCCTCCTGTTTTTCTTTCTATAGTTAAACTTCTTTTTTTTTTTTTTTTGGTTATTTTGCTTTTATTTATTTACTTATTTTAAACTTTATTTTGTGTTGGGGCACCACCGGTTAACAACGTTGTGGTGAGACCGCCAGGGTTGCCTGCACAGAGAAGGGCTGGGCTTCTGGGGTGCAGCACAGATACATGTTTCATTTTATACTCATGGGTTTTTTTCAAAATCATGGCATGTGTTTCTTTTTTCATCTAAAAAGTATTAATTATTTTTTGCCTCTAAGTCATCATTTATTTTCATCCATCTTTATTCTTTGGTTGGTGTGGGCCTCCCATCACAGCAGCCTCTCTCGTTGCAGAGCACCGGCTCTAGGTGCATGCGCTCCAGAGTGCTGGCTCGCAATTGGACACACCAGCCCAGCCACTCCTTCGCACATGGGATCCTCCCAGGCCACGGACCCAACTTGTGCCCCCTACACTGCAGGGCAGACTCTCCACGCACTGGACCACCAGGGAAGCCCCTAGTTGTTATTTTTAAAGAAAATGTCAATTCTCTTCTCTCCTGTATCCTGCAAATTTCACTCTCATGCTTAACAGATTATCTTGCCCTCCACTTACAAAAATGAAAACCTCAGTGAGAACATCTTCAAACCCCTTCCCATTTTCTTTTACTTTCTCAGTCTTTGGATGCCCTCCTCAGCCTCCCCCAAGACCAAACCTCTCTCTCTCTCTCTTTTTTAAAGGATGTATGGTAGGTCTTTAGTGAGGCATGCAACAAAGCTGTGGTCAGTTGGGGTTACTCTTCTTTGCAGTGCGTGGGCTTCTCATTGCGGTGGCTTCTCTTGTTGCAGAGACAGGCTCTGCAGCATGGGGGCTTCAGTGGCTGCAGCACTTGGACTCAGTAGTCCTGGTGCATGGACTTCGCCATTTCATGTCATGTGGGATCTTCCCAGGCCAGGGATCAAATGGGTGTCTCTTGCCTTGCAAAGCAGATTCTTAACCACTGGAGCACAAGGGAAGTTCAAGACCAGTCCTCTTTTTTGCTCAATCCTCAGCCCCTCTCTGCCCACCAAGGTTTTATCACTGATGTTTATATTCACCAGAGTCCCTTAAATCTTAAACCACTGCCTAACAGCTACCCCTGCCTCCTGTTTTTCTTTCTATAGTTAAACTTCTTTTTTTTTTTTTTTTGGTTATTTTGCTTTTATTTATTTACTTATTTTAAACTTTTTATTTTGTGTTGGGGCACCACCGGTTAACAACGTTGTGGTAGTTTCAGGTGAACAGCGAAGGGACTCAGTCAAACATACACATGTACCCAGTCTCCTCCAGACTCTCTTCCCATCCAGGTGGCCACATAACATTGAGCAGAGTTCCCTGTGCTATCCACCGGGTCCCTGACGGTTATCCATTTTAAATATAGCAGTGTGTATTTATCCATTCTAAACTCCCTATCTATCCCTTCCTGCCGTCCTCCCTGCTGGAATATGGTTAAACCTCTTGAGAGAGCTGTGTACTCTCACTCTGGGCTTACTCTGAAACCTGGTTTCTGCCTTCCATCACCTGCCCCTTCAAAACCACAAGTGACCTCCACGTTGCTAAACTCTGTGGGTGTCTCTTCTTGGACACCCACATCTCTTCTTCAGTGTGCTCGTCTGTTCCTTCAGCTAGCGTCAGTGACCACGTCTGTGTCTTTAGTCCAAATCCCTCAACTCACTAAAGCACTATACACACTGGCATCTCCACTGTATGTGGGCACCTCGGCCTCAGTATTCTGAAGCCTGTCTCCCCTCCGGTGTTCTCTCTGAGGCTGGCTCTGCCATCCATCTGGCTGACCAAACCCGAGATTTGAGAGTCACCCTGCCACCCTCCCCTCCTCTGCTCTTCCACAGCCAACCTCCCAGTTACCTGGGAATCTGCCCTTCTGCTTCAGTCCTGGTTCAGGTCATCGTGTCTCTGGGTCATTATAACAGCTTCTCCTTAATCAATTCTCCACACTCCCTGCTGAAACCCTTTTAAAGGGTTTCCCCTACCCTGAGGATAAATTCCAAATTCCTTAACAGGGTTACAAGACCCTTCATGACCATTCGCTAGGTCTCATTCACCAACTACCCCCATGCCTTCTCAGATCCAGCTCTCTTGAACTTACTGCAGGTTTGCAATACCTTGTTCCTGCTCACTCTGAGTCTTTTGACTATGTTCCTCCTTCTGAGTGGAGGTCTCTTCGTCTCTTTGATAACTTCTACCTCTCGTTCGGGTCTCAGCTTAAGGCTTCTTCTTCCAGAAACTCCATAATGTTAAGTGTTTCTTTAGTTCTGGTTCCTCCACAAGATTGAAATTTAGGATGGAGTTTATGCCCACCTAGAGCATCAATCACTCCACCTCTTGCCACAGTCTCTGGCACATAGTACATGCCAAATAATCATTGCATGAATGAATGAAGGCACGGTCAGCCCCCATTTCACAATGCACTTTAACAAAGAGGCGTGAACGGAGTCTTGCTGCTTTTGTGGAGTCATTAGAGGGAATTAGCTTAGCCAGAGGTGCCCTACAGAGTTAGACTTACAATTCTGACTAATTTTTAGGACTGTCCCTCTGGTGGTATATGTTAGAAATTTAAAGAAATTGCAATAGTGCATGACTGCATCTTCCTTTTAAACGCTGAGAGAAAGAGAGAACAATTTTGCAAAATTGGTCTTTGTAGTCCAGTGGTTTGAACTGGAAATCTGTGAAAAGATTGTTCTTTAGGAAATTTTCCAAACGTTATCCTGAGGCAGGACTAAAGTAACCGTGCGTTTTAAAATGTGCTTTAGTGGCAACTGTAGGCAAGTGCGTTTGTCTATGAAATTTTAACATGTAGATACCTAACGTGTACTGTTGAAATAAAGTGATACGTATTAATACATTTCAAGGCTCAAGGCTGACCAGTGTCAGAATTAAGAATGTCAGTTGTTGGCAGAAGACAAAGTGTGTGGAAGCGAGAAAACATGGCAATTTTTTTCTCTAATTCTGAGAAGCCAGGGATAAAATCAATGACCATGTGAATCCAAGTAATCTTCAGACAGAATTTCTAGGAATGCAGTCAAAGTGAAAGTACAACTTTTAGAAACTAAAAGAATTAAACATCAAGTCGAATAAATAAATCAAGCAGGAAGAGAAGTGGTATAGGTCTGGTTTTTAAAAGAGAACTAAGATCATTAGTTCTCAGCAGAATGCATGAAATTCCCAGTAAGAGGAAGAGAAAGCAAGAAAACATAATGAATGTCACAGAGAGGTAGCAAAGCTGTTTTCTCTCCCTTAGATCCAGAGAGATGAAGAAGTATCATCAACTAAATCATACTCTCCACCTCAAACCTGGCCCTCACAGGCTCCCTAGACCCGGAAATGCATCCCTTTCCACCATCTGACCCACAGAGAAATGCCCCCCAGCCCCAGCCCCACCCCAAATGCTGGTTGAGTCTTGTCAGTTCTTACCACTTAATAGCTCCAGGGTCTGTCCACAGCCACTAGCCTGGTGCAAACCCCGCCAGCTCTGTCTCCTGCCTGGCCTATAGCAGGAAGGAGCCTCTGTACTGTAGTGATCATGAAATGGGCTCTCCAGATGGACTGCCTGGGGCACAGCCTGGCTTCAGCAGTTACTAGCCAACCAGTGTTGATCCAATTGTTCCGTGTCTCAACATCCTTTTCGTGAAAAGAGGGGATGCTGGCATCTGGTTCATAGGTCTGTATGAGGATGAGATGAGATAAGACCTACAAAGTTCCTAGAACAGTGCTTGGTCCACAGTTCCATAGACATTGACTACCACAAAAGTGTGAAAGTGTTGGTCGCTAAGTCATGTGTGACTCTTTGTGACCCCATGCACTGTAGCTCGCCAGGCTCCTCTGTCCATGGAATTCTGCAGGCAAGCATACTGGAGTGGACAGACATTTTGTTCTCCAGGGGATCTTCCTGACCCAGGAATGAACCTGGGGCTCCTGCATGGCAGGTGGATTCTTTACTGTCTGAGCCATCGGGGAAGCCCATTACTCCCTATTATTTCTTTGCTCCCTTTCTCGCCATATTTTAATCATTTTCTTAGAGCAGTTATTTTCAAATAAACTCTGAGCCCTCACCTTCCTGCCAGGAACACTTGCACAGGTTCTTTGGCTTTGAGGAAAAGTCTGGATGCTTCCAGGGGCCCATCTCTCTCCAGCCCCCTCCCGCACCCTTTCCCCTTGTTCTCAGGGCTACAGACACTCTGACCTTCTTTCGGTTCTTCAAACCCTCTCAGCTTCCTCTCACCTCAGGGCTTTTACACAAGCTGCTTCCTCTGCCCGGAACGCCAACTCATCCTTCCCGTCTCGGCCAGAGCCTCATCACTTCCTCAGGGAGACCTTGCCCGGCCTCTCTAACTAGGTCAGACCTCTCTACGGAACCCTGTGTGTCTCCTCCCAGCACTTCTCACAGTCCTAACCTGACACGTTTTCATGCACTTCTTAGATGACTACTGTCTCTCTCACCACTCTTGTGGAAACTCAGTGAAGACAGAGACCATGCCTGTTTTTCATTTATTCTAACCCTCACAGCCTAGCATGGTTCCTGCATGTAACATGGAGGTACTCGACTAGCATATTTTAAATAAGGAAGGAGGGAGAGAGGGAGGGGAGAAAGCGGCACACCCGAGTGCCTTCACCTGGACTGGAGGCCACACTGTCTTGAAGATTTGCACAAAGAATCGTCTCACGCCACAAGCCCTTCCTATTTCTCCCACCTCCCACTGCCTTTGATTCGTTAAGGCATTTAATTTTTAATTCAGTACCAGCATTTATTTCTAGGAAGAAATGGTCCTTGCATTAGCATAACAATGTGACTTATGAATGAAATTGGTGGCATATCTTTCCTAGTTCAGACATTTGGTGGTCCCAAGGAAGGACAAAGTGATATACTGCAGAGGAAAAAACTCCCACCTGACCAGACCGAGATGAGATTCCTTGTCCAGCTCGTCAGCTTGCTCCCTGGCATTTCTGCCCCAAATTGAGGGGCAGTGTACATAGGGAGTTCCAGCACAAGCAAAAGCAATGGAGAGAGAATGAGGGGACAGAAAGTCTTCCCCTAAACCTCACTTTCCACCTCCTAGCAGAGAAAGCACTAGAGAAAGAAAGTAGGCATAAACAAGAGGAACCTCTTCTCCGAACTGAAAGCAGAAAAGGCACTCATCTTGCTGCTGGGAGTGAACAAAGATGAACTCCAGACGAGAAGGAAGGTCAAAGTTAAAAGGCATGTTTTGCCTTTAATCCAACTTCATTCTTGTATGAAAGAGACAACTAGGGGCCAGAGAAGAGAGGGGGCTTGCCTGAAGTCCCAAAGAAACTACAGTCTGGAGGGAGATTGGAGGAGGGAACTGAAGTTGACTAGTACTTTGAGCTCCTACGCACAGTGCAGGTACTTTGCCCTGATTACACCACTATAGAGCTGTATGATGCAGTTTCCTTATGTCCAGTTGATAGATAAAAAGCAATGAAGCTCAGGAAGGCTTGGCATGAAGATGAAAGCGGTTTGCTAGGAATATTTTGAGGCTGACATTGCAAAGTATCCTTGATCTTGACTCTGCACCTGAGCCCCTTTGTCTAACCATATGCTCTGGTTCACCTGGGTGAGTCCTGGTTTACACCTCTTAGTCAGTAGTAGCACCTCTATCCTCTCAAAAGTGCTCCAGGTAGGATAATGTGTTCTATGACTACTGTGTACAAAATGGGGATGTTACTGTTATTATTTCCTGCTCATGAGAGTCAGTGGGGTTTTGCAACTTGAATACATGGCAGCTGGCACATAGTAAGCACTCAGTGGATGCTATTATTGTTATTATTATAAATAGGAAGGCATATAGGAGGGAGCATCTAGGATACTGAAGCTGAAGCTACAATACTTTGACCACCTGATGTGAAGCGCCAAGTCATTGGAAAAGACCCCGATGCTGGGAAAGATTGAGGGCAGAAGAGGGTGACAGAGGATGCGATTGTTGGATGGCATCAAACTCAGGGACACAGTGAAGGACAGGAAAGCCTGGCATGCTGCACTCCATGGGGTCGCAAAGAGTCAGGAACATGACTGCACTACTACAAGGAGGCCGCAGGAGTGAAGCCAAGCTTTCCCAGTTGACATTCCCATCACAGGCTCTACGAATGACTTTCCCTGGAGTAGTGTAGTGCCAGCTTTAGTCACTTCAGACTGGCCCCCGGAGGAAGCGCCAGTCACTCTAGACTAGAGACCATGTGGAGACATCAGCTCTGCCTCTTTCACCTCTGCACCAATCAGATTCACTGCCTGGGTCTTCTCAGACCATGTGGTTGAGACTGAAATTAGCTTCTGTTTTTATTAAAGTCTCGAGCCCATATTTTTTTTAAGAGAAATTGTCAAGCAAAGACTCCTGGAGTATTCCCTCTCTCAGCCCCTGCCCATGCTCGTTAAGTGAATGACTTAAGGGACTTGCCTCCTTTTCAAGTGTAAGAGATAGGTGCGAATATATATGTATTTTCTAGGCCTCTTAAATGTTCTTGGTAATAAATGCTAAGCTCTATTGCCTCTCATTGGAATGAAGGCAGCTGAAAACTCCTCATTTCCTGAAGAATCTAATTGTTGATTCTAGTGTGTCTAAACAGGTATCTCTTGATTGCTTTTCCTAGTGCCCTTTCAATGGAAAGACCCATTTAAATGTTACTTTGGGCTAATCAGTGATTGTTTCTATATTCATCCAGTTTTATATCTTTGATTCTGGTATGCTAAATGATATATTACCTTCAAAGTCTATAAGCTTAAGTAAGGTGGGTGAGTTTTAATTTAGCTCCTTGTCCTCCTCTGTCTTCCTTCTTTTGTGCAAAATATGCATATATTTCTCTCACTATTTAAAAACCTCGTTTAAGCCTGTATTTGAACTTTCAGAGACATCTTTAACTGTCTTACAGTACCAAGCATGGTGTGTCTTACAGAGTGAGTGTTCCATCCATATTTGTGGAAAAAATAAATTAATACCTTAGCTTAGATTGCAAACAGATTGGATTTATTGTCTCTTGGTGTTTTGAGTTTGGGAACTCTTCAAATATTGTCCAAAATTTCTTGAGTCCCCATCTGTGTTTATTCTGTTCTCTGCTAGTTTCCACGGGCTGCCGCATCCAGGGGTCGCAAAGAGTCAGGAACATGACTGCACTACTACAAGGAGGCCAGGAGTGAAGCCAAGCTTTCCCAGTTGACATTCCCATCACAGGCTCTACGAATGACTTTCCCTGGAGTAGTGTAGTGCCAGCTTTAGTCACTTCAGACTGGCCCCCGGAGGAAGCGCCAGTCACTCTAGACTAGAGACCATGTGGAGACATCAGCTCTGCCTCTTTCACCTCTGCACCAATCAGATTCACTGCCTGGGTCTTCTCAGACCATGTGGTTGAGACTGAAATTAGCTTCTGTTTTTATTAAAGTCTCGAGCCCATATTTTTTTTAAGAGAAATTGTCAAGCAAAGACTCCTGGAGTATTCCCTCTCTCAGCCCCTGCCCATGCTCGTTAAGTGAATGACTTAAGGGACTTGCCTCCTTTTCAAGTGTAAGAGATAGGTGCGAATATATATGTATTTTCTAGGCCTCTTAAATGTTCTTGGTAATAAATGCTAAGCTCTATTGCCTCTCATTGGAATGAAGGCAGCTGAAAACTCCTCATTTCCTGAAGAATCTAATTGTTGATTCTAGTGTGTCTAAACAGGTATCTCTTGATTGCTTTTCCTAGTGCCCTTTCAATGGAAAGACCCATTTAAATGTTACTTTGGGCTAATCAGTGATTGTTTCTATATTCATCCAGTTTTATATCTTTGATTCTGGTATGCTAAATGATATATTACCTTCAAAGTCTATAAGCTTAAGTAAGGTGGGTGAGTTTTAATTTAGCTCCTTGTCCTCCTCTGTCTTCCTTCTTTTGTGCAAAATATGCATATATTTCTCTCACTATTTAAAAACCTCGTTTAAGCCTGTATTTGAACTTTCAGAGACATCTTTAACTGTCTTACAGTACCAAGCATGGTGTGTCTTACAGAGTGAGTGTTCCATCCATATTTGTGGAAAAAATAAATTAATACCTTAGCTTAGATTGCAAACAGATTGGATTTATTGTCTCTTGGTGTTTTGAGTTTGGGAACTCTTCAAATATTGTCCAAAATTTCTTGAGTCCCCATCTGTGTTTATTCTGTTCTCTCTGCCTAGAATTTCCTCCATTTGATCTTTCTCTTTGTAAATCTCACTGTTCGTTCAGGGTTCTCATTCAATGCCAGTTGCTCCATGAAACCCAGCGTGCAGCCTCCAAATGGATATCATGGAGTCAGGCTTAGAACAAAGGAGCTGGAAAGGGCCGTGCCACATCTGGTTTTCTAGTCCCTCCAGTCCTCACAGTGCTCTGTGATCTTATCTGTTGGCTGTGCTCTGACTTCAGGATCCTGTTTTGAGCACGTGAACTTCTTAAGATGCGACAGAGGGCATATACTCTGCTGAATCACCTCGGCAGACAAAAAAAAAAGTAATTGCTTAATGAATTATGAGCTGACAGTTTTAAAAAGTGACTTTTTAAAAGTAGTGTGTATCTGAACATAGAAATGATTAATGTGGCTTTTCAATTAAGTTCTCAAAACATGGAGTGTTAGCCCTTAGAAGTCATCTATTCAGACTCTTTCACATGTGAAGAAGCTGTGGTTCAGAGTCCTGGGTCTTGCTAAAGGTTGCCTGGCTGGGGAAGACCAGAGTTCAGTCAGCAGATCTCCTGAGCCCTCTTCCAGGCATTTCTTCAGGCATAATTTAACATGTATCAGTTTATCCTTGAGTGTAAAGTACACTTCATGATTGAATACAGTAACTGTCTAACTATTCATAGCTCCCCCTTTCCCTCCCTTTCAGTGCCTGTTTCTAAGCAGCAAAGTTGTGGTTCAGTGACTTCTATCTGGATAATATGAAAACAGGGCGCCCAGCCAATTTTGATGAGCTAACTACTTCCCTAAATTATCATGCCTAAGCAGAGGGCCTTAAACCTACTATTCGACACTTCTCATTGGATCTGGGGGATGGGCCGTACACAGGCATATCATCAAAAAGCTGGAATTTATAGTGAAGATTGTCAAGCAGTGAAAGTTGTCACCCTTAGAAATGACTGACAGTTCCTCTGCCTCATTTCTGCAACACTGAATTAGATAAAGAAAAAAAAATCAATTTCAGTCTTTGTATAGATTTCTTGCTGAAGACACATGTGACAGGACTATAAATTTTCACCAGAAATTGATGGGAGAACGGGCACTTCAAAGTGCCTGAAAGACTTTGCTAAAGGTCCCAATTAACCGAATGGCTCAAAAAGTAAAATTAAATAAATGTTGCCGTGGGAATGAATCTTGCTGGGAGTGCTGGGCTGTTGGCTGATTACCTGGGGAGAGTGGTGGCCAGGGTGTGCTAGCTGGCTGATCCACATACCTGTAAAGGATGCGGTCAACTTATACCTTGGCAAACTACGATTTTGATGGAAATCTTAGAGGTTAGCAGAACGTCTTCCTAGTATGAGTGTGTTAGATCAGGTCCTTGCTTTTATTGAAGTAGGGAAAAATATCCTGATGGCCAGGATTGGTAGGATCAAGTATGTACTCTACTTCAAAAGAAAGTTCATTACCGGATCAGAATGGACATACTCCCTAAAGGACACTGGATGTCATTGAGGGTGTCACATCCATCTAATCCCCAAGTTGAAGCAGTTGTGCCACTGAAGCAAGCCAGCTGGCTCACCCACGGCCACACACGTCTCCCCCCAAGTCCTACTGAACACACATATTTCTTCAAACTCTGAACTCCAAAGCTACTACTAGCTCATCCTCTTATGTTCACTCATATTCAGCCATGTGTAGTTGTTCTGTTTCTTCTGCACAGATCTGAAGACAGGGATCAGATGTAAACATCCTAGTACTCACCCCCAAACATTCTAGTACCCACTGAAAAATACCATAGAAAAAGTTTAGTGCTTTTCATACAGAGACACTCAGTGAATGAAAGAACTGCCAGAGAGCTTCTATATTCCAAAGTCCTCACTGAAAATTACAGCCGTTTAAAAGCTGTTTTAAAAAGTTGACAAAATTTCTATCAGTCTTCCAAATGTTTTTTTTTTTTTTCATTTATTAAAAATTGCTTCTAGGTTTCCCTGGTGGCCCACTGGGTAAAGAGTCCACCTTGCAGTGCAAGGGGCACCAGTTCCATCCCTGGCCTGGGAAGATCCCACATGCCGCAGAGCAGCTGGACTGGTGTGTCCAATTATGAGCCAGCGCTCTGGAGCACATGTGCCCAGAGCTGGTGCTCTGCAATAAGAGAGGTCACTGCAATGGGAGGCTCACATGGGCCAAAGAATAAAGATGGATGAAGAAAAAAAAAACAACAATAAAAGAGCCCCACCCCCGAAATAATAAATCTTTAAAAAAGAAAAATTGCTTCTATCAGGACTTCCCTAGTGGTCCAGTGGTTAAGACTCCACCTTCCAATTCAGAGGGCAAGGGTTCAATTCCTGGTCAAGGAACTAGGAGCTTGCATGTCACATGGTACAACCAAAAATTAAAAAAAAACAAAACCAAAACTGCTTCTAAGAGTATTAAAAGAAAACTAGCATGCAAAAATAACAAAAAATGCTGTGAATAAATTTTAAAGACAAAATAAGACTGGGAAAAGCATTTGCAGGACTATAGATATAACAAACAATGGCGGTGGTATTGTTACTTTGTAGAGGTGGACAAAGAACATGATTTAGGAATTTACAAAATAAGAAATGACCGTTTAACATACAAAAGCATTTTCATCCTTACCAGTAACCAAAGAATAAAAATGGCAGCCAGATGCCTCTTTGTCTTTCAGGTAAGGAAAAATCAGGGTTGTTCAGGATGTGGGTTATTTAACATGTTATATGCACTGCCCATGGCAATGTGAAATGAAACCACCTTTCTGGAGGAGAGATTGTCAGTGTATATTTAAAGGGCTACACATCTGACCTGAAGAAATTCATCCCAAGGAAACAATCAAGTAAGTTTATAAAAATGTATGTACAGGGGCTTCCCCTGGTGGTCCAGTGGGTAAGGACACTGCCTTGCAGTGCAAGGGGCGCCGGTTCGATCCCTGGCCTGGCAAGATCCCACGTGCCGTGGAGCGGCTGGACCGATGTGTCTAATTACTGAGCCGGAGCTCTGGAGCACATGCGCCCAGAGCTGGCACTCAGCAGCGACAGACGCCACCGCGATGGGAGGCCCACAGGAGCCAAAGAACAAAGACGGATGAAAATCGACAAATGAAAGACCAATAGAAGTGGCCCGCCCGCTCCCCTCCCTCCCCAACCCAACCCCCACCCAAAAATAAAAAATAATAAAATAAATAAATCTTTAAAAATGTATGTACAAGTAAACTGAAAAATCCTAAATGTTGAACAATAGAAGATTGATCAAACGAACTACATCCATACTTTTATTCCGTCATTAAATTAGTAAAATTTATATCTATTAATTGGAATAAAAAGATATTTGCAACATATTAAAGTATGATCCAGGCTTTTTAAATGGTGCTCCATGGCACGTGGGAGCCTCCCAGAGCAGGAACTGAACCGCTGCCCCTTGTACTGCAAGGTGGACTCTTTACCCACTGGACCACCATGGAAGCCTGATACAGTATTTTTAAAAATATTTATTTTATTTATTATTTGACTACAGTGGGTCTTAGTTGGGGGCATGCGGGACCTTCAACCTTCATTGCATATGCAAAGAATTACTTATAACATGAGGGATCTAGTTTCCTGACCAGGTATCGAACCTTAACCTTATGCAGTGGGAACATGGAGTCTTAGCCATTGGACCACCAGGGAACTCCAAGTATTATTCAGTTTTTGAAAAACATATATATATACTTATATACATACACACAAATATATTATGGTTTATATACATACACACAAATATGCTTACATCTGTATGTAGTCATGCTTTATGCCTTCCTTAGAGTTGTTTTCATATGAAAGAATGGGCTGACTTAGCTCTCTGATAGTTCATATGAGGGTCTTGTTCAAATATACTCATAAAGTTTTAGGAAACAAAGATTTTACTGAGCTGAATAGAAGTTTGGACCTACAAAGGAGGAGAGCAAAGGATTTGAAAGAGAACTTTTACTGATGCTTGCGTAATTAATGAAGAATATACTGATTGTTTTCCTTACCAGAGACCAGGCTGGGTTAGGTTTATAGACTTAAATATTAGTCAAATTTAAGATATGAATATATGCATATTAATGGGGAGTTGGATTAGTGCACATGCGCCCAGAGCTGGCACTCAGCAGCGACAGACGCCACCGCGATGGGAGGCCCACAGGAGCCAAAGAACAAAGATGGATGAAAATCGACAAATGAAAGACCAATAGAAGTGGCCCGCCCGCCTCCCTCCCAACCCAACCCCCACCCAAAAATAAAAAATAATAAAATAAATAAATCTTTAAAAATGTATGTACAAGTAAACTGAAAAATCCTAAATGTTGAACAATAGAAGATTGATCAAACGAACTACATCCATACTTTTATTCCGTCATTAAATTAGTAAAATTTATATCTATTAATTGGAATAAAAAGATATTTGCAACATATTAAAGTATGATCCAGGCTTTTTAAATGGTGCTCCATGGCACGTGGGAGCCTCCCAGAGCAGGAACTGAACCGCTGCCCCTTGTACTGCAAGGTGGACTCTTTACCCACTGGACCACCATGGAAGCCTGATACAGTATTTTTAAAAATATTTATTTTATTTATTATTTGACTACAGTGGGTCTTAGTTGGGGGCATGCGGGACCTTCAACCTTCATTGCATATGCAAAGAATTACTTATAACATGAGGGATCTAGTTTCCTGACCAGGTATCGAACCTTAACCTTATGCAGTGGGAACATGGAGTCTTAGCCATTGGACCACCAGGGAACTCCAAGTATTATTCAGTTTTTGAAAAACATATATATATACTTATATACATACACACAAATATATTATGGTTTATATACATACACACAAATATGCTTACATCTGTATGTAGTCATGCTTTATGCCTTCCTTAGAGTTGTTTTCATATGAAAGAATGGGCTGACTTAGCTCTCTGATAGTTCATATGAGGGTCTTGTTCAAATATACTCATAAAGTTTTAGGAAACAAAGATTTTACTGAGCTGAATAGAAGTTTGGACCTACAAAGGAGGAGAGCAAAGGATTTGAAAGAGAACTTTTACTGATGCTTGCGTAATTAATGAAGAATATACTGATTGTTTTTCCCTTACCAGAGACCAGGCTGGGTTAGGTTTATAGACTTAAATATTAGTCAAATTTAAGATATGAATATATGCATATTAATGGGGGAGTTGGATTAGTGAACTCTAGCAAGACTCCCAAGCTATAGATTTACTGCATTATAAGCATATACAGGTAATCCTCGACGTATACCTCAACTGCATATTGGAAAATGATTGGAGTTGATTGTACAACTTCAAATATATTAAGGAGGGGAAGCTGATTGAGAGATGAGTCATAGTAAAAGAGTATGTGAGAAAAAAACTATAAAGAAGGAAAACGAAGCGTATGTTTTAATACTATAGAAAGTTAGTTGGCAGAGAACAGTTTAAAATACTAAAGTTGAATATAGTAAGTCAAATTAACATTGATATTTTGTGAGTATCTGATTATGAAGAGGTGGACTAAATGACTAGCTAACCGTCCTTTTAAGACTGTGGTAATAGAATCAATTATAGTTCATTATTAACTATATTAACAGAAAATTAGACTTTACTAGCTCCTAGAAATATGAGGTTGTTATAATAGATGGTGGTCCCTTATCAACATTTGTAAAACTTGAAGCTTTATAAACCAGCTCCTTCCCAGAACTAAACTAGATTAGATGATCAATTAATGGCTAAAATGTTATTATATCTCTTTTTAATATTTCTCATCAAAAGCTTAAATATTTCTAATTCAACTTGTGTGTCTATTTGTGTAATATAATTTGGTCATAATTGGTTTCATTTCGATTGTCTTTATATTTTGGGTACTTATTATCTTTTCTCTCATCCACCGGGAATTCTAAGTACCAATTTTTGCTACTTAGCAAGTCAGTAAGGGGCTACCCACTGAGTGCCTTAATTATTGTTAATTGAATATTGTAAATGGTTTTTCAGAATCACCATCTTGACAAGTCATGTGGCATTTTTCTCTGCAAAAGAAAAAGCACCAAGAATTCCTTCTCCCCATTTCCAAATCAAGTATCAGTGGTACTGGTCTCTGTAAAAAACTAGTCTCCTCTTTTCAAATGTCAGGTACTTATATGCTTCATATAGCACTTAGGATATGGTGGCTGCACAGTGACTATTAAATGACAACTGCCCTTTGAAATAGAATGATTCCCAGTTTCAGTCTGAGAGAGAACATCCCGTTCAGCTTTCCAGAGCTCCCGTGGTGCATCTCATCCAGCATGGCGGTAGAGCTCTTCTGTTGTCATGCACCAGGACCAAGCTGTCTAGGACTTTCTCCTATTCTATAATCATAAGAAGAAAAATAAAGTAAATAAAGAGTTTCAGAAGATCTGAGGAGGTCAGAAATGCTAAAGGCAAAAAGCAGAGAGCAGAAAAATTACTGGGCCAGACCTCCTATGTATTTTTGCCTTCCAATGCACAATAAAAAAATGAGGATTTTATGATCTGCCTCTTCAGCTTTCAAGCTATGTCTCCAATTCTGAAAGGGGCTGGGGTAGAAGTTAGTTCAGTTTAAATTAATTTAACTAATTGATATTTTGTGAGTATCTGATTATGAAGAGGTGGACTAAATGACTAGCTAACCGTCCTTTTAAGACTGTGGTAATAGAATCAATTATAGTTCATTATTAACTATATTAACAGAAAATTAGACTTTACTAGCTCCTAGAAATATGAGGTTGTTATAATAGATGGTGGTCCCTTATCAACATTTGTAAAACTTGAAGCTTTATAAACCAGCTCCTTCCCAGAACTAAACTAGATTAGATGATCAATTAATGGCTAAAATGTTATTATATCTCTTTTTAATATTTCTCATCAAAAGCTTAAATATTTCTAATTCAACTTGTGTGTCTATTTGTGTAATATAATTTGGTCATAATTGGTTTCATTTCGATTGTCTTTATATTTTGGGTACTTATTATCTTTTCTCTCATCCACCGGGAATTCTAAGTACCAATTTTTGCTACTTAGCAAGTCAGTAAGGGGCTACCCACTGAGTGCCTTAATTATTGTTAATTGAATATTGTAAATGGTTTTTCAGAATCACCATCTTGACAAGTCATGTGGCATTTTTCTCTGCAAAAGAAAAAGCACCAAGAATTCCTTCTCCCCATTTCCAAATCAAGTATCAGTGGTACTGGTCTCTGTAAAAAACTAGTCTCCTCTTTTCAAATGTCAGGTACTTATATGCTTCATATAGCACTTAGGATATGGTGGCTGCACAGTGACTATTAAATGACAACTGCCCTTTGAAATAGAATGATTCCCAGTTTCAGTCTGAGAGAGAACATCCCGTTCAGCTTTCCAGAGCTCCCGTGGTGCATCTCATCCAGCATGGCGGTAGAGCTCTTCTGTTGTCATGCACCAGGACCAAGCTGTCTAGGACTTTCTCCTATTCTATAATCATAAGAAGAAAAATAAAGTAAATAAAGAGTTTCAGAAGATCTGAGGAGGTCAGAAATGCTAAAGGCAAAAAAAGCAGAGAGCAGAAAAATTACTGGGCCAGACCTCCTATGTATTTTTTGCCTTCCAATGCACAATAAAAAAAAAATGAGGATTTTATGATCTGCCTCTTCAGCTTTCAAGCTATGTCTCCAATTCTGAAAGGGGGCTGGGGCCTAAGACTTCAGTGGAATGAAGTTGTGTTGAAGGTTGGTTTTAGCTACATATATAAAATCTTGCCTTTTTAATTGTTTGTTTTCTTGCTTGCTCAGTGAAATCACAACCATTGTTATGATATCAGGACCACAAAAACCTTGAGGTACAATCTAGAGTCTCCTTCCCATTAAGATGGCCTGTAAATTATCAAAAAAAAAAAAAAAAAAGACTATCTGTCTCTTTGGAGAGACAGGCTTTCACAGCCTTGGCTAATAACCCATTAGAACATAAATGACATTTTGACATTTTCTGCCAGGACTTTTCCCTTGTATTTAGCCACTTGCTGTTAAGTTTGACAGGTCTTGGGTTTAGAAACAAATTCAAGGCCAATCTTTAGCAGTTTTCCAATGTCGAATGTTATGCCTCTGTGGTGATATTTTTGCTCTGGGCTTCTAAGTTTCTTATCCTTAGGGAAGTAAGAATTTGTCTACACTTCTTTTTTTTTTTTTTAACTTTTTATTTTGTATTGGATATAGAGGATGAACAATATTGTGATAGTATCAGGTGAACAGCAAAGAGACTCAGCCATACATATACACGTATCCATTCTCCCCCAAACTCCCCTCCCATTCAGGCTGCTATGCAACATTGAGCAGAGTTCCTTGTGCTCTACAGTAGGTCCTGTTGGTTATCCATTTTGAATATAGCAGGGTGTACATGTCCATCCCAAACTCCCTAACTGTGCCTTTCCCCCAGAATTTGTCTACATTTCTCAACCATTTGATACTTGTGTATAGGTTTTGTAAGTCACCTCAAATCTTTTATCATAGGAGGTAGATTGGGATAAATCAATGACTGAATAGGTAAAATAATAAAACATGCCCTCGAGCTGCTGTTTAGCACTTTGGCTAGTCCTAAAGCAGCACCACTTAACACTGTATTTAACAATGACAGCAATCTGAGCATTCTCATGCCGCAGCCCTTTCTGAAGAGAAAACGCTCTGAACACATCCTTTTACCCTCCTCCCCTTCTTTGCTCCAAGAAATTGGACCAGTGGCGGAGTATCTGACCTGTGGGCTACACAATGGCCTGTAATATAACCTGGCACAAACAAGTGAACTAGGCCAATCAGATTCAGTCTCCCAAGAATTTATTTTTTTTTATTGTTTTATTTTTTAAGGATAATTTTTGTTAGCATTCTTCCAATATTTATTATACTTACAGTCTACAATTTTTTAAATTAATTAGGTAATTTTATTTTTTGGCTATGTTGAGTCTTCATTGCTGCGTATGGGCTTTGTCTAGTTACAATGAGTGGGGTTACTTTGTAGTTGTGGTGCTTGGATTTCTTATTGTAGTGGCTTCTCTTTGTTGCAGAGTCCTCATCTCTAGAGCACAGGCTCAGGAGTTGTGGTCCGTGGGCTTTGTTGCCCTGGGGCCTGTGAGATTTCGCAGGCCTGGGATCAAACCCATGACCCCTGCATTTTCAGGCAGATTCTTAACCACTGGACCACCAGGGAAATCCTCTCCCAAGAACTTAAAGTGTGGCAAGAATGTGCTAGCTAATATTAGGAAAGTGGAATGGAATGGCCTTACTTAGAAAGGGGCCTGAGAGGCCATGAAGCCATGTGCAAGCTGGTTGTGAGGTAGCAGAAACCTTGATGACATCTGACTGGTCAATAGAGAGAAGAGCACAAGTCAAGGTGGCCACCAGGCAGAGATGGGAGAAGAGCCGGCCCCAGCCTGCTGCTCTTCCTGGGGGCTCCCACATCTGCTCCCAGTCCACACACATTTTCCTGGTAAACCTCCCATTTTTCCACGGACACATGACAGAGACTTTGTTGTCTCTAGCCAAAATCTTTGATACGTGTTAAATCATTTTCTTTTCTTCTTGTTCTTTCTCAGTTATAAAGTTTTCACTTGACCACTTTGGACTTTTTCATTTTTCCAAAAAGATATAAAAGTTGTCTCATGGAAAGCTACTTGGGAGCAGAAGTTTAATACAAACCCAACAGAAAGGGATAATTATTCCTGTTTTATTTATCTATTTATTTATTTATTTGGGGGGGTTGAGGTGGGGAGGGAGGGGAGCAGGTGGGCTACTTCTATTGGTCTTTCATTTGTCGATTTTCATCCATCTTTTTTCTTTGACCCGTGTGGGCCTCCCATCGCAGTGGCCTCTGTTGTCACAGAGCACCGGCTCTGGGCGCATGCGCTCCAGAGCTCCAGCTCAGTAATTGGACACATTGGTCCAGCTGCTCTGCGGCACGTGGGATCTTGCCAGGCCAGGGATTGAACCAGCGCCCCTTGCACTGCAAGGCGGTGTCCTTACCCACTGGACCACCAGAGAGGCCCTATTCCTGTTTTCTTGTCTCCAAATAAATACTGTATTAAAAATTCCTAAATATGGAAGGAGACTCCCAGACTTCCTCTGAGGCTTAGTTGTCTTACCAGTGGCAGAACTCATCCATCAAGGGGCCCCGCTGTCTGATATTTGCATAGATTGGGATTTTTCTCCTCTTTTTTCTAGTTGCTTTGAATAGAATATGTGGCTTTTTTACTCTGCTTCCCCCTAAGACACACCCCTAAGCTCCACTCAAAGCATTTCTTGGGTGAATTGCTTCCTTTTCTCAGATTCAGTTCTGTACAGAGGCCTATTTATCTGAGGGGAATGGGAGAGGCATATCAGCCTGTTTCTATATGTAAGGAAGCTGAACTTTAAAAAATTTTAAACATTCTCAGGCTGACATATGGTGCTACAGAGAGATCCAGAACTTTTCCACCTCCCACAAGGAAAGATGAGTGATCAGCATGATGGAAATGTCGATTCCTGTGGGTTTCTGCTATAACGAATGCGCCATACTCAGTATTGTCCTTCTTTTATTGGAGCCATGTCAAGCTTTCAGAAACATGCAGACATTGAAGCACCTTGAAATATGCAGTGTGCTCGTCTTCATCACTTTCATACTGTGGGGAGGGCCTAGACTATGAACCACATAGAATTCACAACTTTCAATAATTCATGAATTAATCAATATCTAATTTCTTGGGGAGGGGGTCATCTTAATGACAACGTTGACTATAGAGCAAATCAAATCAGTGTGCACAATCCAATTTGGTCACCAATGGAAAATATCAGAAGGACTTTTCAATCCACATATGTATGAATGCTGGATGTTCCAAGAGTGTCATCATGAGTTGTAATCTGATACACGCTGGCTATGGTTGATTCCCACTTAACAGTGATTGGATTTGCTGTGCTATCTTTCATGGCAGAATATGCTTATTCCTCACTTTATGAATTGTTAACGCCTCCTCTATCAAGAAGCTTGCTTTGTAAAACAACTTACTTGCTCTGGAGAACCCTAGCTGCTTACTGGTAGTTGTGCATGGATATGCCCCTCCCACCAGACACTCATGCCTCCATGTGTCTCACATAACACTCATGTTCTGCTCAGCTGGAATGTCCTTCCTTTCCTGTCCAGCTCTCAAGGCCCAGCTTCAGTTTCCCCTTCTTTGCAAATTCTTCCCTGGCCTCTAGTGCTTCTGAACTTGTACAGCCTCAGCCATTGATTCCAACTTAGCTATTGCTTCTTGCTGTTTAGCAGGTCAAAAAGCACAAGTTTTGAACTTGTAACTCTTCCAAGATGGACCATGGCCTTTACTATGACTTTATGCTCCACACATCTTGCGTGAGCACATTCACCTTGACACACAAATGTGCTCTGATTCCCTTCTTTGCTATTTTCTTCTCATGAGGAAAAGCAACATGAAGCACCGTCACCATCCCTTCTACTGTAGGAACAGCTAAAGGAGGCACGAACTCTATTTGCATCATGCTGGAAAAAGACTCTGTTCACCCAGGATTTGCCTTTGCAGGAGTGTAGCCTGGTGAGAGAGGGCAGCTTCCTAATTCTCTATGAACTTATCTCATTAAATTGTTCTAAGGGAATACTTGGATGCTCTGACATGAGCATGTTCAAGCATAAGTATAAAAATCCGTCCCAAAACAAACCCTAAAAGATTTTGCAAACAATCCTTCTGAGAGTGGAGAGTTGAGCACTGACCACAGCAGGACTTGCCATGGTGCCATCATGAGTCTTCTCCTCCCTGACTCACAAAGAGGAAACAGCAGTCACAATGCAAGAGTGATCCACAAATATGTGGGTTGAAGTGTTACTAGAAGACCTTCTCCTTCCAGTTGATACGTACTTTGGACATCAAAATGCAAAATTACTATGACCGTGCAGCTCAACAACTCCAAGACTGTTGACAATTAAGATGACTGTGGCATTTTTTGTGTGTGTGATCAATAGGTTTGAGCTTGTAAGACAAGCCCTGTAAAGCCCTTCTCATTTGACTTAAACTCCATGACTGGCAATTAGGTTGCTGCAGTCACTAGGGTTTTCACATGACTCAACTCTTCTTCAGGCTCTCTCTGCTGAAGCAAAGCGTGAGAGGTGAGATAGGGCACACAATCCTGTCAATACCTTCACATGAGATCATGAATGTGAGTGGGCTTCATAAGTGTCCCCATTCACTGTGAGGACCTAGGGCAGACAGTGGTGACCAGAGTAGCACAGGCAGTTGCTGTCATTAATCCAGTCCATAAGATGGTAGGCTAGGACCTTGGCTTCTCACTCTGGGGTGACAGCAGCAGAGTGAGAAACCATATAACTTCTGTATTCTATGTTATGTGCATGTGAATGCTAGGTCACTTCAGTTGTGTCCAACTCTTTTTGACCCTATGGACTATAGCCCACCAGGCTCTTCTATCGATGGGATTCTCCAAGCAAGAATATTGGATTGGGTTTCTGTACTCTTCTCCAGAGGATCTTCCTGACCCAGGAATCAAATCCATAGCTCATGTGATGCACCCAGGATTTGCCTTTGCAGGAGTGTAGCCTGGTGAGAGAGGGCAGCTTCCTAATTCTCTATGAACTTATCTCATTAAATTGTTCTAAGGGAATACTTGGATGCTCTGACATGAGCATGTTCAAGCATAAGTATAAAAATCCGTCCCAAAACAAACCCTAAAAGATTTTGCAAACAATCCTTCTGAGAGTGGAGAGTTGAGCACTGACCACAGCAGGACTTGCCATGGTGCCATCATGAGTCTTCTCCTCCCTGACTCACAAAGAGGAAACAGCAGTCACAATGCAAGAGTGATCCACAAATATGTGGGTTGAAGTGTTACTAGAAGACCTTCTCCTTCCAGTTGATACGTACTTTGGACATCAAAATGCAAAATTACTATGACCGTGCAGCTCAACAACTCCAAGACTGTTGACAATTAAGATGACTGTGGCATTTTTTGTGTGTGTGATCAATAGGTTTGAGCTTGTAAGACAAGCCCTGTAAAGCCCTTCTCATTTGACTTAAACTCCATGACTGGCAATTAGGTTGCTGCAGTCACTAGGGTTTTCACATGACTCAACTCTTCTTCAGGCTCTCTCTGCTGAAGCAAAGCGTGAGAGGTGAGATAGGGCACACAATCCTGTCAATACCTTCACATGAGATCATGAATGTGAGTGGGCTTCATAAGTGTCCCCATTCACTGTGAGGACCTAGGGCAGACAGTGGTGACCAGAGTAGCACAGGCAGTTGCTGTCATTAATCCAGTCCATAAGATGGTAGGCTAGGACCTTGGCTTCTCACTCTGGGGTGACAGCAGCAGAGTGAGAAACCATATAACTTCTGTATTCTATGTTATGTGCATGTGAATGCTAGGTCACTTCAGTTGTGTCCAACTCTTTTTGACCCTATGGACTATAGCCCACCAGGCTCTTCTATCGATGGGATTCTCCAAGCAAGAATATTGGATTGGGTTTCTGTACTCTTCTCCAGAGGATCTTCCTGACCCAGGAATCAAATCCATATCTCCTGTGTCTCCTGCATTGCAGCCAGGTTCTTTACCCACTGAGCCACCTGGGAAGCCCATATTCTATATTACTATGTTATTATTCTATGTTCTCTATGTAGTACTGCTTCTATTCCACAAAGCAGCCCTGCAGGTGGAGCAAAGGGCCCAGACAAGTCACTTAACACCTGTTGCAGGATGAATAAAAGCAGAGCAGGGGGAGGGAGGGGCAAGAAAGTAGCCACACCCAGGGGAGGACCAGAGTAAAGGCTGAAGACCATGGTCTGGTTCCTGCTGAGGGTGGGCCTTGGTGGAGACAGGGCTGGGAAACACAAGGTCTGAACCAGCCTGCTTACTGCAGTTCTGTCCTGTGGAGATCACTTTTGAAGGCTTGAAATCCCGAAGCTCAGCTGCCATTGTTCAAAGTGCACAATCCAGAACTGACTGCTTCACACCAAACATCTAGAACAAAGAAAGGATGAATTTAGAAATGGAGTCAGAAGTCTTGGATCCACGTTCCATGCATTGGGGTGCTGAAGCTGGCTCCTAGAGCCGCTGGAGCTCCTCCCAACTCCACAGTCAGTGATGTAAGGTTGACGCCTTGAAACTCAGTGTTGTAGGATTTTTTTTCCTGCCATCAGAGAAAATTACCATTGCATGTGTGCCGCATCAGGCTTCCTAGGTGGCTCAGGGGTAAAGAATCCACCTGCCAGTGCAGGAGAAACAAGAGACATAAGTTCGATCCCTGAGTGGGGAAGATCCCCTGGAGGAGGAAATGGCAACCCATTCCAGTATTCTTGCCTGGGAAATCCCATGGACAGAGGAGCCTGGTGGGCTACAGTCCATGGGGTCAGAAAGAGTCATGCACGACTGAGCATGCACACATCTGCCACAACAGTCCTGTGGACCTGAGTAAATTCTTTTAAGTTCTCCAAATCTTGGGCGATACCTATTTCACAGGGGTATTGTAAGACAATTAACTTAGAAGTTCTCTGTAAATGTAAATGTTCTACAAGTGATGTTTTAATTATTTGAAGTAAAAGATTAAATATAAAGTTTGAACATTTATTAAAAGTAAAGCCTATAATGAGCACCTTTAATCACAAGCTTCAGCTATGATATAGGACAAGATTTTAGAAAGCACGTAAAGCAGCCTATTTACGTCAGTTAAGACTATTGTGTGCCGGTTACAAAACGCCTAATTCAAACAGCCCTGGACAATGAAGTGAATTTGTTGCTTCCTAGACTGAAAAGACCCAAGAGGGTGCCAGCTTAATTCAGCTAGCTTAATCCAGCAGCTTGGAGGGCGCTGTCATAGAGCAGGATGACCACGTGGCTCTATTTGCCCAGGATAGTCCTGTTTGTGTACCTGGTCTGGTTCGGCATTCGTCTTGTCCTGTTTCATTCTCAAAGTTGTCCTAGTTTAGAAGTTAAATGACAGGTTGACTTAACCGAGGTTTGCTCTCTCTGCCCAGTGTTTCTGAGCTGCAGACTTGACCCTCAGGTATCACATGATACATTTTCTTCCACCTCCTCCCTGTGGCTCTAGTTCTTTTCCATATGTAGAGCAGCTGCCGCCCTCACAGGCTGATCCACCCTGCTCTAGGGGTATAGAAAATCTCTTCTGGCAGCACCGACACAAGTGCTGGGACTTAGGTCTGATTTAGGTCCCCTGGCCATTCCTGAAGCATCCATTGGAGCAAATGGATTTGCTGATGGGTTTAGTGGATCACACTCCCACTGAGAGTCAGTATGAAATAATTGCACATAGCGTACACAGCTGAGAATGAGGAAGGGTGAATTCTCCCAAGGGACAGCGGGCAACAGCCACAGGGGAGGTGAGTGGATACCAGCAGGGTAACAAGAACGATCCGTCCCTCTGCAGAGCAGTAAAAGTGCTGGAGCAGAAACCAGCTGACCTAGCTCAGCTTTTCCACTAGCTAAGGCTGGCAGGGTGAGGTCTCAGCTTCCAGTTGGGTCAAGTAGAAAGGGAGTGCTGCAGGATTCCAAAGGTTTTATTTGCTGAAAGTGTTTAATTTATGGATACATTCTCACATTAGTCTTCAGGGTTATCAATTCCGGGTTTATTTTCTTACCTAATTTTTCTCACTGGCCCAAAAACTTTATTTCTAATGCCAGAAACGTTCCCACTTCAGTGCAGATCTAAAATGTTCCACGGCTCCTATTAAGTCACATTCTTCAACCGGCTAACTTTCCCCACAGTTTACAACTTGTGCCAGGATCTGGGAAGATTTTGCTTTTAGTTTTTTTTTTATTCCCTGTGAACCAAACAAGTCATAAAAACAGATTTATATCATGGTTTCCTTACAGCTGCATCTCGTCCTAGGTTTCTTAAATCAAGAAATTGACTAACATAATGGCTGAATGAATAAAACACAGCCACAATGAGTGACTGCCTTTAGCAAATGGAGAGAGAGTCTTATTATTTAAATGTTCCTGGTTATATTAAGTGGAACAAAAGGCTTGGAATCGAAAGTGAGAGAAATAGACAGCCAAGACAAAAATGCCACCAAGCTGTAAATAAAATATGAAACGAGCTTGGAAAGAGAGCATTACATGGAAGTCAAACACTGATCTAAAAAGTCTTCTAATTGTTTTGGTCACATGATACATTTTCTTCCACCTCCTCCCTGTGGCTCTAGTTCTTTTCCATATGTAGAGCAGCTGCCGCCTCACAGGCTGATCCACCCTGCTCTAGGGGTATAGAAAATCTCTTCTGGCAGCACCGACACAAGTGCTGGGACTTAGGTCTGATTTAGGCCCCCTGGCCATTCCTGAAGCATCCATTGGAGCAAATGGACTTGCTGATGGGTTTAGTGGATCACACTCCCACTGAGAGTCAGTATGAAATAATTGCACATAGCGTACACAGCTGAGAATGAGGAAGGGTGAATTCTCCCAAGGGACAGCGGGCAACAGCCACAGGGGAGGTGAGTGGATACCAGCAGGGTAACAAGAACGATCCGTCCCTCTGCAGAGCAGTAAAAGTGCTGGAGCAGAAACCAGCTGACCTAGCTCAGCTTTTCCACTAGCTAAGGCTGGCAGGGTGAGGTCTCAGCTTCCAGTTGGGTCAAGTAGAAAGGGAGTGCTGCAGGATTCCAAAGGTTTTATTTGCTGAAAGTGTTTAATTTATGGATACATTCTCACATTAGTCTTCAGGGTTATCAATTCCGGGTTTATTTTCTTACCTAATTTTTCTCACTGGCCCAAAAACTTTATTTCTAATGCCAGAAACGTTCCCACTTCAGTGCAGATCTAAAATGTTCCACGGCTCCTATTAAGTCACATTCTTCAACCGGCTAACTTTCCCCACAGTTTACAACTTGTGCCAGGATCTGGGAAGATTTTGCTTTTAGTTTTTTTTTTATTCCCTGTGAACCAAACAAGTCATAAAAACAGATTTATATCATGGTTTCCTTACAGCTGCATCTCGTCCTAGGTTTCTTAAATCAAGAAATTGACTAACATAATGGCTGAATGAATAAAACACAGCCACAATGAGTGACTGCCTTTAGCAAATGGAGAGAGAGTCTTATTATTTAAATGTTCCTGGTTATATTAAGTGGAACAAAAGGCTTGGAATCGAAAGTGAGAGAAATAGACAGCCAAGACAAAAATGCCACCAAGCTGTAAATAAAATATGAAACGAGCTTGGAAAGAGAGCATTACATGGAAGTCAAACACTGATCTAGAGTCTCTAATTGTGGGACGTTTGCAAAAGGTGACATGACACCTGTCAATTATCCATAGCAGCCAGGAAATGCAGATTACATGAATAATTCACCAACCCAATATCCTTTGTTGCTAAGCCGTCTAAGCCCAGTCCATAAAATAGCTGCTGATATGAAAGGAAAAAAGGTACGTTCAAATTGCCAGAGCCTTATGTCATACGCGGAAATGTTTTCAAGGCAGTTTCATTATAAGGCTGCGTTCCAGTTAGCACCAGTGGTTAAATAATTAACATGTGAGCCTTTATCCAGTGTAACAAAGGAGGGGGTTTGGGCCCTGGAAACTTGATATGTCCACAAGGAGACATATTAGAGAATCTATTAGAGAATCTGTTTTACATTGGGTACTTTTACACTGGGCATAAGAGAATCTTCAGGATCAGAAACCTATCATCATATATCTCGATTTTCTCACTCTCCCAAGTCGCACATGTGGCTATATTAGTCGCTCGGTTGTGTCCGACTCTTTGCAATCCCATGGGCCATAGCTCCACTGTCCATGGAGTTCTCCAACAAAAGTACCGGAGTAGGTAGTCATTCCCTTCTCCAGGGAATCTTTCCGAGCCGGGGATCAGACCCAGGTCTTCTGCACTGCAGGCAAATTCTTTACTGTCTGAGCCACCAGGGAAGCCCCCCCAAGCAGCCTGCAGTCCTTTAAAAAGGCCAACTTAGAACTTCTGTTTGCAGATCATAGAATTATAGAATCATAATAGTTTGGAAAGACTCTTAGAAATAGCCTACTCCAGTGTTCATTTGTTTTTTCCTATATTAAGGCATGCTTAGTCGCTTCGGTTGTGTCTGACTCTTTGTGACCCCATGGACTACAGCCCACCGGGCTCCTCTGTCCATGAGATTTCCCAGGCAAGAATACTGGAGTGGGTTGTCATTTCCTCCTCCATCCACTAGTTTATAGAAGCAACATAAACACTTTTTTCAAATAAAATCTTCTATAATTGTACCCACTGCAAAACAGATAAAAGTGGAATAGTTTTCGCTGGCTCGGTGGAAGCGGTGAGGATTACAGGGGATGGCTGCGATCTGCCTCCTTGACAGCCACCTGCCCTGCACCTCTTCCCCACCCCCTACCCAAGCACCTGTGGAGACCCAGCCGTCCCATTTCACAGATGAGAAAACCAAGGCTCCCAAGAGGTGAAGACCTGGAGCAAGTCAGTGGCAGAGCTGGGATTGGAAACCTCCCATGTGACACACAGACATGTGTACAAGTGGAGCTACAGCTTGTCTACACAGCCCTGAGCAGTGAGATTTGGAGAAATACCAGTTCTGCAGCACCCAGGACCTCACAAGTGAGCGTGAGAAGTGGAAACAACTGACTCTTTCATCTATGGCCTGGGCCCAAGCAGCCTGATACCTACCCCACTCCCATCTCCCCCATTCCCATGTTGACCACAGGGCCAAGGTCAGAGGTCACGGGCCAGGTGGAAGGTGGGGCCTTGGAATGCCCAGGGAACTGGGCTGGCAGCCATAGGTAACCAGAGCCAGCCATCTAATCTGTCTGCTTCCCCCGGCTGCTGTGAGAAAAAGCCTCCCTGGACAGAACTGCAGACCTGGCTGACTCCAGGAGCCACTCCTGCAACACCCTGAAGAAAGATTTTCTAGCAGCTTCAAGATGATAGCTTCCTTCCTTCCTTCATAATGAAGATCCAGCAAAGAGGGACAGAAGGTTTTGTTTCTTAAAGCTTATGAAGAAAAGAGCACCTTCTTTCTCATTTTAGGCTTATATGTACTCAAGGTTTGGCTTTGTTTTTACAAGTTTGCAAGATTTCATTCCTATGGAAACCCACTGGGTACCCGGGCTTTGGCCTAGGCTTTCTCCAATGTCTGCTGTTTTCCTCTCATTGTTCCAGCTGATAATTTATGAAAGGAAACCAAGTTTACCATGCAGGTAAATGGCAAGTATAATTTCAAGGCTTTCTGAATTTGTCTCTTTGTAACCAGTCAACACTAGAGAAATAATAATGTGCTGCTGGTTTTATTTGTGAAGAACTGAGATTGAAAACGGCATGTTTTTACGATGATCACTCCAACTGGTATAAAACAGGAGAAATTGGGCATCTTGCTGTTCCGGCTGCTAAGAGGTGGATTCGCTGAATGCATATACCACTACATTCCTCTCTGTGAGGACAAGAGTTTCTTTCAACACATGGGGATAATTACTAAGTGAATCAGTGGTTATCTGAATCAGTTACTGCTCATTCCAACAATGCTTCAGTGTCTCTCAGGAATGGCCTGGATCACTCCTTTCTAGGAAGATACTGGTGAAGCTAGAGTGGCTGAGGGAGTCCTGGCAGAGGGACGGAGCTTCCCGAGCCTCGGTTTCCTCAGTTGTAGTTTGAGCGTCATGATGATGATGGCAATGTCTGTCTCACAGGTGACTGTGAGCATATGACTCCCTCACTGTCTGTATCGGAGTCTGAGTTTCCAGAAAGCTGGGTCTGACATAAGGGCTTGTGCAAGTACTTCATTGTACCTGTGATCACAGGGAGCTGGGTGAGAGATGGGGAGTGAGCTAGGGAAGAAAGCAGGCCTGCAAAGCTGTGTTACCCAGGTGACTGTTGCTTAGAATTGTCATTTTGGCCACTGGAACATGAAGACAGGGGACTCCCTGGACAGAACTGCAGACCTGGCTGACTCCAGGAGCCACTCCTGCAACACCCTGAAGAAAGATTTTCTAGCAGCTTCAAGATGATAGCTTCCTTCCTTCCTTCATAATGAAGATCCAGCAAAGAGGGACAGAAGGTTTTGTTTCTTAAAGCTTATGAAGAAAAGAGCACCTTCTTTCTCATTTTAGGCTTATATGTACTCAAGGTTTGGCTTTGTTTTACAAGTTTGCAAGATTTCATTCCTATGGAAACCCACTGGGTACCCGGGCTTTGGCCTAGGCTTTCTCCAATGTCTGCTGTTTTCCTCTCATTGTTCCAGCTGATAATTTATGAAAGGAAACCAAGTTTACCATGCAGGTAAATGGCAAGTATAATTTCAAGGCTTTCTGAATTTGTCTCTTTGTAACCAGTCAACACTAGAGAAATAATAATGTGCTGCTGGTTTTATTTGTGAAGAACTGAGATTGAAAACGGCATGTTTTTACGATGATCACTCCAACTGGTATAAAACAGGAGAAATTGGGCATCTTGCTGTTCCGGCTGCTAAGAGGTGGATTCGCTGAATGCATATACCACTACATTCCTCTCTGTGAGGACAAGAGTTTCTTTCAACACATGGGGATAATTACTAAGTGAATCAGTGGTTATCTGAATCAGTTACTGCTCATTCCAACAATGCTTCAGTGTCTCTCAGGAATGGCCTGGATCACTCCTTTCTAGGAAGATACTGGTGAAGCTAGAGTGGCTGAGGGAGTCCTGGCAGAGGGACGGAGCTTCCCGAGCCTCGGTTTCCTCAGTTGTAGTTTGAGCGTCATGATGATGATGGCAATGTCTGTCTCACAGGTGACTGTGAGCATATGACTCCCTCACTGTCTGTATCGGAGTCTGAGTTTCCAGAAAGCTGGGTCTGACATAAGGGCTTCGGTGCAAGTACTTCATTGTACCTGTGATCACAGGGAGCTGGGTGAGAGATGGGGAGTGAGCTAGGGGAAGAAAGCAGGCCTGCAAAGCTGTGTTACCCAGGTGACTGTTGCTTAGAATTGTCATTTTTGGCCAAAAAAAAAGTCAAATAAAACCCTCAGTGAACTTTGAATTTCAGATAAATAACAATGAAATTTTAAACTATAAATATGTACCATGCAATATTTAAGGCATACTTCTAGTAAAAAAAAAAAAAATTCTTTTGTTATCTGAAAAAAGTGAACTGGGCATTCTTATTGTATCTGGTAACCCTAACTCTGCAACCAGTTGCTGGACCCCCTATTACTGAGAAGTTGTATGAAATCTGTCTTGGAATTGAGCTGTCCTTATTTCCCATTGCCCATTGGTCAGAGTCAGAACACCCATTGGTCAGTGTTCCTCATAGGCTGTAAAGTTCTAGAAGCCCTTCCGTGTTGATCCTGTGGGGCTGAGTGGGTCCCCATCACGCTCTGCAGTGCCAGGTCGGAAGCCTATGCCGAGGGGCTGTCAGGTGGCTCCTGTGTGCGGCTGAGCAGAGGTGGCAGTGGTCAGCCCCCAGGCTGCAGAGAATATGCCAGAGGTGTCACACAGGTGGGGCCATGCAATGACGCAGGGAACAAATCTCAGAGCAGTGTTCGAATCTCAGCTCTGCCTTCACCTAAGGCAGGTCATTTTGCCTCACTTGCCTTCGTTATTCAATGGAGATAATACTACTACTACTACTCACACAGAAGATTTGTCATGACGATTAAAAGCAAATATAAAGCTCTCACCATGGTCCTCGGGACATCCTAAGGGTTTGCTCTTGTTATCCTGAGATTGGTAGATTTAACTACTGGAGCTTGGCAGCTGGTGTGTCTTCAATGCATCACAACTAACCGGGTTGCTAAATTGTAATCAGTGTCTAAAACATTTGAGGCTAACTGTTATCATTTGGTTCGTTTGGCTCATTGGATTATCCTCCAGCACTGAGACTCATTTTCTGTCTTGACCGTGGTCTTGTGTGTGACTGGGAGGGATAGGCTGGTCACACTCCGTTGACCTGCAGTCCCCCTGTGGAACCAGCTAGATGCACCGAGCGCCCCACCCCTTCTCCCGGCCCTTGGTATCCCCTTCCTCTGGGGCCACAGCAGCCGCTCAGCTTGACACTCTCTTGTGACACAGAGGTAGCCATAAGTCCCTGTGCTGTGCAAGAATAAATCTTGTGGATTAATCAAAATATAAAGTCATGTCTGTCTGCATGCATTGCGATTAACAGCCTATGTCTTCAGTTCCCTGAAACTTGCTTCTTTGCCTTCACTTCTCAATTTTTCAAGTGGCCTGACAGAAATTCTAAAATTTGAACCCAAGCCTCCAACACAAAATTGCTGAAAACTGTTGGTTTAAAGAATCATTCAAGTAGTGTGCCACCACAGACCTTCCCGCCTCCTTAGAGTTGGATGCTGTCTCCTGCAGGCTCTGGCGAGGGTGGCTAGCCCTTGGCCACAACCGGGTCTGCACAGCAGCAGCAGCAGAATGGCTTGTTTGCTGGGCTGTTTCCCTGAGGTTGGGGAGCTCATCAGGGGGTGGGAGACATGTGTGTTCATCTGTGCATTTCTAATTTTCAGCCCACTCCTGGTGCAAGCAGTTTTATCTAGTAGGCTCAGTATGCACCATGGTCAGGGCCTACAGTACTTTTGAGGATCCATGAAAATTTTTCAGATTATCTTAAAATCAGAGGAAAAGCAAGCTGTTGGAACAGAAAAGGTGCCTTCATTTTTCCTCATATCAAAAAAACCTATTTTTTAGACTAAACTATTCCAACTTTTTTTTAATGAAGGAAGGGGCCCAAAGAAGGTGAAAGTGCCTAGAACCCACAGAAGTCACAGTGTGATCCTGGTGTTGAAAGAGTAAGTAAATGAATAAGTGAATATGTAGTGACTGTTAAAAAATACTTTGCAAATGACAAAATACCCTGAATACGTAGCTTATTTCTAAAAGTTGACACTATTATTGCTGTTGTCGAGTTCCCCTGCCCTTTAGTACATGATGCTTTAAGGTATTTCAGTTATTTTTCTGAATGGGAATTTCCAAGTGCCAATTTTCCAAATTGAAGGCTTTTCTTTTTTGGGGGGGTGTGGGGGTGGGTTCGGGAGGGAGGGGGGCAGGCAGGCCACTTCTATTGGTCTTTCATTTGTCTATTTTCATCCATCTTTGTTCTTTGGCCCCTGTGGGCCTCCCATCACAGTGGCCTCTCTTGTCGCAGAGCACCGGCTCTGGGCGCATGCGCTCCAGAGCTCCGGCTCGGTAATTGGACACATTGGTCTAGCCGCTCCGCGGCACGTGGGATCTTGCCAGGCCAGGGCTTGAACCGGCACCCCTTGCACTGCAAGGTGGTGTCCTTACCCACTGGACTACCAGGGAAGTCCTGAAGGTTTTTCTTAATTGTATTCATATTCTCTTCCTATGGAATTAAAATCTTTTTTAATTGATTTTTTTAAATTGAAGTATAGTTGAATTACAATATTCTGTTAATTACTGCTATACAACAAAGTGACTCAGTTATATATGTGTGTGTATATATATATATATACTTTTCTATTATGGTTTATTACAGGATATTGAATATAGTTCCCTGTACTATACAGTAGGACCTCATTGTTTATCCATTCTATATATGCATAGTTTGCATATGCTAATCCCAGACTCCCACCCTTACCCTCACTTTCCTTCCCTTTCCCTTGCAACCCCCAGTCTATTCTCTATGTCCCTGATTTTGTTTCTGTTTCATAGATAGGTTCACTTGTGCCGTATTTTAGATTCCACATGTAAGTGATATCATATGGTGTTTGTCTTCCTCTTTCTGACTTACTTCACTTAGTGTGATCATCTCTAATTACATCCCTGCTGCTGCAAATGACATTATTTTGTTCTTTTCTGTGGCTGATTAGTTGTACATATGTACCACATCTTTTAGAAAACATTTATTCATTTATTTGGCTATGCTGGGTCTTAGTTGTGGCATGTGGAATCCAGTTCTCTGACCAGGGATGGAACTCAAGGCACGTTCACTGGGAGCCTAGAGTCATAACCACTGGATTGCCAGTTAAGTCCCTGTACCACATCTTTATCGACGCATTTGCTGATGAACATTCAAGCTGTTTTCATGACTTGGCTTTTGTGAATAGCACTGCTATGAACACAGGGGTGCATGAATCTTTTTGAATTATAGTTTTGTTCAGATATATGCCCAGGAGTAGGATTGCTGGAGCATAGGGTAATTTTATTTTTAGTTTTTTGAGGAAATTCCATATTGTTTTCCAGAGTGGCTGCACCAACTTATATTCCCACCGACAATGTAGGACAGTTTGCTCTTTTCCACACTCTCTCCAGCATTCATTGCTTATAGATTTTTTGATGATGGTCATGACCGTTGTGAGGTGGTGGCTCACTGTAGTTTTGATTTGTACTTCTCTAATAATTACTGGAATAAAACCTTTCAGTGGGGCTTCCTGGGTGATTTCCCCCTACAGGAAGTGTAAAGATCCACCTTGCTCAGTGTTTTGGAATTAAAATCTTTTTTAATTGATTTTTTTAAATTGAAGTATAGTTGAATTACAATATTCTGTTAATTACTGCTATACAACAAAGTGACTCAGTTATATATGTGTGTGTATATATATATATATACTTTTCTATTATGGTTTATTACAGGATATTGAATATAGTTCCCTGTACTATACAGTAGGACCTCATTGTTTATCCATTCTATATATGCATAGTTTGCATATGCTAATCCCAGACTCCCACCCTTACCCTCACTTTCCTTCCCTTTCCCTTGCAACCCCCAGTCTATTCTCTATGTCCCTGATTTTGTTTCTGTTTCATAGATAGGTTCACTTGTGCCGTATTTTAGATTCCACATGTAAGTGATATCATATGGTGTTTGTCTTCCTCTTTCTGACTTACTTCACTTAGTGTGATCATCTCTAATTACATCCCTGCTGCTGCAAATGACATTATTTTGTTCTTTTCTGTGGCTGATTAGTTGTACATATGTACCACATCTTTTAGAAAACATTTATTCATTTATTTGGCTATGCTGGGTCTTAGTTGTGGCATGTGGAATCCAGTTCTCTGACCAGGGATGGAACTCAAGGCACGTTCACTGGGAGCCTAGAGTCATAACCACTGGATTGCCAGTTAAGTCCCTGTACCACATCTTTATCGACGCATTTGCTGATGAACATTCAAGCTGTTTTCATGACTTGGCTTTTGTGAATAGCACTGCTATGAACACAGGGGTGCATGAATCTTTTTGAATTATAGTTTTGTTCAGATATATGCCCAGGAGTAGGATTGCTGGAGCATAGGGTAATTTTATTTTTAGTTTTTTGAGGAAATTCCATATTGTTTTCCAGAGTGGCTGCACCAACTTATATTCCCACCGACAATGTAGGACAGTTTGCTCTTTTCCACACTCTCTCCAGCATTCATTGCTTATAGATTTTTTGATGATGGTCATGACCGTTGTGAGGTGGTGGCTCACTGTAGTTTTGATTTGTACTTCTCTAATAATTACTGGAATAAAACCTTTCAGTGGGGCTTCCTGGGTGATCTAGTGGGTAAAGAGTCCACCTTGCAGTACAGAGGCAACAGTTCGATCCCTGACCTGGGAAGATCCCACGTGTCATGAAGTGGCTGGACCAGTGTGTCCAGTTGCGGGCCAGTGCTCTGGAGAGCGTGTGCCCTGGAGTTGGTGCTCTGTAAGGAGAGAGGCCACTGCAATGGGAGACCCACACAGGCCAAAGAATAAAGATGGATGAAAATAAATAAATAAAAAAACAATAAAAGTGGACAAAAATTTTTAAAAATCACATCAAAAAAAAATAAATAAAAACCAAGAGGCCCAAATAAAAAAAAAAAAAAGATGTGCTGTTAAAAAAAAAACAACAAACTTTCATTGGCTTTATATGAAGAATATTTTAATACAGATGGAGAAGGAGAATGCACAGAATAAAGAGGCCCACTAATCAAAGAGTTACCAGTACACCACACTGAAAATGAACCCAGGGCATGGAAAGCTGAGCTCCCACAAAGGTAAACTAAAGTGACTCTTACTTTTCCAAGAGAGGGATCCATGAGCCTTTAACCTTCATATATGTACTATAAACACCCCACACTCCTGGCTTATCTCTTAGGAAGGTGAACTCAAGTATTTCTGAGGTGATCTGGTGCTGTATTCGATCCTCTGAGTCAATTGATGACAAAGGAACCTCATCAGTTTCTCTCTTGGGAAATATAAACACTAAGGACGCTGATGCTCAGAATATTTTCCAAAGAATGCTGAGAATGTTCTAACTAAGTAATCTAGTTAGTAAGTAGCAGTACTGAGAAATTTACCCAAGTAGCCAGGGCCCGGGAGCCAATGCCTGAAATCTTTCTGATGCTGCGTCTCCATGTTAAGGACCATGCCTCCAGCCTGCTTATAGACCGCGGCTATAATACTGACAGACAGAGGCCAGGGAACAGAGAAAGGAGGGGAATGGCGCTTGGGCAGAGGCACAGGACAGAAGAGGTGCTGGGGAGGAAGGAGAGAGGACCAGCTCTTCGCTCTATGGGACGGCAGTGGAGCCAGTGTGGCCTTTTAGGACACGAAGAGAAGAGGAAAACAGGCTTTAAAAAAAACCATAGAAAGAAAGAGAAGGTGAACAAATTATAAACCTTTCAGTGGGGCTTCCTGGGTGATCTAGTGGGTAAAGAGTCCACCTTGCAGTACAGAGGCAACAGTTCGATCCCTGACCTGGGAAGATCCCACGTGTCATGAAGTGGCTGGACCAGTGTGTCCAGTTGGGCCAGTGCTCTGGAGGCGTGTGCCCTGGAGTTGGTGCTCTGTAAGGAGAGAGGCCACTGCAATGGGAGACCCACACAGGCCAAAGAATAAAGATGGATGAAAATAAATAAATAAAAAAACAATAAAAGTGGACAAAAATTTTTAAAAATCACATCAAAAAAAAATAAATAAAAACCAAGAGGCCCAAATAAAAAAAAAAAGATGTGCTGTTAAAAAAAAAACAACAAACTTTCATTGGCTTTATATGAAGAATATTTTAATACAGATGGAGAAGGAGAATGCACAGAATAAAGAGGCCCACTAATCAAAGAGTTACCAGTACACCACACTGAAAATGAACCCAGGGCATGGAAAGCTGAGCTCCCACAAAGGTAAACTAAAGTGACTCTTACTTTTCCAAGAGAGGGATCCATGAGCCTTTAACCTTCATATATGTACTATAAACACCCCACACTCCTGGCTTATCTCTTAGGAAGGTGAACTCAAGTATTTCTGAGGTGATCTGGTGCTGTATTCGATCCTCTGAGTCAATTGATGACAAAGGAACCTCATCAGTTTCTCTCTTGGGAAATATAAACACTAAGGACGCTGATGCTCAGAATATTTTCCAAAGAATGCTGAGAATGTTCTAACTAAGTAATCTAGTTAGTAAGTAGCAGTACTGAGAAATTTACCCAAGTAGCCAGGGCCCGGGAGCCAATGCCTGAAATCTTTCTGATGCTGCGTCTCCATGTTAAGGACCATGCCTCCAGCCTGCTTATAGACCGCGGCTATAATACTGACAGACAGAGGCCAGGGAACAGAGAAAGGAGGTGAATGGCGCTTGGGCAGAGGCACAGGACAGAAGAGGTGCTGGGGAGGAAGGAAGAGAGAGAGGACCAGCTCTTCGCTCTATGGGACGGCAGTGGAGCCAGTGTGGCCTTTTAGGACACAAGAAGAGGAAACGCAGCAGAAAACACAGAAGGCTGAGAGACTGAGTAGGAGCATGCGGGGGAGAAAAGGGAGAGCTCTGAGACTAGAAAGAAAGAGAAGGTGAACAAATTATAAAGGAGGCAATAGTAAAAATATCTGGGAAAGTCCTGACCACCAGCTTCTGGGGGGCCAGTGCCTGGTGGGGGAAGTGACAGCTCACGGATCCCCTAGCAGCGCCGGCGACAGCCACACACAGCAGCGTCAGGCAGCCTCTGTCTCCGAAGGGGTGACACACACGTGAGGATTGTAAGACGAGGCCCTCGGGGCTCTACTCACAATAAAAACATTGTGCGAGCCTTCTACACATGACTCAGTGTGTATTGTGTGTCTGCCTGAAAAAAAGATTGGCTTTACCTACAAGTGCTAACGTGTTGGCCAAGTTGAAACGAGTGCACTGTTACATAAGAAATGGAAATACCTGGGGAGCAAGCCGTTTACCACCTTGTATGGGACATGCAGGATCCCCAAAGGAGAAGTGCCAGGTGACTCTTCTGCCAACTGCGAGACTAGCTGTGGTTGGACTGGGTGTTTTGGTTTGTTTTGTTTTTGCCCCAGTGTTTGGCACAGAGTCCTGAACACCAAGTGGGGCCCCTGAACCTTGCCTGACACCAGATTGCATTCTCTAATGTCATTCCTGTTTTGCTTTGTTTGAGAAGGAGTGGATAATAACAAAGGGGAAAGGGAGAGAATAATTAAAGTGTGTTTTGTGAAAACTTTATGCCTTAAGAACTGCAAGAAATGAGTGTAACGTTTAAAAGTAGGGACTCTGGGGTAGACACAGTTTCAAGTCTTGACTCCATCATGTCTCAGCTGTGGAATATTTGACAAGTTACTCAGCCTCTCTGAGGCTTATTGTTTTTTTTTTTTTCATCTGTAAAATGGGTTAAATAATAGAACCAGCCTTGGAGATCTCTGGTGAGAACGGTATGAGGTAATGCAGGCAAGTAGCTTAGCTGAGGACCAGCTCTTCGCTCTATGGGACGGCAGTGGAGCCAGTGTGGCCTTTTAGGACACAAGAAGAGGAAACGCAGCAGAAAACACAGAAGGCTGAGAGACTGAGTAGGAGCATGCGGGGGAGAAAAGGGAGAGCTCTGAGACTAGAAAGAAAGAGAAGGTGAACAAATTATAAAGGAGGCAATAGTAAAAATATCTGGGAAAGTCCTGACCACCAGCTTCTGGGGGGCCAGTGCCTGGTGGGGGAAGTGACAGCTCACGGATCCCCTAGCAGCGCCGGCGACAGCCACACACAGCAGCGTCAGGCAGCCTCTGTCTCCGAAGGGGTGACACACACGTGAGGATTGTAAGACGAGGCCCTCGGGGCTCTACTCACAATAAAAACATTGTGCGAGCCTTCTACACATGACTCAGTGTGTATTGTGTGTCTGCCTGAAAAAAAGATTGGCTTTACCTACAAGTGCTAACGTGTTGGCCAAGTTGAAACGAGTGCACTGTTACATAAGAAATGGAAATACCTGGGGAGCAAGCCGTTTACCACCTTGTATGGGACATGCAGGATCCCCAAAGGAGAAGTGCCAGGTGACTCTTCTGCCAACTGCGAGACTAGCTGTGGTTGGACTGGGTGTTTTGGTTTGTTTTGTTTTTGCCCCAGTGTTTGGCACAGAGTCCTGAACACCAAGTGGGGCCCCTGAACCTTGCCTGACACCAGATTGCATTCTCTAATGTCATTCCTGTTTTGCTTTGTTTGAGAAGGAGTGGATAATAACAAAGGGGAAAGGGAGAGAATAATTAAAGTGTGTTTTGTGAAAACTTTATGCCTTAAGAACTGCAAGAAATGAGTGTAACGTTTAAAAGTAGGGACTCTGGGGTAGACACAGTTTCAAGTCTTGACTCCATCATGTCTCAGCTGTGGAATATTTGACAAGTTACTCAGCCTCTCTGAGGCTTATTGTTTTTTTTTTTTTCATCTGTAAAATGGGTTAAATAATAGAACCAGCCTTGGAGATCTCTGGTGAGAACGGTATGAGGTAATGCAGGCAAGTAGCTTAGCTGAGCACCTGAGCCCTGGTGCTCAGCAAAGGTTAACTGGTATTCTCATTTGTACAATGGGAACGATAACGTCCCCAGTTCCCATAAGGGGTGTTAAGGCTGAAACAAAGGCTGGCAAGATAAGAGCTCTTTAAAAAGTCCTTATTATTTTCTGTTTTACACTATGCAGTGTGGTATAGTAAAGGCAATATTGAACACAGAAGACATGGATTCCGGTCTCTGGATAATGGGTATAAATAAGTCATTTTTAGCTCTGACAGCTTGGCAGTTTGGTGCCCATTCATTCCCCTGCCTGTCCAGAGCAGGAAAGGGGAGACCCTTACTCTGAAACTCCCACTCTTTGCTGGCCTGCCAGGGTCCTGATTGACTTAAAAAAGAAAAGAAGAAACACACTCACACATATCCAGGAAGATGTGCCAGATACTTTAAGCAAAAAAAAAAAAAAGAGGCAAATATTTTAATATTATTCTAGAATATTTATGCAATAGGATTATATATAGGTCTTCAATTTGCCTTTTTGTGCATACAACAATAATCTCTTAGGCAGGGCTAAGTGAAATTTTACTTTAAACTTTAAACATGAATGCATTATTTGAACCTTATACTGCGAGCATGTTTGTTTTATTTGATAATCAAAATAGTAATAATAGTGAAAATGTAAACAAAATTAAAACATATTCATTGTAGACAGTTTGGAGGGGAAAAAAAAGAAAAAAATCTCTTATAATCCACCCAACCTAGAAATATTGCTATTAACATTTTAATTTCTATTCTTTTTTCAATATGTATATATCACCTAGAAATATATATATATGTTTATAAAATGTAATCATATTGTCCACAATGTCTTATGATTAGCTTCACTTAACCATATATTGTTTGTAGGATTCTATGGTGTTAAGATTTCCTGTACAATCTATATAATGATTTTATTAACTGCTTAGTTTTCCGTATTTTACGTGGCCAGTCTTCTATGCTGTACATTTTGGCTCTTCTCCAGTTCCCCGCTTTGTAAGTATTGACAGGCTTTTGGAGAATAATGAATCGCTGAAATGTTTGGCTTGGTTTCTCTCTTTGGGTAAAGCCGTCTGCTCTCCCTTTTCCTCCTTCTCTTTGTATCCTTCAGCTTTTGGGTGGAGGCCCAGAGAGCTCCATGAGGGCTGGTGTGTGTTTAAGAAACTCAGCTAAAGAAACAAACGGCTAGCAAAGAGCTCTGAACCCAGGGTGTTGGGAAAATGCTGAGCGTTGTAATTGGCCTAATGTTGCTCCCGTGAGAGATGCCATCTCCCTAGGCCTCCAAAGTTCTGGCAGAAATTATAACTTTTCTCATCCAACTGATGACAGACAAATATTCCTCATTTCAGCAGTTATGTGCAGCCCCCAAAGTGTTTCCCTGAGCCTGTCAAACACTCACTGGAAATGACTACCAGCTTATCCTTGAGGATGGAAAAGCAGGCAGCATGACATCAGCAAATCAGGAGTGGGCTATTTTTCATCGAAAAGATAGCCTCTTGGACAGCAAGGGCCCCTGCTTCCTGAGCCAGGCTGCCGGTCCAGTTGTGACTCAGGAAGGAATGCCACCAACAAGCCGCGGGCATGCCAGGGAATTACTCAGCACATGCCAACAAGTAACCTCATACGATAATCAAATGCGAGCCAATCTGCGAGCGTTTTGCGTAACAGCATATTTGGATTTGGGGCTTAGCTTTCAGGGCTTGAGTTTCACGTTCGCCTGAGCACACTCCCAGAGCCCCTCCTCGGTGCCCTGCCTCTGCTTGCAAGTACAGAGAGCAGTTCCTCCAAGAGCCAGAGCTTGGCTGTCCCCTCGAGGTAACGCAGAGCCCTGCCAGGATCAGCTGCCTCTCGTCTGTCTGCACTCCTCACTCCAGCCTGTACCACCTCACCATACGCCCTGGTTCTTACCAATCGGCCAGCAATGTGGATGACGACGCCTCCTTTTCCTGTCGGGACACCTAGTAGTCATTCCCGGTATTCTCATGGTCTTCAGATGCACCTTACTGGCAAGAGAGAGGTTTGTTGACTAGTCCAGTCTATGTTATTTGGTTTTTAGTTCCCGCTTTGTAAGTATTGACAGGCTTTTGGAGAATAATGAATCGCTGAAATGTTTGGCTTGGTTTCTCTCTTTGGGTAAAGCCGTCTGCTCTCCCTTTTCCTCCTTCTCTTTGTATCCTTCAGCTTTTGGGTGGAGGCCCAGAGAGCTCCATGAGGGCTGGTGTGTGTTTAAGAAACTCAGCTAAAGAAACAAACGGCTAGCAAAGAGCTCTGAACCCAGGGTGTTGGGAAAATGCTGAGCGTTGTAATTGGCCTAATGTTGCTCCCGTGAGAGATGCCATCTCCCTAGGCCTCCAAAGTTCTGGCAGAAATTATAACTTTTCTCATCCAACTGATGACAGACAAATATTCCTCATTTCAGCAGTTATGTGCAGCCCCCAAAGTGTTTCCCTGAGCCTGTCAAACACTCACTGGAAATGACTACCAGCTTATCCTTGAGGATGGAAAAGCAGGCAGCATGACATCAGCAAATCAGGAGTGGGCTATTTTTCATCGAAAAGATAGCCTCTTGGAAAAGCAAGGGCCCCTGCTTCCTGAGCCAGGCTGCCGGTCCAGTTGTGACTCAGGAAGGAATGCCACCAACAAGCCGCGGGCATGCCAGGGAATTACTCAGCACATGCCAACAAGTAACCTCATACGATAATCAAATGCGAGCCAATCTGCGAGCGTTTTGCGTAACAGCATATTTGGATTTGGGGCTTAGCTTTCAGGGCTTGAGTTTCACGTTCGCCTGAGCACACTCCCAGAGCCCCTCCTCGGTGCCCTGCCTCTGCTTGCAAGTACAGAGAGCAGTTCCTCCAAGAGCCAGAGCTTGGCTGTCCCCTCGAGGTAACGCAGAGCCCTGCCAGGATCAGCTGCCTCTCGTCTGTCTGCACTCCTCACTCCAGCCTGTACCACCTCACCATACGCCCTGGTTCTTACCAATCGGCCAGCAATGTGGATGACGACGCCTCCTTTTCCTGTCGGGACACCTAGTAGTCATTCCCGGTATTCTCATGGTCTTCAGATGCACCTTACTGGCAAGAGAGAGGTTTGTTGACTGACAGCTGCTGATATCACAAGGTTCTATTCAGTCTTGGCTGTAGGCGTTGGCAAAGTATTACTGCATCAACAGGTATTTGAGCTGTCTGAGGGCCTCCGCAGGAACAAAAGAAGCTTACAGGTTTCCAAGCCCCTCACTCCTGGATCTGGCCTTTCTGTTGCAGATATCACAAGAGCTGAGTTTAACGGATTTAACTTAGTATCCACATGACGGTGAGATGCCCTCTGCTTTTCTGCATGAGTTTGCTACAGAATGGGAGCGACAATATGGGATCCCTGGAGCTAGAGGCCAGACTCAAATGACCTGGCTGGCCCACCCACTTCATCAGTAAGTCAGAGTTTCCTCAAGGCCATGGGTGTTTGTGTATTCAATGTGATATTGAACATGAAGTGTTCAAACAGCAATACCTTGAATGAGAGGCAAAAGCTGGTCAATTATCCTCTTAATAATTCTCTGAATGAAGGAAGCCCTTACTTCAAACTCCAAGTAAGAAAAAAACTGTTATCATGATGTAAGGCTTTTAAGTTACTCCTTCCCTGGTCACAGTGCTCTCAGAGGGAGACCTCTGATTTCACCAAGAGACGGTGGATGTGACTGGAGTGCCCAGGTGAGAGATAGCACCACTCGGCAACGGCTGTATTAGAGGCACCCAAGCCTCTAAGTTATCTAAATTGATAAGGACTAAATACCCAAACACAGTACTTTGGAAAAGAAATGTATCAGTAATTAAAGATTCTGAAGAAAGAAACTGACATTCTGACACAGATCTAACAATAAGACCACATGGGATGTTCAAAAGTTTTCCAGAGTAGGTGTGAACAATTCGATTTCCCTAGTCCCATCAGCTAAGGGTTTCTCCCTGTTTTTCTTTTTCTTTTTTTTTTAATTTTGGCCTCTTTTACTGGTTTATTTATTTTCATCCATCTTTATTCTTTGGCCCGTGTGGGCCTCCCATCGCAGTGGCCCCTCTCTCTGCAGAGCACTGGCTCTGGGCGCATGTGCTCCAGAGTGCTGGCTGGTAATTGGACCCACCAGCCCAGCCACTCCACAGCACGTGGGATCTTCCCAGGCCGGGGATCAAACTGGTACCCCTGCACTGGAAGGCGGACTCTTTACCCACTGGACCACCAGGGAAGCCCTCTGTCTGTTTTTTAATAAGGAAAAAGTGAAAGTTGATACCTAAACCCATTACATTACGGGCTTATTACCGAATATGGACTCCGTTGTTTTCAAAATAATTAAAAAATTCCCTTCCTCTTTCAGAATGAGAGCAAATCCCTCTAACTTCTGTTAACTATAGATACATTGGGGCTAGTAGAATCCTTACTGTGTCTGTAATTCTGAACATAGATGGCCAAAAGCAAAGGGCACCCAAACTAGGCAACTCTCAATACTTTTTGTAGCACTGGATGTACCTTCAAGCCAAGTTCATCATGACAGTAAAATTTCTTTCAAAACTTTTTTCAAATTTTCAAAGTAAAAAATATACTACTTGTCTTTTAGTAGTCTGAGAGTAAAGCACACTAGTTATTAGCACTTAATTGGTAATTATAGGCCTCCAAAACTCTCAACCTGCTCTACCTATCCTGAACCTACACTACCTAGGTATAAAAACATGCAGTATGGCTTCCAGGGATAATAATGAAAAGAAAGAATAACTTTTGGAAATTCTTTCCATGGTTTGTCATAAAAATCAATCAATCCAAAGACCCACCCCCTATTATAAAGACAACTTCTGAAGGGTTAAGAGGTGTGCTTCAAAAAGCTGTTTCTTTTTTTTTTTTTTTAATTTTTGGCCACTCTTATTGGTCTTTCATTTATCTATTTTCATCCATCTTTGTTCTTTGGCCTGTGTGGGCCTCCCATTGCAGTGGCCTTTCCTGTAGCAGAGCACCGGCACTGGGTGCATGCACTCCAGAGTGCCAGCTCGTAATTGGACACACCGGTCCAGGCGCTCTGTGGTATGTGGGATCTTCTCGTGCCAGGCATCGAACCGGCACCCCTGGCACTGCAAGGTGGACTCTTTACCCACTGGACCACCAGGGAAGCCCGAGCTGTTCCTTTAATATGAACTTTGTGAAGATAATTGCAAATTTTAAAGTCACACAATGTCTAAGAACACTGCAGGCTCACAAGGAAGGTTGTAGAGCTTAAGGTGAAAACCTCTGTTGCTGGTTTCTTTTATTTCATTTGTTAATTTAATTTTTATTTTGTATTGGAGTATATTTGATTTATAATGCTGTGTTCATTTCAGGTGTACAGCAGAGTGATTCAGTTATACATATACATGTGTGCACTCTTTTTAGGTTATTTTTCCAGATAGGCTACAACAGAGTATTGGATAGAGTTCCCTGTACAAGTAGGTTCTCATTAGTTGTCTATCTTATACATATTTGTATGTATATGTTGATTCCAAACTTCTAATTTATGTCCCACTCCTGACCTTTTTCCATTGGTAATCATAAATTTGTTTTCAAAGTCTGTGAGCTTTATATTGTAAATAAGTTCTTTTGTATCATTTGTTTAGATTCCACATATAAGGGATATTATATGGTGTTTGTTTTTCTGTGTCTGACTTACTTCACTTAGTATAATGATCTCTAAGTTCATCCATGTTGCTGCAAATGGAATTATTTTGTTCTTTTTTGTAACTAAGTAATATTCCATTGTGTATATGTATGACATCTTATTTTTAGAAAATAATTTTAAAATTTTATTTATTTATTTATTTTTGTCTATTCTGTGTTTTCATTGCTGCCACAGGCTCTTCTCTAGTTGCAGGGAGTGGGGCTACTCTCTAGTTGAGGTGAGCAGTCTTCTTGTTGTGGTGACTTCTCTTGTTGTGGAACTCGGGCTCTTGGGCACACAGGCTTCAGTAGTTGTGGCACATGGGCTCAATAATTGCAGCTCTGAGGCTCTAGAGCACAGGCTCCATAGTTGTGGCTCATGGGCTTAGTTGCTCCACAGCATGTGGAATCTTCCCGGATCGGAAATTGAACCCACATCTCTTGCATTGGCAGGCGGATTCTTTACCACTGAGCCACCAGGGAAGCCCTATATGTATGACATCTTCTTTATCCATTCCTCTGTGAATGGACATGTAGATTGCTTCCATGTCTTGGTTATTGTAATAGTGCTGCAGTGAACATCAGAGTGGATGCTGTGGTTTTCTCTGGCTATATGCCTAGGAGTGGAATTGTTGGATCATATGGTAGCTCTATTTTTCAGTATTTTTAAGGAATCTTCATATCGTTCTCCATAGTGATTGTACCATTTTATATTCCCACCAACAGTATGGGAGGGTTCTCTTTTCTCCACACCCTCTCCACCTTTTATTGTTGGTAGACTTTTGATTATAGCTATTCGGACCAGCATGAGATGACTGTAGTTTTGGTTTGCATTCTTTTTTTTTTCATCCTTACACCACAAACATTTTTATTGGGATATAACCAATTAATAATTTTGTGATTTGCATTTCTCTAATCAGTATTCTGTTGCTGATTTCTGGTGCTGGCGGGGAAGGAGCCATTCCCAGGAAGAACCCAGCAGCACCTTGGAGCAGTGCTGCCCTCATGGAAAAATCTCAGCTTGGCCACACCGACTGAAGCACTGGCTTCAGCTGTGGGCAGAGCTGTCCCTGGAGTTCCTTCTCTGAGGTCAGCAAGGACATAGGTGTCCCAGTGGTGTTACTCCCTGTGCCACACTGTGATGACATCCTCACAGCAATCCGTTTTCCAATCCCATGCCCTTCCACTGACCACAACCTTGCAAATATGAGCACCCATGCAGACAAAATATGGTGCCATCCCACCCCCACTCTGCTATTTCTTTTATTTTCCTTTTGCTTGGTCTCTTAATTACTGGGCTGTTGTTGCTGTGTTGGGTGTTAGTCGCTCAGTCATTCGACTCTTTGCTATCTCATGGACTGTAGCCTGCCAGGCTCCTCTGTCCATGGATTCTCCGGGCAAGAATACTCGAGTGGGGTTCCATGCCCTTCTCCAGGACATCTGCTTGACCCACGGATCAAACCTGCATGGAGGCAGATTCTTTACTGTCTTTGCCACTAGGGAAGCAATTTTGGGCTAATACCTCCAATTCCAGGGAGCCAATGCTTACTTTATTTTTCCAATCAAAAGATGAATAAGGAATCTATCTTCTCTAGTCTGATGCTTAAGATGAACTTTTTCAACTCATCCTCCTCAAGGGAAAGAACTTGTTGAATGAGTCCTGGGTGTGTTTAAGTTTGTACACATCCTAGAAACAGCATATATGCACACAGGTGCAGGGCCCCCTCTCTCAGAAAAGGCCTTGCTCCTTTTACATGTATCAAGTGATATAAAGGTTGCCATGGTCAGTATCTCCATTTCATTCATAGTGTGGGGAGAAAAAGAAACCAAGGTGAGTGTATTGCAATTTAGAAAATCCTCTGGGTACCTTTTCCCTTGTCCAGGACTTTTTTTAAGAGTTGGATAACAGTGTATTTTTTTTTAAGTGTTAAGCATATTGGTTGTCATTTTTGGAAAACACTTCTTTGTGGAAGCATCCAGCCTGGAATAGTTTCTGTTTTCTTAAATGCCTTTGGTTTCTCACATTTAGGATCCTTGAGGATTATCTAAGGTAAATCTATTGACAGGGTTAAAAGGAAGATGAAAATCAGGATGGGGAGAGATGGGAATGGGGTGAGAAAGGCAAGCTTGGATATTTAAGTGTCACTCATTCTTTTTTCCTGGATCTGCCACCTTCTGTCTCCTTCTGTCTGTGTGACTTTGGACCCTCTCTTCCTCATTTTCCACGTCTGCAAAACTTGGATAATAAAGGGCCAACCGCAGGGAGTTGTGAGATAGAACAAGTTGCTACTGAAGTGTTGAGAGCACTGTCTAGCACTTCATAAGCATTGAGTGTCCCCCTTATTCATGCTCCAGGCTATGCATAAGGTATTGGGGCTGGGCCTCTGGAAGGAGAGTCATTCTTCATATCAATACCACCATCACACCTTACTGAAAAGATGTTGGTGTGAATGGAGGCTCAGACTTCCCCTCCAATGCTATCTCCTTGCCTCTACCCAGGTTCATTAAGTTCCTTTATCTACTCTAAATCACAGATAACTTATCAAATTACTGCTCCTGAGGGAAGCTGTATTTTTACAAAGATCAAAACCTTAAGTGAAAAGGTGTCACTTGGTGGGATTTCAGAAGTTGAGGGCGAAAGGATGTTTCTAAACCCCCTTCAGTCACACCCCAGATGTGGTCGCTTCATTCGTCTACCAGTGAAGCTGCCTCTGGCAGGAGGTCACTTGTCCTTTTCACTAATTGAGGTCCCGCTCTCTGGAATCTTGCAATCTAAAACAGAGAGCTTTGATCCAGAGTTCTATTGGCTTGGAGGTGGGGTGACACTCAAGTGGAGTTGTTGTTTGGCTTCAAGAACTTCAGTTTATTGGAAGGGGCAAAACCCACAGATGGTGATAAGGAAATGTGTGTGAGTAAAAGGAAAAGAGGTGTGTCAACAGACGGCAGCCTGAGGAGTTTATGGAACAGGAACGTTTCCCAAGAACTTGAATGCGTTGGAGGTCTTTCTAAAGGGTTACTTGTACACTGCCTGGAGGCTGAGGTATGGCCTGGAAAGTGGTTTAAGCCCAGCCTTTCCTAGCTGGATGATTCACTGGATGCTCCAGCACAAGGATCTTCACTGGAGAGAAACAGGAGCCCCGTTTTGATGACTCATTCTCATCTACTTGACATCATCTCCAGATTTTCATTTAACTTTTCCCTTCCACATCAGACACCCCTGATTCTTGGGTGGTCTGCCACACCACTCCCTGCCGAGTCCCAGCTACTTTTCTTGAGGTGGAGGGCTGGGGTACTGGATCTTATTTCAAAAGAAAAGAGGAAATTGAAACCAGAAAGGCTTTGTGATGGACTTTTAAGAGATTCTTTTTTTTCTCCAATACAGGTTTCCCAAGGCTAATATCTCTGGTTTAGGGCATGGTTTCTTTCCTTTTTTTCCCCTTTGATTCTGTTTTTGTGTGTGTGTGAGAGAGAGAGTTAACCATTCACAATGGAAGTCTTTTATAATTCAATGTAGTTATGCAAACATAACCCATTGATGTTAACAAATAGAGACCAGATGCAATAATCTACTCAAGCATAACATGGAATAACTAGTAGGAGCTAAAGCAAACTGTGTCTCTCTCCACCACCCTATTACCTCATAAGAATTCTTTCCATTTGGAAATAAGCAAGAGGAAAAGAAAAAAAAAATGGGGCTATTAAAATGTTACAAATGGTCTTAAAATGTCAGCAGTAGGGTTGCTTGGATCACACAAGATTGCCATGTAAACAACTGGAGTAATTTCAGAGTTATGTGAAATTAGGCACGTGCCCCCATGAAAGGTTAGGTACCTCCATCTCATGAAGGCTAAATTAATTACATCAAGAGAGCAGGTTCCAAATGCAGGTCACTGAGTCAGAGATTCATAGCCAGGTGCGGATAAGAAGACTTGGTTCTCTGCAAGTCACTGAACAGGACGTCACTGAATACAGTGAAATTTTATGACATTCCCTGGGGCACTGGGTGTTTTCATTCTTCTAGATAGACAGCTGAGCAGTTGTTGGGTGAGGCCTAACACAAGGAGCCCTAGAATGGTAGTGGTGCTGCCATATTCTGTAGAAGAGAAAGTTTCTGTTGAGTAAAAGGAGGCAGAGAATATACACCAGTTCACAGCAAGTCCCCACACTTTGGAGATGGCTATTATTGCTGTCTGCTTTTCTCAGCATGCCATTGCCTTATGAATGTCTGATCAAGAGGCTGAAATCCGCGCTGGTGTACTGAGTCAGATTTATTTTTTTAGAATAATTCTTCTTCGTTTTTTAAATTCAGATGGATTTTAAATCCACGTGTTTTTATTTATGTATGTGGCTGCGTCTGGTTGGAATCTTTCCTTGCAGTGCTTGGACTCTCCAGTCGTGGCACATGGGCTCAGTAGTTGTGGCATGTGGGCTTAGTTGCTCTGAGACATGTAGGATCTTTGTTCCTCAACCAGGAATCAAACCCATGTTCCCTGCATTGAAAGGTAGATTCTTAATCACTGGACCACCAGGGTAGTCTCTTTTTTAGAATAATTGTTGATTTTTAAAGGTTTTCTTTTTTTTCCGGCTGAGTCCAGGACTGGGTCCTGTGAACCTTCATAGGTGGTAGAGAATAAGATGAAAAATTACGCAAGGGGGTTGTTGGTGGTGGGGAGCTAGTAAAAGTTCAAGTTAGGGAACCTCCCCCCCACCGAGAAGCACTTGGGTGAAATCTTCCTGATTTAGCTCTGTGACTGAATTAGATGCAAACCAAGAAATGCCCAGAAGCTCAGTACACGTTGGTGGAATGAATGCTGACCAAAGCCCTGAAGCTCCTTCCATGAGATTCTCTGGAGCGCCCATGCTATTGATAGGACGTTCTTCCTAAAGTCAACCTCAAACTCCTCTCCAGCAACATTAGCTCATTGTCTCTCTTCTCGCTCTGAGGAAAAGCAGGGAAGGTGCTGATATTACTGTTCTTACATCTCTGTTAAATTTGTACGTGTTAAACCTGCCCTCAGTCTTCCACGTTGTGGACTAAATAACGCCAATTTTGTAAGCTTTTTGTTTGAAAACGCAATTTCACAAACTCTGCCACGTGCCCATCTTGACAATCACAGAGGTTTAGAAATAACTTACATATGACCATACAGACATAGCCACACTGAAATAAATAATGTGCTTCATTCATAAAGGTCTTACTTCCTACTGAAACCCTTCATCCCTGGCAGTTGGTGGCAGCCTGGCAGGTTTTTGTCTTCTCTCCCATGCCTGGAAGGAGGTGATAGCTGATGAGCTAGACTAATAAGATGCAGCCTCACACTGATTAAACGTCCATTTTCTTGGGGAAATGGCTGACAGGAGCAGGATAAAGCTGTGAGGAAGCTTGTAGCAATTTCCCAAATCTACCACTACCAGGGAGCTTTATTTGTGTGCTTAAAGCTATTATTAGCAAAACAATGGCTGGAAAAAAATGTACCAGGGAGAAAATTAAGAAATGACCGACCTGCTTCTAAAAAGTGAGAGAAAAGCTTCTTTTAAGTTTTGTTAAGTTTTAACCAGAAAGTTTCACTTTAGCAAGATACATTATGCAGACGGCCCCTGGGCAAGGGAAGGGACTGGGCAGAGTGAGCTCCAGTCATCTGTGTACTGACTTTGACCTGAGCGCCCGCAGCCCAGATGAAAGGAGTTCAGGGCTGTCTAAGGAGGAAGAGAAGCACAGTGCTGGCCTTAAAACGCGGAAGCCCCCTGCAAACCATCACGTAGGTGCCGATGGGCTGGAGAGGGTATGTGGGAGTGTGTTGATGAACAGAGAAAGCTGTAGCTGTTTAGAGAGTAATGGAAAAGACTCTGGCTAAGGTTGTGCTTTCCAAAACCATGGCCACTAGCCCCAAATGGCTCTTGGGTACTTGCAGTGTGGCTGGTCTTACTGAGATGGGCTGGGTGTAAAGTACACACCAGAACTCAAAGAGTTAGTATGGGAAAAAATGCAAAGTATATCATTTCTCACTTTTTAAAAAATGAAATATTTTGAATAAATTGGGCTAAGTAAAATACATTAAAACGAACGCTACGACATGAGCGAAGCTTGAAAACACAATGCTAAATGACAGAAGTCAGACATGAAAGGCCACACATTGTAGGATTCCACTCAATATGAGATGGCCAGGAGGCAAATCCATGGAGACAGAAGGTGGATCACTGGCTGCTTAGGGCTGTTTGGAGGGAAATAGGAAGTGAGTGCCAGTGAGTATGGAATTTCTTGAAAGGGTTACGAAAATATTCTAAAATTGATCACGGTGCCAGTTGTACAACTCTGTGAATGTACTCAGTGCTATACTTTAAATGGGTTATTGTATGGTACATGATTTATATCTCAATACAGCTGTTTAAAATAAGAAAAAATTGGATGCAAAATGTTTTTCCTATTTGAACTTTAAATGCTGTAACTATTAGAAAATGTGAAATTCCATGAGTGACTGACATTAGATTCCATTGAATCTGCTGGGCAAAGGGAGTCTGAGAGTGAAGAAGCTGGGGAAACCCAGACTAGGGGTCCCTAAAGGGATGATCAAAGACACCCAGCAGAAGAGCAGGCAGAAGTGGTCACGTTTGGTGCAGAGCAAGGAGGACTGAGGGGCGAGGGTTGGAAGGTTGGGGCTTTTAGGGATAAGGATGTAACTCAGGCCTCTTCACGACCACAGTTTCTAGTGCCTAGGCAAACAGAGGGCGCTGTGCTTGGTCTCCTCTCCAGAACTCTTACTTTCCTAGCCCTCCATTTCCTAAGGGGTTGCACGGCTGCCTCTACCCTTGCAACCTCTTCAGCTGAGGGGTCCACATCTTGACCCAACAGGAATGCATTTGCACACCTGGAACCCAGCCTTGGTGAGCTATGACAGGCAGAGAGGGACACTGTGGCCTTGTCCCAGGAGATGGAAACTTCTTCAAGGAATATTGCCAAAGGAGAGTGTTAGGTCTGCTTATGAGGTGTCATAAACAAAGCCTAGAGGTGACCTGCCTGGATGCATCTGAAAGGGAATCCTTGGGTGCCTTTTGGCATCTTCTCCCCAACCCAGGTTTCTTTCCAATTCAGTTACCTTTCCCCTCAAAAAGTAAAAAAGCACAACAGTATTTCAGAGGGCATGACTTGGTGGATGATGGATAAGGAAGCTATTCTTAGGGTCTCCCAAAAGGAAGGATCCCGTGACTTATTTCTGAAAACCAGGAAGATGATTGGACTGAAGGGCAGATTGGAGTCAGTCAGTCAGAATGACTGTAACCCCAGAGGTCTGGTTCTGAAGGAGGGTGTCAGTGCCCTAGAAAGGAGAGAGAAAATTAAAGACGCGGGACTTGGCAGTGGCTGTTTAAAATTTAACATTGCAAAGGGAGTATCTACCATTATCTTGTGTCTTATCCAAGCAATGTCTTAAACTTTGCTCCCACTGCAGGAAATGGTAGTTTCTCTCTTGACTGTGTATTGGTTTGCAGAGGATAGGCTGGGTGGCCATTTGACAAAAATGGGGCATACAAAGTTTGTGAACCTAGGAATATTATCCGGGAAGAGGAAGAGCTCCTGTTTTCCAGCTCTGATGAAGTAACAGCAGAAAGTTAATTGTTCAGTGAAGGCATGGGAGACGTACAGGAGACCATCTTCTGTAGGACTGGAAGCTCCTAAGGGGCGAGCTTAATTCAGGTCCACAGCTCCACCATGGGAACTGGCAGGTGGTAAATACTCAAGGAATACTGGTAGTATGGATAGTTGGAGGGAGGTAGGGAGGAAGGGGGGAACATGATGGTAGATAACTGACTAACACCTCTGTTGTGTAACGATTTAGTGTTTTGAGTGGTGGATGCTGGGGAAGAAGAACTTGAACGATTTCATTTATGTGATAGGGAAATAAATTCTGAAAGTGTTAAACTAAAACATATGATAGCACATTGCATACTTGGTTTTGTCAACTATCTGGCTTTTCCAAACAGTGCTTAGACACGTTGAAGAAGAGTGTGGATAGAAAGGGGAAACTTGCCTAGAACTACAGCTCATGGACCTCTCTCTCTTTCTCTCTCTCTGGATCTTGGAAAATGCAAACCACTCAGGAGTGGATGAATGACTTCATGGTGATGTTGTCAAGGCCCTCAGAATAAATACTGCCTTTTCCATCCCCACTGCTGGTGCCACACAGTGCAGCTGGCACATCAACAAGAGGCTGCGATCTCCTCATTCTTAGCTTCTGAGTCAGGCAGCATACGGTGGTGAAAAATCTCGCAAAAAGCATTTGAATCTGTCATCCCTTGTCCCTGCAAGGCGAGGTAACCCTTTCTGACCAAGAATCCCATCCTGTAAGTGAGTTGGCTTTCTGTATTTGGCAGTTAACTATCTATATTTTAAGTCAAGGTTATTTAAAAAGGTAAGACACAGAAAGAGTTTCTATCTCCAGACAGTTCTGTCCCAGAGCTTAAAAAAGGCTCATTTAGAATATTAGAGGGCAGGGAACTTCAAAAAAAAAAAAAAAAAAAAGACTATGTGTTTATTTTCAGAATGAACTTAAATCTCTCAAAATTCTGTGAAACTCCCTTATGTGGCTCCAAGGCAAACATGACCCTGGTAGGGTGAGCTAAGAAATATTCTTTGAAAAAGGTAACTTTCTGTGATACCATGACAGGGCTGGGCAGGTGCAACTGTGGGGGGACTGTGGGTACCAGGACTCACTGTAATGGACCCTGTAACTCTTTGAGCCCACACTTCTAGACCCAAGTCACTTCTGCTCATGACCCTGCACTATGACGCACAAGCACCCAGCAGCAGCTGAAAAGAATCACTGTGGCAGCTGTGTCCGACGACGATGGTTAAACATCGGAAACAGAAAAGAAATCCACTTAAAAATATGCCATTGCGGGAGTTCCCTGGTGGGCCAGTGGTTAAGACTCCATGCTGCTAACTCAGGGGGCACTGCCCGATCCCTGGCTGGGGAACTAAGATCCCACATACCACTCAGTGTGGCCGAAGAATAAAATAAAATAAAATAAAACTATAAATACATGCCGTTGTCTTTTACAAAGGCTGTACAAGATTTAAAAAGCATGTTTAGCATTCCAAGTATTTTTCCTCTTGTGTCTTTAGAGACTGATTCTGAGAGGGACTTTTTGTTTATTTAACATTTAATCAAAAGAAACGTGGACCCCACCAGCTTTTGAACACAGCTTCAGTACTGCTGCCTCTCTGCATTTAGTTCGAGGAGAGAAACTTCAGCCACACAGAGAATTTGATGTCTGTAATATGTACTAAAAGATCAGCTGGTCTAACTTTACAGGGCTAATAAAGGAAGAATTTTCCTGTGCTCAGGTCTTTTATGAATAAAGGCCCAAAAAACGGTGGTGAAAACATCTCGCAAAAAGCATTTGAATCTGTCATCCCTTGTCCCTGCAAGGCGAGGTAACCCTTTCTGACCAAGAATCCCATCCTGTAAGTGAGTTGGCTTTCTGTATTTGGCAGTTAACTATCTATATTTTAAGTCAAGGTTATTTAAAAAGGTAAGACACAGAAAGAGTTTCTATCTCCAGACAGTTCTGTCCCAGAGCTTAAAAAAGGCTCATTTAGAATATTAGAGGGCAGGGAACTTCAAAAAAAAAAATAAGACTATGTGTTTATTTTCAGAATGAACTTAAATCTCTCAAAATTCTGTGAAACTCCCTTATGTGGCTCCAAGGCAAACATGACCCTGGTAGGGTGAGCTAAGAAATATTCTTTGAAAAAGGTAACTTTCTGTGATACCATGACAGGGCTGGGCAGGTGCAACTGTGGGGGGACTGTGGGTACCAGGACTCACTGTAATGGACCCTGTAACTCTTTGAGCCCACACTTCTAGACCCAAGTCACTTCTGCTCATGACCCTGCACTATGACGCACAAGCACCCAGCAGCAGCTGAAAAGAATCACTGTGGCAGCTGTGTCCGACGACGATGGTTAAACATCGGAAACAGAAAAGAAATCCACTTAAAAATATGCCATTGCGGGAGTTCCCTGGTGGGCCAGTGGTTAAGACTCCATGCTGCTAACTCAGGGGGCACTGCCCGATCCCTGGCTGGGGAACTAAGATCCCACATACCACTCAGTGTGGCCGAAGAATAAAATAAAATAAAATAAAACTATAAATACATGCCGTTGTCTTTTACAAAGGCTGTACAAGATTTAAAAAGCATGTTTAGCATTCCAAGTATTTTTCCTCTTGTGTCTTTAGAGACTGATTCTGAGAGGGACTTTTTGTTTATTTAACATTTAATCAAAAGAAACGTGGACCCCACCAGCTTTTGAACACAGCTTCAGTACTGCTGCCTCTCTGCATTTAGTTCGAGGAGAGAAACTTCAGCCACACAGAGAATTTGATGTCTGTAATATGTACTAAAAGATCAGCTGGTCTAACTTTACAGGGCTAATAAAAGGGAAGAATTTTCCTGTGCTCAGGTCTTTTATGAATTATAAATAACCATTCACTTTGGAAGATAGCACATCATAAAATTTTTTTCCACAAATATGCACAAATCCATTTTAAGATCCAAGAAGAAAAGATGCTCAGAAGTCTCAGATGTACTCAGTTTTGATTTCGTGGGAAAACATGTTCTTTTACCATATGGACGCTTTTAAAGGGGCCTTCAGCTGGGGCTCAGTAATGACACCCTAGTGGCTAAATAAGGGATTTCTTTCCTTCTAACATTATTTCTCTGTTATTAAAGGTGGAAAAATCTTCCACAAATAGCATACTATTAGAGTGCTTTAGGGGGTGTCCTGGGAATCAAGGTTATGTGTCTGCTCCAGAAATATTGTCTGTAATTATCATTCCCCAGTGGTTCTGAGGATGCAGTCTTGGTGCTTTCATTAATTTCTTGATTCTACAAGTCTGAAGTGCTTGCTTGCTCTTGATATTCAGTACTTTACAGTAGGAATTTTTTGGTATGTATTTTTTTAGGGTCACAGTTCTCTCCCCCTCCCTTCCTCTCCAATTCCTGGCTTCTTTTGTCTGCTAAAATAAAGGTACCAAAGACCAGATCTGACGAGAAAAAGAAGTCAGATATGAGATTCTTACAAATCCAAGTCTACATCTTCTGTAACTATCATCTAATATTAAAAAATAGAGCATTCAGATCTAAGAAACAACCGAAGAGGGTCCATTAGGACATTAGTGTAAGACTAACACATTAATTTTTTTCCACCAACAGTTTACTCTGAGTGCTTCCAAATATACACAGAATTTTACACAGCATTTTACAGTGAATATCCATATATGTATGCTAGTCGCTCAGTTGTGTCGACTCTTTGCAAGTCCAAGGACTGTAGCCTGCCAGGCTCCTCTGTCCATGGAATTCTCTAGGCAAGAATCCTGGAATGGGCTGCCGTTTCTTTCTCCAGGAGATTGAACCTGGATCTCCTGTATTGCAGGCAGATTCTTTACCAACTGAGCCATGAGGGAAGTCTGAATACCCATCATTTAATTGTAGAGTCTACCATTTACATTTTATTACTATTGCTTTATCACATGTCTGTACATTCGTCCTCTGTTCACCCTTCTTAACCTTTTCATGCCTTTAAAAGTAAATGGCAAGGGGGGATTTCTCTGGCAGGCCAGTGGTTAAGAATCTGTCTTCCAAAGCAGGGGACATGGGTTCAATCCCTGGTCTGGGAACTAAGATCCAACACTCCACAGAGCAACTAAGCACGAGAGTTGTAACTACTGAGCCTGTGTGCTCTGGCACCGGTGGGCCACAGCTAGAGAGCCTGTGTGCTGCAATTATTGAGCCCGGACGCCACGAATAGAGTGTCCATGTGTGGCAATGAAAGATCCCACATGATGCAATGAAGATGCTGTGTGCCACAACTAAGGCCTGACACCACCAAATAAATAAATGAATAACTAAATAAATGGCATGAACCAACTTCCACCTAAAAACTCCAGTTCGATACTTACTTTTCTCTTCTGATGTAAAATTTCTATATAGTGAAATATAAAACCTTAAGTGTGTACTTTTTCAGAGCTTTAATAAACACTTACCTGTGTACCCAAAGCCATGTCAAGACACAGAACATCAATATCACCCAGAAAGTCTCCTCCCACTTCCCTATTAATCCTCGTCCCCCCTCCCCTTCCCAAGGGCAACCACTGTTTTGATTTTTTTCACTACAGATTAGTTCTGCCTATTTTGCGATTTCATATAAAAATGGAATCAAATAGAAAAGACTCTTTCAATATAAGACTGATTTCATTGAGCATACTGTCTTTGAGATTGAGTCACGTTATTCTCTTTGACAGTAGTTCATTCCTTTCTGTTGCTGAGCATTCTGTTGTGTGACTGTACCACAGCATGTATGGTCATTCATCTGTTCATGGACACTTGGGATATATCCTGTTTTTGGCTCTTGGTAATAAAGCTGTTGGGAACATTCTTATACAAGGCCTTTTTATAGACATATGCTTTCATTTCCATTGGGATAAAGGTACTCGCATAATAGCTACAGAGTAGATGTACATTTAATTTTTTAAAAATAGTTATATTGGAGTATAATTGAAGAACAATGTTACGTTAGTTTCAAGTATATAGCAAAGTGACTCAGTTACACATATATATGCATTTTTTTTCAAATTCTTTCTCCATTTAGGTTATTACACAATATTGAGCAATCCCCTGTGTATACAATAGGCCCTTGTTAGTGATCTATGTTAAACACAGCAGTGTGTACATGTCAGTTCCAAATTTCCAATCTATCCTTCCCCTCCCTCCTCCCTCCTGGTAACAATAAGCTTGTTCTCTAAGTCTGTGAGTCTATTTCTGTTTGTAAATAAGATTTACAATATTTTTTTAGATTTCACATATAAGTGATATTATATGACATTTATGTCTTTGGTGTAGGCTTTTTTTTTTTTAAAAAAAAACACAATCCTGCTACTGTACTTTTAAAGCAGATGTACCCTTTAATATTCCTATGAACAATGTATGAGAGTTCCAGTTGCTCTGCATCCCTGGTTACCTTTAGTGTTGTCATCCTGGTGAGTGTGTGGTGATATGTCACTGTGGTTTACTTTCTGTTTTCCTAATGACAAAGAACAAAGAACATGTCACCGTGTGCTTCTTTTGCCAGTCTTATATCTCTTTCTGTGAAATGTCTTTTCAAATCTTCTATGCATTCTTGCAATTTTTTGTCTTTATTACTGAGTAGAAATTCTCTATACATTGTGGATATCAGTCCCCTATCAAGTTTATGTTTCACAAATATTTCCTTCCAGTCTATGTCTTGCCTCTTCATCTTATTAATAGTCTCTTTTGATGAGAAATTTTTAATTTCAGTGAAGTCCAGTCTATCAGTCTTTTTCTTTTATGGTTATGGCTTTCAGTGACCTAAACAGAGCATACTAATCTTAATAAATGTGTGTTCCTATAATTTATTGTAGCCTCAGGGAAATTCAGAGCTTCACTGGGTTCATTGTAATAACTCTATTTGCCTAAAAAACCATTCACTTCTGTACATATTGGGAAAAACTAAGGGAAACCTGGTAATCTGTGAATTCTCACTCTCAAGAACATCCCAGAGAATGAAGCACAGTCTAGATCTCCCTTTCCACTTGGGTTTTATAATAACAAGTCCTCTGTTTTGCTGGCTAGAAAAAGTAACCAAACTAAGAGTAACTAAATTACCTGGTCATAGCCTTGTTGTGGAATGAAGTCTGCACTTCTGCCTATGAGACTCATTAAGTGACTTTTGAAATGAATCATATGTTATTGAAAAATTACATCTTAAATGGTTAGAAGGTAGGCCATGAATGAATGAAAAATCTTACCCAGAAGGCCTTAAAAAAAAAAAGATATCTAGGGAGCCAGGTATAAGCAATGACATGGGGTAAAATTAAGAGCAGTTTGAAAGGAAGAATAGAGCAGTGGTCGCCAACCTTTCTGGCACCAGAGGTGGGTTTTGTGGAAGATAATTTTTCCATAGACAAGTGAGGGGGTGGTTTGGGGATGCATTACATTTATTGTGTATTTTATTTCTATTATTATTACATCTGCTGCACCTTAGATCATCAGGACTTAGATACCAGAGGCTGGCGACCCTGAAATGGGGGGAAGAGAAAAGCTGGACTTGAGAAAACAGAGACCAGCTGAGAGGACTCTTGTCATCTATACTTAGGCTGCACACTGAAGCTTTCCCCAAGATTCTACCCTGACTCTTTGCCAGCTGCTCTGCTTGTAAGTGAGGCTGTTTGATTTCTCCCTTTGTTTCTCGTCTGGACCAAAGGGACACTCAATACGGGCATGACATTTTGAAAGCTAAAGTCACATCTTTTTTACCCTACCTTCATTGTTGTTCTGGCCTACTTTCTCTTAGACACTTTCTTGAGGGTGCAGGCTGAATGTGGTCTTTCAAACTCCATGTCAACTCCCTTGCCTGCCTCTCCCTTTCTTACCTCATCTTCTTCCAACGAGCATTGATGTTCTACAACTGCTTATTTAGTTGTGGGTTATCCCAGGCCTTTTGCTTCTACTTTTTTTTTTTTTTTAAATCATTAAGCAGAATTTCCCCTTTATTAGAGACTGTGAATCATAAAAAGAAAGAGATGTAAGTTAAATGGGTGACTTTTTCTGTTTGATTATAGGTTGAAATTAGTAGTCAAATTTTTGTTTTTCACTGATCCAGTAGGTTTTTTATAACCTACCATTTTGGTTTCTGACTATAGGATTCTAATTGGAAGTTATCTTGAAATATAAACCATGGAGAGAAAACACCAATTTGCAAAGCCCTGGGCAGTACTAACCCTGGAGAATGAATACTCAGGGAAGACTGTGAGGGTGTGCCTGCCAGGCCGGGACAGGATCTAAGGGAACTCTGCTGACTTACCTGTCTTCATGCAGCTCTTGATCAGGAAGAGTCCACGTGGGTAGTAAGCTTTTCTGGCCTCCTGGATCTGTTCCTGAAGAGAGTGACTAAGGTCAGGATGAGAGAAAGCTAGGTTCTGATTTAGAAAAATCAAGTAGGACTGTAGAGCTTCTAAAGTAATAAAGCTCTGCCCTAAGTAATTATTATATAAACATGACAGAAATAATCAGAAGGGAGAAACAAATAGGGTTAAAGTCACAGGACTACATGATAAATTATTATACCTGGCTATGCAAGTGGGTTAAAATCACTTCCTCAGTTGTTGCCAGCAACACAGATATCTACATTTGGCTTCACATGCAACAACAACGAAATGTGAACCAGAGAAAGATAATTGTATACTGACACATATATACGGAATCTAGAAAGATGGTGCTGATAAATGAATATGCAGAGCAGCAGTGGAGAGGCAGACATGGAGAACAGTCTTATGGACATTGGGATAAGGGAAGGGAATATACTGTGGGACTAGGGATCTCAAACAGGGGCTGACCTGGAGGGGTGGGATGGGAAGGTAGATGGGGGGACGCTCGGAGGGGGGAATTGTGTGTATACCTATGGAGGATCTGGGTCAAGGTGTGGCAGTTAAACAACAAAACTCTGTGAAAAAAGAAAAGACAACTGAACCGGAAAGACTGTGTCCTCCCTTTTGGAATAGTAATTCCTGCTATTAGAGTATCTCTGTTAAGACACAGGAGGATCTTGGGGAGAGGGAGCTATGCAGGTCCCCCTGGTCTGTATGGAAAGAGCTGAATGGGAATTTGGTGGTGAGGTTTATGAAGCTGGACTTCCTGGAAGGCGATCCTGCTGCCAGTCCCTCTCATGATTATTTCCTCCTCCTGCATATTCTTTTTACCAACGGAGGTGGAAGGTGACATTGTCCAAAACACAGTCTTGGAATCTTACTATTTTTTTCTCATTTCGAGCTACTTCAAAATATATATACAGTTAAATGCAGGATCCTGAAACGCTGTTTCACACTGAAGTCAAGCTCAAGCTCTTTGGCTTGAACGTAGGGTCTTCTAAGAAGAGAAGGGTCTGGGTTGGAGAGAAGAAATGAGTCACAGGGGAGGGGCCGGAGTCACACTGGAGACATACACAGATGTGTCTTCTATTCTCTTCTTCTTCTTTCCTCCCTCCCTCTCCTCTTTCCTTTCTTCTACTACTATTCTTGCATGGCTGCTCCATATTTCTAAGCAACAGGCTGAGAGCAAAGGGAGAGGCATGGCATGGGATGGAAGGAGACTAAAACAGCTCTTCTTGTGACTGAATAGAAACTGACCATAAAAAGGCTAAAATTTGGTGATTATATTAACAACTGAATGGAAAAATCAGTCCTGTACAGAAGTTTAACTTATTGTTTAGGCAAGATAATTCCATTTGCCTTTGATATATTGTTGGCATTCTGCAAGAACATCTGGCTAACTGGCAGTTATGTCTTCTGAAGGGAGGGTTTAGTCATTGCTACCATCAAGTACACTCTAATGCTCCTTGGTACCATAAGGTTTAATCTGAATCTCAGATTATCTATGATCAGGCAAAATCCAAATTTCCCTCCAAGCTGATGGTTGTCTTTTGTTTCCTAATTAGTATTCAGGTTTCAGCCCAAGAGTACACTGCTAGAGGCGGACGGTCCCCTTGGAGACGGACCCTATTGTCATCCTCCTAAAGTGAATTCTAGGACTGTTCTGTGATTTTCAACTTTGCCTTGTGGTCCTAGGTCTGTGAATGTTTAATTGACAATACGTGTGCACCTCTCTCATTTCCTGTTTTTTAAGGGCTGCACTTAATTTACTTGAAAGGGTGGAATATTTTAAATTACAATTCAGCAGTTTTACCCAAGAAGGCTGTAAAACACAATGAGCAAGGAGTTTTACTTCCTCCTTACAATCGCTGTTCCCCTGTTTTGAAATCCTGATATCCTCCAATCAGTGGGAATGACTTTAACTTAGGCTGTAACATTTTGAACAGCATGGCTAGAGCTGTTGAGGGGCACGGGACTCCCCGCACACTATGACTCCATGTTTCCAGATGTCTTATTAGTACCCAGAATGTGTCTGTCTGTGCTTGATACTGCTCTATCATGTTGAGTCCCCCTTCTCCAGACTCAGCATTCGGATTGATTGGTTACAGAACACAGTTGCTCAGTCAATCAAGTGAAGCCTTTCTCCTGCAACCCCAGCAACACCTGACAATGGTCACTGACAGATGTTGAGAGCAAACTCCAACAGATGCAACCAGCCATTGACAATGGTTTTCATCCAGGACAGGCTAGTCCTGCCCACAGAGCACTTTGTGTGGCCAGAGGCGTTAGCAGTTTGTACCCGATTGGAAAAAACAGAACCTGCATGTGGGAGCACAGGCTTGCACCCAAAACCCTACCCCAATCTGCTGCCCCTCTGGCCAAGCCAACTTTAGTTGGCCAGAGCAGCACTGGAACTGGGGGACTCGTGAGGTGGGCGAGGGCCTCATGGTCTCGGATGCTCACCTGACCCCACCTACCGTACCCACCAGAGTCTCTTCAATGGCTACAGAAAGGGCTCCAGAGTCTCACTTATGACTCTCAAGCTAATTGGTCCCTGAGGGCAAGAGGAGAGTGGCAAGTCACCTGGCCTTGTCCCCAAGTGGCACCTCTCCAAGCCTCCTGGCTATGACTTTTTACCTTCCAGCTTGACTCTGAACTCTGCTGGGGTACAGATGACCCTTCTGCTTCACCTGAGGGCATGCTGGGACACTCCTCAGGGCACTGCTAGACCTAAATGAGCTCTCACTTCTCTCTGGAAGCCTCTGAGAATGAGGGATCTGTAGGCAGAGCTGGCAGAGGCTGGAGTGGGGGTGGGCTGGGGAATGGAGGATAAGAAAGGGGACCTGCCAAGAACATGCACAGACAATTCATAGGCAAACACATGTTCCCACAAGGACATAATAGCTGTGTGTATGTGATACCTTCTTGAAGTCCCCTTACTCGATCATTCCAGTTCGTCTGTCTAGCCACCTTGAAGGCATATTTCAAATCCTGGTTGAGTAATGCATTGTGTGGTGATTAGCTGCTAATGATGCTGAAAATACCTAAATCATCCAACAAGAAATCTGAATTAATTTTTTATAGTTAAACTGCTAGACAAGTAGGTGTCAGGACAAAGACAGGCCTAGCGATATATACAGACATTTGCACACACAGATAAACCTAGGCAAAGAGGAACAAAGGCAGAACAGGTGGGAAAAGAAGAGAAAGGAAACGTCAAGGAGAGCCATGCGTTGAAGAGTGTGAACTCCAAGGCAACACTGTGAAATCAGCGAAGTTCATTTATCAGCCCACACCTCAACCCTGGTCCTTATTAGCACCACCCTGTAGGGCCTATCTTTGATTTGGTTTTCCAGGGGAGGTGGCAAAGGGAGTGGCACTCAGTTCAACTAATCCTTTGGGACTCTAAATTGATAATGGCTCCAAGTCTTAGCCCTTCAGGAGACCTTTTTTTTTTTTTTTTGGCTGAACTGCACAGCATGGGGGAACTTAGTTCTCCAACCAGGGATGGAACCCCAGCCCCCAGCACTGGAAGTATGAAGTCTTAACCACTGGACTGCCAGGGAATCCCTGGCTTGTTTTTTTTTTTTAAAAGGAAGCTCATCAAGGTCCAAAAGAACTAACTCTCTAATAGCTGAATTGTAAATTGAGAGAAATAAGTTTAGTTTGCAGACTTGGCCTTGCTCAAACACACATTTCAGCTAGATGCCTCCTTTGGATATTCCTGAAGCCAGAGTTACAGGCAAGAAAAAGCAGTCATGTTGGGCTAGTCCCCAACTCCAATGAGGTGCAGTCTTTACAGGAAAATCACACCTTAGATGGAGAGAGAGAAGCAACTGGTCAGCTTCCACACAGAAATGAGGCTGGAGATAAGGTTAGAATCACCCATACCTGTCCTTCAGGGAACCTGGAAACTTTTTGAGGACATGAGACCTGGAAAATTACAACAAAAGATATTATGTGCTGTGCTTGGTTGTTTTGACATGTTCCCACAAGGACATAATAGCTGTGTGTATGTGATACCTTCTTGAAGTCCCCTTACTCGATCATTCCAGTTCGTCTGTCTAGCCACCTTGAAGGCATATTTCAAATCCTGGTTGAGTAATGCATTGTGTGGTGATTAGCTGCTAATGATGCTGAAAATACCTAAATCATCCAACAAGAAATCTGAATTAATTTTTTATAGTTAAACTGCTAGACAAGTAGGTGTCAGGACAAAGACAGGCCTAGCGATATATACAGACATTTGCACACACAGATAAACCTAGGCAAAGAGGAACAAAGGCAGAACAGGTGGGAAAAGAAGAGAAAGGAAACGTCAAGGAGAGCCATGCGTTGAAGAGTGTGAACTCCAAGGCAACACTGTGAAATCAGCGAAGTTCATTTATCAGCCCACACCTCAACCCTGGTCCTTATTAGCACCACCCTGTAGGGCCTATCTTTGATTTGGTTTTCCAGGGGAGGTGGCAAAGGGAGTGGCACTCAGTTCAACTAATCCTTTGGGACTCTAAATTGATAATGGCTCCAAGTCTTAGCCCTTCAGGAGACCTTTTTTTTTTGGCTGAACTGCACAGCATGGGGGAACTTAGTTCTCCAACCAGGGATGGAACCCCAGCCCCCAGCACTGGAAGTATGAAGTCTTAACCACTGGACTGCCAGGGAATCCCTGGCTTGTTTTTTTTTTTTAAAAGGAAGCTCATCAAGGTCCAAAAGAACTAACTCTCTAATAGCTGAATTGTAAATTGAGAGAAATAAGTTTAGTTTGCAGACTTGGCCTTGCTCAAACACACATTTCAGCTAGATGCCTCCTTTGGATATTCCTGAAGCCAGAGTTACAGGCAAGAAAAAGCAGTCATGTTGGGCTAGTCCCCAACTCCAATGAGGTGCAGTCTTTACAGGAAAATCACACCTTAGATGGAGAGAGAGAAGCAACTGGTCAGCTTCCACACAGAAATGAGGCTGGAGATAAGGTTAGAATCACCCATACCTGTCCTTCAGGGAACCTGGAAACTTTTTGAGGACATGAGACCTGGAAAATTACAACAAAAGATATTATGTGCTGTGCTTGGTTGTTTCTGACTCTTTGTAACCCCATGGACTGAAGCCCACCAGGCTCTTCTGTCCATGAGGATCCTCCAGGCAAGAATACTGGAGTGGGTTGCCATGCCCTCCTCTAGGACAGGATATTATATAATGTATTAGAAACCAAGTCTTACAGAACCATATATACACATATAGGTTGTAAGTTCAAAGTCTGAAAGAAATGAAGCCATTTTTAGAGGATGTAAAATTGTGGGGATATTTGGCTCTTCAGGACTAGTGAACTATTTTCTTCCTTTTCCAGATTTTTCAAACTTTTCAGTTATTATTGGTCAAGTTTTCTGTGGAAGACTTAATAAGACTGTTACTATTCATACCACAGCTTTTAAGACTATAGAATAACAACAAAATGTTTCTTTCTTGCTCTAAAGTTCAGACATTTTTTAATTTACCTATGAAATAGCAAAGGAAAAAAGAAACGGAAACAACGTACATAGTATAGTTCTTCATAACCTAAGTTTCCAATGTGTCAGAAAGAACTTATAAAATATCTGAAGTGTTATGGAGATGCTTAGAGGAAAAATGGTAAAAAGGTTCTCACTCAGAGCTAACAGTTCACGCTCAGCCATTTGAACTTGTCTTAAAGATAACCTTAACAGCCCTGAGAGAAGGAATAGGTATCTTTAATGTAACCGTTTGGAACTGGAGGTGTCCCTGGTAGAGAACACTGCCTGGCACATTATAGGCACAAAAATAAATACTGGTTGATGTCACAGATCAATGCCTCCAAATCAACATTCTCTCAATTCACAAATACTGTCAAAGGGTAGAAGCTCTAAAAGCCCCCAACGTGAGTATTTTCCTCCTTGGTCTCTCAGAGACCCATTGTTTCCTCTTTCCACAGGAAGCAGAACACTTGAAATTGCCAAAACTTGAAACAAAAGCCAGAAAAATAGAACAGAAAACAAACATGTTGGGCTACCCACTCCAATGAGGTGCAGTCTTTACAGGAAAATCACACCTTAGATGGAGAGAGAAGCAACTGGTCAGCTTCCACACAGAAATGAGGCTGGAGATAAGGTTAGAATCACCCATACCTGTCCTTCAGGGAACCTGGAAACTTTTGAGGACATGAGACCTGGAAAATTACAACAAAAGATATTATGTGCTGTGCTTGGTTGTTTCTGACTCTTTGTAACCCCATGGACTGAAGCCCACCAGGCTCTTCTGTCCATGAGGATCCTCCAGGCAAGAATACTGGAGTGGGTTGCCATGCCCTCCTCTAGGACAGGATATTATATAATGTATTAGAAACCAAGTCTTACAGAACCATATATACACATATAGGTTGTAAGTTCAAAGTCTGAAAGAAATGAAGCCATTTTTAGAGGATGTAAAATTGTGGGGATATTTGGCTCTTCAGGACTAGTGAACTATTTTCTTCCTTTTCCAGATTTTTCAAACTTTTCAGTTATTATTGGTCAAGTTTTCTGTGGAAGACTTAATAAGACTGTTACTATTCATACCACAGCTTTTAAGACTATAGAATAACAACAAAATGTTTCTTTCTTGCTCTAAAGTTCAGACATTTTTTAATTTACCTATGAAATAGCAAAGGAAAAAAGAAACGGGAAACAACGTACATAGTATAGTTCTTCATAACCTAAGTTTCCAATGTGTCAGAAAGAACTTATAAAATATCTGAAGTGTTATGGAGATGCTTAGAGGAAAAATGGTAAAAAGGTTCTCACTCAGAGCTAACAGTTCACGCTCAGCCATTTGAACTTGTCTTAAAGATAACCTTAACAGCCCTGAGAGAAGGAATAGGTATCTTTAATGTAACCGTTTGGAACTGGAGGTGTCCCTGGTAGAGAACACTGCCTGGCACATTATAGGCACAAAAATAAATACTGGTTGATGTCACAGATCAATGCCTCCAAATCAACATTCTCTCAATTCACAAATACTGTCAAAGGGTAGAAGCTCTAAAAGCCCCCAACGTGAGTATTTTCCTCCTTGGTCTCTCAGAGACCCATTGTTTCCTCTTTCCACAGGAAGCAGAACACTTGAAATTGCCAAAACTTGAAACAAAAGCCAGAAAAATAGAACAGAAAACAAATGTAAAATGGGGCTACAGTATGGCAAGTGTTTTGCAAATTGTTTGGGAAGAGTTGCTTGTTATTTCTTTGCTTGGAATAAGGCCATGATGTCCAGAAGGTCATAGTAATAGCCTTGTGGCATGCAGCTGCATGTTCATCAAGTAGGTTTTACTCTTTTCTTGAAAGGGAAGGAGAGACCCATGGGCCTTGGCAGCGATCAAGTGAAGGTAAAAGGTTGAAAATGGTTCTCCTGGGCTTCCCCTGGTGGCCCAGTGGGTAAGGACACCGCCTTGCAGTGCAAGGGGCGCCGGTTCGAGCCCTGGCCTGGGAAGATCCCACGTGCCGCGGAGCGGCTGGACTGATGTGTCCAATTACAGAGCCGGAGCTCTGGAGTGCATACACCCAGAGCCGGCGCTCTGCGCAACAGAGGCCACTGCGATGGGAGGCCCACAGGAGCCAAAGAACAAAGACAGATGAAAATGGAGAAATGAAAGACCAATAGAAGTGGCCCGCCCACTCCTCTCCCTCCCCAACCCGACCGCCGCCCAAAATAAATAAATAAATAAATCTTTAAAAAAAAAAAAAAAAAAATAAAATGGTTCTCCTGGCAGGTTATGATGTTAACCGCAATGGGAAGGCCAGTCTGGCTTAAGTGCCCTTACTCCCTCCCTTCCACGGAATGAACAAATACTCATTGAGCACCTACTAGTTTCTAAGTAATCTGTCCTACACAAAATTAAATGAAAAATTACAACTCTAGAAGGACTCCAAGGGGAAGTACACTAGCTAGGAGTGTGTGTAATAGGCAGAGCTGACCTGTTAGAGTGGCCAGGCCTTCCTAAGGAAGTATGATTAAGCTGAGTGGGAGGAAACTAAGCAGTGACTGCCAGGCCTGGGGAGGGAGAACATTCCAGGCAGTGGGAACTCTTGGGCACAGGGCCTCTGGGGGAAGTGAGCCTCAAGTGTTCAAGGAACTGAAAGTAGGCCTGAGCAGCCTGCGCTGGCACGACCCCAGAGAGTGAGGGGATGAACTTGGGGCGAGGCCAGCTGGAGAGGTAAGCAGGAACCGGGCTGTTCCCAATCCACAGCCTCGGGTCTTATGGGGTGGGTTTGTTAAGATTTTTGTTCTCTATGCCTCCTTACTCCAGGGTGAACTCAAGTTGTTACAGGAATGTATGACAGGCCCTTCTTGTACGTGATCTGGAAATGGCAGCATCTGTCGGCTCCATCTGAAATCCAACAGGATATTGTCATAAATTCCAGATGTGAACAACCGAGCTTCAGAGAATTATAATTTTACGAAGACTTTAAACCTAAGTCATACTCAAGATATATTATTTTATGTGTGATCATTCAAAAGGCACTTCAGAGCCATCGCTGTGAATTTCAAGTATCACTATATATTAACCCTGCAGAAGCCATGTTTGACCGTCTAATAACTTTCCCTTTATCTGTGACCTACCTGGGATCTAGAAAGTCTGCAAGAAGCCAAAATGAATGTGCAATAGTCTGTGTACATTTTAACCAGAGGGGATGTCCTCATTAATAACTTAATTGATTTTTATTTTACACACAATTCAAACAAGTGGGATTTCTGGGTTCCAAAACCATAGCAAATGGAAGGCAATAATTCAGAAAGAGAAGAGGGATGGGGTTATATAACAGTAATAAAAAGCACACCTGTAGGGGAGGAGAAAAACAAAAAGACTGAGGGGAAGAAAAGGCATAAACAAAGGAAGGAAGGAAGGAAGGAAGAAAAGAAAGAACGAAAGCAGCGTCAGCTTTTAGGTGTAGATAAATCGTCTTGCATATTTTGTAGCTCGTGAGGGCATCATCATGTTTATAGTGAGGCCTTATGCTTAAAAAGTCAAGAAAGTCACATTAGAAGTTTTCTAGCCTATAGGGTTGAGGTTTCTATGAAGTTTTGATACTTAAGAAATAAATCTTAAGGGACTTTCCTGGTAGTTAAGTGGCGAAGACTCTACAATGCATCAGATTCGAGCCCCGGTCGGGGGAGATACCACATAAGGTGGGGGCACTGAGCTGCTGTGCCGTCTGAGCCGTCTTGCCCGAGATCCCCGTGCTCTGCAACAAGAGAGGCCACCGCAGTGGGAAGCCCTGCACTGCAGTTAGCGAGTGGCCCTCACTCACCACAACCAGAGGAAGCCCACTCACAGCAACAAAAACGCAGTGCAGTCAAAAATAACTAAGAAAGAAATATTCAGGTTTTGGGGAAAATTGTCTATTCAAGATGATTCTTATAAAGGTTCTGTATAACCATGGTTTTACTGTAGTGTAGGTCTGTGGAGGTGTTAGTTAATATAGATTTCAGGTTGAAAAAATATCTGACATACCAGCTTTTGCTGAGACTGCTTCATTTCACAAGATATTTAATTCTGGGTTTGAACGAAGTCATTGGAAGTGACACTTCTCACATCAAAATTGTCATGATGCTATTCTCGACAGGGATGAGTTCTTGAATATTTAAAAATATTGTAGGTGATAAAATGCTCTTAATACATTATAAAGTTTGGCTTTCACATTTTTAACTTTAATTTTCATGCTTGTCTCTTAAATGCAGATAGTCTTTATCTAGGCATAAGGTGCCCCCTAAAGTTACTTAGTTGTCTGAATTGTATGTCTTTACTTCCTCCAGATGAGAATAAGAATGAATAAAATATTGTTTTATCACTTTGGAAAATGCTCCTGATATATGTTTATGAAATGATTTGGGGGTGACATTATTTTCTACAATTACATCCTTCATATATATCAGCATCTTTTGTCTCTCTAGGGAATATGCTCATACCATAGCATTTAATGTCTTAAATGTGTTTTTCTCCTGCCATCTTGCCTACCAGAAATATCTGCAAAGAGTGAACTGGTAGATTGATGTAATTTTGAGGAAATCATTAATTTTCTAAGATTTTTTTATGGTGCTGTTTTTCAGTGTTTAAAATTGGGAGTTCTTTTTCTAGTTCACATAGATAAATACATATGGAAAATATTAAAATGTTTAATATTATTCAATTGAATAGTATTCTTCTATTTTATGAAAATGGGAGGAAGATCTAAATAGACATTTCTCCAAAGAAGACACACAGATAGCCAAAGAGCACATGAAAAGATGCTCAACCTCAGTAATTATTAGAGAAATGCAAATGAACACTACAGTGAAATACTGCCTCACGCCCGTCAGAATGTGTGTTGTGTGTTAGTTGCTCAGTCGTGTCTGACCCCTTTCAATTCCATTCAGTGTAGACTGCCAGGCTCCTCTGTCCATGGAGTTCTCCAGGCAAGAATACTGGAATGGGGTGTCATCTTCTCCAGGTACTTCCCAACCCAGGGATCAAACCTGGTTCTCCTGCATTGCAGGCAGATTCTTTATTGTCTGAGCCACTGGGGAAGCCCAGTCAGAATGGCCATCATCAAAAAATTTACAAACAATAAATGCTGGAGAGGGTGTGGAAAAAAGGGAACCCTCCTTCACTGTTGGTGGGAATGCAAACTGGTATAGCTACTGTGGAGAACAATATGGAGGTTACTTACAAAACTGCAAATGGAGGTACCATGCGACCCAGCAATCCCACTCCTGGCCATACAGCTAGAGAAAACTATAATTCAAAAAGATACATACCCCCCCCAATGTTGACTGCATCATTAGTTGCAATAGCTGGACATGAAAGAAACCTAAATGTCCATCAACAGAGGAATGGATAAAGAAGATGTGGTATAGATATACAATGGAATATTACTCAGCTATTTAAAAAAGAAAAAAAATAATGCCATCTGCAGCAACATGGATGGAACTGGAGATTGCCCTACTGAGTGAAGTTAAGTTAGACACAGAAAGACATACATCATATGGTATCACTTATATGTGGAATCTTAAAAAAAAAAAAAGAGTGAACTCATTACAAAACAGAAGTAGAATCAAAGGTAGAAAACAAACTTATCAAGGGACAAGGGACATGGAGGAATAAATTGGAAGATTGGATTGACATATACCACTACTATATATAAAGTAATAATAAGAACTTGCTGTATAACACAGGGGAAATCTACTCAGTACTCTGTAATTGCCTATATAGGAAAAAAAATCTAAAAAAGAAGAATGGATATATGTATATATACATAACTGACTCATTTTGTGGTATACCTGAAACTAACACAACACTGTAAATCAACTATTATTGTTTAGCTGCTAAGTTGTGTCCAACTCTTTACAACCCCATCGACTATAGCATTCCAGGCTTCTCTGTCCTTCACTATCCCCTGATGTTTCCTCAAACTCATGTCCATTGAACAGGTGATGCCATCCAACCATCTCATCCTCTGTCGTCCCCTTTTCCTCCTGCCCTCACTCTTTGTACTGGAGCTTTGTACTGGAACTTTAGCTTTAGTATCTGTCCTTCCAGTGAATATTCAGGGTGGATTTCCTTTAGGATGGACTGGTTTGATCTCCTTGCAGTCCAAGGGACTCCCGAGAGTTTCCTCCAGCACCACAATCTGAAAACATCAATATTTTGGCACTCAGTCTTCTTTATGATCCAACTCTCACACCCATACATGACTACTGGAAACGCTATAGCATTGACTATACATATCTTTGGTGGTGAACTGATGTCTCTGCTTTTTAACACACTGTCTGGGTTTGCCCCCATAGTCGAGGTACCATGCGACCCAGCAATCCCACTCCTGGCCATACAGCTAGAGAAAACTATAATTCAAAAAGATACATACCCCCCCCAATGTTGACTGCATCATTAGTTGCAATAGCTGGACATGAAAGAAACCTAAATGTCCATCAACAGAGGAATGGATAAAGAAGATGTGGTATAGATATACAATGGAATATTACTCAGCTATTTAAAAAAGAAAAAAAATAATGCCATCTGCAGCAACATGGATGGAACTGGAGATTGCCCTACTGAGTGAAGTTAAGTTAGACACAGAAAGACATACATCATATGGTATCACTTATATGTGGAATCTTAAAAAAAAAAAAAGAGTGAACTCATTACAAAACAGAAGTAGAATCAAAGGTAGAAAACAAACTTATCAAGGGACAAGGGACATGGAGGAATAAATTGGAAGATTGGATTGACATATACCACTACTATATATAAAGTAATAATAAGAACTTGCTGTATAACACAGGGAACTCTACTCAGTACTCTGTAATTGCCTATATAGGAAAAAAAATCTAAAAAAGAAGAATGGATATATGTATATATACATAACTGACTCATTTTGTGGTATACCTGAAACTAACACAACACTGTAAATCAACTATTATTGTTTAGCTGCTAAGTTGTGTCCAACTCTTTACAACCCCATCGACTATAGCATTCCAGGCTTCTCTGTCCTTCACTATCCCCTGATGTTTCCTCAAACTCATGTCCATTGAACAGGTGATGCCATCCAACCATCTCATCCTCTGTCGTCCCCTTTTCCTCCTGCCCTCACTCTTTGTACTGGAGCTTTGTACTGGAACTTTAGCTTTAGTATCTGTCCTTCCAGTGAATATTCAGGGTGGATTTCCTTTAGGATGGACTGGTTTGATCTCCTTGCAGTCCAAGGGACTCCCGAGAGTTTCCTCCAGCACCACAATCTGAAAACATCAATATTTTGGCACTCAGTCTTCTTTATGATCCAACTCTCACACCCATACATGACTACTGGAAACGCTATAGCATTGACTATACATATCTTTGGTGGTGAACTGATGTCTCTGCTTTTTAACACACTGTCTGGGTTTGCCAAGCTTTCCTTTTAAGGAGCAAGCGCCTTTCAATTTTATAACTATAGTCGCCTCTGCAGTGATTTGGGAACCCAAGAAAATAAAAAATGCCACTGTTTCCATTTTTTCCCCATCTATTAGTTTTTTGAATGTTGAGTTTTAAGCCAGTTTTTTCACTTTCCTCTTTCATTCTCATCAAAAAGCTCTTAAGTTACTCTTCATTTTTTGCCATTAAAATGGAATCACCTGCGTATCTGAGGTTGTTGATATTTCTCCCAGCAATCTTGATTCCAAATTGTGATTCATTTTTTTGCATGATGATCAACTCGACTATACTCCAATAATTTTTTTTTAAGTTACAGTTATTAAAAAAGGGAAGGACCAAAAGCTATAATTACACGTCGTATTTTCTATCTCTTTTGGTTATCACTAGGTTCCAAGTCACGTTGGAGGCCTGTTAAACATTTTGGTTCTGAGATGGCCTCACTGGATGAGGTCTTCACCACTGCACTTTAGATTGCAGTGAATGGCAAAATGGTAACACTCTGGTCGGCTTTCACAATACTGAAATGGTACACTATCTTTACACTAAATATTTTTACTAAAAATTAACAAAAGTAGATTATCTAATATCTAACAAAAGCAAACACTTTTACCTCTGGGGGGAATAGTTGTCCAAATTAAAATTTGAAGCAAATTAATTTATAAACAAATTGATAACCTGATTTCTTACATATGTTGAGATGTAATGATTTACTTTTCAAAAACCCAGATTGTAACTTTAAAGACTTTTGACTTAACAGAATACACTGTTCTCAGAAATAGGATGGAAAAGATTGATTGGTTTATCAGTGGATGAATGTACTTTCTTATAATTATAGCAAGTTCTAGAAGGGTATATCCTAAAGAATGAAAGTGTGGGTGAGTGATAATGTGGTCACTGAATTATGAAGCTTCTCAACTTGCCAATTCTAAAGAATTATCTAGGGCATACATAAAAAACAATGGTAAAACAAACCAACCAGACTCCTGGTCTCACCCTAGCCTTTTCCAGGGAAGACGTAAAGGAAATATGTATTTTAAAGAGGTTTGTAGGGGTATCCTTAAAATCTGGCAAGTCTGGGAAAGAGTGGCTAACACAAGAAGTTCTGACTTTATCATCAGCTTGGCAAGACTGGAGCCGAATCATCTTTAGTTACTTCCTCCGAGCTTAAGTTTCTCCATTCATTACTTGTGCTGGGGGAGGGGTGGAGGCAACATTGGGAACAAGGCAGACTGGGGCACCAAAGGAGTTACTGTTTATAAAACCTCTAGTACTACATTTGCACCTACTCTCTAAGCAATAATAATCATGAAATACCAGTGGTTTGATTTTCTGGAATTTAACAAAGTTGAAATGGATCCAATTTTTGCCCTCTTCAGAACAACTGTGTTAAATGGGTCAGTTCTGGGTCGATCATTCCCTACCCACTTCTTATTTTGCCCATGAATCTATCTGGTGGAAATGTCTGATCAGGGAAATTCTTTCTGGCACTTTTCCTTGGTTTTTGGACATTTTGTCCTGATGAAGTGTCACCTCTAATATCTCATTCTTCACTCGTTTTTAGTTACGTAGAATTATGTCATTTCACTGAAGAGGAGAATAAGCCTGACTTAAACTCTCACTATACTATTTTATGCTTTTCTTTCTCTCTAAACAATTTAATTATGTCCCAAGGAACATATTAATAATTGGCTTTGGCTATAACATAAAAAGTATATTTCAGTACAAGGAAAAGAATGGAAGTAGGAATAACTTTTGTGTCCATCTTCAAATGACTTAAAGTTCCTCAGATCTAATTCTCACATCTTCAAATCTTCCTATTAAAGGAAAATTATTCTCTTAATGAGCTGTGAGGACTAGCAATAATGAGGCGGCAAAGCCATTTTTTTCTTCTGCCAACCTCCTCCTAAGTGTTGGGACTGCATGAAGTTCTTGCCACTAAAGGGTAGTTTTCAAACTTGAGTGTAAAGAAGATTCACATGGGGAATAAGAATGTCACTTTCCTCTTCCCAGATCCCGAACTGGGTACAATGCTCTGGAGTACTCTAAGGAGCTCTCTTTGAAAACCACTGCTCAAGGAATGTGATGCATCTCTATTGAATGTCATTCAAATTTTGACTCCGGAAGACAGACAGGCAGAGAAATCATGGGCTTCCCTGGTGGCTCGCAGGAGATACAGGAGACGTGGTGTTTGACCCCTGGGTCGGGAAAATCCCATGGAGGAGGGCGTGGCAACCCGCTCCAGTATTTTTTCTGGGGGAATCCCGTGGACAGAGGAGCCTGGAGGGCTACAGTCCATGGGGTTGCAAAGAGTTGGACAGGACTGAAGCAACTTAGAATGCACAGAGAAGTCATGACACATGTCCAGAGAGGCTGCCATTGCTTCTTTCAAATACATTCCTTAACTATCCATCTACTGATGCATCCAACTGCAGCAGGCCAAGTGCATGGTATGGTGCTGGGGGAGAGGGTGTCTCTCTTCTTTGTGGCTATCAGTTTAGCTACTGGGTGTCCTGTTTATGAAGTTAGCCTAAGAGTCTAGCTCCTGACCACACTGGCCGATGTACTGTGGTGTGATGTGATGAGTCACTGCCTTTGGGAAGCTGTAGACTTTCTGTACTTGGACTTCCTACCACTGCCTAATGTTAAACATTTTAGCATAACCAGAGGCCTCTAGCCCTGATTTGGTCACTAGGGTTGGGGCCTGTTTGAAAAACCAATTATAAGTAATTTAGTAATGATTTCTATGAACACCAAGGCTTTTCTTAAAATTAATTTCCCCTATTAAAGGAAACAAAAAGTATTTCAGTACAAGGAAAAGAATGGAAGTAGGAATAACTTTTGTGTCCATCTTCAAATGACTTAAAGTTCCTCAGATCTAATTCTCACATCTTCAAATCTTCCTATTAAAGGAAAATTATTCTCTTAATGAGCTGTGAGGACTAGCAATAATGAGGCGGCAAAGCCATTTTTTTCTTCTGCCAACCTCCTCCTAAGTGTTGGGACTGCATGAAGTTCTTGCCACTAAAGGGTAGTTTTCAAACTTGAGTGTAAAGAAGATTCACATGGGGAATAAGAATGTCACTTTCCTCTTCCCAGATCCCGAACTGGGTACAATGCTCTGGAGTACTCTAAGGAGCTCTCTTTGAAAACCACTGCTCAAGGAATGTGATGCATCTCTATTGAATGTCATTCAAATTTTGACTCCGGAAGACAGACAGGCAGAGAAATCATGGGCTTCCCTGGTGGCTCGCAGGAGATACAGGAGACGTGGTGTTTGACCCCTGGGTCGGGAAAATCCCCATGGAGGAGGGCGTGGCAACCCGCTCCAGTATTTTTTCTGGGGGAATCCCGTGGACAGAGGAGCCTGGAGGGCTACAGTCCATGGGGTTGCAAAGAGTTGGACAGGACTGAAGCAACTTAGAATGCACAGAGAAGTCATGACACATGTCCAGAGAGGCTGCCATTGCTTCTTTCAAATACATTCCTTAACTATCCATCTACTGATGCATCCAACTGCAGCAGGCCAAGTGCATGGTATGGTGCTGGGGGAGAGGGTGTCTCTCTTCTTTGTGGCTATCAGTTTAGCTACTGGGTGTCCTGTTTATGAAGTTAGCCTAAGAGTCTAGCTCCTGACCACACTGGCCGATGTACTGTGGTGTGATGTGATGAGTCACTGCCTTTGGGAAGCTGTAGACTTTCTGTACTTGGACTTCCTACCACTGCCTAATGTTAAACATTTTAGCATAACCAGAGGCCTCTAGCCCTGATTTGGTCCCTAGGGTTGGGGCCTGTTTGAAAAAACCAATTATAAGTAATTTAGTAATGATTTCTATGAACACCAAGGACAAAAAAAAACACTGTAAATGCCTCAAAAATGAGAGTGGTACAAGAACTAGCCAAAGATGTCATACTAGCACTTAATTCTTCCTTGACTCACGACTGGAGCTGACCTCTGGAGAGACAGAAACCTTGCACTGCAGTGCTGGGCACTTGGGTCTACAGAGATGGCTGAAACATAATCCCAACTCTCAGAGAATTTCTAACCAGGGACGAGAGAGAAGATGAATGGCTTGAGTAAGTGGAAACATAGCTGTGACCCTTGGCTGAATGGTACAAATGTCACGAGGGTGATCCAAAGTGTCAGAGGGGCTCGAGGAGAGAGAGATCACACATCCAGGTGGGTTTTCCCAGAGGAAGTGGCATTTGAGGCAATCCTTGGAGGAAGGGTAGAAATTTGACAAGTTCCAAGAGAAGAGAGATTCTCTCTCTCCTACAGGCTAGAGGAACATCTTGGCTGGAAAGTTTGATTTGGTCAAGGTCAGATCTGAATCTTGACTTTTCCTAGTACATGGCAGAGAGTCATTTAAAGGGACTTGAGCAGGAATGCGACACCATCAGAACTGTACTTTAGGAAGCATAGCAGCTGGGTGGAGGAGGGTTTGCAGGAGGAAAGGTTATACAGACACACCAGGGAGGAGGCTGTGCAGAGCGAAGAGGAGGAATAATCGACTGAGCGCGAGGGCCGGGAGAGAGAAATGCAGCAAGTAAACCTATATGGAAGTTTGCAGGTAAAGAGGAAAAAAAAACCTTGGGGGCCTGTGAACAGGGGAGAACAGTAATAACAATCTTGGGGAAGGAAGAGAGCTTGACTTCCAGGGAAATGTGGTACTTTGGGTTTGAGATGGCAATGGAAAAGGGAGCTGGCCACCAGGAAGAAATAAGTGAGCTGAAACAGAGACCATGGTTGGGAGCTGGGAACGGTGGAAGCTCTCCAAGTGGTGGCCGCTGAAAATGGAGAAAAGGACCTTTCTAGGCTGCAGGGCAGAGTGTACATTGAATAGTCTGGAAGAAGACAGACTCCAAAACAAGGCAGAGGAAGACAAATTGAAGACATTGCAGGATCAGGAGAGTGTAGGGGAAACCAGAAAGAGGAGGACAGTTCAAGAGGGGAGCGTGGTCTCAAGAGACTGCAGAAAGGGACAGCTGATAGTTCTGGATTCATCTTGGAAAAGTGTAAATGGAAATCCTTCCATGTACGATGATGTCTTACATCCAGTCTCCTTGGCTCAATACAAAATCAGTGTCTCTAAACATTAGACTCCTCCAAAGCTGTCTACCTTCTTACTCAATATGAGTTAATTTCTTCCACTAACACCTGGAAGGTGCCTGAATGAGTCACTTACCCTGTTTGAGGGTATGAGTCTTGTCATCTTTAACTGGAGTATGAGTTTTGTCATCTTTAACTTTCCAGTTCAAAGGTTTTGTCTGTATGTGTACGAAAATCTTTAGTAACATACACAATATTACACAAGCCTAAGTCCTATGGTGACTGTGTTTGAGGACACAATGAAACCCACATTCTACTTTTGGACTTTCTTTCTTCTCCTATCACCTGTATCTTTTTAAAAATTTCAAATTTTTATTTTTAAAAAAATCCAGAAATAGAACAACTGGAGGAAAAAAATTTCCCCTTCCCTTTTGCCCATATAGTCTTTCAGTTTTCTACCCAGGCCTTAAGCATTGAGGAGGTGCCCAGAAAAATACCAGATGGATATACAAAAACATAATGTCACCAAAATTTTCCTAACAAGTAAGGCAGCTACGCAAAGTCTGCCAGCATCAGGTTCCCTGGGGACCTGCAGCCTGGGGCTTGGTGAGGCCCGACGAGGGGACGAGCCAAGACCTGGGGCTCAAGGTCTCCGGAGCCTCAGAGCTCAGTGGGCGATTTTCTTTAAAACTCGGAAGCACTGGACTCCCTTTAAATCCAGACAACGAGGCGGGCATGTGAGTATCAGCCAATAACCTTAAAAGATGCGAACGTGTCAAAGGAGATACGGTTTATCTTCTACATTAGCGACAGTATCAGTGACATGGTTTACACGAAAAACAGAAGGCAGGGCAAAGAGTAGGGATGTCTCTAACGTGGTAATTAAAGCTGTGTTTCGGACCCAGATTCAACCGAGCTCTGGAGAGTGCGAAGAACAATGTCTGCAGCGTTCTCGGTTCATAGGAGACGCGCTTCTTTGCCTTGGTCGGCGCCCTGGCCCCAGCAAACTGCTTTCTCTGCTCGCCCGCCCCCAACACTGCCTTGCCCCGGGAGTGTGGGCCGTTCGAGCGCCGCCAGGGTGGCAGAGAGTGCGGCGTTCATCCCGAGCGCCAGGGTTCTGCGCAGCCCGGCGCCCGGGGCCGAGGCGGGCCGTGGACCCAACGGCGCACCGAGCGCGTTCGCAGCCGCCGTCCGCCGCCGAACGGCCGGGGCGCGCTGTCCGCCGCTGGCTGGGCTGTGGGCGCGCGCCTGCAGGGTGTGTGCGCGCGCGCACCCGTGGCGTGTGTACTCACAAAGGTGTGTTTGCTAAATTCACTACTCGGGTGTGCCCTCCACCCCGAGCCGGAGCACGCCCGGGCCTGGAGCGGAGTCCAGGCAGAGCGGCCCCGGAGCCGGCTTCTCCGCCCGCGGGGCTGAAAGAGCGCGAGGGCGGGGCGGCAGCGGCCAGCTCCAGACGCGCGTCGCACAGCTGCGGGACAGGTTCCGAGCGCTCTGCGCGTTTTCGGAGACTTTGGCCATCTCGGAAGCCGAGACTGACCGGACGCGGGGCTCGGGGCTGAGTGCGCTGCAGCCAAGAGGAGCTGCAGAGCTGGTGATCTTCGCCTTAAAAAATGCACCAAAATTTTCCTAACAAGTAAGGCAGCTACGCAAAGTCTGCCAGCATCAGGTTCCCTGGGGACCTGCAGCCTGGGGCTTGGTGAGGCCCGACGAGGGGACGAGCCAAGACCTGGGGCTCAAGGTCTCCGGAGCCTCAGAGCTCAGTGGGCGATTTTCTTTAAAACTCGGAAGCACTGGACTCCCTTTAAATCCAGACAACGAGGCGGGCATGTGAGTATCAGCCAATAACCTTAAAAGATGCGAACGTGTCAAAGGAGATACGGTTTATCTTCTACATTAGCGACAGTATCAGTGACATGGTTTACACGAAAAACAGAAGGCAGGGCAAAGAGTAGGGATGTCTCTAACGTGGTAATTAAAGCTGTGTTTCGGACCCAGATTCAACCGAGCTCTGGAGAGTGCGAAGAACAATGTCTGCAGCGTTCTCGGTTCATAGGAGACGCGCTTCTTTGCCTTGGTCGGCGCCCTGGCCCCAGCAAACTGCTTTCTCTGCTCGCCCGCCCCCAACACTGCCTTGCCCCGGGGTGTGGGCCGTTCGAGCGCCGCCAGGGTGGCAGAGAGTGCGGCGTTCATCCCGAGCGCCAGGGTTCTGCGCAGCCCGGCGCCCGGGGCCGAGGCGGGCCGTGGACCCAACGGCGCACCGAGCGCGTTCGCAGCCGCCGTCCGCCGCCGAACGGCCGGGGCGCGCTGTCCGCCGCTGGCTGGGCTGTGGGCGCGCGCCTGCAGGGTGTGTGCGCGCGCGCACCCGTGGCGTGTGTACTCACAAAGGTGTGTTTGCTAAATTCACTACTCGGGTGTGCCCTCCACCCCGAGCCGGAGCACGCCCGGGCCTGGAGCGGAGTCCAGGCAGAGCGGCCCCGGAGCCGGCTTCTCCGCCCGCGGGGCTGAAAGAGCGCGAGGGCGGGGCGGCAGCGGCCAGCTCCAGACGCGCGTCGCACAGCTGCGGGACAGGTTCCGAGCGCTCTGCGCGTTTTCGGAGACTTTGGCCATCTCGGAAGCCGAGACTGACCGGACGCGGGGCTCGGGGCTGAGTGCGCTGCAGCCAAGAGGAGCTGCAGAGCTGGTGATCTTCGCCTTGATCTGCAAAAGTGAAATGGAAAACAGCCAACTACCGCAGCCTCCTCCCTCTTCTCCAGTGCCGCAGCCCGGGCTGGGGGTGGGGGGAGTTCCTCTGGGCTGACTGGAGGGGAAGCGGGAGGCCGGGCGGCTTCAGCCGCACCTCCTCCGCCTTCCTCACCACCCCAGTCCCCCGGGTTCCACGCCGCATTTCTTTGTTTTGAAAGCGCCTCCTCCGCCCAGAGGCATTTCCCCCGGCGGGCAGGCTCTGACGGGGGGGTGGGGCCTCGACTCACGGGCCCCGCCTCCCACTTTGCCCGGACCCCTCTCTAGTGCTCACCTTCCATCTACTCTTCCCTCCCCGCTGCGACCCACGAGGCGCGTCCTCACTTGCTGGACATCAAAGGGAGGCAGGGAATAAGAGGGGGAAGTTGAGTAGACAGAGGGCGCAGAGACTCATTCACCCTAGGCCACGCCGGGCGGCCCGCCTCCTCCCCCGGGAACCCCGCCTGAGCCCCGCCCCCCGCGTCACAGCAGCCTGACATTCTCACAACCCGTCGGGCACCCAGCCTCACCGCCCCCGCTACCCCCGGGTCCGCGGAGTGCTCTATTTATGTTTCAGCCCAGCGATTTGCATAGGCCCCGCCCTTGGCCCGAGGTCCCCCTATCGGTGCCCCGCCTCAGCCTCTACGTCATGGCGAAGGCTCCACCTCTCGTGCCCCTACAAGGAGCGGCGGGCCCTAGATGGCAGCGTGGCGTCGCGGCGGCGTGTGCGTGTCGCGCTTCCTTGTGCCGTTTATAGGGTCCCGGCACTTCCGCTGTCGGGTTAGAAGCGGCGCGGTCATGGCGGAGCGCGGACAGCAGCCTCCTCCCGCTAAACGGCTCTGCTGCCGGCCGGGCGGCGGCGGCGGCGCCAGCAGCGGCGGCGGAGGAGCGGGTGGCGGTTACAGCTCTGCCTGTCGGCCGGGCCCGCGGGCGGGCGGCGCGGCGGCAGCGGCGTGCGGGGGCGGCGCAGTGCTGGGGCTGCTGCCGCCGGGCAAGACCCAGAGCCCCGAGTCGCTGCTGGACATCGCGGCGCGCAAGGTGGCTGAGAAGTGGCCGTTCCAGCGCGTGGAGGAGCGCTTCGAGCGCATCCCTGAGCCGGTGCAGCGCCGTATCGTCTACTGGTCCTTTCCCCGCAGCGAGCGGGAGATCTGCATGTACTCGTCCTTCAACACCGGCGGCGGCGCCGCGGGCGGCCCCGGCGACGACAGCGGCGGCCCCGGCGGCGCGGGCGGCGGCGCGGGCGGCGCGGGCGGCGGCGGCTCCTCGTCCGCGCCGGCCGCCACCTCGGCCGCCGCCGCCGCGGCCGCCGCCGCCGCCGCCGGGGCCGGGGCCCCGTCGGTGGGGGCCGCCGGGTCGGCGGACGGCGGCGACGAGACACGGCTGCCCTTCCGCCGGGGCATCGCTCTGCTGGAGAGCGGCTGCGTCGACAACGTCCTGCAAGTCGGTGAGTCACGGGGCAGTCGCGGGGCCGTCCGTCCGTCCGTCGGTCCCCCGGGGGGGCGCCCGCCCCTCCCCTCTGGGCAGCCCCTCCGCGCCGCGCGCCCGGCACCCCGCCCGCTGCCCTCGCCGGCCGGGACAGCCCTTCTGAGCGGAGCGCCCATTTCCTCCCCGCCCCCCTGTCTCCCCGGACGGGCCGGCGCGAGTGGGAAATGAATCAGCAGGACGCGCCCCTCCGCGCGGTCCGCGGGGTGGGTGCCGGGTGCCCCGGGGCGCTCCGCTCCCCGCCCTCCTCCCGGGGAGCACGTCCTGGAGGGCGGCCGACCCGTGTTGGGGGCTGGATGTGGACAAAGGCGCGGGCGGCCGGCCGGGCTCCGGCGGAGGGTGTCGGTGGCAGGGCTGCGCGGGGCGGGGGAGGGGGCGCGGGCCGCGCAGACAATGCCGGCCGGGGCCGAGCCGGCGGCCGGGCCGCGCTCGGCGCTCTCCCTCCTCTTTCCCCTTGTCTGTCGCTCGCTCGGCTTTCTCCTCGGCGCCCCCCGCCGCCGCCCGCTCCGCGGAGGGCAGGGAAATCCATTCTCATGCCGCTCGGCGTCCGCTCCTCTCAGGGCTTCGACGGGCCGGCGGCCGCGGCATTCCGGGGGTCGCGGCGGCGTCTGGGCTGGCCCGGGCGAGCTCCGCCGGCCGCCCCGGGATGTAAGTGTCCTTCCTTCCGCGCCTCTCCCTCTCGGGCCGCGCGGGCGGCGGGCTGGACCCCTCTCCTGAGGGTCCTCTCCTCCGGAGGACGCCCCCGAATTCAAGGGTGCGAGCCGGGCCGAGGGCAGCGGACTCTTCCCGTTCCCGGGAGGCCGCAGCGTGCCCGGGGCTCCTGCCGGCGGCGTTGGGCGGGGGGCCGGGGTCGTGCTCCGTGCGAGCCGCGGGGCGCAGAGACGGGCTGGGCGCTCGCGGCCGGCGGCTGCAGGAGCGCGAGGCGGAGGGGCGGCGCGGCCGCTCCCGCGTCCCTGCCGGCGCGGCCGCCGGGCATCCGGGCACGACCCCGCACTTTGTTCTCGTTTTCAGGTCTATTTGTGCCCCTTTCAGTTTTCTGTCACCCTCCGAAAAGGGGAAACCAAACAAAAGAGTCTGTTTATTTCTTTTCAGGGCTTGTAAAGTAGAAGATATTTGACAAAGGCGAGAGAAGGACTTAAAGCAGCACAGCTCTTCTTTCTCTGACCATGAGAGTTTTCGCAAATACCGAGTTTTAAAAGCTTTCCCTGTTCTCCCCCTTCCCCCCACCCTCCAGTGTGTTTTTCTGGTCACATATTTTTTTTCAGCTGTAGTACTGGGGATGTTTGAGCTGGACGGAAAAGAACAATGCTATAGTGAAACTCCCCTTGCCCTGTATTTTTCTTCTGATTGCAAAGGGTATATTTTCTACCCCCCTCTCATATTGCTGTCTGTTTAAATTGTGGTGGTGAACAGGGATCCTACTGAGTGAGGAGAGGTTTGGAAGCATCACTGTCTCTGATTTTTAATCTTCTCTTTACGCAGTCAGTTCCTTTTATCCTTCTCTTTGGGAGTCGGGTACAGGGTCTGGGTGGGGCCCCAAGAGAGAATTAAGATTCGTTTTAATCCTGTCTGGTTAATTTGAATTCTAATGCGATCTGCAGACGTAATTTTCTACGTGGTCATTTGTTTCTAAAGGCAGCCTTTTCTAGGTTAGACACCCATGGGTCTGGGGTCAGTAGGTTAGATCTGCGCCGGCCGGCGGCCGCGGCATTCCGGGGGTCGCGGCGGCGTCTGGGCTGGCCCGGGCGAGCTCCGCCGGCCGCCCCGGGATGTAAGTGTCCTTCCTTCCGCGCCTCTCCCTCTCGGGCCGCGCGGGCGGCGGGCTGGACCCCTCTCCTGAGGGTCCTCTCCTCCGGAGGACGCCCCCGAATTCAAGGGTGCGAGCCGGGCCGAGGGCAGCGGACTCTTCCCGTTCCCGGGAGGCCGCAGCGTGCCCGGGGCTCCTGCCGGCGGCGTTGGGCGGGGGGCCGGGGTCGTGCTCCGTGCGAGCCGCGGGGCGCAGAGACGGGCTGGGCGCTCGCGGCCGGCGGCTGCAGGAGCGCGAGGCGGAGGGGCGGCGCGGCCGCTCCCGCGTCCCTGCCGGCGCGGCCGCCGGGCATCCGGGCACGACCCCGCACTTTGTTCTCGTTTTCAGGTCTATTTGTGCCCCTTTCAGTTTTCTGTCACCCTCCGAAAAGGGGAAACCAAACAAAAGAGTCTGTTTATTTCTTTTCAGGGCTTGTAAAGTAGAAGATATTTGACAAAGGCGAGAGAAGGACTTAAAGCAGCACAGCTCTTCTTTCTCTGACCATGAGAGTTTTCGCAAATACCGAGTTTTAAAAGCTTTCCCTGTTCTCCCCCTTCCCCCCCCCCCCCCGTGTGTTTTTCTGGTCACATATTTTTTTTCAGCTGTAGTACTGGGGATGTTTGAGCTGGACGGAAAAGAACAATGCTATAGTGAAACTCCCCTTGCCCTGTATTTTTCTTCTGATTGCAAAGGGTATATTTTCTACCCCCCTCTCATATTGCTGTCTGTTTAAATTGTGGTGGTGAACAGGGATCCTACTGAGTGAGGAGAGGTTTGGAAGCATCACTGTCTCTGATTTTTAATCTTCTCTTTACGCAGTCAGTTCCTTTTATCCTTCTCTTTGGGAGTCGGGTACAGGGTCTGGGTGGGGCCCCAAGAGAGAATTAAGATTCGTTTTAATCCTGTCTGGTTAATTTGAATTCTAATGCGATCTGCAGACGTAATTTTCTACGTGGTCATTTGTTTCTAAAGGCAGCCTTTTCTAGGTTAGACACCCTTTCTTATGTCTGGTGAAGGGCCGGGGTAGGCGGGGGAGTTAACTTCTGAAGCCATCCATCTATCCTTAAAAAATCTGATTAACATTCTTTCAAGTTATACCCCTCCTCCTCTTGTTTCCTGCCTGGTTGAAACGGATTGAAGCACATCCATGGTTTCTCAGTATAACAAACTAGTTTGTGAGTTTTTATGGCTTGGCTGGCAATGCTGAGTTGTTTTTTTTTTTTTTTTTTCCCTCCCTTCTGTGCTTGACTCTGCTTGCAAGCAATGAGGAATGACAGGAGAGCACATAGGGAGGGTTTCTTGGCTGATTGCATTTAAGCCAGGAATTCACTGTGAAAATAAAGCCAAGGGACGATAAATAAAAGATGCAATCTTCTCTAGGAGACAGACACACAGCGTGGGCTTTGCCTGCTTTTATTGGTGAAGAGGCCTGGGTGAGTTGTAAAAGAAAATAGTAACTTTCTGAACAGTCCCCAGAGGGGAAGGAGTCCACTGAATGGAGTTGGCAGTGGTTGATGTGAAGTAGTATGGTGCTTCTCGTATAGCTTGAAGAGCTGACCACCCCTATGGAAACACTTACATATGTGCTAAACAAGTGCTGTACAAATTGTGGAAAATGTTCTTTTTCCCCTCTGAGTTCTGCCAATTTCCTTAACTTCCAAGTTGTATTACTTGTTGTGCCAGTCCGCTTAGAGATGGAAGGCTGTTAAATGCCTGGCAGCTGGCACTGTGAGATAGAAAACTTATGACCAGGAGGTTTTTTTTTTTTTTTTTTTTCCTTGATGAAGAATAGAGAGAGTGGCTAGATTAACCATCTGATTTAGCTCTAAAGGGTGGTTTGAATTGGAACTAGCATGAAGCTTATTTTATAATTTTGTGATTGGAGGTAGAGCTCTTTTTCAATTCATAACCTGAAATGGAAGAGAATAGAATAGTGTGTTGATAGCACATAAGCAATTTTCTGGTATTGCAAAATTACAAGTTTGTTTGTACAGGAAGTATTCATTGTAGAGATGACTAAATTATAGCTACAATACAAAGAATCTAGTTGTCGGACTTGACTTTACACTTACAGTGTTAAAAATTAGTTAAGGATTGAGGGGCAGAGAATTGGGACTTCCAAGAAATTAAGCATACTTGGTTATTTTTCAACTCCTAGATTTTAAGAAGAAATTTAAAGGAAAAAAAATCTTTGATATAGTGGTTGTAAGCAGTATTTAATTGGTGCATAAATGATATATTGGAAGGAAGCTAATGCTGAACGTGCTTGAATGTAAATATGATTGACAACACTTATGGAATGATTTAGAAGTCACACATTAATTTTCCCCAAAAATTTTGCCTGGGAAGGAACATCCTTAATGGGGCCTGAAACTTGAATTGTAAAGGAAAAGACAGATGTACTTGATTTTTTTAAAAAAAACCTCATAGTTTCTGTAGGACTGAGAACATGATAGACCAAGGTAAGCAACTAATTAGGGCAATTATTTACAGCGTGTTTGACCAAAGGCTGGCAGATAATGCCCAAAAATCGGGGGAAAAGACTGATGAATAACCTGGTAGAAAAACAGACATTTCACAAAGAAATGCAAAGTATTAATAAATGTATCCATCTTCAGTACAAGAGACACAAATAAAAATGAAGTGCTGTTGTTTTTTTGTTTTTTTTTTAACGATTTATTTATTTATTTATTATTGGTTGGGGTTGGAGTGGGGAGGGAGGGGAGCAGGCGGGCCACTTCTATCGGTCTTTTATTTATCCATTTTCATCCATCTTTGTTCTTTGGCCCGTGTGGGCCTCCTATCGCGGTGGCCTCTGTTGTCGCAGAGCACCGGCTCTGGGCGCATGCGCCTCAGAGCTCTGGCTCGGTCATTGGACACATAGGTCCAGCCACTCCGCGGCACGTGGGATCATCCCAGACCAGGGATCGAACCGGCGCCCCTTGCACTGCAAGGCGGTGTCCTTACCCACTGGACCACCAGGGAAGCCCTGAAGTGCTGTTTTCATCTACCACATTGACTCGTGGGTGGCCATTACCCAGAATTGATTGAGGGGGTGAGAGAATGGGATACTGCCTCCCCTAATGCTGCACAATTTTTGTGAGTCATTTCTAGGAATTTATTCTATATATTTATTGATATTAGTGCACGAAGATGTTCAGTGGGGTGAGTGATGCTTATTGCAACATGATCTGCAGTACTGAAAAGCTGGACTCAACCTAAATTTCTATCAGAAGGAAACATGTTAAGAAGTACTTAGTGGAATACTATGCAACCATGAAAAGACAAAGTAAATTTTTATATACTTACCAGTATGCTTCATTTAAAAGCAAGGGAACTCTTCATATAGTGTGCTGCAATTTCTGTTTAAAACAAAGGCAGACTTGCATATTGGTGTTATAAAAATATTTAGAGAGGCTACACAAGCAACTATTGAAGAGTGAGTATCTTTGGAGAAGGGCAGTTGAATAATTTGATTAATGAATGGGCAAGGTTTTGGGGGGAATTTTACTTTGCATTGTATTAACTTATGGTTGGATTTTTCTTAAAACTAGAAGCATATATTTTTGTAATAAAATTATCTTTGTGTTTTAAATTAATGTGTGTTTTTTTTGTCTTGAGGTATGTGTATGTATGTTTGTGTCTGTGTCTCCTTTATGATGATCTGGTGTACATTCGGTTTTCTTTTTTGTTCTGAAACGCCATTTCCTTCTTTGTGACTAAGCAATCATTTAAAAGCAAGAAATGTCTAAACAAAATGAGAAAGTAGTCTTTTGTAGGAGAAGGAAGGTGCTGAGTTTTAAAAGGAATTGCTTTGTTTTTTTCTGGTTGCTTTTGGGAGAAAAGTTCTATTAACAGTGACACATGTTCTCATGGTCTTTTAAGATTTATTACTTTAAATTTCATGATTTAGTTGGTAGACAGTAAAAAGAGATCAGTATTAGATTTAGGGTGGTTAAAATTTTAATCAACTAACTTACTTGATGCTAATTTACTGGTCTTCGAGTATTTTGGTTTTCTTTACAGACCACAGATTATTGTATAAAGATAGAATTCTGAATGCACTTCAAAGTTAGTTGTTTATTGATGATGATATAGCTCATTGAATGGACTTTTGACTTTCAAGTAGTGAGATAGAGCAAATTTGAATCAGAGCCTATACTTGGCATGTCTTTTGGCTAATGAAAAATTACGCAAAAGAAAAAATTTTGAAACTAGTTGCATATACATTTTCTTTTTGTCATCCTCTCTGAGTTGAGATATTTCATTTGCTTACATTTGGTTTTTCAAAGTATTTGACCGTCTCAAAATGGGCTCAGCATTGTTCTGAGGGAGTTTCAATTTTCAATTGTAAGAGAAGAAAGCTTGGAATTTTTGTGATACTTAGTTCTCTGATGGTTAGTACTGGTTGAGTGAAGAAATCTTAAGTGTCCTAGAGACAGAATACTTTATGTAGCCAAAAGATTTCAACAGTACTGGAAGGTGGAACTGCACGTTTGAATTAAGTAAATATTTCTACTCTTGCTTCAGTCTTTAATTTCCTGCCACCCTCCCCACCCCCTTGTATTCTGAGTACACCTTGGAATTGAGGAGGAAAAGACCTACCCCTTAATTTCCAACTGTGGGTTGAATTTCATTCTTTCTGCAGATGCGAGACTTGGATACCTTTCATTTTAAAAGCATTAGGATGCCGTGGAGCACCTCCTGTAATAGAACAATTATTGCAATTAATTGAGCAGTCGAAGTCAGTATTGTCTTAAGTATGTCGTGGCCGGTTGTTAAGATGTTTATCCGTTTATTCTTTATTCTTGGCTTCTTTTTTTTTTTCACAATGGGTAGTCAATTACTATTAATTCAAACTCTAAATGTTTCATCTGGAAAAATACAGGCTAGCATGTCTCTTCTACTCACAGTCATATTAAGAGTTTACTTAAGAAGGCATGGTTTCAGCTAGTAATCTGTTTTGTGAACAGGGTGGCAGCAAGGGAACGACTGAGGCTTTTCTTTAAAGAAACCTTTTAAAAAATTCTACGAATGGCTCTGTACTAATTCTAAATGCTAATGTGCTTTATATTTTTGTGTTAGGACACACAGAGCCCGCAAAACCATTTTTAGTTACCTTGTAAATTACTGTCACTTAGTTTGAAAAATGGTGCTTTCTCCCAGTAAAAACCTAATTTAATTTTCTTGGTTTGTTAATTTTTTTGATATATGTAAATGTTTGGGGTTTACTGTAAACTAGAAAACGTGAGCTGTTTGTTCCTTTAAATGAGTGGAAAGGCTCATCTCCTTCCGATAAATCAGTACCAAGTGGTAATTCAGAGAAAAATGTTGCATAGTTTTGTCCCATGCGAAGAGACTCTTGTTTCTCAATCCTAGCCAGTCACAAAAATAAAGTCTTAAATTTTAAAAAAAAAATCTGAATATCTTCCCACTTTTTGCTTTCAAAGGTCTGTGTTCTCCTGAGAATATGTTTGTTCATGGTTTTCAGTTCTTTAAAAATAGGGTGCTTCCTTTATTTATTTATTTATGCTTTTGATCTAGAAAAGGTAGCCAAAACAAGCTTTGGAGAGAATGCAGTGCAAAATCTGCTTTTCATTTTGAACTTAAATATTGACTTTCAGCTGATAAAGTAACTTTGTCGCTAAGGGTATGCTAACTGAATTCTTAAGTGTAACTAGCTTTTTGTCAGCATATATTATGCATATTTATTTGGCTGTTCAGTTGCTATAGCGTGTCTGACTCTGAGGTAAATAAATATTTATTTGTATATTTATAACTAATTTGCTGTTCCCAAGTGAGAGAAAGGAAGACAAATGTCATTTGAGTATTGCTTCTCAAAGCATATTTCAGTGACCCCTGTGTACAGGTGCACTCTTCTGTTTTTTCTTAAATATACCAACAGATGAGATGCTGTTTTTATACAGTACTCTTGTGTTACAGTTATTATCTACCTGTAGATAACAAATCTGAAGATTTATAAAGATCAATTCCAGCTTCTCCCATTTTGCTGATGAGAAAACTGAGGCACAAGACACACTGAGTAATTTGTCCTGAGAGGTATAGTAAATTGCAAAGTTACACATGGAATCTCTGTTTATTACTATTACTCAGGCTGCCTCTTAGTTTGCTGACAGCATTTGGTAAAGTTGAGAAAATCTCCGAAATCAGGACAATCATATTTTGAATGTAAATTGACTGATGTTAAACTTTTTTAGTTTTTTAGCATTTTAGATTCCCGAACCCGGGGCCCCCTTTGGTAGACCTTGTAAATTACTGTCACTTAGTTTGAAATGGTGCTTTCTCCCAGTAAAAACCTAATTTAATTTTCTTGGTTTGTTAATTTTTTTGATATATGTAAATGTTTGGGGTTTACTGTAAACTAGAAAACGTGAGCTGTTTGTTCCTTTAAATGAGTGGAAAGGCTCATCTCCTTCCGATAAATCAGTACCAAGTGGTAATTCAGAGAAAAATGTTGCATAGTTTTGTCCCATGCGAAGAGACTCTTGTTTCTCAATCCTAGCCAGTCACAAAAATAAAGTCTTAAATTTTAAAAAAAAAATCTGAATATCTTCCCACTTTTTGCTTTCAAAGGTCTGTGTTCTCCTGAGAATATGTTTGTTCATGGTTTTCAGTTCTTTAAAAATAGGGTGCTTCCTTTATTTATTTATTTATGCTTTTGATCTAGAAAAGGTAGCCAAAACAAGCTTTGGAGAGAATGCAGTGCAAAATCTGCTTTTCATTTTGAACTTAAATATTGACTTTCAGCTGATAAAGTAACTTTGTCGCTAAGGGTATGCTAACTGAATTCTTAAGTGTAACTAGCTTTTTGTCAGCATATATTATGCATATTTATTTGGCTGTTCAGTTGCTATAGCGTGTCTGACTCTGAGGTAAATAAATATTTATTTGTATATTTATAACTAATTTGCTGTTCCCAAGTGAGAGAAAGGAAGACAAATGTCATTTGAGTATTGCTTCTCAAAGCATATTTCAGTGACCCCTGTGTACAGGTGCACTCTTCTGTTTTTTCTTAAATATACCAACAGATGAGATGCTGTTTTTATACAGTACTCTTGTGTTACAGTTATTATCTACCTGTAGATAACAAATCTGAAGATTTATAAAGATCAATTCCAGCTTCTCCCATTTTGCTGATGAGAAAACTGAGGCACAAGACACACTGAGTAATTTGTCCTGAGAGGTATAGTAAATTGCAAAGTTACACATGGAATCTCTGTTTATTACTATTACTCAGGCTGCCTCTTAGTTTGCTGACAGCATTTGGTAAAGTTGAGAAAATCTCCGAAATCAGGACAATCATATTTTGAATGTAAATTGACTGATGTTAGATTATTTGGCCACCATTTCATTGAGTGTTATAAAAGTATTTCTAGGTAGCATTTTAGATTCAGACCAGATTCTAATGGCTTCAGGTGTGATTCTAGCATGCTTAGTGCATCCTAGTGTAAAACATTGGTAGACATTTGGAAATTGTAGAGATATTTTATGATGAGATTAAAGTTCAGGAAAAGTTGGTTATGATTGCTAGCTGTATGAGACTGTATTACAGTTGGTGTGATAATGTATCACTATATGCATACCTTCTTGTAATATAGAATTTACTGAAAGTTGAAAATATACAGAATAATAGAAATCAGTACCTAGTAGGAAATTTGCTTGCTCTGAATTTAGTATGTTTATGAAAAATTATTCAGTAGTATCTGTGTTTGACCTGTTCTTGTACATTTTTCAGTGTTTCTCCTGGTGTTTCCCCACCCTACATGTCAGTAAGTAGTACTAGATATATAACCCTAGGTGGACTTCTTTCATGTAGTTCACGTGGTCTCAGAACTTTATTAACATCTCTTTTTAAAGATCTTGTGTGATTTGGGATTTTCTTTATTTAGCTGCACATGATTTATGGGGAGCCTCTTTATACTGCTGTAACAACATTTACTAAGAGTAGTAATAAAAAGAGAAGTCAACACTGTCAGAACACTTAACCATGTGCCAGTTACTGCTCCAAGTACTTTGTATTTCTTAACAGCCCTGTGGAGTTAGGTACTTTTATTCTCCTTTTACAGTTGAGAAAACTGAAGCATAGGAAAAACGTGCAAGTGACTTTTGCCCAAGGTCACACAGGTTGGTAAATTATGAAGCCAGACACAGCCTCTGTGACTGGAACTCTTGCCCCTAAGTAATATTACCCATGATGTGTCATCATTAACTAATCTAGAAAGTTCATCTTTATGTTTATAGTCTCTTTCCACTTTCTAGAGTGGTTTTCACGGTAGCCAGAATTTTTATTTGGGATCAGAGCTATGATTTTTGCATGTGTTTTTAAAAATTGGCCATTTCGCTTTTTCTCGAAATCAGGACAATCATATTTTGAATGTAAATTGACTGATGTTAGATTATTTGGCCACCATTTCATTGAGTGTTATAAAAGTATTTCTAGGTAGCATTTTAGATTCAGACCAGATTCTAATGGCTTCAGGTGTGATTCTAGCATGCTTAGTGCATCCTAGTGTAAAACATTGGTAGACATTTGGAAATTGTAGAGATATTTTATGATGAGATTAAAGTTCAGGAAAAGTTGGTTATGATTGCTAGCTGTATGAGACTGTATTACAGTTGGTGTGATAATGTATCACTATATGCATACCTTCTTGTAATATAGAATTTACTGAAAGTTGAAAATATACAGAATAATAGAAATCAGTACCTAGTAGGAAATTTGCTTGCTCTGAATTTAGTATGTTTATGAAAAATTATTCAGTAGTATCTGTGTTTGACCTGTTCTTGTACATTTTTCAGTGTTTCTCCTGGTGTTTCCCCACCCTACATGTCAGTAAGTAGTACTAGATATATAACCCTAGGTGGACTTCTTTCATGTAGTTCACGTGGTCTCAGAACTTTATTAACATCTCTTTTTAAAGATCTTGTGTGATTTGGGATTTTCTTTATTTAGCTGCACATGATTTATGGGGAGCCTCTTTATACTGCTGTAACAACATTTACTAAGAGTAGTAATAAAAAGAGAAGTCAACACTGTCAGAACACTTAACCATGTGCCAGTTACTGCTCCAAGTACTTTGTATTTCTTAACAGCCCTGTGGAGTTAGGTACTTTTATTCTCCTTTTACAGTTGAGAAAACTGAAGCATAGGAAAAACGTGCAAGTGACTTTTGCCCAAGGTCACACAGGTTGGTAAATTATGAAGCCAGACACAGCCTCTGTGACTGGAACTCTTGCCCCTAAGTAATATTACCCATGATGTGTCATCATTAACTAATCTAGAAAGTTCATCTTTATGTTTATAGTCTCTTTCCACTTTCTAGAGTGGTTTTCACGGTAGCCAGAATTTTTATTTGGGATCAGAGCTATGATTTTTAGCATGTGTTTTTAAAATTTGATTTGAAAAATTACATTTTAAAAAGGCCTTTTGTGAATGAATTTCAGCTTTGGAAGATGGTTGTATGAGATGGCTTTTGACTATCACTCATCAGATATTTGTAAGAGGAATAGTTTGCATGTTAGATCTAGTTGCAATATATATATATATACATACACCACATATAATCTGTTCAAACTTTTTGAATGTTATGATTAAAAATTGTACTATTTCTTGTGTTAATGAAAAGATTTTATTTTCTTTGAAAGAGGTAATTGGAAGGATGTTAATTGAAATGTCATTACATTTAAACTCTTGCTGAAAAAGCTGATCAGATAAACTGGAAGCTCATTTAGTGAATTTATGTCCTTAAAGTTCAGGTGATTCACTACCTGGGCCTACCACATTTACAGTCGGTTTACTTAAAGCATTATTCATTGTTAATTGGTGCCAAATTTCTAATGTCAGAAGGTATTATATAGAAACTGTGCATAAGAAGATAGAACATAAAATAATTCTACAGAAGCTAGATTTAAATTTTCTTAATTACATTCATACAATTTAGAATGCTGTATGTGTCACCTTGTAGGTGTTCAATATCTGCTGACTGTGATCTGCACTTTTATGAATGAAGTGTAGGTATTTTATCGTTTCCGTGTAAGGAGCTGGGCCTGGAGCTTCTCCTGGTGTTGCTGTTGGTCGTTTGGTGAAGACTGGCAGAAGCTGAAGGCAGCACTGTAGTATTTGGTTACGTTGAGTCTTTGTTCCTGTTACAGGTTTATATTGATTCATTTTTGCAAAGAAGATGGTCGTGATTTTTATAAATAAATACCTAAAATGCTAATATCAGAAGTTTGTAATAAGATGTATGTGAGCGAGGGCTTTTTCTTTTTTAAAAGTTTGCCTTATTTGTTTAGGACTTTATTTTTTAATTAAAATCTTTATTTTTATTTTTTTTTGCCCATGTAACAGGTGGAACCCAGGTCCTCAGCTATGAAATTGCTGAATCCCAAACCACTGGACTTGAGTGAAGTCCTGGACTCTGTTTTTAAAGGAATTTTCCAGCTTCCTTAACATTTAGGATTTTCAACTGTAGATTCCATATTCTAATTCTCTCTTCCTTCTTTCCCATATTTATCCCCTGTATAATTTTCATCTTATATTTTCTCTGGACCATGGTAAAGCGGAGGACTGAAACGACCCATACCTGGTTTGTGATGAAGCTGGGCTGGAGTGAGACTTGAGGGTAGGAGACGGGGGAGCCTCTGCACCGGCCTGCCTCAGAGCTCCAGTTTCTTTTCCTTCCTTCCCTAGTGCCCTTCCTCTTTCCCTTCCCTTCTTGGACATTCAGGAATGGAGTCTGGGAGTGAGAAATAGGAGAGCATGGTAGTAAAAAAGAGGAGAAACCACATGAGGTAGGAAATACCAACCAAGAGAGTGTGTTCCATTCCTTTCTTTCCCAGCCATTGTCCTCTCTCCTTCAACCTCCCTTGATTTAGGGAAATAAAAGCTGAGGTCACAAGGACCTGTGCGTTCCAGCTGCTTGGCTGCTATTTTTAGCCTGACCCTACATCAGGCTGGCACCCAGCCACAGTGGCACAGGGCCAGCACATTGTGGGACTGCTTAGCAAACGTCAGAAACTTTTCAGTTATCAAACTGAACTAATTTCGTATCTATCCTGTGCTGTGATATTCTGCTCACCTTTACCTTTTTTAAAATGGGGTGTGTATATATTTTTAAAAAAGAATTTCTTTTTGATAGTCATCATACTATGACTATTTTAGATATGGGAAAGATTTAAGAATTGCCTTATCAGGTCAGACTATGTCTAGCTCAATAATTTTGGTTTTGTGGTGGCACCAAGAGGTGTGAAATTTGCCTAATTTAAAATGCCTTGGGTATCTTTAAAATTGCCATTCCTGTTGAAGTTGTAGAGTCTGAATTGGTTTATATAATTATAGGTGTCATCAGACTCTTAAAAAAAAACACATGTACTGTTTTTCTACAGTTGTCAGTGTTCTCTGCTGACACAGTTGTGTGTGTTTGGGTTTGGTTAATGCTGTGAGGACATGTTTAGCAAATAAAAAAGCCTACTGTTTGCTCTAGTAGGAAGTGTAGGTGGGTTTTGATTGAAATGCCAGTATCTGGGTCTAGATTCTGTATGCCCTAGAGCCATATCACCTGGATTGTATTTGCAAACTGAATTTTAAACTTTTGGTTGTACACGTGAATTTAAAATTTGATTAACAGTTGTACTCAAAATGAAAAATATGTTGTATTTGTTCTTGTATAATTATGGAAAGATGAGCGGAGAATGTCACAGTGTGAACCTGCATCTTTAGAAGGGACTTTAGTAGGAAAAACAGCATATTCTTTCCACAGTGGTACATGGAAAAGTTGAGGGTATGTTAGGGGATGATTTTCAGTGTGCTGTGAACTACACTGAATATGAATAGGAATGGGGATGCTGATTAATTATTTGCTTATTCAGTGCGTTGTAGTGTAATGGACTTAGGATGGCAGGATAACATTACATTTAGTACGTTGATCTGGTGGTCACCTTAAGGTGACAGAATAATTGGCTAGAATAGCTAGAAGTTGAATCACGTGGGTGTTTTTCTTCACCTTGTCTTTAAGTAGGTATTGGATGAATTTTACTGAATTCATTGTTTTGAAACAAAGCTTAAGGTGAAGGCTTCCCTGGTGGTCCAATGGGTAAGGACAGCGCCTTGCAGTGCAAGGGGTGCCAGTTCCATCCCTGGCCTGGGAAGATCCCACGTGCCACGGAGCGGCTGGACCGATGTGTCCAATTACCAAGCCGGAACTCTGGAGCGCATGCACCCAGAGCCAGTGCTCTGCGACAACAGAGGCCACCGCGATGGGAGGCCCACACGGGACAAAGAGCAAAGATGGATGAAAATAGACAAAATGAAAGATCACTGGAAGTGGCTTGCCCACCGCCCTCCTGCCCCACCCTCGCCAAAAATAAATAAATAAATAAATGTTTAAAAAAAAAAAAAGCTTAAGGTGAGAGATTTAGTGAAAGGTGACTTGCTGGTCTAATGACTTAGAGAAGGCAGATGTTTTATTTGTAAAACAACTTACTCTTGCTGATCCAAGAATATCTTATTTATTTTACTTCGACTGAAAACAAAATTTCACTCAGGAATATAATCATGTGAGGACATGTTTAGCAATTTTTCTAGTAGGAAGTGTAGGTGGGTTTTGATTGAAATGCCAGTATCTGGGTCTAGATTCTGTATGCCCTAGAGCCATATCACCTGGATTGTATTTGCAAACTGAATTTTAAACTTTTGGTTGTACACGTGAATTTAAAATTTGATTAACAGTTGTACTCAAAATGAAAAATATGTTGTATTTGTTCTTGTATAATTATGGAAAGATGAGCGGAGAATGTCACAGTGTGAACCTGCATCTTTAGAAGGGACTTTAGTAGGAAAAACAGCATATTCTTTCCACAGTGGTACATGGAAAAGTTGAGGGTATGTTAGGGGATGATTTTCAGTGTGCTGTGAACTACACTGAATATGAATAGGAATGGGGATGCTGATTAATTATTTGCTTATTCAGTGCGTTGTAGTGTAATGGACTTAGGATGGCAGGATAACATTACATTTAGTACGTTGATCTGGTGGTCACCTTAAGGTGACAGAATAATTGGCTAGAATAGCTAGAAGTTGAATCACGTGGGTGTTTTTCTTCACCTTGTCTTTAAGTAGGTATTGGATGAATTTTACTGAATTCATTGTTTTGAAACAAAGCTTAAGGTGAAGGCTTCCCTGGTGGTCCAATGGGTAAGGACAGCGCCTTGCAGTGCAAGGGGTGCCAGTTCCATCCCTGGCCTGGGAAGATCCCACGTGCCACGGAGCGGCTGGACCGATGTGTCCAATTACCAAGCCGGAACTCTGGAGCGCATGCACCCAGAGCCAGTGCTCTGCGACAACAGAGGCCACCGCGATGGGAGGCCCACACGGGACAAAGAGCAAAGATGGATGAAAATAGACAAAATGAAAGATCACTGGAAGTGGCTTGCCCACCGCCCTCCTGCCCCACCCTCGCCAAAAATAAATAAATAAATAAATGTTTAAAAAAAAAAAAAGCTTAAGGTGAGAGATTTAGTGAAAGGTGACTTGCTGGTCTAATGACTTAGAGAAGGCAGATGTTTTATTTGTAAAACAACTTACTCTTGCTGATCCAAGAATATCTTATTTATTTTACTTCGACTGAAAACAAAAATTTCACTCAGGAATATAATCAGAATGTCTTAGGGATAGAGTACATTGAACTGTATCAGTGTAGTAATTATACCACAGGATGTCTTTCTGCAGTAAGAGGTTATGGTAGGTGTATTTTCCAAAAGTGGATTAGAGATAGATCCATTGATCCGTCTATGTATGTTTCTATAGATAGGGTTTATGTGTGCGTGTATTCACACATTTATATGTATGTATTTCTAATTTAATATGATGCTTAGAACACTGTAATCTAGAATGGTCGTAGGTAAGTGACTATCTTATAGATCCTTAATGTAATTTAGATTTCATTTAGGTGAGTCATGTAAATGATGTCAGTTGCAGTTTAACTAACAAGTTTGATTAAAACCAAAGCCCAGACGGTAGTTTGACTAGTGCTGTTTAAAGTCTTATAAGCAAAGTGCACAAATGACATTCTTTACTGGAACTTGTCAGAGCAGTTTCTTTGCAGTTGTCGTGGATTTATTTTAGCAACTTATTAAAAAGGTGTTTTGTCTAAGCTGTTTGATGAAATAGCAGGAAATTCCAAAGTATTGGATAGTGCTGCATTTTTGCTTTCAGTAAGGACTATTGCAATGGGGAAAACTTTTGGAAACTTTATATTAGCAATTTGTGGAAATTTTTTATCTTAAAATGGACAGATATTTAAAAAATTGTTTAAACAATAATTTAAATTTCATCCATGATTTTTCATGCTCATCTTTTTTCCATAATTTGTTTTCAAAGTTTATAATTTTAAATGTGTTAGAAATAAATTGGTGATGCAAGAGCCAATGTCTGAGTTTATTCAAAATTCAGTGTATATATTAGGTCTGAATTTGTGTTGAGTGACTCAGTTGATAAAGAGACTGTCTGCAAGGCAGGAGACCTGGGTTTGATCCCTGGGTTGCGAAGATCCCCTGGAGAAGGAGATGGCGACCCATTCCAGTATTCTTGTCTGGAGAATCCCATGAACAGAGGAGCCTGGCGGCCTACACCCAGGGGTGCAAAAGTATTTTATCTGTCGTAAAACAACTTACTCTTGCTGATCCAAGAATATCTTATTTATTTTACTTCGACTGAAAACAAAAATTTCACTCAGGAATATAATCAGAATGTCTTAGGGATAGAGTACATTGAACTGTATCAGTGTAGTAATTATACCACAGGATGTCTTTCTGCAGTAAGAGGTTATGGTAGGTGTATTTTCCAAAAGTGGATTAGAGATAGATCCATTGATCCGTCTATGTATGTTTCTATAGATAGGGTTTATGTGTGCGTGTATTCACACATTTATATGTATGTATTTCTAATTTAATATGATGCTTAGAACACTGTAATCTAGAATGGTCGTAGGTAAGTGACTATCTTATAGATCCTTAATGTAATTTAGATTTCATTTAGGTGAGTCATGTAAATGATGTCAGTTGCAGTTTAACTAACAAGTTTGATTAAAACCAAAGCCCAGACGGTAGTTTGACTAGTGCTGTTTAAAGTCTTATAAGCAAAGTGCACAAATGACATTCTTTACTGGAACTTGTCAGAGCAGTTTCTTTGCAGTTGTCGTGGATTTATTTTAGCAACTTATTAAAAAGGTGTTTTGTCTAAGCTGTTTGATGAAATAGCAGGAAATTCCAAAGTATTGGATAGTGCTGCATTTTTGCTTTCAGTAAGGACTATTGCAATGGGGAAAACTTTTTGGAAACTTTATATTAGCAATTTGTGGAAATTTTTTATCTTAAAATGGACAGATATTTAAAAAATTGTTTAAACAATAATTTAAATTTCATCCATGATTTTTCATGCTCATCTTTTTTCCATAATTTGTTTTCAAAGTTTATAATTTTAAATGTGTTAGAAATAAATTGGTGATGCAAGAGCCAATGTCTGAGTTTATTCAAAATTCAGTGTATATATTAGGTCTGAATTTGTGTTGAGTGACTCAGTTGATAAAGAGACTGTCTGCAAGGCAGGAGACCTGGGTTTGATCCCTGGGTTGCGAAGATCCCCTGGAGAAGGAGATGGCGACCCATTCCAGTATTCTTGTCTGGAGAATCCCATGAACAGAGGAGCCTGGCGGCCTACACCCCACGGGGTTGCAAGAACTGGACACAACTTAGCAACTAAACTACCACCGCAACATAGTAGAATAGTACTTTTGGGTTACCAAAGAAAATAACTTTAAGTTTTAAATACCTTTGAGTGATTAAGAGATTGCTTTTTGCCTTTTATTTGGTGTTTCACTTTTTAAAGATTTTAAAGAAGTTGACAGAAATAAATTTAACTGCTTTCTTAAAACTTTCTTTGGATGACTTGCAAAGCACATGCAACTTGAAAACTTTCCACAAGATCACACATTTTAAGAAGACATCCACTAATTAGTAGGAGTGTTTATTAAACTGGTTACAAAATGCTGATGATCTACTCTTGACATAGAATTTCCTTTAAGACACAGCATTGCCTACAGTGAACACCAAGCAGTTTTTGGAGCATTAGGGACGCTTGGCTCACGAAAGGGGGCTCCAGATACTGAGAGACTCATGTGTTTCTATTTGCCTAGTCATTTTTGGTTTGTGCCTCTTAGCATAATTAAGAACAGTGACCTCCTTTACTCTTTTTTTTTTTAGATCCATGTCTTTTTAAATTTTTTGATTAATACTTATTTTAATTGGAGTATAATTAATTTACAATATTGTGATTTTCTTTGCCATGCATCAGCATGAGTCAGCTGCTGGTCCAGTTCCACTGATAAACATACGTGATTACCTTCCCTTCTTTTATGAACTTAAAGATACATAAATTTCCTATTTTTATTCTGTGTTGTGCTCTAGCATGTGTTTGTATTAATCGTATAATTCTGTTTCGCACATTTTCTTACTTTTGCTCAATGTTTGCAGGTACTGCTCATTTTAGGTGTTTGCAGTTAACTACTCCTGTGTCATTTGCTGATCCTATGGCTGTGAGCTGCAGGAGAAGCCTGACCCATCACGAGGCTAGAATCCTCTTTGCTGGATCTGGTCTCACTACCTGTATAACCTTAAGTAGATCACATACTGGCTCTGAATTTCCTTGAGCCCTTATAAAATGAATTTTTTAAAAAAACTTTTGTTACAATTAAAACATTGACATTCACTATCCACAGGTTAATCTCTATTAATATTTTATAATCATTATAGTTTTCCCTGATATAGTACAACTCAGGAGAACATACATTATTGAGCAAAGTATGCCTTGGCCTTAATGTCTGAATGCCTCTCTTGTTTTTAACCCCAATGATTGATGAATTTTGTCTTCACGGAACTCTAGAATTATTCTCCTGGAAGTATAGAGGGACATGGGTAAGATCAGTTCCTTTCTGTTCTTGAGTGAAATGGACAGTTTATGAATTAACTTAATCACTTGCGATTTAGTTTCTAGGCTTCTCTGAATATGTGCAGTGAATAAGCAAAGGGTGAAAGATAAAGGACAGTCAGATTCAGAGGCATTTCTGAGTCTCTCAGGCCATTAGATGGTATATATAAGATCTACATTCCCATTTTCTGGAGATGTGAATCAGTGAAAAGAGTTGATTCCTCTACTGATCTAAACATTTACAAATAAAGTATTCAGAAAAATAGTTTCAAGTGAAATTTTGACTAAAATCTTGGTTGTACATTTCTTCCAGTTGTGTTTTTGGGTGATCTCATAAATTGTTGCCTTTGAAGCTTGTGCTGATGGAACCTGGATGACCTAACTACTCCACATTCATTTCTATCCAATGAAAGACCTGTTAATGGCCCTTGTGTACTTATATATGTAGTAGATCTTTTCTTTTTCTTGTCTGTTATTCTTACATATGTACATGTTTGAGTGAGAGTGAACTTTGCATTTGTTGAGTGTTACGATCCACTTGTGAACTTTGGACAGGCAGGGTTCAGCCCTTCTGATACGTATTGCTTGTGCTCTTGCTATGCGGAACCTCAGTGGTTTCACTTTGTTCAGAGGACCAAAGTCATTCCTGGGTGTACAGGGCTTAGTAGGATTCAGCTTGGACCCTCGACTGCCTTGTGCTCACTGTTCTCACTTATCCTTCACTTCCTTTGCCTGTGTACTTTTTTCTGCTGGAAATGCTCCTTTGCCTAATTCATGCCTTGATTGCCAGCTTGGGCTTAGAGAAAGCAACTGGCAAAGAGTTCTCTCCTTTGTTACCCTAATCATAGTTTCCAGTGTGAGTTTTTTGATTGTCTCTCCCATTAGGTTGTGTGTGCACATGTCTGTATATATGTACTTTTGTCTTCACAGTCCTGTGAAACCTTTCGCAAGTAGTTGACGCAAAAAAGGTTTGTTGAATAAATGAATATAGACAGTGGTGTTTTACTTGGGAAATAAGTAAAAACAGTGCTTTTACTCAGTGGCTTTCTTCACTGCCTGTCACATACCTGTCCCACAAAGAATATGTCAGTTGTAATTTTTATTAATTTTTGGCTGTGCTGGGTCTTCACTGCTGCGTAGGTTTTTCTTCTGTTGTGGACAGTAGAGGCTACTCTCTAGCTGCAGTGCATGGGCTTCTCACTGTGGTGGCTTCTCTTGTCTGCATGGGCTCTAAGGCTTCAGCAACTGGAGCACGTGGGCTTAGTTGTTACAACTTCTGAATTCTAAAGCACAGGCTAAATAGTTGTGGCTCATAGTTTAGTTGCACTGAGGCCTGTGGGATCTTCCCGCACCGGGGATTGAAGCCATGTCTCCTTCGTTGGCAGGCAGATTCTTTACCATCTGAGCTACCCGGGAAGCTCAGTATGTCAGTTTGAAAACATAGCTTGTGGCCTCTCTGAGCCACTCTCAGACTGCCTAAAGGAACTTTTTCATTTGTTCTCCTGTTAGGGAGACTTCCTTAGAAAAATTTGAGAAGCTCCCTTATCAAGGTCATTTGTATTGGCATGTGGGTGTATATAACATGTATTGAGAAATTCACCTTGTTATCTGATACCTGGGAGAAAAAAAATTAGCCATAAGTTTTGAGAGGACAGTAGGGTGCACAATTACAACAGGAGACTCACCCACATGTGTAGGTCAGTTGAGTCTTTTTCTCAGTTCTCTTGCACTGGCAGCCATGTTCCATTGTGCTGGGCAGAGCACTGGCTTTGAACTGAGCTCTTGTGCAGGGTCACTGTGGGATACATGGCAGGTCCTCATGCAGCATCTTTTTCTGTTAGTTACTCTGCATTCTTGCCTATGTCTGAGTTTTTCTTTCACAAATTTTTTTTTTATCATGCTGATCTTTGACCCAGATGTTAATTGAACTCAAAAGGTTCAGACTAGAATGATAGATGTAAGAAATACTAAGTATCTGTCACTTGAAGTTATTTTTATCCCATTGAAGTGATCTTGGATATAACTTGAACCTTTTATCTTGTTTGGGGTGGGTTTGGGAGTTATTTCTAACTTGAAACTTGTGTTCATTTGCTATTTTGTGTAGTGGTAGCCCATATTGTCTTCCACTTTTGGACCCCCAGTTCTTTGCTTTATAAACATAATCTCCAGGCCTCTGTAACAACTTTGGGAAGAAGATACTCTCTTTGTTCTGTGGTTGAGGATGCTGAGACTTGAGATGTTAAGTCACTGGCCCAGGAGCACCCAGTGGCTCTGTCTAGATTTTTTCTAAAGTGAGTTTTTTTCAGTCACCCATCTTCTTTCTAAGCTTTGTTAGGGACAGCTACTCTGCCAGCACATGCATGAAGGAAACCATCCAGAGACCTGTTTGGCCTGTATTACCTCTCAAAATCAGCTCTGACCTTTGAAAAGTGTTGCATGATTTATAGAATGTGCTGTGTTTTATTTTTTCCCTCCTTGATAGCAATAATATATATCTGATTCATCGTATCTTATTGTTTCTTAGAGATGATACGTACTGAGTTAAATAAGACTTTTTTCTTTGCTGAGCTTAAAAAGAAAGAATTTCACAGTATTTGATGACATTAATAGTTTGGCCTGAAAGAATTACTGTTTTCTCTTTCACCACTTTCTTGATTTTAGTGGGAGACTTGGGGGCAGTGGATATAGGACATACTACAAAGAGAAGATTAGTGTAATAGAAGCTGTGTGAGGGTGCTGAGGTACACACAGTACTGTTACTGGAAGGCAGTTTCAGGTGCTGATGGGTTGTGTTAGCAACCCTATTGATGGAGAGATTTAGTGGTTTGCTAAAGTATGGGGGACATTCTCTTCTTACTGCTAACTTATAACTTGAAGACCGGTGTAACTCTTAAGGCAGACCTTAAAATTTTCTTTCCTTTGGTTTTTAGGAAACTCCTCTTCAGGCGAGGAAAGACTGATATGTCTTTCCAGGCAACATCTAGGGTCTTTCCCTTCTCCTGTTTCCTCTTGTGTGTAACCATGAGGCTATATAAAGAAGCATTTCTGGAGGCTATTTAATCCACTTGCTTGAGGTGCCAAGAGCTTTATTTTTTTCAGTTGAGAGTAGGCAGTGTAAGGGTGTGCAACATAGATGGGCTAATAAGAAGATAGTAAAGTCAGGACACCATCCTTCCTCACAAGACATGGTTTTCTTAGATTTGCTGTCTTCTGACCTCATTCTTGCTGACCCCATGCCCTCAGTGAACTGCATGTGGGTTCAGCTTTAATTCTGTAGTTGGATGTGTCTGTAGCAATTATAGCTTACTGTGTAGACTGGTCACAAATTTAAAGTTTAGCAAATCTTATATAACTTGTCATAGTTTTAGCACTTAAAGTTACTTAATGTATGTGCTTTGATGATCTGATTTACAAAAGCGCCATATTAAAAGGGTTTCCCTGGTGGCTCAGATGGTAAAGAATCTGCCTGTAGTGCAGGAGACTCAAGTTTGATCCTGGGTTGAGGAGATACCCTGGAGAAGGACATGGCATCCCATTCCAGTGTTCTTGCCTGGAAAATCCCATGGACAAAGGAACTGAGCGGGCTACAGCCCATCAGGCTGCAAAGGGTAGACATGACTAAGTGACTAACACTAACTAAAACGCTGTATAATTGCTGAAATACTGAGTAGCTCTGCTTTTTATGCCCAAGTTATAGGATGAGTAACTACTCTCCACAGTGAATAGTTCAGAATGAAATAACTATATGGCTGAAGTGTGATGTGACACCAGATGTATTTAGGCCCCAAAGGTATGCAATTATCTTACTACTCTTGCACATACACACAAGTATATTTATGCTTATGGTGAGAGTTTTATGTGAAAGAGAAGGCACTTTCTGATATGTGAAGGAATAGTCCATTATTTTTGAGGAGCTCAGAGATTGTTTTATATTACAGGTGCATTTTCAATGTCCCTGTATTTCTTTAGGGTATTATTTAAATTCATATATCACTATATTCTGGAGCAAACTGGTATCAAATTTCAAAATAATTTGGGATTTAGGAAGAATTTTGGAAATATGTCTTTCCAGGCAACATCTAGGGTCTTTCCCTTCTCCTGTTTCCTCTTGTGTGTAACCATGAGGCTATATAAAGAAGCATTTCTGGAGGCTATTTAATCCACTTGCTTGAGGTGCCAAGAGCTTTATTTTTTTCAGTTGAGAGTAGGCAGTGTAAGGGTGTGCAACATAGATGGGCTAATAAGAAGATAGTAAAGTCAGGACACCATCCTTCCTCACAAGACATGGTTTTCTTAGATTTGCTGTCTTCTGACCTCATTCTTGCTGACCCCATGCCCTCAGTGAACTGCATGTGGGTTCAGCTTTAATTCTGTAGTTGGATGTGTCTGTAGCAATTATAGCTTACTGTGTAGACTGGTCACAAATTTAAAGTTTAGCAAATCTTATATAACTTGTCATAGTTTTAGCACTTAAAGTTACTTAATGTATGTGCTTTGATGATCTGATTTACAAAAGCGCCATATTAAAAGGGTTTCCCTGGTGGCTCAGATGGTAAAGAATCTGCCTGTAGTGCAGGAGACTCAAGTTTGATCCTGGGTTGAGGAGATACCCTGGAGAAGGACATGGCATCCCATTCCAGTGTTCTTGCCTGGAAAATCCCATGGACAAAGGAACTGAGCGGGCTACAGCCCATCAGGCTGCAAAGGGTAGACATGACTAAGTGACTAACACTAACTAAAACGCTGTATAATTGCTGAAATACTGAGTAGCTCTGCTTTTTATGCCCAAGTTATAGGATGAGTAACTACTCTCCACAGTGAATAGTTCAGAATGAAATAACTATATGGCTGAAGTGTGATGTGACACCAGATGTATTTAGGCCCCAAAGGTATGCAATTATCTTACTACTCTTGCACATACACACAAGTATATTTATGCTTATGGTGAGAGTTTTATGTGAAAGAGAAGGCACTTTCTGATATGTGAAGGAATAGTCCATTATTTTTGAGGAGCTCAGAGATTGTTTTATATTACAGGTGCATTTTCAATGTCCCTGTATTTCTTTAGGGTATTATTTAAATTCATATATCACTATATTCTGGAGCAAACTGGTATCAAATTTCAGATATTAAGGATAATTTAGGGACTTTTTTCAAAGTACCGTGTTTATGATTTATAGTTTGCTTCTATACTCAGAGACTTCTTATATATGCCATTGTTAGACTCTTGTTTTGACCATCAGTTGTATTAATGAGAGGCAATAAATGTTTAAACTGTGGTTAATATTGAAAATAAAAACTTTTTTAGTCTACTTAAACTTTTAATTTTGTACACGGTTATCTGTCTGATCTCATTCTTTAATGAAGATTAGAGGTAATATCTCTAGCTGATTTGTCCTTTCTATTTTTTTTTTAAGATTTATTTATTTATTTATTTTGGTAGGGGTGGGGTGGGGAGGGAGGGGAGTGGGCAGGCCACTTCTATTGGTCTTTCATTTGTCCATTTTCATCCATCTTTGTTCTTTGGCCCGTATGGGCCTCCCATCGCAGTGGCCTCTGTTGTCGCAGAGCACCGGCTCTGGGCGCATGCACTCCAGAGCTCCGGCTCAGTGATTGGACACATCAGTCCAGCCGCTCCGTGGCACGTGGGATCTTGCCAGGCCAGAGATCGAACCGGCGCCCCTTGCACTACAAGGCGCTGTCCTTACCCACTGGACCACCAGGGAAGCCCTGTCCTTTCTATTTTTAATTCAGTATTAAAATAATGTTTTTAGTACATTAAAAATAACTGATATTTTTGTTTATTACAAGTCTACCATGCTGCTCTTGAATAAAGTGATGAAGTTATATCAGTTTCTCCCATCAGAGGACCAGATACTTCAGTTTGGGGATTTGGTTGTTAGTTATGGTTTAGCTCCCTGCTCACAAACTCAGGAGATGAGAATTCCTTAGCTTTGGGACTCTTGGAGGCCCATGGTGGCTGCTTGGGCTTCCCTTGGGCTAAGAAAGGCAAGTTGAGATACTACTGGCTTTGGGACTCCCAAGTAAAATAGCAGCGATGGTAACTTACCTGTTTACAATATGATTCTCTTGAGAGGCTTTTTTTTTTTTTTTTAATACAGTATTAAGTGGCAAGAGCCATATGGTAACAGTTTTATAACTGTCTGAAATCAGTACAAATGTTTAAAAGAATTTAAAGCTTTAAAGTTTTAAAATTTATAATTCACAAATAATTTGTGAAAACAGCATAGGAGAACACTGCAACTGTTTTAAGTATCAGTGTGTCCAGTAAATAGACTGGTGAATTTCTGTTCATTTGTATTTGTGCTGTCTGATGTGGTAGCATTTGAAATGTGGCTAACCTGAATTGCAATGTGCTGAAAGTGTAACACATGCCACAGAATTTGAAGACTTAATGCATTAGAAAGAATGTAAAATATAGCAATAATTTGTTGAAATGATAATATTTTGGATTTTTTGGGGTTAAATGGAGTGTATTAATTAAAACCAACTTCATTTGTTTCTTTTACCTTTTTAAATCTGGTTACTAGAAAAATTGAAATGGCATATGTGGCTCACATTTTTTTCTTTATTAGTACTAGTCTCTAAGACCTTTTGGTCTCATAACTGTTTATGCATACAGTACTGTTGTTCAGTCTTAAATTTCTTGGGTAGAACCATCTGTCAACTAATTGATTTCTAGGTTTGAGAGTTAATTGGATAAATTATTTCCAATTATCTGAGTCTAAATGTTATTTTTATAGAAAAATTCAGTGGATTATTTGATATTTCAAATTGAGATTTCATTTCTCAGTAAGGTATAAAGTAAGTGCCAAAATTTTGTTAACTTTTAAAAACCATTCCTTATGGGCTTCCCTGGTGGTCCAGTGGGTAAAGAGTCCACCTTGCAGTGCAAGCGGCACCGATTCGATCCCTAGCCTGGGAAGATCCCACATGCCGCAGAGCAGCTGAACCCATGTGTCCAATTACGAGCCAGTGCACTGGAGTGCATGCGCCCAGAGCTGGTGCTCTGCAACGAGAGAGGCCGCTGCCATGGGAGGCCCACACAGGCCAAAGAACAAAGATAGATGAAAATAAATAAATGAAGAGCCAATAAAAGAGGCCAAAATTTAAAAAAAAATTCCTTAGAAATATGTTGGCCTCTGTAATAATGTAAGGAAACTTTGTCTTAAAGGTTTCTTTTTCCATATGAAGGCAGGAAGGTGGGATTTCCTTATTAAGTGGCAAGAGCCATATGGTAACAGTTTTATAACTGTCTGAAATCAGTACAAATGTTTAAAAGAATTTAAAGCTTTAAAGTTTTAAAATTTATAATTCACAAATAATTTGTGAAAACAGCATAGGAGAACACTGCAACTGTTTTAAGTATCAGTGTGTCCAGTAAATAGACTGGTGAATTTCTGTTCATTTGTATTTGTGCTGTCTGATGTGGTAGCATTTGAAATGTGGCTAACCTGAATTGCAATGTGCTGAAAGTGTAACACATGCCACAGAATTTGAAGACTTAATGCATTAGAAAGAATGTAAAATATAGCAATAATTTGTTGAAATGATAATATTTTGGATTTTTTGGGGTTAAATGGAGTGTATTAATTAAAACCAACTTCATTTGTTTCTTTTTACCTTTTTAAATCTGGTTACTAGAAAAATTGAAATGGCATATGTGGCTCACATTTTTTTCTTTATTAGTACTAGTCTCTAAGACCTTTTGGTCTCATAACTGTTTATGCATACAGTACTGTTGTTCAGTCTTAAATTTCTTGGGTAGAACCATCTGTCAACTAATTGATTTCTAGGTTTGAGAGTTAATTGGATAAATTATTTCCAATTATCTGAGTCTAAATGTTATTTTTATAGAAAAATTCAGTGGATTATTTGATATTTCAAATTGAGATTTCATTTCTCAGTAAGGTATAAAGTAAGTGCCAAAATTTTGTTAACTTTTAAAAACCATTCCTTATGGGCTTCCCTGGTGGTCCAGTGGGTAAAGAGTCCACCTTGCAGTGCAAGCGGCACCGATTCGATCCCTAGCCTGGGAAGATCCCACATGCCGCAGAGCAGCTGAACCCATGTGTCCAATTACGAGCCAGTGCACTGGAGTGCATGCGCCCAGAGCTGGTGCTCTGCAACGAGAGAGGCCGCTGCCATGGGAGGCCCACACAGGCCAAAGAACAAAGATAGATGAAAATAAATAAATGAAGAGCCAATAAAAGAGGCCAAAATTTAAAAAAAAAAAAAATTCCTTAGAAATATGTTGGCCTCTGTAATAATGTAAGGAAACTTTGTCTTAAAGGTTTCTTTTTTTCCATATGAAGGCAGGAAGGTGGGATTTCCTTAAATTTCACAGTGTCTTTTGGATTTTATTGTCCAATGAAAAAAAGCAGTGATGGTTGCATGTATCTGTGGATATAATGAAAACCACTGAATTGTATACTTTCAATGATTGCATTGTGTGGTATGCAAATTATATCTAAATGAAAATGTTAAGAAAAACCTCAAAAAAAGAGAAAATGCAGACCAGCACAGGATGGCCAGTTCTTTGTTTTGTCTATTGTAGAAGTTTTCAAAGTGTGTTCCCTGTTTTCTGAGTACTGGCAGTTTCGTAGAAATGCACATTCTTGGGCTCCACTGCAGATGTACTGACTGGAAAACTGAAAGTGGGGCCCAGCACCTAGGTTTTAACAAGCTCTTCAGGTGATTCTGGTATTGGTACTACAGAAACACTGGCTTAATATACTGGTTAGAGTCCACCCAGGAAAAATAAAACCGCTCTTAAGTTAGAAAAAAATAGGAGTCCACTATGTCCACTAGTCCGATGACCTACAGGGATAGGATGAGGGGCGTGGGCGTGAGGCTTATGAGGAAGGGGATAGATGCACACATACAGCTGATACGGGCTTCCCAGGTGGCTCAGGGGTAAAGAATCTGCCTGCCAGTGCAGGAGACTCAGAATAGGCGGGCTTGATCCCCAGCTGGGAAGATCCCCTGGAGGAGGAAATAGCAACCCACTCCAGTATTCTTGGAAAACTCCATGGACAGAGGAGCCAGGAGGGCTACAGTCCATAGAGTTGCAGGGAGTCGGACTTGACTGAGCTACTGAGCGCACATAAAAAATTGGGTTGAAGGTTACACAGGTGATGGAGGATCTAAGACAGCAGGCTAGGATGGTATAGCAGCTTAGATATTAACAGCAGAGGTGAGAGAAGAGTATCTTTAATGGTAGGGTCAGGGGAGCTCAGGAACTAGAACGATGAAAAGAAAAGAGCCACTGCTGGAAACACTGACTGACCTAGAGAGTGAGGGAGGGAAATAACTTGGCTGCACTGTTCCTCTTGCCCATTCTCACAGAGTTTCTCAAAACTGATCCCGGAAAAGAATAAAGATGGATGAAAATAAATAAATGAAGAGCCAATAAAAGAGGCCAAAATTTAAAAAAAAAAAAAATTCCTTAGAAATATGTTGGCCTCTGTAATAATGTAAGGAAACTTTGTCTTAAAGGTTTCTTTTTTTCCATATGAAGGCAGGAAGGTGGGATTTCCTTAAATTTCACAGTGTCTTTTGGATTTTATTGTCCAATGAAAAAAAGCAGTGATGGTTGCATGTATCTGTGGATATAATGAAAACCACTGAATTGTATACTTTCAATGATTGCATTGTGTGGTATGCAAATTATATCTAAATGAAAATGTTAAGAAAAACCTCAAAAAAGAAAATGCAGACCAGCACAGGATGGCCAGTTCTTTGTTTTGTCTATTGTAGAAGTTTTCAAAGTGTGTTCCCTGTTTTCTGAGTACTGGCAGTTTCGTGAAATGCACATTCTTGGGCTCCACTGCAGATGTACTGACTGGAAAACTGAAAGTGGGGCCCAGCACCTAGGTTTTAACAAGCTCTTCAGGTGATTCTGGTATTGGTACTACAGAAACACTGGCTTAATATACTGGTTAGAGTCCACCCAGGAAAAATAAAACCGCTCTTAAGTTAGAAAAAAATAGGAGTCCACTATGTCCACTAGTCCGATGACCTACAGGGATAGGATGAGGGGCGTGGGCGTGAGGCTTATGAGGAAGGGGATAGATGCACACATACAGCTGATACGGGCTTCCCAGGTGGCTCAGGGGTAAAGAATCTGCCTGCCAGTGCAGGAGACTCAGAATAGGCGGGCTTGATCCCCAGCTGGGAAGATCCCCTGGAGGAGGAAATAGCAACCCACTCCAGTATTCTTGGAAAACTCCATGGACAGAGGAGCCAGGAGGGCTACAGTCCATAGAGTTGCAGGGAGTCGGACTTGACTGAGCTACTGAGCGCACATAAAAAATTGGGTTGAAGGTTACACAGGTGATGGAGGATCTAAGACAGCAGGCTAGGATGGTATAGCAGCTTAGATATTAACAGCAGAGGTGAGAGAAGAGTATCTTTAATGGTAGGGTCAGGGAGCTCAGGAACTGGAACGATGAAAAGAAAAGAGCCACTGCTGGAAACACTGACTGACCTAGAGAGTGAGGGAGGGAAATAACTTGGCTGCACTGTTCCTCTTGCCCATTCTCCACAAGAGTTTCTCAAAAACTGATCCCGGAGAAAAGCCAGCTGAAGTAGGAGCCTGGGAAATGATGCCTGTAGTGATCAAGTCTCCTGAGATACAGAGCTCTCAGAGGTCTGTGGAAATAGGTCCCTGACTAGTAGTCTAGTATTTACAATTTAAAACAAAATAATACTTTGATATAATTAAAAGTTTAAAGGCATTTTAATACCAAAAACAATCCGAGGATAGCGGATAATCTTCTTAATGGAATAAATTTAGCTTTATAAAAACTGAACTGTCCTTTAATAATTTTATTGTTGGCCAGGCAGATCTTTTCTGGGACCAGGGGCTCACTTTTTTGTTAGTTTGGTAAATTACATATTTGAAAAACTTTTCATATGTTCACCCCGGGATCAGTTTTCACCCCCACTTTCCTATTTGGGGAGTTACCGAGCTGTCCTTGATTGTTAATGCCATTTTGTGGCAGGTATGGGAAGTCTGCTTTCGCAATTTCTCTGCCTGCTTTTCCTGGATAGCCTTGGATGTTTTTCTTTTCGCCTTTTCCTTTCATTCATCGCCTAAAACGTAGTTCAGCATTTTTGCTTGTCCTGTTTTCCTCCAGTGTTGTTCTCCCTCCTTTAATTTTACAGTGTTCTTTCTTCTCCCTTTCTTTGTAGTTTCAGTTGTGATTAAACTGTGGCTTAGGGGAGAAGGGTAATTACAATGATAGAACTCTAACAAGAAAAATTCAAGTTGTCGATTTTCTTAGTATAGTTAGAAATAGTGTCTTGACTCTTTTAAACTTTTGAAAGGAGACTCAGAATAGGCGGGCTTGATCCCCAGCTGGGAAGATCCCCTGGAGGAGGAAATAGCAACCCACTCCAGTATTCTTGGAAAACTCCATGGACAGAGGAGCCAGGAGGGCTACAGTCCATAGAGTTGCAGGGAGTCGGACTTGACTGAGCTACTGAGCGCACATAAAAAATTGGGTTGAAGGTTACACAGGTGATGGAGGATCTAAGACAGCAGGCTAGGATGGTATAGCAGCTTAGATATTAACAGCAGAGGTGAGAGAAGAGTATCTTTAATGGTAGGGTCAGGGGAGCTCAGGAACTAGAACGATGAAAAGAAAAGAGCCACTGCTGGAAACACTGACTGACCTAGAGAGTGAGGGAGGGAAATAACTTGGCTGCACTGTTCCTCTTGCCCATTCTCCACAAGAGTTTCTCAAAAACTGATCCCGGAGAAAAGCCAGCTGAAGTAGGAGCCTGGGAAATGATGCCTGTAGTGATCAAGTCTCCTGAGATACAGAGCTCTCAGAGGTCTGTGGAAATAGGTCCCTGACTAGTAGTCTAGTATTTACAATTTAAAACAAAATAATACTTTGATATAATTAAAAAGTTTAAAGGCATTTTAATACCAAAAAACAATCCGAGGATAGCGGATAATCTTCTTAATGGAATAAATTTAGCTTTATAAAAACTGAACTGTCCTTTAATAATTTTATTGTTGGCCAGGCAGATCTTTTCTGGGACCAGGGGCTCACTTTTTTGTTAGTTTGGTAAATTACATATTTGAAAAACTTTTCATATGTTCACCCCGGGATCAGTTTTCACCCCCACTTTCCTATTTGGGGAGTTACCGAGCTGTCCTTGATTGTTAATGCCATTTTGTGGCAGGTATGGGAAGTCTGCTTTCGCAATTTCTCTGCCTGCTTTTCCTGGATAGCCTTGGATGTTTTTCTTTTCGCCTTTTCCTTTCATTCATCGCCTAAAACGTAGTTCAGCATTTTTGCTTGTCCTGTTTTCCTCCAGTGTTGTTCTCCCTCCTTTAATTTTACAGTGTTCTTTCTTCTCCCTTTCTTTGTAGTTTCAGTTGTGATTAAACTGTGGCTTAGGGGAGAAGGGTAATTACAATGATAGAACTCTAACAAGAAAAATTCAAGTTGTCGATTTTCTTAGTATAGTTAGAAATAGTGTCTTGACTCTTTTAAACTTTTGAAAGGGTCCTGAAGATCCCCTCAGAATGCATTCCCTCATCCTTTTGAATTAATTTTTTCTCCCTAGACACCAGTATTTAACTGCTGTCATTTGAAACAGTATTGTTTTGTAGTATTTGTAACAAATGGAAGCTATGAAGCTAACCACCGTTTTCCCCCTTGAGGGAGATTGTGTTCTGAATTTCAGTTGACTGATTATCTTAGAATTCAATTATGTGTTTAATGGTTCAAAATAAAATATAATATTTATGAATGCAAATGGTCTGGAATATATATTTTTCTTATATTTGAAAGATCTGTGCTTTCATTCACTAATTTTCTTATATTCACATTCCAAAAACTAAGAAAAAAGTCGTAGATAAATGAGGAAGTGGTACAGTTTTCATTTCACTTGTAAGTTTTTATAATAGGGAATGCTGCCAGTGAAAACTTAGAAATAGAGGAGTTCTGTTTCCTGAGGTTTGATGGAAGACCAGAGTTCTTATTTTGTGTGCAAGGTGCTGAGCTGTATGCAATAGAGCAGTGCTTCCAACCTCTCTTACCTCACACCACACAGAAAAATGTGTACTGTACAGTATAGTGGGGTGGGAGAGTTCTAACAGTATAAAAGCTGCTAGTGAGCTGGTGGGGGAAGGCCACTGTCCTGGAGGCTGGCCAGCCCTACCTGCTTCCCCCAAGAGCTGAGATAACCAATTTCTCACAACTTTTGAGTTCTCACACTGGGAAGCTCTGCTAGATGGAGGACATTCAGGGGTCATGAATCTTAGTCTCCTGAGGAGCTCTGCCGCTTAGTCACTTCTCTCATGTCCAACTCTGTGTGACCCCATGGACTGTAGCCTTCCAGGCTCCTCTATCCATGGAATTTTCCAGGCAAGAGTACTGGAGAGGATTGCCATGCCCTCCTCCAGAGGATCTTCCCGATCGAACCCAGGTCTCCTGAATTACAGGCAGAGTCTTTTCAGTGAACCACCAGGGAAGCCCCGAGGAGCTCAGTACTTGCAGTACTCAAGCATGTAGTACTGGGTAATAGTATACTTTTGGGTGGGTGAAACGTTAGGGAAGCTTAGGAGCGGTTAGCTCTGTTTGAGGCGCAAAGTCTACCAGAGGCTCCATGAGGCATGGAGAGCGTTCTATCCAGAGGGCTTGTCTTGTGCAAAGGTATGGAGGGACCAAAGGGCAGAGAGAGTTTGGAGGAATGCCAAGGATTTCTGACGTGGGAGTGTAGGATGTGAGGATGTAAATAGGAAGCAGTTAATGGAGAGCTGCTGTTACGGAAGCAGGAGTTGACTTCAGGGAAGCCTGTATGTGATTGAATGGGCTCATGACCTTGGGCACCACTGGTAGTGACAAGATCTGACACCTCCCCTCCTCCCTCTAGGAAAGTCCTGGTGCAGTGTAGAATGAACTGGAGCCTGCAAGCAGATAAATCCTTGGGGAGGGCAAGACATTGATCCAGGCTCAATAAGGGATAATAAAGCTTGCACCTGGGGAATGGAGACTTGGAGGGCTCCCTGAAGTGAGAACTGGCAGATTGCTTTTACTGACATGAAGATAGGTGACTCTGATTTGAAGCCTGTGTGAAGAAAAGGCTGATGGAACTGTTCTCAGAAATAGTCTGTATGCGAGACAAGGAACTTGATTTCAGATGTGACTTTTAAGATCTTTATAGAGTACCAGTTAGTAACACATTTGTAAAGTGTCTTCTAGGGACCAGTTACTGATTCAAGCCTTTCCTTTAAAGAAAGAAAGAAAAAAAAAAACAAAACCTTATTTTATTCTCACAATAATGGTAAGAATCTGTAGATGTTCTCAGTAGTGTCCAATCAGGAAAATCAAAGCACAGAAGGGTTTAATGCAGGGAATTAGTTACAGTGTTAATAGAAAGGGCTGTGTTTTGTTGGAGGGGGTGTTGTTGGAGCCAAAGGAGTGCGTGGGGGTGGGGGTGGGTGGCGTGACGGTGGGTGGGGGAGGAGGAGAAAGGGGAGGGGATGGTACTCAGATATCAAGACAGCTGCTGCAGGACCTGCCTGCTTTGCAGCTCTGCTGGAGAGCCTCATTGGTTCTGTTGCTCTGGAGCCACCACAGGAGCTGCGGCTGTCTGCTGCTGCTTTTGGAGTTACCCCTAGAAACAGAAAACAAAAGACGGTTTTCTTGCTCTCACTTTGCCATCTCCTTTCATCATTTTCTGTTTTTCCGTGGGCAACGCCCAATGGGAATCTAGTTGGCAAGGGAGTTTAGCAGATATAGTTTATAGGCTGGCCCCTTTTAATTCAGAAAAGAGATGGCCCCCAACAGAAAAACCAGGCCAGTGGGCACTGTTTTTTATCCTTACTATCCTTGGATAACCGAAGATAGTAAGGAAACTGAGACTCAGAGAGGGTAACTCATCTTCCTAAAGTCACACAGCTACAACTTGGCAGGACTGAAATGTGACTGTGGGTAGGCTGGTTTTAGAATCTGTGTTCTCAACTGTTATTCTTTGATCTTTCCTTCACACGTGAGCATTGTTTGAATTTTTCTTTTTATTGCCGAAAGAACTTCAAATGAGTAGCGTTTTCCACTGATTTCTGCTTACCCTGCACTTACCTTCCTTTTAGTGTCTCTTACTACCTTTAGTTTTTCATCTCCACTTCTGGAGCTTCTCCTCAAGATCACCACTGATTTTACAGCCAATGCAGTGGATTATTTCAGTTTTTATTTCTCTTTAATATATTTCTGGCTTTTGATCCTGATACATGTTTGTGTGGAATTTCAGCTTTGACCTCTGTGATGCTGACTTGCCTTGTTTAACTTCTCTGAGGTGCCTTGGTTTTCTTTTTTCTTTTCCCATTCCTTAAGTCATCACAATCTCTTGGCTTGAGTTCGGATTTCAGTATGTTTCAAGAAGCTAGTTAATGTTAAATTTTGTATTTAAACCAGAGCAGTAGAGGCCTCAAGTCTGCAATTCTGTGGTCTTTTTCTTTTTTGTGTCGTGAACTCACAGTGCCCCAGTTCACGCTGTGCCTTGTGCATGGAGGAGAAGAGAATGGGGACTGAGAGAGAGGGCCTCATTTCTGAGTACATACTGTGTGCTAGCACTGTGCTAAGTGCTTTAAGTGCACTGTTTCATTTAAATAACTCCTGTGTGAGATGGGTCATTGTTAACCTTATTTTACAAATGAAGACTGACTCCTTGTGATGAACCAGTAAGAGAACTGGGGTTGAAACCTTCATCTGACTTGCTCTGACAGCCTGGGTCTTTCCTGTGGACCACTGGGACAAGCCCCACTTTCTTACTTGCTAAATGAAGGAACTGGGAAAAGCAATTTTTAAGGTCCATTTCAGTACCATCATTCTTTTTTTTTTTTTCCTAACAGTTTCAGTTTTGGCTGCAGTAGGTCTTCATTGCTGCACTTTAACTTTCTCTAGTTGTGGCAAGCAGGAACAACTCTGTTGTAGTGCATGAGCTTCTCTTGCTGCAGAGCAGAGGCTCTGAGCGCTCAGGCTTCAGTAGTTGCAGTATGCGGGTTCAGTAGTTGTGGTGCATGGGCTTAGTTGTTCCATGGCATGTGGAATCTTCCCAGACCAGACTGGACTGACGTACTGCAAGGCGGACTCTTAAGCACCAGACCAGCAGGGAAACCCCCGAACTGTCATACTGATTCTGTCACAAACTACTTGTCCTTAGCAGCACTTGCTTCAAATATTTAAGAAGGCAGTTGCCCCTCTTCAATAAGTGGTGCTGGGAAACTGGACAGTTACATGTAAAACAGTGAAGTTGGAACACTACCTAACACCATACACAAAGATAAACTCAAAATGGATTAAAGACCTAACTATGAGAACAGAGACCATAAAACTCTTGGAGGAAAACATAGGCAGAACGCTCAGTGACGTAAATCAAAGCAGATGTTCTATGGCCTGCCTCCTAGAGTAGTGGAAATAAAGACAAAAATAGACCAGTGGGACCTAATGAAACTTAAAAGCTTTTGCACAGCAAAAGGAACTATAGACAGGTGAAAAGACAACCTTCAGAATGGGAGAAGATAACAGCAAATGAAACAACTGACAAAAAATTAATTTCTGAAGTATACAAGCAGCTCAGGCAACTCAACACTGTAAAAACAAATAACCCAATCAAAAAATGGGAAAAGACCTAAGACATCTCTCCAAAGAAGACATACATGTGTCCAGAAAACACATGAAAAGATGCTCAACATCACTCATTGTTAGAGAAATGCAAACATCACTCCAAAATTTTACAAATGAAGACTGACTCCTTGTGATGAACCAGTAAGAGAACTGGGGTTGAAACCTTCATCTGACTTGCTCTGACAGCCTGGGTCTTTCCTGTGGACCACTGGGACAAGCCCCACTTTCTTACTTGCTAAATGAAGGAACTGGGAAAAGCAATTTTTAAGGTCCATTTCAGTACCATCATTCTTCTTTTTTCCTAACAGTTTCAGTTTTGGCTGCAGTAGGTCTTCATTGCTGCACTTTAACTTTCTCTAGTTGTGGCAAGCAGGAACAACTCTGTTGTAGTGCATGAGCTTCTCTTGCTGCAGAGCAGAGGCTCTGAGCGCTCAGGCTTCAGTAGTTGCAGTATGCGGGTTCAGTAGTTGTGGTGCATGGGCTTAGTTGTTCCATGGCATGTGGAATCTTCCCAGACCAGACTGGACTGACGTACTGCAAGGCGGACTCTTAAGCACCAGACCAGCAGGGAAACCCCCGAACTGTCATACTGATTCTGTCACAAACTACTTGTCCTTAGCAGCACTTGCTTCAAATATTTAAGAAGGCAGTTGCCCCTCTTCAATAAGTGGTGCTGGGAAACTGGACAGTTACATGTAAAACAGTGAAGTTGGAACACTACCTAACACCATACACAAAGATAAACTCAAAATGGATTAAAGACCTAACTATGAGAACAGAGACCATAAAACTCTTGGAGGAAAACATAGGCAGAACGCTCAGTGACGTAAATCAAAGCAGATGTTCTATGGCCTGCCTCCTAGAGTAGTGGAAATAAAGACAAAAATAGACCAGTGGGACCTAATGAAACTTAAAAGCTTTTGCACAGCAAAAGGAACTATAGACAGGTGAAAAGACAACCTTCAGAATGGGAGAAGATAACAGCAAATGAAACAACTGACAAAAAATTAATTTCTGAAGTATACAAGCAGCTCAGGCAACTCAACACTGTAAAAACAAATAACCCAATCAAAAAAATGGGGAAAAGACCTAAGACATCTCTCCAAAGAAGACATACATGTGTCCAGAAAACACATGAAAAGATGCTCAACATCACTCATTGTTAGAGAAATGCAAAGCAAAATTACAATGAAATAACACCTCACCCCAGTCAAAATGGCCATCATCAAAAAGTCTACAAACAATAAATGCTGGAAAGGGTGTGGAGAAAAGAGAACCCTCTTTCACTGTTGGTCGGAATGTAAACTGATATAGCCGCTGTGGAAGACAGTGTGGAAATTCCTCAAAAAACTAGGAATAGACCATATTGCTGGGTCACCATATGACCCAGCAATCCCACTACTAGGCATACACCCTGAGAAAATCAAAATTGAAAGAGACACATGTACCTCATTGTTCATTGCAGCACTATTTACAATAGCTAGAACATGGAAGCAAGCTAGCTGTCCATCGACAGATGAATGGATAAAGAAGCTGTGGTACATATATACAGTGAAAAATTACTCAGCCATAAAAAGAAATGCATTTGAATCAGTCCTAATGAGGTGCATGAATCTAGAACCTATTATACAGAGTGAAGTATGTCAGAGAGAGGAAGATAAACATTATATAGTGACACATATATATGGAATCTAGAAAAATGATGCTGATAAATGAATATGCAGAGCAGCAGTGAAGAGGCGGATATGGAGAACAGTTTTACGGACATTGGGGTGAGGGAGGGGAACATGCTGTGGGACTAGGGGGTCTCAAACAGGGGCTCTGTGGCGACCTAGAGGGGTAGCATGGGGAGGGAGATTGGGTAGAGGTTCGAGGGGGGGACATACGTATACCTGTGGTGGATTCAGGTTGATGTGTGGCAGTAAACAACAAAACCCTGTAAAAAGATAATAATTTTTAAAAAGTCACATAAAAGAAAAAAAAAGGGGCAGTTGCCATTCTACTCTAGAAAACCAAGAGTGCTAGCATGTGATTGGTAGAAATTATGAAGTAGGGCAGAGGCACTTAAAAGTGGTCAGGATGATAGATCTTCATATAAGTTTCAAGAGAGCCTCATTACTTCCAAATGAGTCTGCTGCCCAGAACGTTAGAGGCTGTGGCTTTTATTGACAGGGACTCAGGATAATAGCTTTGGAAGAGTTCTAGTCTAAACATGGAAAAAAAAAATGCTCAACATCACTCATTGTTAGAGAAATGCAAAGCAAAATTACAATGAAATAACACCTCACCCCAGTCAAAATGGCCATCATCAAAAAGTCTACAAACAATAAATGCTGGAAAGGGTGTGGAGAAAAGAGAACCCTCTTTCACTGTTGGTCGGAATGTAAACTGATATAGCCGCTGTGGAAGACAGTGTGGAAATTCCTCAAAAAACTAGGAATAGACCATATTGCTGGGTCACCATATGACCCAGCAATCCCACTACTAGGCATACACCCTGAGAAAATCAAAATTGAAAGAGACACATGTACCTCATTGTTCATTGCAGCACTATTTACAATAGCTAGAACATGGAAGCAAGCTAGCTGTCCATCGACAGATGAATGGATAAAGAAGCTGTGGTACATATATACAGTGAAAAATTACTCAGCCATAAAAAGAAATGCATTTGAATCAGTCCTAATGAGGTGCATGAATCTAGAACCTATTATACAGAGTGAAGTATGTCAGAGAGAGGAAGATAAACATTATATAGTGACACATATATATGGAATCTAGAAAAATGATGCTGATAAATGAATATGCAGAGCAGCAGTGAAGAGGCGGATATGGAGAACAGTTTTACGGACATTGGGGTGAGGGAGGGGAACATGCTGTGGGACTAGGGGGTCTCAAACAGGGGCTCTGTGGCGACCTAGAGGGGTAGCATGGGGAGGGAGATTGGGTAGAGGTTCGAGGGGGGGACATACGTATACCTGTGGTGGATTCAGGTTGATGTGTGGCAGTAAACAACAAAACCCTGTAAAAAGATAATAATTTTTAAAAAGTCACATAAAAGAAAAAAAAAGGGGCAGTTGCCATTCTACTCTAGAAAACCAAGAGTGCTAGCATGTGATTGGTAGAAATTATGAAGTAGGGCAGAGGCACTTAAAAGTGGTCAGGATGATAGATCTTCATATAAGTTTCAAGAGAGCCTCATTACTTCCAAATGAGTCTGCTGCCCAGAACGTTAGAGGCTGTGGCTTTTATTGACAGGGACTCAGGATAATAGCTTTGGAAGAGTTCTAGTCTAAACAAAGGGCAGCCCTGTTACTCCATTAAACTTCCTGCTGAGAACATTTGCTTCCAGATTATTCAGAATCCCCTTTTTTCTTAAAGGGAATTTAGTGTGAGATTTGCAAGAAGATAGTGCAAATATATTTTAAAGACAAGAGTTTTTATAATGTAATTGACATCTTTGGAAAGTCAACAGATGATGCTGAAATGATTAACCATTGTGTGATTTGCCAACCTGTTATTGTGGACTTCCCTGGTGGCTCAGATGGTAGAGAATCTGCCTGCAGTGCAGGAGACCTGTTGTCTTAAAACATAAAAAGAGGTGAGTTTAAATGGGTACCAACATCCTCTCTCAGTATACAGCACCCGTCATAAAATACTTGAGCAAGTGTTCCTAAATATGTGTATGTCAACAACATAAGTGTATTTCCAGACTCAGTAGCATCCATTAATTTTACATTCTTTACGCATAATTATCTCGCAGCTTTTCCTCATTCATACCTTATTTTTGAAAGTTAGGAAATTGAAAGGGAGATACCTGTTTTATAACTTTTGAGTTTTACTGGCTTTCCCTGAATGAGAAACCTTAGCTCCCTGGTTTTCCTACTCATTTGGTTTAGGTGATTTTTCCGCTACCATGGCTCAGCAGTAAAGACTTCTCCTACCAATGCAGGTGACACAGGTTTGATCCCTGGGTTGGGAAGATCCCCTGGAGAAGGAAATGGCAACCCATTCCGGTATTCTTGCCTGCAGAATTTCATGGACAGGGGAACCTGGTGGGCTGCAGTCCATGGGGTTATAAAGAATTGAACACGAGTAAGCATGTACACACTTCCTCTGTCTGAGCTCTTAACTGTTGAAGCCCGAGGTTTTGAGACTGGGCTCTTTTCTTTCCCCTCATACCTTTTTCCTCAATTATTGCTCTTGAGCCACAGTAGATATTTGAGGTATTTCTTGTGGGGAGCCTGCCTAAAATAAAAAAAAAGGGGCAGTTGCCATTCTACTCTAGAAAACCAAGAGTGCTAGCATGTGATTGGTAGAAATTATGAAGTAGGGCAGAGGCACTTAAAAGTGGTCAGGATGATAGATCTTCATATAAGTTTCAAGAGAGCCTCATTACTTCCAAATGAGTCTGCTGCCCAGAACGTTAGAGGCTGTGGCTTTTATTGACAGGGACTCAGGATAATAGCTTTGGAAGAGTTCTAGTCTAAACAAAGGGCAGCCCTGTTACTCCATTAAACTTCCTGCTGAGAACATTTGCTTCCAGATTATTCAGAATCCCCTTTTTTCTTAAAGGGAATTTAGTGTGAGATTTGCAAGAAGATAGTGCAAATATATTTTAAAGACAAGAGTTTTTATAATGTAATTGACATCTTTGGAAAGTCAACAGATGATGCTGAAATGATTAACCATTGTGTGATTTGCCAACCTGTTATTGTGGACTTCCCTGGTGGCTCAGATGGTAGAGAATCTGCCTGCAGTGCAGGAGACCTGTTGTCTTAAAACATAAAAAGAGGTGAGTTTAAATGGGTACCAACATCCTCTCTCAGTATACAGCACCCGTCATAAAATACTTGAGCAAGTGTTCCTAAATATGTGTATGTCAACAACATAAGTGTATTTCCAGACTCAGTAGCATCCATTAATTTTACATTCTTTACGCATAATTATCTCGCAGCTTTTCCTCATTCATACCTTATTTTTGAAAGTTAGGAAATTGAAAGGGAGATACCTGTTTTATAACTTTTGAGTTTTACTGGCTTTCCCTGAATGAGAAACCTTAGCTCCCTGGTTTTCCTACTCATTTGGTTTAGGTGATTTTTCCGCTACCATGGCTCAGCAGTAAAGACTTCTCCTACCAATGCAGGTGACACAGGTTTGATCCCTGGGTTGGGAAGATCCCCTGGAGAAGGAAATGGCAACCCATTCCGGTATTCTTGCCTGCAGAATTTCATGGACAGGGGAACCTGGTGGGCTGCAGTCCATGGGGTTATAAAGAATTGAACACGAGTAAGCATGTACACACTTCCTCTGTCTGAGCTCTTAACTGTTGAAGCCCGAGGTTTTGAGACTGGGCTCTTTTCTTTCCCCTCATACCTTTTTCCTCAATTATTGCTCTTGAGCCACAGTAGATATTTGAGGTATTTCTTGTGGGGAGCCTGCCATATATTTGGAGACCATAAAATAGAGTGCAATAACTAATCATAAAATGAAAGAAGGCATGGACCGATTTTTTGCTTTTCCCTACACCAGGAAGCCAAAATTTCTCGGGCTGTTTCTGCTCTTATCTAGGTCACTGATAATCCAACCACTAGCTGGGTGACCCTCTGAAGAAATAGCATTTTTGTCCTTTTTCGATCTGGGTAAGATATGGATAAATCGAATTACTAATAACTAAAAAATCTTGAAATCAGTTAGAATCCCCAAGGCCAAAGCAAATGTCTGACCACCCCCCCCCCCTCCCACACACACACACACTTGTTTTTTCCCCTCCAAATGCTGACTTTAGAGACTTTGGTACTCCTAAACAAAATATGTATGTTCTGAGTGAATCACTGATTCTGAAAGAACTGAGCTAAGTGAGTCTAATTTCAGTTTCCCTCTTTTTTTCCTGGAGTTTAAAATGGAAAACTCTGTTTTTGTTGTTTTTACTACTTGTCCAGTTAGCAGATCTCTGACATCTGCTTGAGCAAAGTTGCTGAAATGAGAAAAAGTGTTTTCTCTTAATTTCAGCTGTGTCCTCCTGTTCCCACACCACAAGGGCTCTATGCACAGGGAGAGTGGTGGTTTCATCTCTGATTTCAGAATATTCTTATATTTTAGACCCAACACAACACGTATTTCAATCAAACTTTAGGAGCAAGGTTTTATGCTGTAGAAATTTGCATTTGGCACTGTAACTTAATCATTAGTCAATTTGTGGGGGGTGGAATAGACTCTAGAATGGACCTAAAAATACTGTGCTAACACTGCAGAGGTTTAAGTCATTCTTTTGAGGGAAGTTAAAATATGCATAAAAGTTATTAAAAAGATACACTTTTATTTAACATTTTGGTATTAATTTTAGAAATCAGGATTTTTTTTGGGGGGGGCCACTTCTATTGGTCATTCATTTTTATTTATTTTCATCCATCTTTGTTCTTTGGCCTGTGTGGGTCCCCCATCACAGTGGCCTCTCTTGTTGCAGAGCACCAGCTCTGGGCACATGCACTCCAGTGCTCCAGCTCGGTAGTTGGACACATCGGTCCAGCCACTCCTTGGCATGTGGGATCTTCCCAGGCTAGGGATCAAACCGGTCCCCCTTGCACTGCAAGGTGGTGTCTTTACCCACTGGACCACCAGGGAAGCCCAGAAATCAGGATTTTTGAATAGTCTGATTCTGGAGAAGGAAATGGCAACCTATTCCAGTGTCTTTGCCAGGAGAATTCCATGGACAGAGAAGCCTTGTGGACTACAGTCCATGTTGCAAAGAGTCAGATATGACTGAGTGACTAACACTTTCACTTCCACTTTCATATAGCACATTGTCTTTTTTAGAAGTACAGTAGTGCATTGTTTAACCTATGGACTATCCCACAAATCCCTCCAGATTTGAAGAGAACCTAGTCTTAGATTGCAGTTGGTGAGATTTTTTATTTTTTGCCTTCTAAGTCACCATTTATTTTCAGCAATCTTTTTTATTCTTTTGGCATGTGTGGGCCTCCCATTGCAGTGGCCTCTCTCACTGCAGAGCATCGACTCTGGACGCATGTGCTCCAGAGTGCTGGCTTGTAATTGGACACACCCGTCCAGCCGCTCTGGGGCATGTGGGATCTTCCTGAGCCAGGGATCAAACCAGTGCCCCTTGCACTGCAAGGGCGGATTCTTTACGCACTGGACCACCAGAGAAGCCCTGATGAGATTTTTTGTATTTCCTTTTTTCATATTAGAGTAACCTTAATGAGGAATCAGAAAATTATGATCTGTCAGCCAAATTTGGCATGCCACCAGGTTTCGTATAGCCTGCAAACTAATGGTTTTTACATTATTTTAATAGATGGCAAAAAAAAAAATCAAAAGAATAATGTTTTGTGACATGTGAAAATGATACAAATTTCAGATTTCAGTGTCCAGAAATAAAATTTTATTGGAATACATCTATGCTCATTAGCTCGCATATTGTCTATGGCTGTTTTCGTGGTACATAGTCAGAGTCGAGTCGTTGGGAGAAAGTTTATGGCCTGCAAAGCCTACAGCAGTAAAAACCCATTACAGAAAAAATTTGCTCACCCCTGGCCCATATGTTTTGTAGCCCTTTTGAATGTAACATATTTCATCAGTTATGTCAGTGAACTTGATTATTTTAGAAAGTTCTGGTGTGGAATATCATGATCATAAACATTGGTAATAAAAAGAGTTTGAAAGTTAAAAACATGAATTTGTTCGTATTCATATGTAGTTCATATACCAGCTTCTTGGATTGGGAATGAATGACTAGCTGAATGTTTGGAAATGGCAGAAATGCCACAATGCTTTGTACAGTTGCTCTGGTAAAAGTGGAATATTCTAAACTTTGTTTCGTATTTGACAACTTTTCTTCTCTTTTTAAGGTATCTCAAATACATTTTATATGATCGCCTTCATTTCAGTCTCCCTCTTGCACCTTTATTTTAATCCAGTAGAGACGTGTCTCACAGTAAATAGTGTGATTAGAGTCGAACACTTAGTACTTAGTGGTTTTTGCTACTTGTTTGTCTAATAGGCTCATCACTGAAAGTTAAAATCAGTTCTTTTTGCTGCCTTGCGGGAGGGCCAGAGAGTATATATGGAGAGCATTGGGTTGGCAGAGTGTGGAGAAAGGTTCTTTACTGAATCACCTCCTGGCAGTACTTTGGGTCAGTGTTTCTAAAGTGAGGACCTTTGTGTGAAGATACCTTAGTTCCTCCTCTGTCTGGTGTCTTCAACCCTAAACCCTATCTCATTTATACTGTCACTTCTTACCTTTACTAGCCCTTAGGTAGTGATCCAGAGGAAAAGGATTGTTTATGCTTTTATGGACTGTTTGAGCAATTTGGTATACTAGCCTGGAGCCACTTTGCCTAAATTTGTTTATCTGATTTGACAGAGTAGTAGTAGTGTCTCATTCTGGTATGCTCCAGCAAGATCACATGTGTCTATAGATCTGAAATGTATGGTATTCTCAGCTCTCTTGAAAAGCCACAAAGAAGCTGAATAAGCAGAAAGAACTCTGAAAAGCCAAACCCAGATGTTATAATGTCTGTTTATTAAAGTTTTCCTCCTAACTAATTAGAGAGACCCTGGATCCTCCTTTAGAATCTGAATGTTGTAACTTAGAAATCATTTCAGAAAATCTAGCCATTTAGCCTTAGAGTTCACAGCAGATTTGAAGGAAGTGTCCAAGAGCGAGAGAGGATGCCCCATACAGTACACAATATTTTAAAAGTTCTGGTGGTTTGGGGAATATCATGATCATAAACATTGGTAATAAAAAGAGTTTGAAAGTTAAAACATGAATTTGTTCGTATTCATATGTAGTTCATATACCAGCTTCTTGGATTGGGAATGAATGACTAGCTGAATGTTTGGAAATGGCAGAAATGCCACAATGCTTTGTACAGTTGCTCTGGTAAAAGTGGAATATTCTAAACTTTGTTTCGTATTTGACAACTTTTCTTCTCTTTTTAAGGTATCTCAAATACATTTTATATGATCGCCTTCATTTCAGTCTCCCTCTTGCACCTTTATTTTAATCCAGTAGAGACGTGTCTCACAGTAAATAGTGTGATTAGAGTCGAACACTTAGTACTTAGTGGTTTTTGCTACTTGTTTGTCTAATAGGCTCATCACTGAAAGTTAAAATCAGTTCTTTTTGCTGCCTTGCGGGAGGGCCAGAGAGTATATATGGAGAGCATTGGGTTGGCAGAGTGTGGAGAAAGGTTCTTTACTGAATCACCTCCTGGCAGTACTTTGGGTCAGTGTTTCTAAAGTGAGGACCTTTGTGTGAAGATACCTTAGTTCCTCCTCTGTCTGGTGTCTTCAACCCTAAACCCTATCTCATTTATACTGTCACTTCTTACCTTTACTAGCCCTTAGGTAGTGATCCAGAGGAAAAGGATTGTTTATGCTTTTATGGACTGTTTGAGCAATTTGGTATACTAGCCTGGAGCCACTTTGCCTAAATTTGTTTATCTGATTTGACAGAGTAGTAGTAGTGTCTCATTCTGGTATGCTCCAGCAAGATCACATGTGTCTATAGATCTGAAATGTATGGTATTCTCAGCTCTCTTGAAAAGCCACAAAGAAGCTGAATAAGCAGAAAGAACTCTGAAAAGCCAAACCCAGATGTTATAATGTCTGTTTATTAAAGTTTTCCTCCTAACTAATTAGAGAGACCCTGGATCCTCCTTTAGAATCTGAATGTTGTAACTTAGAAATCATTTCAGAAAATCTAGCCATTTAGCCTTAGAGTTCACAGCAGATTTGAAGGAAGTGTCCAAGAGCGAGAGAGAGGATGCCCCATACAGACACATCAGCAGCCAAGAGTGCCAGCTTGAGAAAATAAAACTGTAGAAAAAAAGATTCGAGAACTCATTAAGAGCAGCTTGAGGCCATTTGGTGTGGGACCAAAGCCCTAATAAACACCTCACTATTCCTTGGAGGAACACTGTGTTATTGCTTACTGATGTTTTTGAGTCCTCATTGTGAACCAGTTACTGTTTACTAGGCATTACATTTTCAACCTGTAACAGTTCTGTGATGCAAGAATTATTATATCACCTCTTACATTCCTTTTGTAGCAGAGAAAAGTGAAACAGATTTTCTCTAGTTTCTGCAACATTCATCAGTAAGCATGGGAGCTGGACTTTGGACCCAGAGTGAGCTTTGAGAGTCCATCTCTTTCCCTCTCTAACCCCTACAAGAGAACAGGGAGGCACTGTGGAGGGTAAACTCACTGGCTTCCATCCCAAGCCTGTTATGTTCTGATTTGTTAACTAATACTCCGTGCTTCCATTTCTACATTTATAAGACAGATTTTAAAGTGGTTTGTACTTTGCAGCATATGGTTGTTGTGAGGATTCAGTGAAACAATATGAAAATTGCCCCATGCATAGCACATGGTTAAGAGCTCAGAACACATTAATGCTAGACACCAGTAATTATATATATATATATGTATATATATATATAATAAATTCTAGAAATATTTTACTCAAAATATTTGAAAAGTATTAATGCTTAGGGGATCTTGCGGACCCAGGAATTGAATCTGAGTCTCCTGCATTGGCAGGTGGATTCTTTACCACTGAGCCACCTGGGAAGTACCATTAATGCTTAATGGCCATCATTTAAAGTAAGATAATTGGTATTGTTGGGCTTCCTAGGTGGTGCTAGTGGTAAAGAATCCACCTGACAACGCAGGAGACTAAAGAGGGGGTTCAGTCCCTGGGTTGGGGAGCCGTGCAAGTAGGAAATGGCACCCCGTTCTAGTATTCTTGCCTGGGAAATCCCATGGACAGAGGAGGCTAGCGGGCTACAGTCCATGGGGCTGCAAAGAGTTAGGCATGACTGAGCGACTAAGCCTGCACACATACACACACACACACACACACATTTGGCATTGTCATTTTAGATAGTCTTGTTTGTCTTGTTTAGTCTTGTTTGTTGTAAACAGCAGAAAAGAAGGAAACAACCCTTGAGAGGTCTGCCTTTGGTATTCCTTTGGTTTTTGTCCCTGAACTTTCAAATAAATTTCTAAAAAATAGAAGTCTGGACTTTGGCTCAGTGAGAGGCTTAGCTTTGTAATTATCAGTTTGCTTTTTGGTTAAAGAGCTGTGGGTTTTCTATTATGTGTGCCAATTGATGAAACAACTGTAAACTGCTGGCTGGCTACTCAGAAAGGACGTACATCTGGGATGTCATTGTTTAATTTCCCTTTGATCACCTTGTATGCACAAGGCGCAAGTTGGTCAGCTCTCTAATGGAGATATGGCATGGAGAAGAGAGGCCTTTAGCCCATAGTATATAGTTTTGCCATTTAACAGCTGTAGTAATTTGGCAAATCTTTTAAGCTTTCTGAGCCTTAAGATGTAATTAATATCTTCCTTGCTTAATTTAAAATATTAGTTTGAATATGTAGAGGAAACATCTTGAGAGCTATAAAAGGGTCTGGGTATACTTTAACAAATAATATTTTATATATCAGGCCCTTTTAAAACTATAAAGTGTTATATACAAATGCATATTAGTGGTTTTAATGATGTATTATTACTTCCTTCGGTTCTGGATATAGACTCTTGTATTTTTCTGAGACTTGACGGCCCAGTGGTTTTAGTAGCTAATGTAGCCCCAGTGAGCTAAATCTCTTATTCTCTGTTATAAAATTTATCTCATATAACAACCAAAAGGATCTTGGATCATAGGTAAGTGAAACTCCAAGCTGCTGTTGCAGAAAGAAACAATTTCATCACATAATTGGAGTGCGCTCTAGGTTGTTTGGGTTTTAGTGGTAAAGAATCCACCTGACAACGCAGGAGACTAAAGAGGGGGTTCAGTCCCTGGGTTGGGGAGCCGTGCAAGTAGGAAATGGCACCCCGTTCTAGTATTCTTGCCTGGGAAATCCCATGGACAGAGGAGGCTAGCGGGCTACAGTCCATGGGGCTGCAAAGAGTTAGGCATGACTGAGCGACTAAGCCTGCACACATACACACACACACACACACACATTTGGCATTGTCATTTTAGATAGTCTTGTTTGTCTTGTTTAGTCTTGTTTGATGTAAACAGCAGAAAAGAAGGGGAAACAACCCTTGAGAGGTCTGCCTTTGGTATTCCTTTGGTTTTTGTCCCTGAACTTTCAAATAAATTTCTAAAAAATAGAAGTCTGGACTTTGGCTCAGTGAGAGGCTTAGCTTTGTAATTATCAGTTTGCTTTTTGGTTAAAGAGCTGTGGGTTTTCTATTATGTGTGCCAATTGATGAAACAACTGTAAACTGCTGGCTGGCTACTCAGAAAGGACGTACATCTGGGATGTCATTGTTTAATTTCCCTTTGATCACCTTGTATGCACAAGGCGCAAGTTGGTCAGCTCTCTAATGGAGATATGGCATGGAGAAGAGAGGCCTTTAGCCCATAGTATATAGTTTTGCCATTTAACAGCTGTAGTAATTTGGCAAATCTTTTAAGCTTTCTGAGCCTTAAGATGTAATTAATATCTTCCTTGCTTAATTTAAAATATTAGTTTGAATATGTAGAGGAAACATCTTGAGAGCTATAAAAGGGTCTGGGTATACTTTAACAAATAATATTTTATATATCAGGCCCTTTTAAAACTATAAAGTGTTATATACAAATGCATATTAGTGGTTTTAATGATGTATTATTACTTCCTTCGGTTCTGGATATAGACTCTTGTATTTTTCTGAGACTTGACGGCCCAGTGGTTTTAGTAGCTAATGTAGCCCCAGTGAGCTAAATCTCTTATTCTCTGTTATAAAATTTATCTCATATAACAACCAAAAGGATCTTGGATCATAGGTAAGTGAAACTCCAAGCTGCTGTTGCAGAAAGAAACAATTTCATCACTGGATTAAACTCAAGGACATTCTTTTAACATGTGCTAATAAAGTGAGCCTTTTGTGTTAATCACCATTTTAAATAATAGCTAAAAGAAAAAACTCTCCAAATCTGTAGTAATAAATGTGTACTTTATAGTTGACTAAAATTAAGTCTTTCTTAGGTGATTTGGAGGTTTAGTGGAACTTTTTTGGTTTGGTCTCTTGGGCACCCAATTTTTTCAGAATATTTTAATATCTTACAAAGGTGCCTTTGGGCTTGGACAGCCATATGTATGTCTGCTTACTTGAGTGGGGGCTTGTGATTTTTCTGACTTATGGGACATTAGTGTTTCCCCTTGTATGCCTCCTCAAGCACAGATCTGTATGTGTGTGTAAGAACCAGCCACCTTGCCAAATAAGATGCCTTATTTGTTTTCTTTCAGAAATTGTTACTCTAGTAAGGGAGACATTATTAAGATTTAAAATATTATTAAATAAGAATTTTATTTGATGAGTTTATTTTTTAGGTTAGGCAAGAGTCAGATGGTATATGTGGTTCTTTTTCCATCAGATATTTTGCGACGCATTTGGAAGTGTTAGTTGCTCAGTCGCATCCAACTCTGCCAAGCTACTGTGTCCATAGGATTGCCTGTTTAGGATGGCTCAATTTTACCAAAAGACTAGGAAATAGAGGCTGTAGCATAAATGAGGTAATAGAAACACTCCAGCTTAAAGTTAAAATTCAAGTAGCTTTCCAGTTGCATTTAATAATGAAATAACTTATAAAGCCCTAAGTAAGTTGACAGTTCTTATTTTGGAACTTCTATCCAGTGGAACTTCGATTATATAGAACAAATTATCTGAGACATGCCTATTGTTAGACTGTTGCTTTTCACTTTTTGAAAAAATGTCAAATCAAATCCGTTCTTATATTTTAAATTTGTAAATGCTTTATGAGCCACCCATTTTTCAAATCTTTATTAAAATAATAGAAGTACTTAAACTGTATTATGAAAACAGTTGTAAAGTTAGTGGGAAAAAAGCTCATACTATCATGTTAACCAGCCATAGTGACATCTGAATCTTTTTCCTTTTTGTGATTTTTCTTAAGAAAAGGGTTTTCAAAATCTGTACGTTTTTATATCCAGCTTTTTTTGGTTTGACCTTGTATGAAAAGCATTTCTCATGTTCTAAACATTTTATATTTATAATGAGCAATGAATTTATCATATTTTTTATGATTTTTGCCTTATTTTGGACTTACAGGTTGTTTTCGGGTTTACACTTTATGAATGAGGAACTTTGTGCATGTGCAGTGAGCATCCCCGTCTCCTCTGTTATATTTTAATTCCCCCCTGCCCCCCGCCCCTTAGTATAGAACTTCCAGAAGAGGAACCTGTGGGCCAAAGGGCATGTGGATACTTTTATGACTCATTTTGGATATTGTCATTCTGCCTACCAGTTTCAGATACCTCTTACATGCTCTAGATATTACCATAGTTTTATATTTTTGCCAATTTATTGAGTTACTAATAGTTTGCCATAAAAAGTTTACCTATTTTAACGTGAAAAATTTAGGTTACTCAAGAAAGTAAATCTTTTCCCATATGTTGGCTTGTTTGTCACATTTTATATTTTTTGCCTTTTTGCCCTGTCCTCTTCTTTACCTCTTGGGAAGATCAGATAAAGGGGTACAGTGTTGGAAAGCCTGCCCTGGAGACAGAGGGCCCAGCCCACACCTGCCATCTGCCCCAGGAATGTAGCGTGGGGGCAACTGTGGCACCTGAGACCTTTAACTATCATTTGGGGACATTTGGAAAAAAAATTTTTTTTTCATTTTTAGAAATTCAGACTTTTTTTTTTCATTCTGATTTCCAAATTTAGAGGGCTTTCCTCACCTTTCCAGAAGTTTAATACTCAGTTTTTTTTCTAGTTTAAAAAATTCTTTCACCTCTTTACTTAGATTTTATTTTATGTTTTAAACTTTTAAGAAAATGATGATTTTCTCAAGTGTCTGTACTTATTATGAAGACAAAACACACATTGTTCAGGAATGAAATTTATCATGTCTGATACTTTTAAGTTACAAGATTTAATTGTAGTACAACTAAGTTTCCAGCAATTTACTGGCATATGATGTTGCTAAATAGTATGTATGTTCATGGTTTTACTTAAGTTTTACTAGGTCAGAATGTATTAGGTATATAGTCTAGTGTTTTACACGGTGATTTTTTAGATTCTGGATATTATAAACAATTTTATTTGTTTAGAAATAGCTGGTGAGATATTTATCTTTGATTTTTTTTTTTTTTAACATTCCTCATGAATGTAAATTTGTACTATTTAACTGACTATTCTTGGTGTAAAATCTTGTCACGTGTATAAAAATAAAAAGATCCCTGATTTTGTTTTTTTAAAGGTGAGTTTTATATAGGAATTTGCACCTCAGAATCACATTGCCTCGTGTACAGTGTATCCAGGGAGCAATTAGGAGGGCAATCTGTTAAATCTTTGCCTCAAGGCAAAACCATTAGGTGTGCTATGTATGAGCCTCAGGGAGTGTAAATAACCAAACCATTCATGTAATAGTTTCCTTTCATTTCAAGGCATCTGTAAAACCTTTAATCTATGAAGAATCAGAATAAGTTGATCCAGTTCTGAAAGAGATGAGAATACCAGACCACCTTACCTGCCTCCTGAGAAACCTGCATACAGGTCAAGAACCAACAATTAGAACTCACATTGTACAATGAACTGGTTCAAAATTGGGAAAGGAGCGCATCAAGGCTGTATGTTTTCACCCTGTTTATTTGATTTACAGGCAGAATCCATCATGTGAAATGCTGTGCTTTATGAAACTCAAGCTGGAATCAAGATTGCTGGGAGAAATACCAATAACTTTAGATATGCAGATGATATCACCCTTATGGCAGAAAGGGAAGAGGAACTAAAGAGCCTCTTGATGAAAGTGAAAGAAGAGAGTGAAAAATCTGGCTTAAAATTCAGCATTCAAGAAACTAAGATCATGGCATCTGGTTCCATCACTTCATTGCAAATAGATGGGCAAACAGTGGAAGCAGTGACAGGCTTTATTTTGGGGGGACTCCAAAGTCACTGCAATGATGAGTGTAGCAATGAAACTGAAAGACACTTGCTCCTTGGAAGAAAAGCTATGACAGTGTAGACAGTGTATTACAAAGCAGAGACATCACTTTACTGACAAAGGTCCATCCAGTCAAAGCTGTAGATTTTCCAGGAGTCATGTATGGATGTTAGAGTTGGACCATAAAGAAGGCTGGGCACAGAAGAATTGATGCCTTTGAACTGCGGTGTTGAAGAAGACTCTTGAGAGTCGCTTGGGCTGCAAGAGAAGATCAAACCAGTCAATCCTAAAGGAAATTAACCCTGAATATTCATTGGAGGGACTAATGCTGAAGCCCCAGTACTTGGCCATCTGCTATGAAGAGCCAACTCATTGGAAAAGACCCTGATGCTGGGAAAGGTTGAAGACAAGAGGAGAAGGGGACAACAGAGGATGAAGTGGTTGGATGGCATCACTTAGTCAATGGATATGAGTTTGAGCAGGCTCCGGGAGACGGTGAAGGAGATGAAAGCCTGGCGTGCTGCAGTTCATGGAGTCGCAAAGAGTCAGACACGACTGAGCATGTTTCTCTTTTGATACCTAAGTTTTGTAACAGTAACATTACAGGATGTAGTAGACATGAATGTTTTAGTTTTAAAATAACTGGTATAAAAATTGTTGTTCTTCATTGTTATGTGTTATTAATATGTAGGTAGCCCAACTTATGCATATATATCAAATGAAATAGTGTGAGGGTGTTTGTAAATTATAAATACTAAAATAAAATACTTTTTCTCTGTACTTTCTGCTCCCCTTCATCATTTTTTGCTTCCATCTGCATGACGAGACAAGATATACTGTACATGTGGTAACAATTCTATAGGAATGTTGGGGATAGAATGGACATGATTTTCCATTTTAGAGTGTCCCTTGAATAGGAAATTAGGAAACGGTCCTTAAAATAAACTCTTATGATAGGAGTGATGTGCTCAGAAGAAAAGGTTGCTTAGATTCTGGTCTGGATTATTTGTAGAGATCTTTTTCAGTTCTTTACGCCTGTGTCTTTAGCTTTCATTTTGGGAAAACATATGCTGATTGTGGAATTATTTTTTACTTGTATTTATGAATAAACTCAGCGAATAACAATTGTTTTTATTAGGATCAAGACTGAGTGTAATAAAAAACAAAGCTATGACAGTGTAGACTTTTAAAAGCAGTTTACTGACAAAGGTCCATCCAGTCAAAGCTGTAGATTTTCCAGGAGTCATGTATGGATGTTAGAGTTGGACCATAAAGAAGGCTGGGCACAGAAGAATTGATGCCTTTGAACTGCGGTGTTGAAGAAGACTCTTGAGAGTCGCTTGGGCTGCAAGAGAAGATCAAACCAGTCAATCCTAAAGGAAATTAACCCTGAATATTCATTGGAGGGACTAATGCTGAAGCCCCAGTACTTGGCCATCTGCTATGAAGAGCCAACTCATTGGAAAAGACCCTGATGCTGGGAAAGGTTGAAGACAAGAGGAGAAGGGGACAACAGAGGATGAAGTGGTTGGATGGCATCACTTAGTCAATGGATATGAGTTTGAGCAGGCTCCGGGGGACGGTGAAGGAGATGAAAGCCTGGCGTGCTGCAGTTCATGGAGTCGCAAAGAGTCAGACACGACTGAGCATGTTTCTCTTTTGATACCTAAGTTTTGTAACAGTAACATTACAGGATGTAGTAGACATGAATGTTTTAGTTTTAAAATAACTGGTATAAAAATTGTTGTTCTTCATTGTTATGTGTTATTAATATGTAGGTAGCCCAACTTATGCATATATATCAAATGAAATAGTGTGAGGGTGTTTGTAAATTATAAATACTAAAATAAAATACTTTTTCTCTGTACTTTCTGCTCCCCTTCATCATTTTTTGCTTCCATCTGCATGACGAGACAAGATATACTGTACATGTGGTAACAATTCTATAGGAATGTTGGGGATAGAATGGACATGATTTTCCATTTTAGAGTGTCCCTTGAATAGGAAATTAGGAAACGGTCCTTAAAATAAACTCTTATGATAGGAGTGATGTGCTCAGAAGAAAAGGTTGCTTAGATTCTGGTCTGGATTATTTGTAGAGATCTTTTTCAGTTCTTTACGCCTGTGTCTTTAGCTTTCATTTTGGGAAAACATATGCTGATTGTGGAATTATTTTTTACTTGTATTTATGAATAAACTCAGCGAATATGCTATTTTAACAGTACTTATGGCATTCTTACATTTTTTATACAGCCTTTCTGGCTTGCAGGGGGAAGGTTAATGCCAAATACCACTATTACCTCTCAGGAAGACCATCGTCTTATGATTGGAAACATACTAATATGAAATCCGATTGCTCTAACTAAATCATGAAGCACACCATTCTTATTCAGGAAACATAGTTACCAGGTATTAGGGTTGTTCCTTAAAGGTAAATTAACTCCCTAAGTTTATCTGTAAATTGGAAATGACCCCAATAAAAATACTAAGAGGATTTGTTTTTGACTTGACCAACCATTGTTAAAATTGATATAGAAACATGTATACAATAATAGAAACATTCTGAAAAAGGAAAGTAATGAGAAGTGAGAACAGCCCTACAAGATATTAAAAGATACCATTAAGTCATGTTAGTTAAAACTGTGATGAAGGCAAATGCATAGATCTGTAGATCAATGAAATAAAATATGAAGCCTGGAAAGGGACACCCAAAACACCACAGGACATCATAAAATTGGCATTTCAAATGAGTGATGAAATTCATTCAGTAAATGGTGTTAGGATAACCTGGGAACCATCTGGAAAAAAAGTTGGTTCTGTAATTTTGTACCTCCATAAGAATGAATTATAAGTGGATCAGATTTTAACTTTAAAAAGCAAAGTCACAAAAGCACTAAATAAGGAAGAAAAATTAGAATGGAAGTTTTTCTAACTTTGACATGAAACTCTGAAGCAATGAAAGACAAATATTTATAAGTTAGACTTAAAAAAAGTAAAAGTTTCTGCATTATCAGAAGCTAAGACAAGCAGAGTCAAAGACAAGCTGAAAGCCTTGTACAGCTCATCAAAGATACTAGGCACATTTCCTTCACATGTAAAAAATTTCTACAGATTAATAAGAAAAAGAGCGACAATTCATTACGTCTAACTCTAAAGATGCTGAGTTGCTTTTATAGTATTGAACATCACCTATACCTCAGTAGAAAAATTTTAAAAAGATACCCAGTTTGTAAGAAAAATGCAAGTTAAAATCGCACTTATTGTTCAGTCACTATGTCGCATCCGACTCTGTGACATCATGGATGGCAGTAACACCATGGATGGCAGTAACACCATGGATGGCAGCACACCAGGCTTCCCTGTACTTCGCTGTCTCCTGGAGTTTGCTCAGACTTATGTCTGTTGAGTCAGTGATGCCATTCAACCGTTTCATCCTTTATTGCCCCCTTCTCTTGCCCTCAGTCTTTCCTAACATCAGGGTCTCTTCCAATGAGTATGAAAAGGCAAAGTTGCACTAGTGCTATTAGAGAAAACTCTGTCATACTGATAAAAATAAAATAATTTAACACATTATTAGCATGAGTGTAGACATAGGTTATTTAGTCATACATTGCTGGTGGGAGTATATACTGAGACAGTCTTTGTGGAGATAATTTACCAGCATACACTAGAATTAAAAATGCACAGACCTCTCTGACCTAATAGTTTTACATCCGGGAATGTATATTATGATAAGTTGAAATATAGTAGTTTATTGAAGCATTGTTTATAGTAGCAAAGTTCTGAAAACAACCTCAGTGTTCACTGTAGAAGACTGGTTAAATGAATTATGGTCCATTCACGTAATTGAATACAGTGCAATTGTAAAAAAGAATGAGAAAACAATTCCAATAGGGAATAATGTAGATATTCGTGGGGAAAAAAATGCGGAGTAGTGTGTGTTATTCTGCCATTTGAGAATATATATACAAGCATTTATAAGTTGTTAATTTATGCATATAATATCTTTGGAGGGATTAATAAGAAAGTAATCTTAAGCTGCCTTGAGAGAGGCTGGGGCAAGCATATCCTTTCAATTTTTTTCATTTTTAGTCATAATAAAAGTTAAATAAAAATAGGATGGTGAATAAAGAACAGTTTGGAAGTTAACATTACGTCTGTGTCTCGGTTTCTCACTTCAGAGATGCTTTTTATTCCTTACTGCAATTTCTTGGGCTAGACCTTGTGAGGGGAATTCCTTTTCTGTCTTGGGAACTATCTTTTGGATTTGTGAAGTGTGTTTTATTGCTTCTCTTTTCTTTTAAATCTTTATTGTCTAAACGACTGCACAGAAGTAGACTGTCATCTTAAAATTGTAGGGATTTACTTGTGGTCGAACAGTCCATTTCCTTTTACAATTTCATTTTTCCAGAGGGCCCTTTGACTAGTTCTGAGTTGACAACTGTATGGAGACAAAGAATTTGATACTACAAAAAAACTGAAGTCCTTTTTTTTCCCCTAGTGCATGTTGGAAAAATGACTCTCTTAGGTCTTTGCCTTCTGAGGGATGTTTTTCACAAGGAGTAAATTATATTTGGACCTATACCCTTTATATTAATAGAAATTCAACTGAAAACTGGAACAAAGCAGGATGAACCTTCCTGTATACAGTATATTCTCAAGAAAATAAGCACCCTTCCCTAAAAATTTTTCTACTCTGGCAGTATTCTGAGCACACAAGCATATGTGCAGCTTGACATTTATTAACTTGTCTAAGTCCTAGGGTAAGTGCTGTTGCTGCTGCTGTACAGTCGTTCATTCGTGTTTGACTCTTTGCGACCCCACAGACTGTGGCCTGCTAGGCTCCTCTGTCCATGGGATTTCCCAGACAAGAATACTGGAGTGGGTTGCCATTTCCTTCAGGGGATCTTCCTGATCCAGGGATTGAACCCACATCTCCTGCATTTGTAGGTGGATTCTTTACCACTAAACCATCTGGGAAGTCCCTAGGGAAGGTAAGAGATCACCTGTTGCTGTTCAGAAGGAACTAAAAGTGTGAGTACACTTTGAAAAAGGACCATTAGCAATGCAAATGCCAAGCTACATCTGATAGACAGTAAGCAAAATGTTAAGCCTCTTTGTGTGATATTTAAGATGAGAAAATGGCTCTGCTTATTCTTCGAGTTTGAATAGCCTCAGACCTGTTTTATTCTGTTTATCACTGTTCTCACACTAGGTTAGATAGAGCTTTAAATTACTTAAGTGTATTTATTTAAATATATTTGATATAGCTTTAAATTATTCTCAGAATTTGAACTGTCAGCAGTAGTTAAGTACTCTTTTTGTACTTGTAGGGCTCCAGAAAATGTTCATAACAGTGTCTGTAGAATATTTTTTTTTTCACTAGAAAATGGCAACTTACTCCAGTAGTCTTGCCTAGAACATTCCATGGACAGAAGAACCTTGTGAGCTACATTCTGTGGGGTTGCAGAGTTAGATACGAGCACACGCGCGCACACACACACACACACGCGCGCGCACACACACACATTTAAATCTAGGTTTTGAAAATATTAGTTCCATAGTATCTGTTCACAATTCTTAGGACTTCAGATCTTGACAAAACTGAGTGTATTGAGTGTTTTGCACCAGGAACAGCATCCTCTCTTATAGACTGAGAGAGTCTTCTCTAGCTGTCAAGTCAGGAAGTAGAAAGTGAAGGAACTGTGAGCCTGGTAGGGTTGCTGGGATGTGGTAGACATTCGAGAAGTGTTTATTGGAAAATGTTGACTGGAACCTAGGGAGTTTATATTCCTGTGCACTGACCATTGAGTCTTCTGTGGTGATGACTTTTGCACTCTTTGGTTTTTGTCTCAGTTATTACCAACTCCAGTTTAGAATTATTCTTGCAGTCATAAACTCTTTCATGTGTTTGTAAAACCTTATTGTTTTTAATAGTATGTCTAGGATATATTTGTTTGGGTATTTGTAGGACGGTTTTTTTTATTGTTTATATACTTTTTAAAATTTTTTATTTATTTATTTATAGCTATTCTGGGTTTTCACTACTGCTGCAGGCTCTTTTCAAGTTGCAGGGAGTGAGTGCTACTCTCTGGTTGAGCTGAGCAGGCTTCTTCTTGTGGTGACTTCTCTTGTGGAAATCGGGCTCTAGGGCCCACGGGCTTCAGTAGTTATGGCACCCAGTAGTTACGGGCGCAATAGTTGCGGCTCCGAGGCTCTAGAGCCCAGACTCAATAGTTGTGGGTCATGGGCTTAGGTGCTCTGCAGCATGTGGCATCTTCCCGGATCAGGGATTGAACTCGTGTCTCCTGCATTGGCAGGTGAACTCTTTACCACTGAGCTACCAGGGAAGCCCTTATTTTATATTTGTAAAGAAAACCATTGAAAATTCTTGTCTTAAATTGAAAATCATCTCCATTATTTTCTTTTGCAAATAACAATATTGAATTTGCCTTTAAAGTAAGGATACCTCTATCCTGGACAGAGACTCAAAGTTCTAAAATTGTGATGCGTCTCATGCCTTCATCTTAAAGTAGGAAGGAAGGTATCTACATGCCTTATTGCTGTTCACAAGTGGTGTGCAGTTGTCTGCAGTTTATTTTGTTGTAGTGTGTGACATGTGGCCTCTTGGCTGTGGAAAACTTAAGTACAGTATTTACCTCTTTGATCCTTAGAGTGATTTATTTTCCCCTGTTGTTCGACTGGAACTCTGTGTGGTTAACTTTTTGAATGCCACAGAAGGGCTTTTTTGTTTCTTCTTTAGTAATTGAGGTATTCGCGCAGTGTGGAGTGAATAGATCCCTCCATCACGGTGTATTATGTAGTTTACTGTGTGGATAAATGTAATGCAATCTATTCAAAACAAATGTAAAACAGACTAGGGCTTTTCATGTAGAAGTGGAATGTACATGTCTTTCTTGATGTAACAGATGAAGTTGGTTGTAGTTAACATGTGTTACACTAGCAAAGGTCCACCTGCTAAACTTTTGGTTCTTTGTTGAGGGATAGAAAGTAGAGTAATATAGATATGCTAGGAAAATGAGAACTGGAATGCACGCCAAAAGCTAGTCTGTTGCAAATGAATGCTACCAAGACTGAGTGGCATCGTGTTCATCTGACAGACAAGTGTGGCTGGTGGCGGTTGGTCTTGCATGCATTGTTATATGTATTCTTCTCTCTGCTCATAGATGTCAATCATTTGGTGATTAAAACCAACCAGAATACATGTCTTTTCTATTTTGGAGCAGAAAGAGCTAACCCTTTTAATCTCAACTTCGCTCTGCTATTTTCACAAAGAAATTATATGAGTGAGTACCCTACTGCCCTTGCCTTTGGCACTCTTATCACCATTCGTAATCTCAAGAGGTGTGTTTTTATTCATGATTAGGTACTTGGACTTTAGTTACAGAGCAGTCAGTGATAGAATTAACTGCACTCTGATGGAGTCAACAGTTCTCTCAATGACAGTTTTTTCAGTTTCCCCAAATTGGTACCCCCTAAGCAGTAAAGTCACAATGCCTTCAGTAGAGGAATAAATTTGGTATTTGGGGTGAGTAAGGAAATTAAGGGAGCTAATTTGCAATGACTTGAAGTACAAGGCGTCCAAACAGGAAATGTGAGCTAGACTTATTTTCAAATAGCATGTTTTACTTTCAAATAATATGCTCAGTATAATTTTCTTTAGCTTTCAAGCGCTTCTCCAGGTGAAGTTTCTCTAAATTCAAAGGAATAGATCCAGTTCTTAACCTAAAAGAAGTATAATAAATACAGTGTTTTTCAAAGAAGTCTGGACACACATGAAAAACAGCAAGCTTACTGACTGAGCAGTCTTATTATTGAAAAATGTAACTTATACACTGTTTATTTATGAATATATATATATATGTATATATGTGTATATGTTTCATATACTATATATTTTGTTTCTAATTAGAATTTCTTTTCCTTTCAGGTTTCAGTATTAAAATAATTGTCCAGTTAACAGACTAGGCAGCTGACAAGCATTCACCTCCCATCAGGGTCAAGATCTTCTGGGCAGCTTGAAGCTGCACCTTAAATTTAGGATGGTAGGAGAACAGTGAGAGGCTGAGGCTGAGAGGAGGGCAGTGTGACTAGCTGTAGTCATGGCTGAAATCTTGATCTTGTTTTGAGAGAATCAAGCCTGGAAGGTTGATAACGCTAGCACATAATAATATTATTTTACATTTTCTTAATTTGATCTGGTACCTAATGATGTATAAGAACTTTTTCTCATGTTAATGCTTTTGGGGTTGATTTAAGTAATATATCATATTTAGAAAAACAAACAAAAAAAAGGCACTAAAGTCAGCAATATTTCTGAGGAAAATTGCTACCTTAATGACAAACTTTTTTTTTTTCCAGTTTAAGCATCAAATTTTCAGTGGTAAAATGTTGCTCTCCTTGCTAAACAGAGAATACATAATCTTTATTGATAAAATGTTTTCCATATTCTGATGACAGTTTTTTAGAACCAGTATGGTGGTGAAAGTGTATGTAGCTCTGTGAGTCTAGGCAGGGAGGAAAGACTGTTCAGAGAGTGTGAGAGAATACCACCATTCTCACAAAACCTTACGAACTATTGCTTTCATATAGCTCAGTTGAATCTGAATTCACAAGATTACAGTATTTATAAAATGTTAAGATTAATGGGACCAGTTTGACTCTGGTGGATATGAAACTCTTTTGGTGGAGTGACTTTGAATTTAGATGAGATATAAGAAATTTTGTGTTTCAGAAGTTTTGTTTAAATTTTAAATCCATTGAGCCACATGCAAATGACTTTCTTTTCATATTTTTAATACTTTAGCCTTGGACAAATCTTGGGAGGAATATCCTGTAGTCTTGGGGTTTGACTAGGTGGTGCGTGTGGCCCCCTGCATCTCTAAGATGCGTGCAGTCTCTCATCCCAAATGGTGGAACACCATGAACATAGGATAGACATTTATTTATTTATTTATTTTTAAAGTCATTTATTTTGGGGGAGGTGGGGACGGAGGGGTGGGTGGGCCACTTCTATTGGTCCTTCATTTATTTATTTTCATCCATCCTTGTTCTTTGGCCCATGTGGGCCTCCCATCGCAGTGGCCTCTGTTGTCGCAGAGCACCGGCTCTGGGCACATGCACTCCAGAGCTCCGGCTCGTAATTGGACACATTGGTCCATCCGCTCCGCGGCAGGTGGGATCTTCCCAGGCCAGGGATCGAACCAGTGTCCCTTGCACTGCAAGGCTGTGTCTTTACCCACTGGACCACCAGGGAAGCCCTCACATTTATTGATTAGTGGTGCTTGGCATGTTTTCGTCAAGGGGCAGTTACATATTTTGATAAAAATTTTCATTCAAGGTAAAAAAAAGATTGGCAAGAACTTTTCTCTAATGTTAAGGGCTTTTGGGGTTGATTTAAGTAATATATCATATTTAGAAAAACAAACAAAAAAAAGGCACTAAAGTCAGCAATATTTCTGAGGAAAATTGCTACCTTAATGACAAACTTTTTTTTTTTCCAGTTTAAGCATCAAATTTTCAGTGGTAAAATGTTGCTCTCCTTGCTAAACAGAGAATACATAATCTTTATTGATAAAATGTTTTCCATATTCTGATGACAGTTTTTTAGAACCAGTATGGTGGTGAAAGTGTATGTAGCTCTGTGAGTCTAGGCAGGGAGGAAAGACTGTTCAGAGAGTGTGAGAGAATACCACCATTCTCACAAAACCTTACGAACTATTGCTTTCATATAGCTCAGTTGAATCTGAATTCACAAGATTACAGTATTTATAAAATGTTAAGATTAATGGGACCAGTTTGACTCTGGTGGATATGAAACTCTTTTGGTGGAGTGACTTTGAATTTAGATGAGATATAAGAAATTTTGTGTTTCAGAAGTTTTGTTTAAATTTTAAATCCATTGAGCCACATGCAAATGACTTTCTTTTCATATTTTTAATACTTTAGCCTTGGACAAATCTTGGGAGGAATATCCTGTAGTCTTGGGGTTTGACTAGGTGGTGCGTGTGGCCCCCTGCATCTCTAAGATGCGTGCAGTCTCTCATCCCAAATGGTGGAACACCATGAACATAGGATAGACATTTATTTATTTATTTATTTTTAAAGTCATTTATTTTGGGGGAGGTGGGGACGGAGGGGGTGGGTGGGCCACTTCCACTGGTCTTTCGTTTGTCTAGTTTCATCCATCTTTGTTCTTTGGCCCGTGTGGGCCTCCCATCGCAGTGGCCTCTGTTGTCGCAGAGCACCGGCTCTGGGCGCATGCGCTCCAGAGCTCCGGCTCGGTAATTGGACACATTGGTCCAGCCGCTCCGCGGCACATGGGATCTTCCCAGGCCAGGGATGGAACCAGCGCCCTTTGGACTGCAAGGCAGTGTCCTTACCCACTGGACCACCAGGGAAGCCCCCACATTTATTGATTAGTGGTGCTTGGCATGTTTTCTTCAAGAGGCAGTTACATATTTTGATAAAAATTTTCATTCAGTATGGTAAAAACAGAAAAATTATAGTATTTAAAGGAGTTTGCTGAGCCAGTCTATACTGCTGGGTTGTTAGGAAAATGCTTAGTTCTCTTTTGAGTTTAAACCACATTCTTGATGGTCATGATGGAGGCCTGACTATTTCAGGGAAATATGATGGGAAAAATAGTAAAAGGCATCATGACTTTATGGAAGAGAACACTTGTTTTGTAGTTAGGCAGATCTGGGTTTGGGTTCTGATTCTAGGTCTTACTGCCTTTGTGACCTGGGAAAGTTACTGAACTTGTCTAGTCCTCGTGTGCATTAATTGTGATAATATATGTCTAGTTTTTAGGCCAGTGCTTGGATCTTTATCAGTTTAGTGCTCTTTTTCTGCCTGATTGTGTTACGATGAGTGCACACATTCTGTGTGGCGCATACTGTCTCACATAACCAGGCCCAGTCGTGTACTGTTGAAGGTCCACATAAGTCTCAGGTCTTTTGGCAGCCTTCTCTCAGTCCCCGGACCCCAGGGGCAGAGGACTGTGTATAACCCTGCTGCTCAGAGTGATCATCCTCACGTCCTTGGGTTTTTATGGAGCAATCAGGCTGGCCCGCTGTCTTTTGGATAGCACAATACTTGGAAGTGGTGAACACAACTGAGGCATAAGAGATTATGGCAACAGTGGCACTGTAGCCCAGCAGTTGAACGTTGCTAAGGATGGGAAATATTTGAGGCCTAGTTTGCATTTGGCTTTCATATATTACATACTAATTGAGAACACATTCTTGTGCTTTGAAATTGTGAAAACTCTACTGTGTACATTCCAGATTGATGTGTATCTGCCTTGAGTTTGCCGTTTGTTTCGAGAACTATATCAGGAAAACACAGACCTCTGAGACACCTTTGGTTTATCCCTAGTACATCAGTGGACATTTCTCTTCCTGCTTCTTAGTGCCTTTGCGTTTGTCTTTGTACCTTGCTAGGCTTTTTCCCCCTCCCTCTGTTTAAACAAGGATTAATATTTCCTTTAGTTGAGCTGGGCTATGTTACATGAATTGGTGTTTATAAAGCTTTTTCTGAGCAGGTGTGGTACAATGAATAGTCTTTTTAATTTCATTTTTTTAGATTTACATTTTTTACAACCTCTTCTGCAACAAATGGTGAAACTCCATGTCCACACTCTTTTCAGTCAATAGTTAATAGTTTTTCCATACTTACCAGCTGCTTATCATGGGCGCAGCTGACAAAATCAGAAGAGCCTTTCCAGTAAGGTGAGCTGAGCCAGCATTTGAGTAAGACAGAGAACTTTGACAAAGTGAACAAATGTAAAGGCAGCTGGAAACTTGAGTGTTGCTAATCAGGAATATATTTCATGATTCTGAAATTTCCAAAACGTGTGTACTTAAGAAAAATAATCCAACAATTTGTAGGTTAAGAGATTTTCCTGTTTCAGAGTCCCTTTGTGTGGACTTAGAAAAAAAAAAAAACTTTGACTATCTTATTCTCTCGGAGATCATCACTAGCTCTCATTTTCTTATATTTTTGTATCACAACAAAATTATGATTTACTTTGGCGGCTCTTTACCCATTTGCTCTTGCCAAATGCCGTCTATGTGACCCAGTTATGGCAGATCCCTTTATCTCTAGTTGCTAAAACTCTTTAAGGAAGCATTTTCTTTTATTGTTTTATTTATGATATTGATAATGAGCAATCTACAGAATTCAAAGGGACCTTTTCTGATTATTAAGAAGGTATTTTTCTGCTGATAGTTGTTTGTATCTGAAACGGCTTTCTATAGTAGATAGGCCATCTACTTTGGGGAGAAATCTACACTTTCAAGTCACCAAATAGGTAATCAGTTATAAGTACAGCGAATCTGCTTCCCCCTTAAAATAGCATATTTACATAAACTGCCTGAAAATAAGGATTATGTCCATTCCTTGTTCTTTTCCGTGCCTCATGCTGGAGAAACCTAGTATTAATTATTATCACGGCAGTGTTAAAAGTAATGAAATATTTTAAATGTAGGAGACAGAAAGGGTAAAGCAGCACTTGCGAGATTTCAGATGTAAAAAGTTATGTGGTAGGAAAGTTCTTTTTTAGATAATTGGGTGCTTGGAACAGTCTATACTCTAGAATTGTAAGGCAGAAGTGCTTCACATGGTGAATACTCTACAGATACATTACATATTGGTTTGAATTAATGACCTGTCAAAGTTACTCTTGGAAATACAAAGCAAAAGCACCTTCCTAACCATCTCATCCTTTTCTTTTTCCTCTTGAAAGATAAAAGATGCAATAATTCACATTTCACATCCTGACTGGGTGGGTATAACTCAGTATAACTTGAAAAACCACTCTGAGCTGAGAAGTTCCCCACATATCTGAAAATGTTTTTTTCAGATATAGGAAACAGTTTGGATTTATGCTCTTTTCCAAATTGGGAAATATTTGGAATGCTTTAGAGGTGACAGTCTTGTTCTAAGAGAGATTTTGTTGAGCTGCTTGTGGCAAGCCTTCTGGGTGATGGTAATAATGACAGTAATAACAGTAGGAGCCATTGATATTATAGGAAGAGCTTCGCACTGTAGCCTAAGAGCTTTACATATATTTATTGAAATTAAAGATACGTAAGGAAACTGAGGTATAGACATTAGGTAACTTGCCTACTCTCACACACCTGGTAAATCAAAGAGTTGGAATTGGAGCCTGCACAGTAGCTTAAAAAATTATGCCCTTCATCACTTTGCTGCATAGTGACTTGAGAGGCTTTAGGTTTTCTTGAGTTAAAATTGTGACTTTGGTTATTCTTTACCATCTGAGCCACCAGGGAAGCCCCCATATATATATATATATGTTTGTGACCCTATGTAGCCTGCCAGTCCCCTCCATTCATGGAATTATCCAAGCAAGAATAATGGAGTGGGTTGCCATTTCCTTCTCAAGATGGAAACCAGTACTGTTCTGTTAAAATAGAAATAATGTAATTGAAATTGGAAATTCTGAATTTGGACCTGCAGTCAGCAAAAGATGATATTTACATAAACTGCCTGAAAATAAGGATTATGTCCATTCCTTGTTCTTTTCCGTGCCTCATGCTGGAGAAACCTAGTATTAATTATTATCACGGCAGTGTTAAAAGTAATGAAATATTTTAAATGTAGGAGACAGAAAGGGTAAAGCAGCACTTGCGAGATTTCAGATGTAAAAAGTTATGTGGTAGGAAAGTTCTTTTTTAGATAATTGGGTGCTTGGAACAGTCTATACTCTAGAATTGTAAGGCAGAAGTGCTTCACATGGTGAATACTCTACAGATACATTACATATTGGTTTGAATTAATGACCTGTCAAAGTTACTCTTGGAAATACAAAGCAAAAGCACCTTCCTAACCATCTCATCCTTTTCTTTTTCCTCTTGAAAGATAAAAGATGCAATAATTCACATTTCACATCCTGACTGGGTGGGTATAACTCAGTATAACTTGAAAAACCACTCTGAGCTGAGAAGTTCCCCACATATCTGAAAATGTTTTTTTCAGATATAGGAAACAGTTTGGATTTATGCTCTTTTCCAAATTGGGAAATATTTGGAATGCTTTAGAGGTGACAGTCTTGTTCTAAGAGAGATTTTGTTGAGCTGCTTGTGGCAAGCCTTCTGGGTGATGGTAATAATGACAGTAATAACAGTAGGAGCCATTGATATTATAGGAAGAGCTTCGCACTGTAGCCTAAGAGCTTTACATATATTTATTGAAATTAAAGATACGTAAGGAAACTGAGGTATAGACATTAGGTAACTTGCCTACTCTCACACACCTGGTAAATCAAAGAGTTGGAATTGGAGCCTGCACAGTAGCTTAAAAAATTATGCCCTTCATCACTTTGCTGCATAGTGACTTGAGAGGCTTTAGGTTTTCTTGAGTTAAAATTGTGACTTTGGTTATTCTTTACCATCTGAGCCACCAGGGAAGCCCCCATATATATATATATATGTTTGTGACCCTATGTAGCCTGCCAGTCCCCTCCATTCATGGAATTATCCAAGCAAGAATAATGGAGTGGGTTGCCATTTCCTTCTCCAAGATGGAAACCAGTACTGTTCTGTATAGAAATAGAAATAATTGTGAATTGAAATTGAGAAATTCTGAATTTGGACCTGCAGTCAGCAAAAAGACTGTCTTTAACTTACTTTTTTTTTTTAAATTTTGGCCTCTTTTATTGTTTTTTTTGTTTATCTTCATCCATATTTATTCTTTGGCCTGTGTGGGCCTCCCGTCGCAGTGGCCTCTCTTGTTGCAGAGCACTGGCTTTTGGCGCATGCGCTCCAGAGTGCTGGCTCGTAATTGGACACACTGGTCCAGCTGCTCCACGGCATGTGGGATCTTCCTGGCCAGGGGTTGAACAGGTGCTTCTTACACTGCAAGGTGGAATCTTTACCCACTGTACCACCAGGAAAGCCCTAACTTATCTTTTTGAATCATTCTAGATCGGTGTTTAGTCTTTGTCACTTGAAGATCTGTAAATGCATCTTGACATACTGGGACACTTGTCCTGAAACTCATGCAGGGAGAAGAAATAGGGAAGAGACAATAGGTATCAAAGTCACCGTCTCTCAGTGAAACTTGGTCTCTTCGCATGCCTTTGAGACTTTCTCTGTGTTTGGAGAACTCTTTCCACCTGGTTGGGCTCCTGTCTTGAGGAAAGCCCTCCTCACCTGAGGCCTGTCGTAGCATCAACCCTTGTATGCCCAAGTGGAAGTGTACTTCTCTGCATGTTGGTGGAGAAGGGAAAATAAAAAGTGATTTAATACAGTCATTTTAAGACAAAACATATTTGGAGATGATCTTGTGGAGGAAAAAAAAAACAGTTGAAGAGTCTGAGAATACAATTCTGGCATTTAAATTCATTCCATTGCGTCTGTCTGCTCTGTGTCTGTGTGGGTCTTCTGTGCAGCTTGTCAGTATTGTCATTGGAGATTTTAGGAAGCCACAAGTGTATCACCTGCTGGGCTGAGAAGAATTTAGTCATATGCCATGCGTGCATTAGCCTTAGTGTTCAGAAGGTGCTTTAGTTTTTGATCTGGAAACCAAAAAGCAAGTGTTTGGCCAGTCTGAGGAACTTCTGTATTGAGAATGTGCCATTAATGTCATTGCCTGAGGGCATTTGCAGCATGAGGCAAAATTGATTTTTTCTTTTTTTTTCTCTTCTATCTTATTTGCTACAGAGCTCCCTTTCTTCTTCATCTTCATGTCCTGTCTCCCTTCCTTGAGTGTGTTGGCCAACCTGCCTGCCGACCTGTCTGTCTACGCGTAGCATGTGCTGCCTTCCCCAAAGAACTCCAGTGCAGCTAGAGAGGGTGACAGCTCAGAATTCTTCACCATCTTCATTTTTGAAAGTTTCTTTTTTCTCCAGGACTGTGTATTTTGACTAAGAAGTTTGCCATAATTAATCATTTCTGTGTCTTTATGCCTTTTATAAGAAGGAAAATTATTAGAATTTAGAAATAATGTGACCAGCATTGCTCCAGAACCACAATTTTTTTAGCTCAAGTGTTTTTAGATACTTTGTTCCTCCTCTTCATTAAATCTGAGCTTATGACAAAGTAATATCTTCTGTGTTTTTCGAAACTTTTTCTGAGTGATAGTGTACATTTTTATGCCCTGTGTTTCTCCCCACCTGCTTTGTCTTTGCCTTGTGCTTTGGAGAGCCCACATGTGATAAAATCTTTGTGAATGAGTATTTTCAGTTGGGGCAGTCTCTGAAATTATATTTTTTAAAACTTCTTGGTTTTTTTAAATTGCCATCCATCAGACTTTTTTAGGAGCACCTCCATGTGTCATATATTTTTGTTCAATATTGTTTTCTCCCTCCATAGTTGACATGCCAGTGTTTTTCTTTATTTTACTTTTTGAATAGTTGATTTATGCCACTGTGATTTTACCTTCCAAACAGAACTAAGAAACCTATGTGTCCGTTATATTAGTTTCACAATTCTTTTCCATTGTCTGTCTGCTCTGTGTCTGTGTGGGTCTTCTGTGCAGCTTGTCAGTATTGTCATTGGAGATTTTAGGAAGCCACAAGTGTATCACCTGCTGGGCTGAGAAGAATTTAGTCATATGCCATGCATTAGCCTTAGTGTTCAGAAGGTGCTTTAGTTTTTGATCTGGAAACCAAAAAGCAAGTGTTTGGCCAGTCTGAGGAACTTCTGTATTGAGAATGTGCCATTAATGTCATTGCCTGAGGGCATTTGCAGCATGAGGCAAAATTGATTTTTTCTTTTTTTTTCTCTTCTATCTTATTTGCTACAGAGCTCCCTTTCTTCTTCATCTTCATGTCCTGTCTCCCTTCCTTGAGTGTGTTGGCCAACCTGCCTGCCGACCTGTCTGTCTACGCGTAGCATGTGCTGCCTTCCCCAAAGAACTCCAGTGCAGCTAGAGAGGGTGACAGCTCAGAATTCTTCACCATCTTCATTTTTGAAAGTTTCTTTTTTCTCCAGGACTGTGTATTTTGACTAAGAAGTTTGCCATAATTAATCATTTCTGTGTCTTTATGCCTTTTATAAGAAGGAAAATTATTAGAATTTAGAAATAATGTGACCAGCATTGCTCCAGAACCACAATTTTTTTAGCTCAAGTGTTTTTAGATACTTTGTTCCTCCTCTTCATTAAATCTGAGCTTATGACAAAGTAATATCTTCTGTGTTTTTCGAAACTTTTTCTGAGTGATAGTGTACATTTTTATGCCCTGTGTTTCTCCCCACCTGCTTTGTCTTTGCCTTGTGCTTTGGAGAGCCCACATGTGATAAAATCTTTGTGAATGAGTATTTTCAGTTGGGGCAGTCTCTGAAATTATATTTTTTAAAACTTCTTGGTTTTTTTAAATTGCCATCCATCAGACTTTTTTAGGAGCACCTCCATGTGTCATATATTTTTGTTCAATATTGTTTTCTCCCTCCATAGTTGACATGCCAGTGTTTTTCTTTATTTTACTTTTTTTGAATAGTTGATTTATGCCACTGTGATTTTACCTTCCAAACAGAACTAAGAAACTATTTGAAATTGATTGGGTGATTGAAGCTATGTAAGATATCCCTTGTGTAAGTACTCTAGCTTTCACAATTAGGTTTTCTAGTCAATAGTATTGATGAATTTGCAGTGGTGAGTCTGTAGGCACCTGCTGATTGTCTCTGTTGTAGCAGATTGGTGCAGAGCATGGTGGCTGCATCCAGCCTAGCTATGTGCATGCATCTACTCCCCCGCTTTTTTTATTCTGTAAAACAGTATTTGAGATGTATGTGTGCACATGCTGGAGTGTATTTTTCAAAATTGTTTTTTGTCTCATTATTTACAAGATCTGTGTTTCTGTAGAAAATTCAGATAGCATAGAAAATTGTGAGGAATCACTGTTAACAGTCCACGGTTGGTAATTGGCATGTATGTAGGCCCTTGTGCATGTGTATGCAGGTATACACCCATGTCCACTCTTGTGTACTGTGAGTGAATTTATATCACACGTGCTGTTTACCAACCTTTGTTTTTTTTACTTAATACTTTGTTGTGGCATTTTTCCGTATTAATGAACATGCTCTTTAAAAATGGTTGGCTTGTGTAACGTATAGGTCTTAATCTCATTCTCATTACTGCTTTAATAGGTATTTAGTTTTCAGTTTTTCTCTATTGTGGACAGTGCTATGGTAAGCATATTGGTGTATTCATCTTGTAAACTTATATTTTGGGGGCATATTTCTTTAAGTAGAATTGCTGGTATTTCATTTAAAATATAATTGTACTTCAGCTATGGCAGAATATTAAGAAGTGCATACTTTCATAGCAACATTGCCAGAAAGCTGACCAGTTTTGCTTTTGAGAACCTGAACTGTGCGCTTTGAGGCTGAATGTATTGAGTAACCAGACATAAGAGCCAAAGCCTCCAGACTGCTGGACTCTGGGATTCCTGGACCTCTTTTGTGGGGAGGGGGGGCGTTGGGGAGGGAAGGGGGCGGGCAGACCACTTCTGTTGGCCTTTCATTATCTATTTTCATCAATCTTTGTTCTTTGCCCCGTGTGGGCCTCCCATCGCAGTGGCCTCTGTTGTCGCAGAGCACCGGCTCTGGGCGCATGTGCTCCAGAGCCGGGCTCGGCCACTGTGATTCCCCAAAGAACTAAAACTATTTGAAATTGATTGGGTGATTGAAGCTATGTAAGATATCCCTTGTGTAAGTACTCTAGCTTTCACAATTAGGTTTTCTAGTCAATAGTATTGATGAATTTGCAGTGGTGAGTCTGTAGGCACCTGCTGATTGTCTCTGTTGTAGCAGATTGGTGCAGAGCATGGTGGCTGCATCCAGCCTAGCTATGTGCATGCATCTACTCCCCCGCTTTTTTTATTCTGTAAAACAGTATTTGAGATGTATGTGTGCACATGCTGGAGTGTATTTTTCAAAATTGTTTTTTGTCTCATTATTTACAAGATCTGTGTTTCTGTAGAAAATTCAGATAGCATAGAAAATTGTGAGGAATCACTGTTAACAGTCCACGGTTGGTAATTGGCATGTATGTAGGCCCTTGTGCATGTGTATGCAGGTATACACCCATGTCCACTCTTGTGTACTGTGAGTGAATTTATATCACACGTGCTGTTTACCAACCTTTGTTTTTTTTACTTAATACTTTGTTGTGGCATTTTTCCGTATTAATGAACATGCTCTTTAAAAATGGTTGGCTTGTGTAACGTATAGGTCTTAATCTCATTCTCATTACTGCTTTAATAGGTATTTAGTTTTCAGTTTTTCTCTATTGTGGACAGTGCTATGGTAAGCATATTGGTGTATTCATCTTGTAAACTTATATTTTGGGGGCATATTTCTTTAAGTAGAATTGCTGGTATTTCATTTAAAATATAATTGTACTTCAGCTATGGCAGAATATTAAGAAGTGCATACTTTCATAGCAACATTGCCAGAAAGCTGACCAGTTTTGCTTTTGAGAACCTGAACTGTGCGCTTTGAGGCTGAATGTATTGAGTAACCAGACATAAGAGCCAAAGCCTCCAGACTGCTGGACTCTGGGATTCCTGGACCTCTTTTGTGGGAGGGGAGGGCGTTGGGGAGGGAAGGGGGCGGGCAGACCACTTCTGTTGGCCTTTCATTATCTATTTTCATCAATCTTTGTTCTTTGCCCCGTGTGGGCCTCCCATCGCAGTGGCCTCTGTTGTCGCAGAGCACCGGCTCTGGGCGCATGTGCTCCAGAGCCGGGCTCGGTAATTGGACACATCGGTCCAGACGCTCCGCGGCATGTGGGATCTTCCCAGGCCAGGGATTGAACTGGCGCCCCTTGCACTGCAAGGCGGTGTCCTTACTGGACCACCAGGGGAAGCCCTGGACCTCTTTTTTTAAAACAATTTTTTCTTCATCTTTGTTATAAAACTCTTTTCTCAAATGTAATGCTTTTAATCTGTAGGGAGCTTGAAAACAAGATAACCAACCTTATTACAAGATGTATAAAATAAAAGCAAGCAGACTCCATTTCTGTGGAGTGTTCAGTTTCAGGGATAGGATAGAGAAGTTGTTGACTGGTTGATGTTAAGATAGGTATGGACTTTTTGTTTTTTTTTTAAAGTTTGGAGCTGTTATTTTATGTCCACTGTTAATTTATTTCTGTGACCAAGCAGCAGTTTACTTGCTGAATGTAAGACACAAGGCTATATAAAGTGAGATAAAAGGCAAGGTTTTATGATAAGAAAATTTCTCTCCTTCAGTTGGTCGAAATGCCAATGCAGCAAGTGCCCCTCATTCCTCTAGGCCTGGCACTACCCACGTGTGGCACTCTTCCTTTGGGAAGTGTGTCCCTGCCTTTGGGCAGGTTCTCTGGGCTGCCAACCCCATTCAGTGTCTTCTCTAGGGCTGGTGGGGAGAGAGTTAGCCAGTACTGGCAGCCCCTGCGTGGGCCAAGTTCCTGGCGTAGCTGAGCCTTGAACTCCCTCCATTCTGACTATTTGATTGTGCACTTACTGGTTAAGTAGTGAGAATGCAAAGCTGAGTCAGATTTCTTCTCTGTCTTCTTGGAGCTCACCTGGTGGAAAGTAACACAGCCTCAAGACATGTAAGTGGATTGATAGCAATGAAGTTACCCTCTTGAGTAGTGCGTATAAGTGGAAGCTATCTATTCTTCCTTGGAATTTGTGAAGGCTTCCAAAAGGGAAGGGGAAACTTGGAACCAGTGTTGGGAAGTCAGAGGAAGTGGCCAGGCAAATACAGTTAGGAGGGGAGGACGGAGCAGTGCTTGATAGATAAAGCTCATGCAAAAATGTGAAGATAGGAAAGAATTACCTCCCTTTTGTGACTTGGAGTCTATGCTGCTTCCATGACTGGCACCACACGTTAGAGCATGCTGCTCTAGAGGAGATGGTAAAGGCGGGCCAGACTACGGAGGATCCGTGTGTCCTGATGAGGAGTTGGACCAGATCTTCTAGTGATAGTGGGGTGCCTTCACAAGGCTCTAATTAGCCTGACTCATGGGCACAGTTAGGAGGAGCCAATGAAAGCCTATTGTGCTCTTTTCATGGAGTCATAAAATCCTGTTTATGAGTTAGGTATGGGTTAAACATTAGTACCAGAGGGAGTACATTTATAATGTGACTCATCTGTTCAGCAAGGCTATCATGGCCTATAAAGTGACCAGAAAGACCTCTTTAATGAAGGAGATACCATTTCAGAGAGGTGATGTAACTGGTCAGTGCTGAGAAAGTTTCCTGGCTGTCCTGCCTTCTGAAGGAATATAGTTATATGGGAGGCACCAAGGATATCCTTGTCCCAGGGCAGGACAGACGGCAGGCTGTGCAGTGAAGGGAAAACAGTTTGCTGTGTGTTGATCTTGCCTTCATACCTGCACACAGATAGGAATCTGTCAGCGTGCCCTCTTTGAATACTGCTGTGCATGCTAGCTCACTACCGTTCTGTCTGACTTTCTGTGACCCCATGGACTGTAGCCCGCCAGGCTTCTCTGCCCATGGGATTCCCCAGGCAAGAATATTGGAATGGGTTGCCCTTCTCCAGGAGATTTTCCCAACCCAGGGGTCGAACCCGAATCTCTTAGTCTCCTGCATTGGCAGGTGGGTTCTTTACCACTAGTGCCACCTGGGAAGCCCAAAGTGAAACAATATCAGAAGTAAGATAAAAATCAATGGCTTAATTGATTTAATGAGTATAGGGCTAGACACGCGGTTATAACTGAGTAAAAATTGATTTTTAAAAAACGCCTTACTTTAAAACAAACTGAATTTCAAAAATTGAAAGACACTTGGTTAAAAAAAAGTTTTTTTAAAAAATATATCCAGAAAAATTAAGATTTAGAACTTCTAATTTGTAAGTTAAGACATTTTATTCACTTGACCTTTTAAGCAAGTTTTTATAAGTAAGACACAATAGGCCATGGACTACATTAGTAATCTGGTATTAAAGTGTTCTCAGAATTTATTTCTCTATAAATTATTTGGTGGAATAAAGAACATGGCTTTACTCAGTGGAAGGGGTTGCTCAGTGAGCTGTCAACTTGAATATCTTCTCAGGCTTTACTTTTTTTTTTGAGGCGTAGTTGTTGGTTTAGGCATTCTAAACTAATGGATTGCTTGGAAAAATAAAAAATCAGGAGAGTTTGTGTTTCTTTGCAAGTCTGCTACATACACTGGGATCAAAAGGTATAGTCTGCTATGGGGAGATAGATGTGGTGTTGGGCGGTGTGGACCAGAAGGCCAGGCCTTCCACTTGTGCCTTGTGCCTCTGCCACTGCAAGGTGTGTGCCCTGGATGTCTTATTTGTCACTTATTTATTTATCTCTTTATCTTTTGCAGTATTACTGGATAACACTTAACACTCCTAACCTTATAGGTTTATTATGAGAATTGGATGTTTAGATGTAAAAGAAATTTTATTTAGCTTGCAAAATGTTGCACAAATGTAAAAAGGCAGATTTTTTAGTTTGTTTTAGTAAACTAGCATTTATTGTTGTTCAGTTGCTAAATTGTGTCAGACTCTGTGACCCCATGGACTGTAGCATGTCAGACTCTTCTGTCCTTCACTGTCCCCTGGAGTTTGCTTAGATTCCTTAACTGCAGTCAAATTAGTTTAAAGAGTTTATAAAGAAGTTCAAAGAAAAGGTTTAGGTTTCCCTGGTGGCTCTGTGGTAAAGAATCTGCCTGCAATACAGGAGACAGGAGTCACAGGTTTGATCCCTGGGTGGGGAGGATCCCCTGGAGGAGGGCATGGCACCCCATTCCGTTATTCTCGCCCGGGAAGTCCTATGGAGATAGGAAGTTACAGTCCATGGGGTTGCCAAGTTGGAGACGATTTAGTGACTAAACCACCACTACCAAAGAAAAGGTGTTAAGTGATTTTGTTTAAATAAAGAAAAGGGGAAAAACCATTTACATTTACAAGCTAATTAGACATTTAAATATTTTAAGTTTTGATGTAAAATTTACTTGCTGCTCAATAAGAATTAAAAAAAACACATAGGTTATTTTTTGTATGAGAGGGGTGGGGAGAGGGCTGGACTTAAATGAATTATCTTCTATTGCGGTTCAAATATTCCTTATTTATGAACTAGAGATTGTTAACCTTTTAGGAAATGTCATATACATATATTTGCCCTTAGAGTTTTAAAAAATTACTGTTGACTGGTTAGGAGACTGCTTCTCAGAGAGGTTAATGACTTACTCATGATTGCCCCAGTAGTAAGTAGTAAGAAGAGACCTGGAATTAACACCCAGAGTTTTTTTTTTTTTTTTTTAAGATTTATTTATTTATTTATTTTTTGGGGTGGGTGGGGAGGGAGGGGAGCAGGCGGGCTACTTCTATTGGTCTTTCATTTGTCTATTTTCATCCATCTTTGTTCCTTGGCCCGTGTGGGCCTCCCATAGCGGTGGCCTCTGTTGTCGCAGAGCACTGGCTCTGGGCGCATGCGTCCCTGAGCTCCAGCTCGGTAATTGGACACATTGGTCCAGCCGCTCCGCGGCACGTGGGATCTTCCCAGGCCAGGGATCAAACCGGCGCCCCTTGCACTGCAAGGCGGTGTCCCTACCCACTGGACCACCAGGGAAGCCCCACACCCAGAGTTTTTTATTTATTGCCTTGGGGTCAATATCTGAACATGTAGTGCAAAATAACAGTCATTCAGTTTTGGTTACTCATTTAGACTGAATCTAAAAAGCATTAAAGTAGTTCAGAATGTATTCTTCTGCAGCGAAGTATTGTGTTAATTGTATATAATATATGTCTTAAAATATCCTACAAAAATGTGTATGTAGCAGTAATCAAAATTTTCTTTTAACTTAAAAAGTTTAGATCAAAATTTTCTTTAACTTAAAAAGTTTAGATGTGTTGAAGATACCACTAACAAATTTGATCTTAAATTCACCTTGAGTGTTATATTGGGGATTCAGTGAAATGCTCTGAGGGGTGGCAATTGTGACTATCCCCACGTTTCAGAGGAAAAAATGGCAGTTTGTTTTGTTGGTCTGCACGTGCTGTGAATCCTTAGCCCTTGCAGCAGGAACCCCTCCAGGGACGTGCAGTCCATCAGTGACAGCCACACTGTTGTGAGGGACATCTGAAGGATGTCCTGTTCAATTCACTAACTTCAAAGGGTTATTTTTTGTATGAGAGGGGTGGGGAGAGGGCTGGACTTAAATGAATTATCTTCTATTGCGGTTCAAATATTCCTTATTTATGAACTAGAGATTGTTAACCTTTTAGGAAATGTCATATACATATATTTGCCCTTAGAGTTTTAAAAAATTACTGTTGACTGGTTAGGAGACTGCTTCTCAGAGAGGTTAATGACTTACTCATGATTGCCCCAGTAGTAAGTAGTAAGAAGAGACCTGGAATTAACACCCAGAGTTTTTTTTTTTTTTTTTTAAGATTTATTTATTTATTTATTTTTTGGGGTGGGTGGGGAGGGAGGGGAGCAGGCGGGCTACTTCTATTGGTCTTTCATTTGTCTATTTTCATCCATCTTTGTTCCTTGGCCCGTGTGGGCCTCCCATAGCGGTGGCCTCTGTTGTCGCAGAGCACTGGCTCTGGGCGCATGCGTCCCTGAGCTCCAGCTCGGTAATTGGACACATTGGTCCAGCCGCTCCGCGGCACGTGGGATCTTCCCAGGCCAGGGATCAAACCGGCGCCCCTTGCACTGCAAGGCGGTGTCCCTACCCACTGGACCACCAGGGAAGCCCCACACCCAGAGTTTTTGATTTATTGCCTTGTGGTCAATATCTGAACTTGTAGTGCAAAATAACAGTTATTCAGTTTTGGGTACTGATTTAGACTTAATCTAAAAAGCATTAAAGTAGTTCAGAATGTATTCTTCTGCAGCGAAGTATTGTGTTAATTGTATATAATATATGTCTTAAAATATCCTACAAAAATGTGTATGTAGCAGTAATCAAAATTTTCTTTTAACTTAAAAAGTTTAGATCAAAATTTTCTTTAACTTAAAAAGTTTAGATGTGTTGAAGATACCACTAACAAATTTGATCTTAAATTCACCTTGAGTGTTATATTGGGGATTCAGTGAAATGCTCTGAGGGGTGGCAATTGTGACTATCCCCACGTTTCAGAGGAAAAAATGGCAGTTTGTTTTGTTGGTCTGCACGTGCTGTGAATCCTTAGCCCCTTGCAGCAGGAACCCCTCCAGGGACGTGCAGTCCATCAGTGACAGCCACACTGTTGTGAGGGGACATCTGAAGGATGTCCTGTTCAATTCACTAACTTCAAGTGTGGGGAATGGGGCTCTATGGTCCAAATCCATTAATCCACACTGAGAGGGAAAAGAGAAGGAATTTGATCTCAGTGCCTGGTACTTCTAGAAAGCATTGAAACATTTAGCTATTATTAATGCAACTATTAGAGGCCTTCTAGTTTATCTTCAGAAGTTAATTTTCATGTCTATGCTTAGTCCTTCTTGCTGCTGTGTAAACCTCTGCTTACAAAATAGCATCTCAGCAGTATTTCCTGGAATGGCACAGTGCCATGTGGTACCTGTGAAACTCCTGAGTGGACTTGGGCCCCACTGCCTTTGCATGGTTCCAGTTGTTGCTTGGAGCCCACTGCAGTCACCCTCCGTGAGCAGGTAGGCAGGCAGCGTTGTACTGGTTAAGACTCTGGGGACCTGAAGTTCTGAGTGTGATGTGTTTTGCTTTTTCTGGAATCTATCATCAGTTACTGAATTGGATGAAAAGTTTGAGCAGTGGGACATTCCTCTCTGGGAAATCACATGAATCTTCTTGTTGTACTGCCCTGAGAGTTGAATTCTTAGTGGGAAAACAGATACAGGATCTGTGCATGTTAAGGATTGGTGCTTTCTGAACTATTTGAATAAACATTACAAAAGTGAAAAACAAGCAAAATCACTTGTCCCAAAGTTTTGCTTCTTCAAACCACTACTTAACCAAGGTCTGTATAAACTCTTGAAAAAAGAATGTTTTCTCTGTGAGTGAGAGTCAAAGTGGCCTGCTACTTAAAGTGAGAAGATGGAACAGAATGAAGAGCCTGGATCGGGGAGTCCAGAGAGCAGGCTCCTGGTCTTGCTGTTTTAATACTGTGATACCCTGAGCAAGGTGGTTGTCTTGTCTGGCTTCAGTTTGTTCACCTGTATAGTCAGGGGCTGCAGATCTCCAGGGTTATGGATTAGAAGTAGCTTTGTGTATCCTTCCTTAAGAGAATAGGTAAATACCCTTGAAGCATTCTTGACAGGTTGTCATTCCATTTCTAGTTGGCCATTTCATTCATGGGCTTGTCTCCTAGAGATGCAGGATTCTTGATTGCTAAGGCAGTTTCAAACAACTTAATGTTAGGTAGCTTTTCACGTTGTGTGGATTGCTGGCCCTGCAGTAGTCCTAACTCTTGTCTTTTCTCCATCTTCCACATGACAGATCTTCAGATGTTTCAAGTTATGTTGATTCTTTTCCAGGTTATACTGCCAGTGCTCTTTCTACCGTCCCTCTTTAATGTAGTTTTAGACCCTTTGTAATCATGCTAGCTTTCTTGAAATGTTCCAGTTTTCCATTGCCACTTTTAAAATGTAGTCCCTATAGTACTTCAAATAGGATATGACCAGCATGCTAAAAAGGTTTAAAAACTGCAATTTCATTAGTATCACCCATTTTTTTTTTCTTTTTTGGTTTATTTTAGACAGCCATGTCCTGTTTGAACATGTATGTAACTTTAGGCAGCGTTGTACTGGTTAAGACTCTGGGGACCTGAAGTTCTGAGTGTGATGTGTTTTGCTTTTTCTGGAATCTATCATCAGTTACTGAATTGGATGAAAAGTTTGAGCAGTGGGACATTCCTCTCTGGGAAATCACATGAATCTTCTTGTTGTACTGCCCTGAGAGTTGAATTCTTAGTGGGAAAACAGATACAGGATCTGTGCATGTTAAGGATTGGTGCTTTCTGAACTATTTGAATAAACATTACAAAAGTGAAAAACAAGCAAAATCACTTGTCCCAAAGTTTTGCTTCTTCAAACCACTACTTAACCAAGGTCTGTATAAACTCTTGAAAAAAGAATGTTTTCTCTGTGAGTGAGAGTCAAAGTGGCCTGCTACTTAAAGTGAGAAGATGGAACAGAATGAAGAGCCTGGATCGGGGAGTCCAGAGAGCAGGCTCCTGGTCTTGCTGTTTTAATACTGTGATACCCTGAGCAAGGTGGTTGTCTTGTCTGGCTTCAGTTTTTTCACCTGTATAGTCAGGGGCTGCAGATCTCCAGGGTTATGGATTAGAAGTAGCTTTGTGTATCCTTCCTTAAGAGAATAGGTAAATACCCTTGAAGCATTCTTGACAGGTTGTCATTCCATTTCTAGTTGGCCATTTCATTCATGGGCTTGTCTCCTAGAGATGCAGGATTCTTGATTGCTAAGGCAGTTTCAAACAACTTAATGTTAGGTAGCTTTTCACGTTGTGTGGATTGCTGGCCCTGCAGTAGTCCTAACTCTTGTCTTTTCTCCATCTTCCACATGACAGATCTTCAGATGTTTCAAGTTATGTTGATTCTTTTCCAGGTTATACTGCCAGTGCTCTTTCTACCGTCCCTCTTTAATGTAGTTTTAGACCCTTTGTAATCATGCTAGCTTTCTTGAAATGTTCCAGTTTTCCATTGCCACTTTTAAAATGTAGTCCCTATAGTACTTCAAATAGGATATGACCAGCATGCTAAAAAGGTTTAAAAACTGCAATTTCATTAGTATCACCCATTTTTTTTTTCTTTTTTGGTTTATTTTAGACAGCCATGTCCTGTTTGAACATGTATGTAACTTTCATCCTTAATGTGTTTTCACATGAATTGTTCATAGTAAGGCCATTATAGATGAAGAACTTTCATTTTTACATCCAGGATAGCATTTTATATTTATTTATCTTTCTCCTTATGAGTTATTTTATATCTGTCTCTTGTTCTGGACTGCTAAACCCTTTTGAACCTTCTGTTCACCATAGGTGTTAGGGAGACCCACAAGTTGTTGTCTCCTTGTTCTCACTGATCCTGCCTCTGAGTCCATCTGTTTGTTGATGAAAATGCTGACCAGGTAAAGTCGAGTACACTCTCTGAAGGCTTCCTGTTGGGGTCTTTCTACTCTTCGTATTTGGCTTGTGGGGAACCCTGATAGTGGTTCCAGGCTCCAAAAGATAGTATATTTTTAAATTATGGTTGGATGTAATTTGTCTTGGCTTGATGGCTTTAATTCAGACAACTTTGTCATTAATTTATCATCTATTTTTAAAATTCTGTATTTTAAGTTTAAATTTTTATATACATTTGGACTCCCAGTGCTAGCTTTTTTTTCACTTGTGTCCTGGTTAACTTTTACTTTAATGATTTCTAATAATTACTTCCCAGCTCCGATTCATTCATTTCATTTAGTCTACCCATCACTTCCTGACCTCTGGAGTGCTCAGTACTGAGTGCAGAACAAGGAGTGCTGGTGGAACAACAGAAAGAGAAAATCTCTTATGTTAGGGTTTCCAGTGTTCTTCTGGAGCTACCACCATGAGTATACTCCACTGTTTTTTGAAAGACTATAACGTAAGGCAGTTTAAATACATTCTTTGGGGAGATAAGATTTAAAATTCAGTGACAAGAAGAAATATACTGAAGTCTTATTCCAGATATTTTGAACAAATGATACTTTTTTAGAAAGTAAAGGATGTTTTAATAAGTTAAAATATGAATGAAATGTATCTGGCAAATAATTGGCAAAAACATTAATTATGAGTATGTAATGGGATATTACTGTATTAAAATGCCAAATTAAGTATCTGGCAATATTAATTGGCAAAATATTCATTAATATGAGTATTAATTTTTTTTTGGTTTATTTTAGACAGCCATGTCCTGTTTGAACATGTATGTAACTTTCATCCTTAATGTGTTTTCACATGAATTGTTCATAGTAAGGCCATTATAGATGAAGAACTTTCATTTTTACATCCAGGATAGCATTTTATATTTATTTATCTTTCTCCTTATGAGTTATTTTATATCTGTCTCTTGTTCTGGACTGCTAAACCCTTTTGAACCTTCTGTTCACCATAGGTGTTAGGGAGACCCACAAGTTGTTGTCTCCTTGTTCTCACTGATCCTGCCTCTGAGTCCATCTGTTTGTTGATGAAAATGCTGACCAGGTAAAGTCGAGTACACTCTCTGAAGGCTTCCTGTTGGGGTCTTTCTACTCTTCGTATTTGGCTTGTGGGGAACCCTGATAGTGGTTCCAGGCTCCAAAAGATAGTATATTTTTAAATTATGGTTGGATGTAATTTGTCTTGGCTTGATGGCTTTAATTCAGACAACTTTGTCATTAATTTATCATCTATTTTTAAAATTCTGTATTTTAAGTTTAAATTTTTATATACATTTGGACTCCCAGTGCTAGCTTTTTTTTCACTTGTGTCCTGGTTAACTTTTACTTTAATGATTTCTAATAATTACTTCCCAGCTCCGATTCATTCATTTCATTTAGTCTACCCATCACTTCCTGACCTCTGGAGTGCTCAGTACTGAGTGCAGAACAAGGAGTGCTGGTGGAACAACAGAAAGAGAAAATCTCTTATGTTAGGGTTTCCAGTGTTCTTCTGGAGCTACCACCATGAGTATACTCCACTGTTTTTTGAAAGACTATAACGTAAGGCAGTTTAAATACATTCTTTGGGGAGATAAGATTTAAAATTCAGTGACAAGAAGAAATATACTGAAGTCTTATTCCAGATATTTTGAACAAATGATACTTTTTTAGAAAGTAAAGGATGTTTTAATAAGTTAAAATATGAATGAAATGTATCTGGCAAATAATTGGCAAAAACATTAATTATGAGTATGTAATGGGATATTACTGTATTAAAAATGCCAAATTAAGTTCTCTTTATTCATCTGTCTAAAGAGAAGTATTACAGTTTGACATGGAGATAGTTACGTATTACATAGATCTGCATTTTTTATTTTGTGACTTATACTTCATAGTAGAATTTCCTTTGTTGAGTGAGTTTACATGACTTTGTCTTACTTTAATATATTACAGAAGAAACTTTAGCTTAAATTTTTCTAAAATACCACCACTGCCCAAATGTTCTTATAAGCCAGACATTTTATAAATTAGCAAGACCAGTCTCATCTCTCCCTGCCACCATTTTTTTTGTTCCTTCTCCCTTTCTTTCTCCCTCAGCTGAGTACATATCTGTATGCTTAAGTATGTATCCACATTGATACCTTATGTTTTTTCTTATCCCCACTCTAAGGGTAAAAGGAGAGATTGGGAAAAACATCTCCGAGGTCTTATAAAGATAGGGGAAATTTTAAGTAATATCCTATCACTCTATCATTTTAAAAATATCCTTTGATGAAACATGTACATCCCAAGTTATGTTAGCAATTAATAGCTATTTCTCTGTTTGATATGCTCTTTAGGGTAAAGTATTAGCAGTAATAGAACATACTTTGTAGAGTTAAAGGATCTTTGTGAAGTTAGAAAAGATGACTATAATCATTTATAAGTACTTTTGGGGGGAATGGAAGATGCACTGAGAATGATTTTGAAAATGTATCTGTAAGTGCTTGAAATTTTAATATAATTATTGAAAGTAGAACTTGAAAAACTACAATTGATTTGCCATTATATTACTTATCATTGGAATTTTGCTGTAGTTGTATATGGCTGCCAGTTTATATAAAGCATTTATTACTTGAAGTTTAAACTTTTGCAGCATAGATTTTAGGATCAGTATATAGATGAATCTCCAGTGATTCTGTGTTTTTATTACAGGAAATGTTATATCCAGAAGCTTACCAGATGAAGGTGTTTTTAATGATTAACTTTCTTCACAGAACAAGATACTGTATAGTTTCTAGATTACAGTGCTCTAGGGGGTACACATGGAAATTAGAACTCTAATAGGATTCAGTTTTATTAAATATGTAAGGTTTTGCACCTTAAAGGTTAAGTATCCAATTGCACTTAACTTAGGAAATTCAGAGTTATGGTTTTCATGATAACTGTTACCTTGTCCCTATGGGCAGATTCAAAACTTGCATTGTTGGGTATAATATATAGTTGAGTCTTACATTTAATGAGTGGGAGAAATTAGCTTCATTTTTCTATGTACTTAAGTATTTGACGATATTCACTAGTCAGTAACAATTTTCACACATGCTGTGTGATAGGCCTTGGGATACAGAAATGAGGAAGTCAAATAAAAGACCGGAATTCAGGGGTCTAACTCTGTGATCCCATGATAAAACTAAGGGAGTGATTGTGCATTGCACTAGAAATAATGGGGGCTGCTTTACAAATGTCACTTGCCAAGTTTACACATCTGATTTAGAGGAAACAAAGTTTTCATGCTTAATTGAGGATACAGGTCTTTGATATCTTCCTTGTGGTGACTCTTTGTAGTCCTTTAAAACTGTCATGAAACCATCAACAGGACTTACTTAAAAGAAAACCTCCAGTTGAGGTAGTAACTTAAGATTGAGTGATTATTCACAGGGGCACAGTTTTCATATTACCAGAAATCTAAAGGGCTTATGGTTCAGAACACTTTGGGAGCTGTTAAAGCTATGGTAGTATTCATAAAAATTATACGCTGATATGAAAAATGGCCTGGAATTTCTGAACCATGTGCCTTGTGGTCAGTCTCAAGGCACTTTCTTGATGTAGATCAGGAAACCATTGTAAACAGGAGCATTCTAATCCATATGCAGCTGGCAACTTCAGTCTTTCACAGACTAACAAGTAAGACTACTATGAGCCCTATAGCTCTTTTAGTTTTCGCATGGGTGCTTCATCACATGGAGGCCAGGGGAGGAGGAGCCAGGGAAAAGGAACACTTTGTCTTCAGGCTTGGAATGTTCACTTGGAAAAGAAAAGAGAATCTTTTGAATAAAATCAGAAGGGAAAACATGCATGCAAGCAGAATCCCACATAGTGCATACTCAAACTCTTTGCATGGGAGCTGAAAACATTTTTGGCCAGTGTAAGACTTCTGTCATTAAAGGAAGCAGTTTTAGTTTCCAATCTTGTGAACTTCCTGGTATTTTAATAGTATTTTTGACAGTGAGAACAAATTATGTTGAAATTTAGCCTCTAAAATATATTTTCCAGTATGTTTTCCTGCATACTATTAGCTGTAGTCTTGTCTACTAAGAGGTAAATCAGGTGACCTCATAAAATCTCTTTAGCAGCCATCCTGAGAGTTTTTTTTCTTTTTTTAATATTTATTTATTTACTTGGTTACACTAGGTCTTAGTTGCAGCATGTGGAATTTTTTAGTTGCATGTGGGATCTAGCTCTCTGACCATGGATCGAACCCAGGCCTCCTGCATTGGGAGCATAGAGTCTTAGCCACTGGACCCACGGAAGTCAAATAAAAGACCGAATTCAGGGTCTAACTCTGTGATCCCATGATAAAACTAAGGAGTGATTGTGCATTGCACTAGAAATAATGGGGGCTGCTTTACAAATGTCACTTGCCAAGTTTACACATCTGATTTAGAGGAAACAAAGTTTTCATGCTTAATTGAGGATACAGGTCTTTGATATCTTCCTTGTGGTGACTCTTTGTAGTCCTTTAAAACTGTCATGAAACCATCAACAGGACTTACTTAAAAGAAAACCTCCAGTTGAGGTAGTAACTTAAGATTGAGTGATTATTCACAGGGGCACAGTTTTCATATTACCAGAAATCTAAAGGGCTTATGGTTCAGAACACTTTGGGAGCTGTTAAAGCTATGGTAGTATTCATAAAAATTATACGCTGATATGAAAAATGGCCTGGAATTTCTGAACCATGTGCCTTGTGGTCAGTCTCAAGGCACTTTCTTGATGTAGATCAGGAAACCATTGTAAACAGGAGCATTCTAATCCATATGCAGCTGGCAACTTCAGTCTTTCACAGACTAACAAGTAAGACTACTATGAGCCCTATAGCTCTTTTAGTTTTCGCATGGGTGCTTCATCACATGGAGGCCAGGGGAGGAGGAGCCAGGGAAAAGGAACACTTTGTCTTCAGGCTTGGAATGTTCACTTGGAAAAGAAAAGAGAATCTTTTGAATAAAATCAGAAGGGAAAACATGCATGCAAGCAGAATCCCACATAGTGCATACTCAAACTCTTTGCATGGGAGCTGAAAACATTTTTGGCCAGTGTAAGACTTCTGTCATTAAAGGAAGCAGTTTTAGTTTCCAATCTTGTGAACTTCCTGGTATTTTAATAGTATTTTTGACAGTGAGAACAAATTATGTTGAAATTTAGCCTCTAAAATATATTTTCCAGTATGTTTTCCTGCATACTATTAGCTGTAGTCTTGTCTACTAAGAGGTAAATCAGGTGACCTCATAAAATCTCTTTAGCAGCCATCCTGAGAGTTTTTTTTCTTTTTTTAATATTTATTTATTTACTTGGTTACACTAGGTCTTAGTTGCAGCATGTGGAATTTTTTAGTTGCATGTGGGATCTAGCTCTCTGACCATGGATCGAACCCAGGCCTCCTGCATTGGGAGCATAGAGTCTTAGCCACTGGACCACTAGAGAAGTCCCCTGAGAGTTTTTTAAAAAATGTTTTTTACACCACAGGACCCACACCTCCTCATTTTCTCTGTTGGTTGAATTCTTACTATGATTGTATTTTTTTCTTATTCCCTCTGACTAAATTTTATTTATTTTGCAGTCTGAGACAAAGAATGGCATAATTTAACGCAGGTGAAAAACCTCAAAGAACTTCCTCCACTTTCCTGAAACTCATATTTGTGTCCATCTCCTCTCTGACTGCCACCTCACAAAGGAAACTCTCATTCCTGTTTTGCTCTCTTTTGCTCATATTTGTTGAGAAACAGAAGACCTTATGGTAGACAGGGGAAAACTGGTTTTTAGAGAGGAAACTCCTATTCAAACTTCTGTTTTTAAAAGAAGGTCAAAAATTCCTGAAATTTTTGCTGTTGCTGTTATTTTCTGTCTCTGCTTCTTTTTTTTTCAGGGGCGACATGGGAGAGAGACATTATATGCCAGAGACCAGAGGGATTCCCATCACCTCTTTTATCCTCCTTCATGATCCTGCCCATCTTTTCTTTTACAAATTGCTTCTTTACAAATCAGACTTAGGGAGTTTTCTTTTCTTTCACAAAATAGAATCTGCTATCAGTTACTGTCCTTCAGGAGGTTTAAGGCTTGAATGCTGAGAATCTCTGTGTTTGATACACGATTAGATTTGAGAACTGCTGGATATCTGTATACCTCAGATCCTTTAGGAGTTTTGAGTCCTAGGTCACAAGTCCATACCGGGGGAGCTTACAGCATGGCCGATAGGTCCACGGGGACTGACAGCAAAGGGGTGAAAGTGCAGTTAAACCTAATGGGAATCATCGTGTTCTGGAGGTTGGTTTTTATACTGCCATATTTAAAGTATATTAGAGCTATTCTGATGGCCAAGCACTAGGATGTGCAGCTCACCTTCTCCCGTAATTATATCAAAAATGTATCTACAAGTGGAACAGCACAGCACATATACTGAACACTGGCAGAAGAGCTCAGATTCCTGAAAGGGCAAGAAAACCTCCATATAACAGATAGGACCAAAAAAAAAGGAAAGGAATCAGGGCTGGACTTGTGCTCCCAAGGAGGGAGCTGTGTTCTCCCGTAATTATATCAAAAATGTATCTACAAGAGGAACAGCACAGCACATATACTGAACACTGGTAGAAGAGCTCAGATTCCTGAAAGGGCAAGAAAACCTCCATATAACAGATAGGACCAAAAAAAAGGAAAGGAATCAGGGCTGGACTTGTGCTCCCAAGGAGGGAGCTGTGAAGGCGGAAGGGTTCTGACACCTAGGAAGTCCCCTGATGGACAGGGAGATCAGCGTGGATAGAGGGGGAGCTTGTAGCCTTGGAGGAGAGCACAGCAATCGGTTTGGGGTAGGCAAAATGGAGAATGACCTGTACAGATGGTCAGTACTGCCATCTTGCGCTCTCTACCCTGAGCACTCATCCGCTGTTATGGGTGGGGACTGGATGCTGAAACTTGGGTTTTGGAGGTCAGACCCAGGGAGAAGACTGGAGTTGGCTGTGTGAGACAGACTAGAGAGGCTGGAGTGTGACAACTTAGGGAGTACTTGAAAGAAGTCTACGCCCCCAGAGAGGCACTGTTGTTTGGGGCAGAGTGTGTGAGGAGAGCAGTGGTACCAACATAGGAGTGTTTTTCTCTGTGCATACTCAGGCAGTAAGACACCACCTGTGCTAACTCCGGGGACACGTGTGAACCCGCCACCACTGTCTTGAGCTCCAGAGACAGACAGGGGCAGCCACCACGAAGAGACATGAGCAGGCTCCAGTTGCTGCCCCCACTGTCCCAGGAATGTGTGGGTTGCCACCGCAGGACCCTTGAGCGGGCATGAATCGCTGCTCCTGCCATCTGAGGAGAGTGCAGGGACAACAAATGGGCTGTGAACAGGTGCCAGTTTCTGCCTCCACTGTCCCAAGAGTAAGCACAGGCCGCTGCACTTGTACACCCTGTATCAAGGGAATAAAGGTCAGATCTCACTGAGGAAAGAGACGACAAGTATCCAAACTAAAAGCACCTTCTTGACTCCAGACAAGATGGTAGAGTAGAAAGAGTTGAGCTTACTTCTTCTCAGAAAAAAGTCAAAACTAACTATTGAGGAACCATTGACAAAAAAGACTGGAAACTACCAGAACAAAACAAGACCATAAGAGGGTTGCTTTCATGATATAAACAAATTCCATACCTACCAGGTAGGTGACCCACAAATTGGAGAATAATTACAATACAGAGGTTCTCCCAAGGAATGAGAGTTCTGAACTTGATGTCAGGCTCTCCAGCCTTAAGGTCTAGAGTCAGGAGAGAAGCTCCCAGAGCATTTGACTTACAAGGCCAGTGAAACTTGAGTGCAAGAGCACCACAGGACTAGGGAAACAGAGACCTCTGAGAGGGTGCACACAAGCTTTTCACATGTACTGGGAAACCAACACAAAACAGGGACTCCTTAAAAGCCTGGGCTAGACCTACAGGCGGATCTTTAAGGGTCTCTTGGGCAGATGGGTTGGCTGTGGCTCACGTTGGGGAAAAGGACCCTGTGGAGGAGGCCCCAGGGAATATTGATCAGCACGAGTGCTTCTTGAGGTCACCATTTTGGCATGGAGAACTGGCATAATCCAGCAGCCCACAGCCTCCATTGCTGGAATGACTCTGGCCATACAACCAGGAGAGTGCTGCCCTGTCATCACTCAGGCTGCCTGAAGTCTTCCTGAGGTCACAGCCACCTCTAAACACAGGTATTGAGATGGCTCTGCCCACCAGGACAAGACACAGCTTCACCCACTGGTGGGCTGGCACCAGTCCCTCCCACTAGGAAATCTGCATAAGCTCCTGAACCAGCAGGATCAAGAGGAGCTAACCCCTGCAGTCTGTGAGAAGGAGACCACAAACACAGAAAGTTAGACAAAGTGAGATGGCAGAGAAATATGGTTCAGATGAAGAAACAAGACAAAAACCCAGAACAACTAAGTGAAGTGAAGATAGAGAATTCAGAGTACTGACAGTAAAGATAATCCAAAATCTTGGAAAAATATGGAGGCACAGACTGAGAAGATACAACAAATATGTAACAGAGAACTAGAAAATTTAAAGAGCAAATGAACAGAGGTGAATAATATAATAATAGAAGTCAAAACTAACTATTGAGGAACCATTGACAAAAAAGACTGGAAACTACCAGAACAAAACAAGACCATAAGAGGGTTGCTTTCATGATATAAACAAATTCCATACCTACCAGGTAGGTGACCCACAAATTGGAGAATAATTACAATACAGAGGTTCTCCCAAGGAATGAGAGTTCTGAACTTGATGTCAGGCTCTCCAGCCTTAAGGTCTAGAGTCAGGAGAGAAGCTCCCAGAGCATTTGACTTACAAGGCCAGTGAAACTTGAGTGCAAGAGCACCACAGGACTAGGGAAACAGAGACCTCTGAGAGGGTGCACACAAGCTTTTCACATGTACTGGGAAACCAACACAAAACAGGGACTCCTTAAAAGCCTGGGCTAGACCTACAGGCGGATCTTTAAGGGTCTCTTGGGCAGATGGGTTGGCTGTGGCTCACGTTAGAAAAGGACCCTGTGGAGGAGGCCCCAGGGAATATTGATCAGCACGAGTGCTTCTTGAGGTCACCATTTTGGCATGGAGAACTGGCATAATCCAGCAGCCCACAGCCTCCATTGCTGGAATGACTCTGGCCATACAACCAGGAGAGTGCTGCCCTGTCATCACTCAGGCTGCCTGAAGTCTTCCTGAGGTCACAGCCACCTCTAAACACAGGTATTGAGATGGCTCTGCCCACCAGGACAAGACACAGCTTCACCCACTGGTGGGCTGGCACCAGTCCCTCCCACTAGGAAATCTGCATAAGCTCCTGAACCAGCAGGATCAAGAGGAGCTAACCCCTGCAGTCTGTGAGAAGGAGACCACAAACACAGAAAGTTAGACAAAGTGAGATGGCAGAGAAATATGGTTCAGATGAAGAAACAAGACAAAAACCCAGAACAACTAAGTGAAGTGAAGATAGAGAATTCAGAGTACTGACAGTAAAGATAATCCAAAATCTTGGAAAAATATGGAGGCACAGACTGAGAAGATACAACAAATATGTAACAGAGAACTAGAAAATTTAAAGAGCAAATGAACAGAGGTGAATAATATAATAATAGAAGTGAAAAATATATTAGAAGAAATAAAGAGAATAAACGGGGCAAAACGAGTAAGTGAGCTGGAAGAGAGTGGTAGAAGATCACTGCTGCAAAACAGAATAAAGGGAAAAGTTGAAATGAGGACAGTCACAGAGACCTCTGAAACTGCATTAAATGTACCAGCATTTGCATTATAGGCGGTCCCAGAAGAAGAAGAAGAGAGAAAGGGCCTGAGAAGATATTTGAAGAGATTAGAGCCAAAAACTTCCCTCACGTTGGGAAAGGAGACACTCGAGTCCAGGATATGTAGAGTCCCATGCAGGGTAAACCTAAAGGAGGAACATGCTGAGACACATATTAGTCAGACAGATAAAAATTAAAGACAAAGAGAAGATACTAAAAGCAACAAGAGAAAAGCAACAACACACAAAGGAATCCCCATAAGGCGATTTTTCTATATAGTCAAAGAAGTGATTTTTCCAACAGACGTGTATAACTGTGAGAGTTGGACTGTACAGAAGGCTGAACATCAAAGAATTGGTACTTTTGAATTGTGGTGCTGGTGAAGAGTTCCTTTGACTGGAAGGAGATCAGACCAGTCACTCCTAAAGGAAATCAACCCTGAATATTTATTAGAAGGACTGATGCTAAAGCTGAAGTTCTAGTACTTTGGCCACCTGTTGCAAAGAGCCAACTCATTGAAAAAGACCTTGGTGCTGGGAAAGATCAAAGTCAAAAGGAGAAGGGCACAGCAGAAGATGAGATGGTTAGATAGCATCACTGATTCAGTGGAAATGAATTTGAGCAAAGTCTGGGAGATCGTGAAGAACAGGGGAACCTGGTGTGCTACAACTCCATGGGTTGTAAAAGTTCGACACAATTTAGTGACTAAACAGCAACAACAATAAATATATTTGCATCCAACATAGAAGCACCCCAGCATATAAGAAAAATACTACCAGCCGTTAAAGGAGATATCAGCAGTAACACAAAAGTAGTACGGGTCTTAACACCCCAATTCTATCAATGGACAGATCATCCAGACAGAAAATCAATAAGAAAATACAAGCATTAAATGACACATTAGACTAGGTGGACCTAATTGATATTTATAGAGCATTCCATCAAAAAGCAGCAGAGTGCACATTCTTCTCAAGTGCACATGGAACATTGTACAGGATAGGTCACATGTTGGGCCACAAAATAAGCCTTGGTATATTTTAAAAAATTGAAATCATGCATCTTTTCCCACTATAGTGCTATGATCTTAGAGGTCAGTTCCAAGAAAAAAATTTTTTTTTCTAATATGTGATGGCTATATAATAAGTTACTGAACAACCAGTGGATCACTGAAAAAGTCAAAGAGGAAATAAAAATACGTGGAGACAGATGACAGCAGAAACATGACAAGCCAGACCCTATGAGATGCATAAGCAGAGTTACAACTGACATGACAGAAACATAAAAGATTATAAGAGACTACTACAAGTAACTCCATGCAATAAAATGGACAACCTAGAAGAACTAAGCAAATTTTTAGAAAGGGACAACCTTCTGAGAATAAACCAGGAAGAAACAGAAAATATGAACAGACCAATCACAAGTACTGAAATTGAATGTGTGATTAAAAACTTTCAGTAAACGAAAAGTCTAGGACCAGACAACTTCATAGGTGAATTCTATCAAATATTTATAGAAAAGTTAACACCTATTCATTTGTAATTCTTCCAAACATTGCAGAGGAACAAACTCCTGTGAGGCCACCATCACCCTGATACTAAATCCAAACACATACCATAGAGGTACTACATAGTTGCATGACTATAACTAAATCACTTTGTTGTATACCTGAAACTAACACAGCCTTGTGAATGAACTATAATATAAAATAAAAATAAAAAACAAAAAAATTTAAAATCCAGATGTCTTTGTATATCTTAGAAGAAAAAAATAGTTTTATCCTCCTTTATATTCCATTTAGTTTGAAATTTGATGGAAAGCTGTACTTAAAGATATAATAGGTAAGTCAACTCCCTACCCACCCCTCAACAATATGAGGCTAATTAGAAACAGGTACTTTGTACACATAAATGGTATATCTAAGTGGATTTTTTGGGGGGCCACTTCTATTGGTCTTTCATTTATCTGTTTTCATCCATCTTTGTTCTTTGGCCTCTGTGGGCCTCTCATCGCAGTGGCCTTTCTCACTGCAGAGCACCGGCTCTGGGCACATGCGCTCCAGAGCTCCAGCTCGGTAGTTGGACACATTGGTCCAGCTGCTCCGTGGCACATGGGATCTTCCCAGGCCAGGGACTGAATCGGTGTCCCTTGCACTGCAAGGCAGTGGGTGTCCTTACCCACTGGACCACCAGGGAAGCCCTAAGTGGATTTTTTATAAAGAAATTCTACATTGTTTTTCTTTGTAATGGTCCATCTTTTTAGTGGAATATAGTATTTCCTTAGTTTCTTTCCTCTTCATATTAAAGTGAGAATTGTAAACATGTATTTTGATGACTTTTGTCTTTAACATTCTTCATCACCTTTATCATCATATTGGCATTCTCATTTGTTGGAAGGGCTTCCCATTGGTGCTAGTGGTAAAGAGCCTGCCTGCCAATGCAGGAGATGTAAGAAACGTGGGTTTGATCCCTGCTTTGGAGAAGGGCATGGCAACCCACCTCAGTATTCTTGCCTGGAGAGTCCCATGGATAGAGGAGCCTGGTGGGCTACAGTCCATGGGTCACAAACAGTCAGACAGGACTGAAGTGACTTAGCAGCACATTTGTTGGAAGGATATTCTGGGTACAAGAAAACGTGAGCAAAGTCAATAGACATGTTTGAGAAACAGTAGACTGTGCTCCCTTAGGGCCAAAGTGTATAGGCTCCTTGAAAGAAAAGGGTGAAAGAATAGATTAGAGACATAGTGTCAGGAGCTTTAAAATAATTTCTGTTCGGACTTTATTCTATGTGTCTTAGTTTTTATAGGTAAATGAGGTCAGAGTTTAAAATAGTGACTACATGAATGAACTGTAGCACCACATCTTAGAAGGATAATGTCTTTTATTTGAGTTAAATTTCAGAACTTTAGTAACTGCAGTAACACACATGCAGTATGTCTGTATGACACACAGAAAATACCTTTAAAGGCTCTCTTGACAGTTTCTGGTCTTGGGACTCAGTTGGCAGCCTGTCCTGAGAGGCCTGGGAGCTGGGCTGACTGTTAAGTAAATGATAGCCTCCTCATACGGAGGACAGCCTGAGCTGCAGTAGGGTCTTTGTCTCAGGGCTTAGGGCTTCTCCCTGCTTTGGCAGAACTGTTTCTTGCCTCCCTTACCCCTTGCTCCTGCCCTCCCTTCCTCCATTAATTTACTGCTACTTTGAACCTTAGGTCTGAAGGTCTCTGTCATCTGTCATCCTGTTGTCTCTTTAGGGAAGCACATGCCTAGCCTGATGAAGTCCTTTTCACAATTGTGGATTCTGCTGGTTTTTCAGCAACTGATGACTGTTGTATATTACTATCTTTTAACATCTCCTTAAAGTTAAAACCATGTGTGTTCTTGGTAACTTGTATACTAAACACAATAACTGTTTCAGTATGATGGATTATAAATATACAATGTAGGAATTTCATAGATACCTGATATAATAATCAGTAATAGGTATGGAAAGAAGGGCAAAAACCAAAAGGCTAGTTCATCCTCATTTGCCACTCATTTTTCTTTAAAGAGTATTCCTCAAAGGGAACATTAAAATCCATAGCTGGACTTCCCTGGTGGTGCAGTGGTTAATACTCCATGCTTCTACTGCAGGGGGCATGGGTTTGATCCCTGGTTGGGGAAGATCCTGAATCCCACACGACTGGGTCAAAGTAAAGTAAGATATTAAAATAACCACATGAACAGTTAAAAAAATTAAAATTGCCTATAGTCAGTATCAAAATTTTGTTTGAACAATGTTTTCAACATTTTAAATCTTTCTGATTATTATCCGAAATCTGTGAAGAGTAAAAGTACTTGCCATAATTAGTCGAGTGATGTTTCTGAATAGATATTTATTTTCATGATGTCAGTTACTTGAAATCACATTAGATAGTATTTCACTATGTCTTTACTTGTAACATAATAATGTTATGCTTTAATTTATCCCATAATTCCGGGAAAGGATTTAGTTTGGCTTTAAAATAAATAAAACTCAAATCTGAAATGTATTTATTTAAATTGGATCTTGTTGTCTAAACAAAGAGTATCTTACTTTTTTCTAGATGAGCACTGATGATAAATACAGCATAAAAATCCTGTGAACCCTGATATAGTTATTTAGTAAACATAGTAAGGGTAGCATTTCAAAACAATGGGATCGGTTGTTGGGTATTCATAGCCGGGCTGACTGTTAAGTAAATGATAGCCTCCTCATACGGAGGACAGCCTGAGCTGCAGTAGGGTCTTTGTCTCAGGGCTTAGGGCTTCTCCTGCTTTGGCAGACTGTTTCTTGCCTCCCTTACCCCTTGCTCCTGCCCTCCCTTCCTCCATTAATTTACTGCTACTTTGAACCTTAGGTCTGAAGGTCTCTGTCATCTGTCATCCTGTTGTCTCTTTAGGGAAGCACATGCCTAGCCTGATGAAGTCCTTTTCACAATTGTGGATTCTGCTGGTTTTTCAGCAACTGATGACTGTTGTATATTACTATCTTTTAACATCTCCTTAAAGTTAAAACCATGTGTGTTCTTGGTAACTTGTATACTAAACACAATAACTGTTTCAGTATGATGGATTATAAATATACAATGTAGGAATTTCATAGATACCTGATATAATAATCAGTAATAGGTATGGAAAGAAGGGCAAAAACCAAAAGGCTAGTTCATCCTCATTTGCCACTCATTTTTCTTTAAAGAGTATTCCTCAAAGGGAACATTAAAATCCATAGCTGGACTTCCCTGGTGGTGCAGTGGTTAATACTCCATGCTTCTACTGCAGGGGGCATGGGTTTGATCCCTGGTTGGGGAAGATCCTGAATCCCACACGACTGGGTCAAAGTAAAGTAAGATATTAAAATAACCACATGAACAGTTAAAAAAATTAAAATTGCCTATAGTCAGTATCAAAATTTTGTTTGAACAATGTTTTCAACATTTTAAATCTTTCTGATTATTATCCGAAATCTGTGAAGAGTAAAAGTACTTGCCATAATTAGTCGAGTGATGTTTCTGAATAGATATTTATTTTCATGATGTCAGTTACTTGAAATCACATTAGATAGTATTTCACTATGTCTTTACTTGTAACATAATAATGTTATGCTTTAATTTATCCCATAATTCCGGGAAAGGATTTAGTTTGGCTTTAAAATAAATAAAACTCAAATCTGAAATGTATTTATTTAAATTGGATCTTGTTGTCTAAACAAAGAGTATCTTACTTTTTTCTAGATGAGCACTGATGATAAATACAGCATAAAAATCCTGTGAACCCTGATATAGTTATTTAGTAAACATAGTAAGGGTAGCATTTCAAAACAATGAGGAAAGATAGATATTCAGTGGATACTGTTGGGACTAGAGGATATTCATCTGGGAAAGAAGAAAGTCCAGATACTGTAAAACTGAAAACATGAAGAATTAGAAGAAACCATAGGATAATACTTTTACATGGGGGACATTATAGTCTATATTTGATACAATAGCCAGGAGCCATAAAAACAGGTTTATAGCAATTTACCTACATGAAATCCCTAAATTTCTGTATGACAGAAAGCACCAAATTCACCTAACTGGAAAAACATTTTTGCAACTCATCGCAGACAAAGGGCTAATCTCCTCAATATATAAAAAACTCCTTCAAACTCTTATCATAGACACAGGCTGTTTTTCTAAACATATACCTGTATTTCTAATAGAAAAATTGGAAACTGCCTAAGTGCTCATATAGAGGGACTGGTATCGATAAATTGTGGAATTTCTTGCAGTTCTAAGAAAGAAGCAATGGAAAAACAAGTCGTGTTTACCATTTGTTTAAAAAGGGAGAAAATAGAATACATTTGTATTTCCTTATATGTAACTAAACTACTCCTGTGTGAATACAAGGTTGATAAATCACATTCCTTTCCCAGGAATGAGACCTGGATGGCAGCGGGGCACAGAGTTGGAGAGAGAGTTTTGTCACTACAGATACCCTTTTTGTTCATTTTGTTTGAATTTTTGTGGATATTGTCTCTTGAAAAAATAAACTCTAAGAGATAAATTATGAAGGAAGGAGCTTGAAAAAAAATAAACATTTAAATATATTGTTTTAATAAAATGCTTTCATTTCCTTGCTTGAAAAATAATATTGCTCTAAGCGGTAAAAAGTGGACTGCTTAGGGGAAGCGTGCATGTTTAATTAAATTGCCTCCAGCAATATCAAAAATCAGTCAGTTGTGATTTGGGACCGAACACATTAAAATCCTGTGGGAGACCAAGTTTCAGAGTTTGCTTTGAAGTAGGACCTGGAGGAGAAGGAGTTAAAAGTGTGAAGCAGGTAATGAAAGGGTTAAAGGCATTATGCAAGCTGTTAAGTAAAAAGGAAGTGCATTACAAAATGCTGAGCTCAGGAGTCTGGCTGTCAGCCAAGCCTATGCTTTCTTCACTACAGCTGAGGGCTTTCGAAGCTTCCCACCAGTGGGTTTGTCTGAACTGTTTAGGAATGCGGCCGCGGTCGCCAGCTGACGTCAGCGCCGCCGGTTCAGCCTCGGGCCAGCGCTGAGACTGACAACGCGGGGGGCGGGGGTTGCGTGTGACTGACAGCCTGGGGGCGGGACGGCGTGGTTGTGTGTGCGTGTGCGTATGTGTGACAGCGGAGGAGGCGAGAAGGTGTGCGGTTGCTTAATGAATATTAAATTCTGGTGATAGATTTTTTCCTTGTAGTGAGGTGAAAAGAGTTTCTTTTTCCCATCGTTTTCGAAAGCCAGGGTTCTGTATCGCTTCTGTTTATATAGTAAGTATAAGCATAAAATTAAGTATTTATAACATCAGATAACATTTCATGGGCCATTTTGTTTTTGTTTCTGAGAAGAGAAAAACAGAACTACGGTGGTTTTTAGCGGAGGAGGGGCCAGAGAAAAGATTTTTGCTGAATATGAATTTTTGATTTTTATTACTTTATTTCAGCAATGGTATGGGAAAAAATTGTAAAAACTCTAAAATGGATTTCTGTAAAACAGAAAATTGAAATATTACATGGAAAACTGCCGATATTGAACACAACTCTATTAAAAACACCTATGGGCATGATTGGTTTGAGTTATTGCTGTTGATTCTTCAGCTCTTTAAGAAAAATGTGGGCTTATTTTGTGGAGACATCTTACAAGGATTATGTTTAAAGTTGCATTTCCTCCCTTATCTCCTGTTTTCAGTGGTTTCTTTTACTTTTAAAAATTTGTGTTTTTCTCCAGTATTTGTTAATTAGATCATTTTGCTTAGTTGTATCCAAGAGTTTTGTTAGTCTTCTGGTTCTTAGTTAATGTGAGTCATAGTCAGGAATGCAAGCTTGTTAGCTTTTTTGTGTGTGTGGAGGGGGATCTGTGGGGGCTGAAGGGTGTTGGTGGTGAACATGGAGTGCATTACTAGTTTATAAATAAGGGTCTAAAAACAGCTGTTATACTTTATGGAAAACTTTGTTACTTGGCCAGGCCAATAAAGGAAGACTGGTGTGGCTACTGAACTTACTTGATATAGTTAATTTAATTGACTGTATTTGAGTAACTTTCATGAACCTCAGATTTACAAAAATGTTATTATGACTTTCAATTGAGGAGCTTTTAGCCTTTCATGAAATGAACTCTTCTGCTTATTTGTACATCTTATTGAAAAGCTGCTTCTGCTTGATCTTGATCATTTCTTTAGGCACTGATAGCGTTTACCTTCTGGAGTCAGTCACTTTACACCTGTGTGTAACAGCCCAGCTAAAGTGAAGTCAACTTATAGGAAGAAACAAAAAATCAAGATCTTCTCTGACAAAAGACAACAGGTTCGACCCTAAACTATCAATCCCATAGAATTTAAAAGTGTTCTGAGTTTATGAATGGTAAGGGAATGGCCACCCACTGCAGTATTCCTGCCTGGAGAATCCCATGGACAGAGGAACCTGGCAGGCCACAGTCAATGGGGTCACAAAGAATTGGACGTGACTAAGCAACTGACACATACAACAACATGTCATAATTGATATATTTTCTTTTTAAAGCTTTAGGCTAAACATTAAGAACTGTTTCTTTTTTTTACTTATATAACTTTGGATATAATACGTTTCATGGAGAATAGTAACAAAAGTATAAAGAACTATGAGTTATTCTGTTATGTTGGATCCAAATATTAAGGTATTTAATTTAACATGGAATATCCAACAGGAATATTTGTTTAGTATATTGAGCATTGAATTGGGAAAGAGGTTATAAATTCCTGCTTGCTCACCAATTAGATAATGCTGTCCACTCACTTGACCTCACTGTATTCTTGATTTCTCTAGGGAGAAATGCTTTTAATTAGTTTCCCCATAAGGGGACTCAAGACAAAGAGGCCATTATCAAAACATGAAAATACTCTTGAGTAGTGATGCAGCATGATTGGGCTCCCTAGAAGGAGTATGGCAGCAGAAGAGAAGACCTGGTGTGCTCACTGGTCTCTTCACATACCTGCTTGTGGAAAGCAGCCTGGCACCGCTGATGTGAAGTCCTCACTGGCTTTCCCTTGTGCTCTGCGAGTAAAGCCGTATGTGATTTGAGTATGGATTTAGAATTGGCGTTTCCTTTCCTTGTTTTTGGAAAAATAGTTGCCTTTTCTTCTAAGATAAATCTTCTTCAAAATACAGAGTAAATGTTTATATTTTGTTATGTGAGTCTGTATTCGGATTCTATAGAAGAAAACTGACTTAATCATCTACTTTTTAAGCTCTTTTAATCTCAACGGAGGTGAGCACATTTTGGGTTATAAAGAATGGGAAAATGGCACCAATTTTTGTCCAGCAGTCTTGATGTTGGTGAAGAAGGAGCTTCTTTTTTTATGTTTTTAAAAATTATTTATTTATTTATTCATTTATAATTATTTTTGGCTGTGCTGGGTGTTTATTGTTGCCTGAGGGCTTGTTGCTCAGGATGTGGGATCTCCCTTGACCAGGGATTGAACCTGTGCCCCCTGCATTGCAAGGCAGATTCTTAACCACTAGACCATGAGGGAAGACCCCAAAAATAAGCTTCTTAATTGGAAGCATTTGTCTGAAACTACGGTGTTTTTGCTGCCCAAATACTATGATATATTACGGGAAGTTTCAACCTTGTCTTTAATAAGAACCTTTAAAATAACTTTTGTCTAGTTAACCCATGTTTGTATTACTACAAATACACTTGCACTTGTAATCATTATGTTATTCAAGTAGAAGACATTCTAGGAGGGAATATCAAACAATTGTAGACAACTAATATAACCCACCCAGAGTTGATTTAATTCCATCTCATTCACAGACACACACACACACAAAAAAAACTTTGTAGCTTACCTTCAGTCAACTTTTAATATCTATTAGATGGTTTGAAAATTTTGGGCAAAATATGTAGATACTTTATTACCATTTCCAGTGGACCATAGTGGATTGAGACTGGGACCCCTACACTTGAAACCTCATAATTAAAAGGAAAAGACCTCATAGGAGTAGCTGAGGTATCTCAAGACAAAGAGGCCATTATCAAAACATGAAAATACTCTTGAGTAGTGATGCAGCATGATTGGGCTCCTAGAAGGAGTATGGCAGCAGAGAAGACCTGGTGTGCTCACTGGTCTCTTCACATACCTGCTTGTGGAAAGCAGCCTGGCACCGCTGATGTGAAGTCCTCACTGGCTTTCCCTTGTGCTCTGCGAGTAAAGCCGTATGTGATTTGAGTATGGATTTAGAATTGGCGTTTCCTTTCCTTGTTTTTGGAAAAATAGTTGCCTTTTCTTCTAAGATAAATCTTCTTCAAAATACAGAGTAAATGTTTATATTTTGTTATGTGAGTCTGTATTCGGATTCTATAGAAGAAAACTGACTTAATCATCTACTTTTTAAGCTCTTTTAATCTCAACGGAGGTGAGCACATTTTGGGTTATAAAGAATGGGAAAATGGCACCAATTTTTGTCCAGCAGTCTTGATGTTGGTGAAGAAGGAGCTTCTTTTTTTATGTTTTTAAAAATTATTTATTTATTTATTCATTTATAATTATTTTTGGCTGTGCTGGGTGTTTATTGTTGCCTGAGGGCTTGTTGCTCAGGATGTGGGATCTCCCTTGACCAGGGATTGAACCTGTGCCCCCTGCATTGCAAGGCAGATTCTTAACCACTAGACCATGAGGGAAGACCCCAAAAATAAGCTTCTTAATTGGAAGCATTTGTCTGAAACTACGGTGTTTTGCTGCCCAAATACTATGATATATTACGGGAAGTTTCAACCTTGTCTTTAATAAGAACCTTTAAAATAACTTTTGTCTAGTTAACCCATGTTTGTATTACTACAAATACACTTGCACTTGTAATCATTATGTTATTCAAGTAGAAGACATTCTAGGAGGGAATATCAAACAATTGTAGACAACTAATATAACCCACCCAGAGTTGATTTAATTCCATCTCATTCACAGACACACACACACACAAAAAAAACTTTGTAGCTTACCTTCAGTCAACTTTTAATATCTATTAGATGGTTTGAAAATTTTGGGCAAAATATGTAGATACTTTATTACCATTTCCAGTGGACCATAGTGGATTGAGACTGGGACCCCTACACTTGAAACCTCATAATTAAAAGGAAAAGACCTCATAGGAGTAGCTGAGGTATCTCAGTATGCAGAGCTATTGGGCAGTCAAGATTGCAACTTTTATGGTTTAGGTCTCGTGTCTTGTTTATTTGGAAGTTGGGGGAAAGTGGCATCCTTGATTTGATCTTATGAGTGCTGATGGCTAAGACAGCGTATTATGGTTTCAGAGCTTGAACTTAGAATTTTCCCCTCCCGTTTCCTTGCCTATCAGAATTAGTGATATGAAGGCATTTATTGTTTATGTTATTTTGGAGGAGCTGGTAGCACATTTGTCTGTTAGCTGTGGTTAGTGTTGGTTAGTGTTTTAACTGTTTGCATATTCCTTTTATGGGCTACTTCTTGGCTTCTTTTGAGATAGAATTGAAGAGAGTAAGTTCACCAGTGAAAACAGATTGTCAAGACCAGAAAAGAGGCACATTGTGCTCAGTTTTCAAAACTCTTCTGTTAATCTCTGTTTGGGTTTCTAAGAGCATTGCTGAAGAATCTGTTTTCTTAGGAGTGTCCTTGAATATTAAGTTTAAATTGGTTTATTGTAAATTTCTTCTTACTGAGGCTAGTTTCTCATTGAAGGTGTTTGACATTAAAATGTATTTTCTGTTCCCATTCATTTATTCTTTCCTCAGATACCCTTTGAATACATTTGTGCCAAGCTTTATTTCAGGTGCTGGGTACATATTGCTGAACAAAGCAGTTCTCTCGCAGTCTAATGGAAATTGGAGATTAATAAAGTACTATGGAAGGAAGTTCTTGAGGGCAGAAAAACCTGATATTTACAGAAAATTGGAAGGAGCCCTGCTCCTTTTATGGTGAACTAGAGGAAGATGAGTGGAGGGGTAGAAGATGGGCAGAGCAAGATCCTGTACGGTGTTTCTGCGCATGGTCAGGAATTGGGTTTTATTCTGAGTGTAGAGGATTTCCCTGGTGGCTCAGCTGGTGAAGAATCTGCCTGCTTTGCAGAAGACCCCGGTTCAGTTCCTGGGTTGGAAGATTCCCTGGAGAAGAGATAGGCTTCCCTGGTGACTCAGATGGTAAAGAATCTGCCTGCAGTGTGGGAGACCTGGGTTTGATCCCTGGGTTTGGAAGATCCCCCAGAGAAGGGAAAGGCTACCCACTCTAGTGTTCTTCCCTGGAGAATTACATAATTCATCCATGTGTCGCAAAGAGTTCAGCATGACTGAGTGACTTTTCACTTTTCTAAGTGTCGTGGCGGGCCACCTACCAGTTGCTGTGTGGAGAATAGATTGGCACAGGCAAGAGTGGAAGCATGGCCTCCAGGAAAGAACATGGTTGCAGCAGTTCTGGCAATGTTAGCTTTGACTCGTGTGGAGTAGTGGAGATGGAGTAGTGGAGATGGAGAGCATCAGCAGCATTTAGTGATGGGATTGGATGGGGTGGATGAAGAGAAGGAAAGAATCAAATTTGGATGAGTTGTTCAAACAGAGAGGTCAGATAGGCAGAGGGGCTGAAATCCTTTTTTCTTTGTGCTATTGAATTAGTTACGCTTTTAAAATTTGAAGATACAGGATTTTAACTTCTACTTGTTGGGTGTCTGGTAAACTCATACTGCATTATTTGTTTCCTCTGTGGAAAAGGAAATGTCCTGTAGTAGTTACGAATGGAACAGTCAATCCCCAAACTGAAGGACTCTGCCAGAAGGAACTCTGCTTCTCATTAAATGTGATTGGGAGGTAAATCAGATAAGGCTGTGTGTGTTTCAGAGGAGAGAGCACCCAGTACCTTTTGTGATTAATTGATTTTTAAGTATTTCTTTGCTTATTTTTATGTTGTTATTCCTTAAGGGATTTTGGGTGATTCAAAGAGAATGACATAATACAACAGAATAATAAAAACCTGATATTTACAGAAAATTGGAAGGAGCCCTGCTCCTTTTATGGTGAACTAGAGGAAGATGAGTGGAGGGGTAGAAGATGGGCAGAGCAAGATCCTGTACGGTGTTTCTGCGCATGGTCAGGAATTGGGTTTTATTCTGAGTGTAGAGGATTTCCCTGGTGGCTCAGCTGGTGAAGAATCTGCCTGCTTTGCAGAAGACCCCGGTTCAGTTCCTGGGTTGGAAGATTCCCTGGAGAAGAGATAGGCTTCCCTGGTGACTCAGATGGTAAAGAATCTGCCTGCAGTGTGGGAGACCTGGGTTTGATCCCTGGGTTTGGAAGATCCCCCAGAGAAGGGAAAGGCTACCCACTCTAGTGTTCTTCCCTGGAGAATTACATAATTCATCCATGTGTCGCAAAGAGTTCAGCATGACTGAGTGACTTTTCACTTTTCTAAGTGTCGTGGCGGGCCACCTACCAGTTGCTGTGTGGAGAATAGATTGGCACAGGCAAGAGTGGAAGCATGGCCTCCAGGAAAGAACATGGTTGCAGCAGTTCTGGCAATGTTAGCTTTGACTCGTGTGGAGTAGTGGAGATGGAGTAGTGGAGATGGAGAGCATCAGCAGCATTTAGTGATGGGATTGGATGGGGTGGATGAAGAGAAGGAAAGAATCAAATTTGGATGAGTTGTTCAAACAGAGAGGTCAGATAGGCAGAGGGGCTGAAATCCTTTTTTCTTTGTGCTATTGAATTAGTTACGCTTTTAAAATTTGAAGATACAGGATTTTAACTTCTACTTGTTGGGTGTCTGGTAAACTCATACTGCATTATTTGTTTCCTCTGTGGAAAAGGAAATGTCCTGTAGTAGTTACGAATGGAACAGTCAATCCCCAAACTGAAGGACTCTGCCAGAAGGAACTCTGCTTCTCATTAAATGTGATTGGGAGGTAAATCAGATAAGGCTGTGTGTGTTTCAGAGGAGAGAGCACCCAGTACCTTTTGTGATTAATTGATTTTTAAGTATTTCTTTGCTTATTTTTATGTTGTTATTCCTTAAGGGATTTTGGGTGATTCAAAGAGAATGACATAATACAACAGAATAATAAAATGGAAACAGAAAATAGAAAGTGTAGAGATTTGCCAGGTGACTACTTAGGAAAATTAAAAATAGTCTACAGGTTTGTTTTTGGAATAGTATTAAAAATTAAGACATTCCAGTCTTAGTACGTTTCTGTATTAGATAGAAGAATAGAAAGTAGATGGTTTATAATGTTATTTTTTATTTCTGCAGATGATACCACCATTAACCTGTGCCTAGTAGGACCTACCCTGTTTTTTTCTTTAATTCTTTATTTTAAAGGTTTTACAGAGTTTTGTTGTTCATGGACATGCATGTTCCCAGATTACCCTTGTTTTTGTAATACTATGTCCAGACATTCTTGTATGATTCTCGTGAAAACTAGTTACACATGATGACATGGCCATTTAATACATTTGTGGTGTGGAATAGAACAAACACTTTTCTTGTAAGTAACCAAGCTAACTGATGATATAGACTAGATTGAATTGAAAATACTGAGTTTTGGCCAAGCTAAGACTTTCCTGAAGCTGGTAATATGGCAAATAGCGTCATAGAACAAAAGGCCTCTAGTAATGGAGAAAGAAATTACAACACAATCTGAACACTGTGTGCCTTGTACTATGCAGTAATCCCTTTGTCTTTGTTATTTTATTCAAATCTTAATCCTTAAAAAGAGACTGTGAAATAGATGGTGTTTGAATCTTGACTTTATGGATAGGGAAACTGGGTTGTAGGGAGTTCATTATTTGCTTAAAGGATCCAGAACTGCTAACTGCTAATTCCAGAGTTGGAACTGGGAGCCAGGTTTGACTGGCTCCAAAGCTCATGTGCTCATTTTAGTGAATGGCACAGGAATGTTTAGATAGAAATGCTTACTGATTCCTGTGTAAGTGTATGTTTGTGTGTCGGGATGGATGTGAAGTGAGGACTGGGATTGGCCACATAAAGGTTCTGGGTTTCATTTCTCTACAGCTCACAAAGATCACAGTTAGAAGACAGCATCACTAATCACTGAAAAGCCATCCTTAGTATACATTGCTGGATGAACTCAAGTCAGTTAAAGTACATGCTGCATTCTACTTCAGGAAAGAGTAATAGCTTTAGAACTTTTGTTTCTTTTCCTTTTTTCCCCCTTCTTTCTCTTTTCTTTTTGTTTTAAAGAACTGGGAACTTTAAGAGCAAAAACCTTCATGAAAAATTTACCAATGAAAGGTAATGGGAGCTTAAGTTATTCAAGATAAGCTTATCAGGGCTTGGAATACCAGCAGATTCTAAGCTTATGTCTGCAGATGATACCACCATTAACCTGTGCCTAGTAGGACCTACCCTGTTTTTTTCTTTAATTCTTTATTTTAAAGGTTTTACAGAGTTTTGTTGTTCATGGACATGCATGTTCCCAGATTACCCTTGTTTTTGTAATACTATGTCCAGACATTCTTGTATGATTCTCGTGAAAACTAGTTACACATGATGACATGGCCATTTAATACATTTGTGGTGTGGAATAGAACAAACACTTTTCTTGTAAGTAACCAAGCTAACTGATGATATAGACTAGATTGAATTGAAAATACTGAGTTTTGGCCAAGCTAAGACTTTCCTGAAGCTGGTAATATGGCAAATAGCGTCATAGAACAAAAGGCCTCTAGTAATGGAGAAAGAAATTACAACACAATCTGAACACTGTGTGCCTTGTACTATGCAGTAATCCCTTTGTCTTTGTTATTTTATTCAAATCTTAATCCTTAAAAAGAGACTGTGAAATAGATGGTGTTTGAATCTTGACTTTATGGATAGGGAAACTGGGTTGTAGGGAGTTCATTATTTGCTTAAAGGATCCAGAACTGCTAACTGCTAATTCCAGAGTTGGAACTGGGAGCCAGGTTTGACTGGCTCCAAAGCTCATGTGCTCATTTTAGTGAATGGCACAGGAATGTTTAGATAGAAATGCTTACTGATTCCTGTGTAAGTGTATGTTTGTGTGTCGGGATGGATGTGAAGTGAGGACTGGGATTGGCCACATAAAGGTTCTGGGTTTCATTTCTCTACAGCTCACAAAGATCACAGTTAGAAGACAGCATCACTAATCACTGAAAAGCCATCCTTAGTATACATTGCTGGATGAACTCAAGTCAGTTAAAGTACATGCTGCATTCTACTTCAGGAAAGAGTAATAGCTTTAGAACTTTTGTTTCTTTTCCTTTTTTCCCCCTTCTTTCTCTTTTCTTTTTGTTTTAAAGAACTGGGAACTTTAAGAGCAAAAACCTTCATGAAAAATTTACCAATGAAAGGTAATGGGAGCTTAAGTTATTCAAGATAAGCTTATCAGGGCTTGGAATACCAGCAGTCTGATTTTGCTGTAAAACCAAAAGCACAGATCATAATCTGTGTCTAACCTTTTTACATGTGGGTTGGGTAGAGAAGAATGCAGATCCTAGGAATCACTAGGGACAAAAAGGGCAGATGGAAGTAAGCTGTCTGCACGTGAGATTGTAGAACAAAAGACCTTCCTGTGTTACTCAATGAGTCCAAATGCTGGGGAGGAACAGAGAGAAAGGAAGTGGAAAGGCTTGATTCTCACAGCCCTGCTGGTCTACCTGGTGATGTCTCATGGAGACCTTCTTAGGATGAGTCAATCCTGGTTACCTTTGAAATTTCCAGACTAGTTTCCTTTCCATATAGCTTAATCATCTCCCCTGAGAAACTGTGAGACTTCTTGAAAATTTTAATAAGAATTTTAGTTATTTTGGCAGTAATTTCCTAGAGCCTTGGCCTCTGATTATCGTGGTGCTTTTCATCTTCCTCCTACCTGATGCTATATCTGTCAGAGGTTGTATACCTCTTATTCTTCTAGAGGGTGATAGCATCCTATTTCTTGATTATCTCAGAAGTGCCGAGTGAGCAGCAGGTAGGCCTTTCAGCTAGGTGGTTAGGACATCATGCCAGTGAGACTTTACTCCCTGGAGGTCCATCTCTGTGAGGTTGATTTAGTTTAGCACTACCTCCTTTGGCCTCACATAGCCCGCTAGCACTAGCCTGCTACCTTGCCTTCTACCACCCTTGGATCACAAGACAATTAATTGAAACGATGTGTTGTCAAAAATAAGTTACAGAGACTAAAAAACACAAAGCTCATGTGAAAGAACAGAAGCTGAGGGAAGTGAACAGGTGTGAAGAGAATGAATGACAAGGATGAAAAGAAGGAGCCAAAGAGATAGTGCTTGCTTTTGTTACCATGGGCCTGTGGATTAAGTGAAATTATGTTGGAACCCAGTTGTAGAAATGAATGGGACTCAGTTCACAAGGAGCTCACTGCTTATCTCTGCTTGAGAGTCCTGCTTTAGTACAAGTTATCTACATTGAACAATATTAAAAGACTATTAAGATTACTCACTATGTCAACTAAAATTTCTCAAGTTCAGTTTCAGAAGTGAACATTCTGAGCATGAATAAATCCAAGTTCCCAACAAAGCCTTCACATAGGTAGAAAAGTTATTTGTTTTTTTCTTATGAATATCTTTTTCAGGTACTACTAGAGAAAACAGGTTCAGAACTATAGAACACAGGAGCTGGAAAGACTATCTGAGAGAAATGTGATTTCATTGTGAAGTAAGTACAGTTGGAGAGATAAGTGAAAAGCAAAAATGAATTTGTGCTAGGTGAATGTGGGGAGAAGACACATTTCAGAAGGAAGTGATTTGAGTGGTGTAGAAGTATGGATATGATACTTGATTTAAGGACAGAGACAGGATATGGCCTTTGAGATTTTCAGTACATGGATAAAGTGTTATAATTAGAGGAATAATGCCTGATGTACCTTGATTTTCATATCCATTGTCTCCTATTTATAATTTAGGTGGATTAGTTTCCGTGTACAGTCGTGAGGTCTTTTCCCAGGAAAGCCACTGTGGCTTATATAATAATGTTGAATTCCTTGCCATGCATAGTTTATACTGTTAGCTGGCCTGGACTTTATTAGTCATTCATTAGATTTGACTGACCAGAGAGTTTACACAGATTGAAAGATTATTCTACAGTTGTCTTTTGGTTGTATTACTTTTGATGGTATCAGATCCATTCTAGTTTCCATAAACCGGTGCTGTCCTCTGGGCTTAGTATGTAGTTAATATTCTTTTCCATTTGTGCTTAAGGTTACAGCATTAAAACACCAAGTTCTGTTGCCAAGGTCAGATTGTGCTTCCCATTGAGGGTGCCACTAGCCACGCATAGCTATTTAAATGAATTACAGTAAAAGTTCAGTTACTCAGATGTGTGTTTCAGGTGTTCTGTAACTATATGTGGCTAGTGGCTACTATATTAAACAGCTCACTTGTAGAACATTTCTGTTATTGTAGAACGTTCAGCGTGGGTCTAGGGCATCATTCTGCATCTACTTATACTAGCCTGTCTGAAAGCCCCTCTGGTATATAGCCACTCCTGTCTGGTTGGGTTCATTACAGAGTAGAACATGCAACAGACAGTGGGTTAATCTGGGCTAGAGTTAGGTGTGCTGCTGAGGTAGTCATGGTTTCATTAATGGAAAGATTCTAGAAATTGCAGCTGGAGATACGAGCTGAGGTAAAAGTCTGCTGCTCACTGCCTATAGAGACTTTGGCAAGTCATTTGATGTCTTTGAACTTCACTTTCTTGTACAATGAAGATTGTATCTCACAAGATTGTTATGAGTGTCAAATGAATTGCAAAGTACTGTGTAATTGTAAAGTCTGTATAAATTCTTTTGCAGTCTTTAGGAACTACATGCACCATCAATGTTAATTTACAGTAGTAATCTATAAATTCCCTTATTCTTGCTCAGAAGGTATCACATTGAACTGGTTAATAGAGAACTGGACCATACAGGGAAACCAGCATATGCTTTAGAGATAACCAAATTATCTAATGACAATATAGGATTAAGTTATAAACCATGCTAAAGACCTACAAAATTATACTAGTGTCCCAGATTGGTATAGTATGTATATCTAAAAGTTCCTACCATATTATAGACATTTTGTTTGCTCCTGGACCAGTAAGTGACTGAACATCAGATTGAAAGAAAGATCACTTATAATTAAGTTCTTAAATGTTCTTTATATGACAGCTTCTACTTTACCAGAATATTTTTTTTGTTGTTTTCTGGTCTTGCAGAGAGTTGTGACATTAGGCACATGTTGTAATAGTGGGTCAGATAAGTTGCAGTGAATCAGAGGCTGCTGAGGGAGTGCGGTGACTAGTGTATGGGTAGGTGTGTGTTAGAGCAGAATGACTTGGCCACTGTTGATTGAAAAGCAGTTACAGAGATTGCAGTCGTACGAGTTCCTTACCTGAGTGTATAGAAACGAAGTGCTTGAGGCAAGCTATTGCTAGTGAAAAACATGCAAAATCTTCAGCAAGAGATACTGCTTCGAATCAGATGGTACCACACAGATGGTAAGTTTCACTTTGTTTATTCCAACCCTACATTCCGCTGTCAGTAGGATGGTTATCTATGTGTTCGGCACTGCACAAATTGTACAAGCCAATGAGCCTTCTGCCCAGAATCGTAAAATGAAAGCAAGAATGTTAGAAACCAGAAACATTTCATATGTTTAAAAGTTCATCTTTTTGTTTTTATAAAAAATTTCCCCTCAGTTTAATACTGAATTTTGACACTAGCTGACAGCTTTTTACCCCTCAAAGGCTACCTTCTCAATGAATTTTTACTCCCCTCTTTCCGTCATCCTCTGTCCTCCGCGAAGCAGCGCCCTTTCTGTGTGTTTTCTTAGCACTTTGCTTATGTTTTCACTACTGCTAGCTGTTTCTGCTCCATTACTTCCAATGATGGCAAGTTTTTGAAGCAGGCAGGATGCCTGTGAAATGCTATCTCAAGAACGTAGTTTTCAAATTAAGACAAGGACTGTCATGAAGAAGAGGAATTAAAAATTGCTGTGCAGGCTCTGAGGGCAGATGTAGGACTAGGGGTGGAAATTAGAAAGAGATGAACTTTAATATTAGGAGTATCTTTTTCCATCTTTCTAAAAATAAAAAGAACTGCTTAAGTGTTTGAGCTGAGGCTAGATAACAACTTACCAGAGATGATGTTACAGGGATTAAGATATTAGGCAGAGGGCTTGATTAGGTCATTTTGGTAATTACTGAGAGAATCATGAGTATATTCATTAGAAGCCTTAGAGCAAACCTAAGGGAGAAAATAAAGATGTGGATAATCTCTCCTGAGGTGGGGATAGAGAAGGAACGGGACTCAGATATGGGCTTCCCCCAGAGAAAATAGATGGCAACAGGAATTCTTGGCTTTCTTCTCAGGCTCTTCAAGATCCATTTTAAGAACTGCCTCTAATCTTGAGCCTCACCCTAGCCATTTCCCAGGATTCTGGTTCCCTCAAAGAGCAAGCCTTACTTTTGGATTTGTCCCAGCTCTGGTGTCAATAGCCCATCGTGCTACAGGATCACTCTGATTGAGGAGAAGTGGATTAGGAATGTGGGTTCTGGTATCAGTTTGCCTGGGATTGAATCTTGACTCTAATGAGCAGCTTTCAGCAAGATAATTAAATTCTTGTTGGTGCCTCAGTTTCTTCATCTATAAATATGAGGGAATGCCTGGGAATAATACCGTATTTTATCAAAACTAAAACCATTGATTATAAGATGCACCATTGCTTCACCGCTGAGAAATACACTGTATTTGTTGTATCATTGATACATCCTAGTTTCATAGAGGTTCACCCTTCCTCGTAGGATTGTTGTGAGGAGTAAATTGATATTTGCAAAGCACTTTTTCTTATAGTATCTGATAAATAAGCATTCCGAGTGTTAGCTCTTGTTTAATGTTAAACCTGTCCTAGTTAAAGTTAATGTAGTCATTTACTCATTGTTTATGAAGCACTGTACTTGAATAACCCTGCAGTTTTAGACTGCAGTCCCTGCTCTGAGAGCCCTCATGCTCTAGTTGTGGAAAAACTCAGGGAAAGAGAAATATTCTCATACATTCCAGGGACAGGGACACGAATTTAGAGGAGCAAAGTAAGACTGACTGGCTGGGAGAGTCAGGAAAGGGTTCCTGATGCAGTGGCGTTTGAGCTTAATCAGGAAGCATGAAGAAAGGCTCACTGAAAAAAGGCCATCAGAGAAGGGCATTCCAGGCAGAGGGAATAGCGTGTGCTAAGGCACAAGGCTTATGGCAGTCAGCAGGACTGGAGTGTTGCGGCGGTGTGTGTATGGGGGCGGGTTGGCCGCAGATGATAAATCTGAAGAGATAAGTCTGTCCAGATTTTGAAGAGTTTTCTGTATTGAACCTAGATAGGGCATTCTGTCCAGCAGGAAATGGGCAGATAACTGGGGGTTTTTAACCATGGGGTAATATGAGCAGAGCAGTGCTTCTTTCTTTTCACTCTGCTATTATATGTTTAGTCCTTGTAGATTAGCTTTTGCACATTTAGCTGTGGAAATGTGGAGGGAGCCGGTAAAACCTTTTGTGACACAGGTACCCCTTGTCTGATGCAGTGAGGCTCTTGAGGCCATTGTGTAGTTTTTAAAGTTGTTAGCTGGTAATATGAAGTCTTGTTTTCACAGTGCTGTTTAAATATTAACACTGTATTTACCAAACTAATGGTGGAATACTGGAGTGATGCATATAAATCTGTCATATTAAAAATTTTTTAAAATTTTATAATTCAGACCTAAATCGTGCAAATAATGATGACCAAAGAGTATCTGTAAATTTTTGGCCTTTTTTCAGTTGTTAACATTTTAACCAGTTTGCTTTATCATTTTAGTGCTTTCTCCCTCTCTCCCTTTACCTCCTTTCCTCCTTCCCATTATCCCTTTCTCTCCCTTTCTGTCTGTTTCCGCCACTGTCTGACCCCTCTCCCCGTTAACACACAATACTTTTTCTAAACCACATGAGAGTGAGTTTCATGGGCATATTCTTTTTAAAAAAACACAGTATAGGCAGTATAGCCTTAATGTTGATAAGGACTTTAATTCACTGTCAAATTCCAGTTTTGTCAATTGATCCAGTAATATTCTTTGTAGGCTTTTCCCCTTCCTTAGTAATGGGATACATCTAGGTTGGGTGTTGCATTTAATTCTCTTGTCTCTTTAGCCTCCTTCAATCTGTAATATTTACAAATATTTTACCTTTTATGATAATTGTTATTTCTTAGAGAGTGAGCCCTCCCTCTTTCTAATGGAACATTCCTTATTTTAGTGTTTTTCCTTTGTTTTCTCCTGATTAGATTCAGGTTGTATATTCTCTACCAGAATGCTGCATAAGCAATGGGCCCTTCTCAGAATATCACATCTGAAGGTAGTTGAAACCCATCTGCTCCTCACTGATTAATGTTAATTTTGATTAGGACTTGGTCAAAGTGTTTTCCAGTTTCTTCCTTATATTTATTAGTAATTTTCCTCCTGAACTCATGAGCTGTCTATGGGGAGGCACTTTAAGACCATGAAAATGTCTTACTATCTTGGCGTCTATTGATGATTCATGCTTAAACTAACCTTTACTTAAAAGGGTTGCAAAATTTCTATACTGTTTTCTAAAGTTTGGTGTTTGCCTCTTAATGTATATGTTTCTTTCCTAATAGTAATCAAATAATTATTTTTATAAAATTATTGAAACATTTACAATGATTCTTTCTGACTTGGTTCATACAGATGGCATTTGATTGTTCATACCACCTAGCTATATCGAGAGTTCCTTTTCCAGCTACTGAAGATGACTTCCTTAGTTCCTTTGCATGTTTACAGTGCTTCTGGAGGGTTAGGTATAAGCCTTTTAGACTGTAATGTTATCATTGGATGGGGTGCTGCAGGAAGACTTTGTCTTCATTGGGCAGTATCTAAGGGAGCCTTAACTTACATAGAACTTCTGATTTCTGGCAAGGAACTTGAAAAAGACACTTGTTCTGACTCAGGTATTGAAAATATCACATCTTTTTTGACAAAAGGGAGTAAGGCACAGGCATGAGTGCTATTGTGAACTAAAGCTCTTGGCCTGCTTTGATTTTCCTAACTGAAATTAGTACTTTAGTCATCGTCCTGAATTTCTAAAGACATTAGGCTATTTCATTTTTCAACAGAGATAACCAGAAATATTAACATTTGACGGGATGGAGAACATGGTTCAACTTCATTAGATATCTTCATAATGTTATAATACTCTGTTGTTCGCTTGTAGGCTTTCTGCTTTTTAAAAATATTCTCTTTCTGATCTGCTTTTAGTGATGGTCTTCACCTTTTGACTTTTTGGGTGGCTTTGTGTTTTTCAAAGACTCTGCCCTCTGCTTCTCATTTGGCTGACTATTATTCTTAGTTGTGAGGAGGAGAAGAGGCAAGACTGTGAATGACTTAAAAACAGGCCCCTTGCTACCATGATAAAACTAATTCTCAGTAATTTATAAAGAAAATGTTCCTTCATTTCTTGGGTTTCTTACATCTTTGCCATTTGTTTTGAAACAACTTGGAAACCTCAGTTAATAACAACCCCTGTTTGTAAGTGAGAGGGATAGTCGAGTGTTGCCATAATTTGAGGTTCAGATCTGAGACCTTCACTGAGTGGTTTCTTCCTCTGTTCATACAAAGGGGGTAGGGTTTGTTACAGAGAGATAGAGGATGTTCTTTTTGCCTTGATCAAATGACATGACTCTCTTGCTTTTATTAATTGAAAGTTTCAACATTTTAGGCTTCAAAGGCCTAAAAAATCAACAACTGAACTAATCAGCTAGTTGTAATTGGAAATGTGTACATCGACATTAATTAACAGTATACATCGGAGATCTATAAAGACCTGAAGAGCCTAGAGATCTCTTCAAGAAAATTAGAGAAATCAAGGGGACATTTCATGCAAGGATGGGCACGATAAAAGCCAGAAATGGTAAAGACCTAATAGAAATAGAAGAGATTAAGAAGAGATGGCAAGAATATATGGAATAACTATACACAAAAATTTTAATAACCCAGATAACCATGATGATATGATCACTCACCTAGAGTTAGACATCCTGGAGTAAAGTTAAGTGGGCCTTAGGAAGTATTACTATGAACGAAGGTAGTAGAAGTGACGGAGTTCCAAAAGTGCTGCACTTAGTGTGCAAGCAAATCTGGAAAATTAAGCCATGGCCACAAGACTGGAAAAGGTCAGTTTTCATTCTGGTACCAAAGAAGGGCAGTGCCAAAGAGTGTTCAAACTGCTGTACAGTTGTGCTTATTTCCTAATAATAATACTGAAAATTCTTCAAGCTAGGCTTCAAGAGTATGTGAACTATGAACTTCCAGATGTACAAGCTGAATTTAGAAAAGCCAGAGGAATCAGAGATCAAATTTCCAACATTCATTGGCTCATAGAGAAAGCAAGGAAATTACAGGAAAGCATTTACTGCTGCTTTGTGATCACACCAGAACCTTTGACTGTGTGGATCACAACAAACTGTGGAAAATTCTTAAAAAGATGGGAGTAAGTCCATCTTACTTGTCTCTTGAGAAACCTGTATGCAGGTCAAGAAGCAACAGTTAGAACCAGATATGAAACTAACAGATTGGTTCCAAATTGAGAAAGAAGAAAGTCAAGGCTGTATATTGTCACCCTGCTTATTTAACTTATATGCAGGGTACCTCGTGTGAAATGCTGGACTGGATGAATCATAAGCTGGAATCAAGTTTGCAGGGAGAAATATCAACAACCTCAGATACACAAATGATACCACTCTAATGGCAAGAAAGCAAAGAGGAACTAAAGAGCCTTTTGATGAGGTTAAGAGAGTGAGAAAGCTTGCTTAAAACATTCGAAAGACTGAGATCATGGCATCCAGTCCCATCACTCCATGGCAAATAGATGGGGGAAAAGTGGAAACAGCGACAGACTTTATTTTCTTGGTCTCCAAAATCACTGCAGATGGTGATGGCAGCCATGAAATTAAAAGACACTTGCTCCTTGGAAGAAAAGCTGTAATAAACCTAGACAGTGTATTAAAATGCGGAGACATCACTTTGTCGACAAAGGTCCATCTAGTCAAAGCTATGGCCTTTCCAGTAGTAATGTGAGTACAGTTGTGAGAGTTGGACCATAAGAAGTCTGAGGGCCAAAGCACTGATGATTTTAAATTGTGGTGCTGGAGAAGACTCTTGAGAGTCCCTTGGGGCTGCAAAGAGATCAAACCAATTAATGCTAAAGAAATGTCAACCCTAAATAGGCATTGAAAGGACTAATGTTGGAGCCTGGGCTCCAATGCTTCAGCCACCTGACGTGAAGTGCCAACTCTTTGGAAAAGACCCTGATCCTGGGAAAGATTGATGGCAAAAGGAGAAGGGGATGGTAGGGGATGAGATGGTTATTTAGGTAACATTACTGACTCCATGAACATAAGTTTGAACAAACTCCTGGAGATGATGAAGGACATGGAAACCTGGTGTGCTACAGATCATGGGATTGCAAAGAGTCGGACATGACTGAGCAACTATACAACAGCAACATTACTATCTCATTAAGCACATATTAATTTTAAATGTTATATTACATTTTATGCTTCCCATAATATCATGGAAGCTGGTTTATGGTATTCCCAGTATGCCTCTGTAGAAAACAAACTGTAATGAAAATGAGTCACTTGTAAGGCTGTGCAAACTTGACATCCCTCAGTTTTTTCAGTGAAGCCAGGATATTTTCTGGTCTTGAATGAATATTTACATAATTGAAGGTTGTAGTTAGTGGTGATGGCTTGTATTTCAAATCTATAGTGACATAGACTTGTGTTGGGAAAATAATATAGGAACCTAGGAGAAGAGATATTGTGCTTGAACCAAGGCAGTACTAAATAAATTGGGCTTTTAGTCTATATAGTCATTGCTGGTATTTGGACAGAAGTGTTATGGATGAGATGGAAGAATCTTATGATTTTCCAAAAACCCATCTTATGATAATTAGTGATTTTTCTTTATATATTGCTTGAAAGTTTGATTATTTTAGCTACCTTCTTGATTCTTCTGTTAAAGCACAAAGCTTAATTAAGACATAGTCTACGTGTGTCGACGTGGACATAAAATCAACGTTTTGTTTGCTTTAGGAAAGTTTTGTTCCCTTCTCTGTTTTTTGTTATTGTTTTTTAGTCTTTAGGTGGGACTAGGCTAAGACTGTAGTGGATTTTTCTCCTTTCTGTTTTTCTGAACTACATTAGCCATTCACAGAACAGAAGCAAATAGCCATTTTTAAAATTCATGTCTTCAAATGTTAATTTGATGCTTTGAGGCATAAATGACCTTTCTAGCCAGCCCAGACTTGTCAAACAAAGGAATGATAGGAACAAGCTGCTGTTTGTTCTAATACAACAGGCTGTTTTTCACAGAGAATTTCAAAACAATTTGGCTTCCCTCTTCTCCAAAACATTAAACTTCGGCCTGTGCTAGGTTTGAATTTACTAAGAATTGTGTACGCACAGGTGGTTAAGTGGAATCCTATCACCTGTGCAAAATGAACCCTAGGCTGCAAGCTTGTAGAATTGTCAAATGTGTGTAGGGAACTCTTGGGTTTTCAGGCCTATTCAGGGTTCAAACAGAGCTGATCCATTGAATTTGTAGAGTGTTAGAGGAGAGAGAAAGAGAAGGAAAACCAAGAAATACATGAGCAGAGTGAGGCCTTGTACATAGCTTTGTATTACTTTTGTTGCAAAATAGTTGACACTCAGTCAACTGAGGGCATTTTTTGGAATTATTGCTCGTCTTGGCACCAGAGGATTTGGGTGTCTTCTCACAGAAATTTAAACAAACTGTAATGAAAATGAGTCACTTGTAAGGCTGTGCAAACTTGACATCCCTCAGTTTTCAGTGAAGCCAGGATATTTTCTGGTCTTGAATGAATATTTACATAATTGAAGGTTGTAGTTAGTGGTGATGGCTTGTATTTCAAATCTATAGTGACATAGACTTGTGTTGGGAAAATAATATAGGAACCTAGGAGAAGAGATATTGTGCTTGAACCAAGGCAGTACTAAATAAATTGGGCTTTTAGTCTATATAGTCATTGCTGGTATTTGGACAGAAGTGTTATGGATGAGATGGAAGAATCTTATGATTTTCCAAAAACCCATCTTATGATAATTAGTGATTTTTCTTTATATATTGCTTGAAAGTTTGATTATTTTAGCTACCTTCTTGATTCTTCTGTTAAAGCACAAAGCTTAATTAAGACATAGTCTACGTGTGTCGACGTGGACATAAAATCAACGTTTTGTTTGCTTTAGGAAAGTTTTGTTCCCTTCTCTGTTTTTTGTTATTGTTTTTTAGTCTTTAGGTGGGACTAGGCTAAGACTGTAGTGGATTTTTCTCCTTTCTGTTTTTCTGAACTACATTAGCCATTCACAGAACAGAAGCAAATAGCCATTTTTAAAATTCATGTCTTCAAATGTTAATTTGATGCTTTGAGGCATAAATGACCTTTCTAGCCAGCCCAGACTTGTCAAACAAAGGAATGATAGGAACAAGCTGCTGTTTGTTCTAATACAACAGGCTGTTTTTCACAGAGAATTTCAAAACAATTTGGCTTCCCTCTTCTCCAAAACATTAAACTTCGGCCTGTGCTAGGTTTGAATTTACTAAGAATTGTGTACGCACAGGTGGTTAAGTGGAATCCTATCACCTGTGCAAAATGAACCCTAGGCTGCAAGCTTGTAGAATTGTCAAATGTGTGTAGGGAACTCTTGGGTTTTCAGGCCTATTCAGGGTTCAAACAGAGCTGATCCATTGAATTTGTAGAGTGTTAGAGGAGAGAGAAAGAGAAGGAAAACCAAGAAATACATGAGCAGAGTGAGGCCTTGTACATAGCTTTGTATTACTTTTGTTGCAAATTAGTTGAAACTCAGTGAACTGAGGCCATATTTTGGAATTATTGCTGGTCTTGGCACCAGAGGATTTGGGTGTTTTCTCACAGCATCACAGCTTCACAGCTGGCTTACTGACTAGCCTTGGGCCCTGGTATGTCATATAACTTTCATGAGTTTATCTGTCAATTGGGAATAATATCACTTGTCCTGCTCCACTACTAACTCTCTACCAAGATGTTTGAGAGGCACCTAGGAATGATAAATATAAGAGTGTAAAAACCCTATTGTGTATGTCTCAATAATTGTGATGTTAATATTGCCAGTTTGTTCTAGTGTTTTCCTCTGACACCAGTTCTTCTTTTCTTGAATATGATGTAAAGAAGTAGATGAAAGTTTTAAGTTTGGGTTTTTCATTGGGTTCTCATGTTCTAAAGTAAATGACCAGGAATTGGGAAGCCAAGAACACACAAAAAGAATCCGCCTATAAATACTACAAACCACCCTTTCTATAACCTTACCCCCAAATAATTTAATGTCCAGTTCTTGCCCTTGAGAGTTTAATATTCCACATAGGAGAGCAGAATGCATGCTTTGTTTTGGGGGCGTTGTTAGTTTATTTTTTCTTCTTAGATGCCATGAAAAAGGAAGAAAGAAGGAAACAATTGATTTTTGTCAAGGCAAAGATAGTGACTCATTAACCCAAATAAGCTTAAAATAGTCCCCATTATGTCCTGAAAATTTTTCTTAAGTGTTATTAAAGAAATTAGTAGTGCTATAACAACAAAAGATTTATATAGAGTACATTTGGCTTATTGCCTTTTATTCCTCCTCTAAGCAATGCAGAGATTTCTGTGTTAACATATTGGGAATTAGGTTTGTTTCTTAGGGGGAAGGGGGTCATTTGGAAGTTTGGTAGTTCTAATTAGGAAAGGATTTCCATTTACAAGAAAGCATGCAGTGTGGCATATATTAATAGTTATATTTTAATAGAAAGGGGCACATTAGTCAGTATGTAGGAGCTAAGATATTTTGGATCTAAAGTAATAGCTTAAAGCCTCTTTGACCAGGGTAATATGATTGATTTGTAGATATAGGTTTTAATGAAAGGGTTGAAGGGATGTAAAAAAGAAAGGGAAAAGTTTGTAAAATTAAGATTCTTATAAGTTTCACAGGATGCTTTAAACTCTATCCATATTTCTGAAAGAAATATGCCAAGGTTTATGATTTATGATGAGCAGTTACATTTTATGAAAATGATAAAAATAATTTTAACCTGAATTTATTAAATGATATATTCCTTTGACAAAATTCTGTTTTTAGGACCTCAGGGTTTGGTTGGAATAGTTTGGTGAAAAGATTGTTGTAGTGGAATCCAGGGGAGACCTGTGTTCTGGACCGAGTCCGAGTGGTAACTACCTGTTTAACCCTGGGTGCTTCACTTGACGTCCATGGACCTTCTTTCATGTGATAAATGATTGGAAAATATAAATAATTAAGTTACTGTCTCAAATACCATTTACAATTTGACTGTTTTGTGCTTGAATATTATTAAAACCAATAATGAAACTTATTTTAAGTATGTATATTCAAAATACCATATTTTTTTCTTTAAGAGTTTTGTTTAGGCAAATGGATTGTTTTAAAATTTTTGTCCACAGCTACTGCAGAAATGTGTGCACAGCTACTGTTTTGGTAAACACAGACTAGTAACCAGATGGTAGTAATACTTGAAAAAGTGGGACTATGTGGACTGGGAACCATCCAAATGGAGTTTTCAGTGTTTTGCCTAGGTACCTTGGATTTAGTGCACACTAAATGAGTTTGAGTGTGTTTTATTACTGCAGTGGTTAGAAAGAACAAATAGAATATTATGTGGAATACCTTAGAATGACAAAAGATTTATATAGAGTACATTTGGCTTATTGCCTTTTATTCCTCCTCTAAGCAATGCAGAGATTTCTGTGTTAACATATTGGGAATTAGGTTTGTTTCTTAGGGGGAAGGGGGTCATTTGGAAGTTTGGTAGTTCTAATTAGGAAAGGATTTCCATTTACAAGAAAGCATGCAGTGTGGCATATATTAATAGTTATATTTTAATAGAAAGGGGCACATTAGTCAGTATGTAGGAGCTAAGATATTTTGGATCTAAAGTAATAGCTTAAAGCCTCTTTGACCAGGGTAATATGATTGATTTGTAGATATAGGTTTTAATGAAAGGGTTGAAGGGATGTAAAAAAGAAAGGGAAAAGTTTGTAAAATTAAGATTCTTATAAGTTTCACAGGATGCTTTAAGCTCTTACCATATTTCTGAAAGAAATATGCCAAGGTTTATGATTTATGATGAGCAGTTACATTTTATGAAAATGATAAAAATAATTTTAACCTGAATTTATTAAATGATATATTCCTTTGACAAAATTCTGTTTTTAGGACCTCAGGGTTTGGTTGGAATAGTTTGGTGAAAAGATTGTTGTAGTGGAATCCAGGGGAGACCTGTGTTCTGGACCGAGTCCGAGTGGTAACTACCTGTTTAACCCTGGGTGCTTCACTTGACGTCCATGGACCTTCTTTCATGTGATAAATGATTGGAAAATATAAATAATTAAGTTACTGTCTCAAATACCATTTACAATTTGACTGTTTTGTGCTTGAATATTATTAAAACCAATAATGAAACTTATTTTAAGTATGTATATTCAAAATACCATATTTTTTTTTTCTTTAAGAGTTTTGTTTAGGCAAATGGATTGTTTTAAAATTTTTGTCCACAGCTACTGCAGAAATGTGTGCACAGCTACTGTTTTGGTAAACACAGACTAGTAACCAGATGGTAGTAATACTTGAAAAAGTGGGACTATGTGGACTGGGAACCATCCAAATGGAGTTTTCAGTGTTTTGCCTAGGTACCTTGGATTTAGTGCACACTAAATGAGTTTGAGTGTGTTTTATTACTGCAGTGGTTAGAAAGAACAAATAGAATATTATGTGGAATACAAATAATGCTTATTAAGCTTGCAACTGATTCCTTCTGATAAATGTTCCAAATTGCCATCAGACTGTATTTACTTACTCATAAACAGATGTGCTTTTGCTTTAAATCAGGATAACTATTACAAACTTAGTTTTGCAAATTTTAAACAACTGTTAAGGATTACATTTTAAAACGATTGTTGATTAAATAAGCTGATTTATTGTATTTTGTAAGGTTGTTGCTTTGGTGCTTGTTTTCAGTGACAAATAATTTTGTGTTTTTGAAATGCTGATTAAAGATGGGATATCATCAGCTTGATATCATCAGTTAAAATTTTGTTTCTGGTCTGCAGTTCATCATGTATATCTAAGATGAGCAATTAATTATTATTTTCAAAAACTTTAGTCACTGTTATCAGAAGATGAAGTGTTGATGGTAATGTGAACCTCAGCTGAGCTGTGTTTTACATTAAGCAATAAAGTAGCAGTAATCTTCAAATTTACAGGTTGGTAGTATTGGAGAACATTTCCTCCAGTTTTAGTTTCTTTCTCCTACATGTGTGGTGGTGTTATGGTTCATTTAAAATCTTTGCTATATAGGTTCTGTACTATTTATTGAATATATAAAGCTTCTGTAGTTTCAGATTCTGGTATTAGTCAGACTGTGAGCTAACTAGATCATGTAAGCCCTAGTCAACTTTTTTTTGATCTTGTGATAGGTTCTGTATACTTCAGTGGGTTTGTATTTGAGTTACTGCTATTTCTCAGATTACTTATTTCTAGCATTAATGTGTGCATGCATTCACAACAAATAGGTAACCCTGGTTCTCTCAAGTGTGCTTGAGAGCTGTTAGAAGAGGGTCTGGGAGGTGGCTGGTCATGTACATGCACTTGTAAATGTGTTTTCTTGGAGTATGAGTATCTAAACTTCTGCATCTGAGGGAAATATAGATTAATCCTTGAAAGTTTATTACTATTTTTCGGCCTCATGGTTTAGACTTAGGAGTAAAGGCAGACTTAGGAGTCGTGGCATTTACTGTGGGTATCTCACACAGCCACTATATCTACATGACACTAGCAAGCTTATATCCAGCATCCAATTACATACAAACATGGAATCCACTAGTCACCTTCTGTAACTAAAAGGAGTATTCACTAGCAAGTGTGGATGATTTATAAAGCTAGAAAACTGTATTAGTCTGAGCAGGTCATTAATCACAGCAGTACTAACTGTGGTAAAGCAACCCAGATTATTGTGCCAGTGTAATACTTGTAGGTCTGTTAACACATGCACTAGTTCATTATTGTACCTCTAGTAATACTTAGGTTAGATTAGTATAATACTGTCATTCATGGTGATTCTTTAAATATTGAACATTCTCAGCTTCCTGCTGTGTTTGTAGGTTAATGAACAAAAGCAATTGTAATTTATGGTATGAGGACTATATAGCTTAACATTTCCCCCACCTCCATGTCATTCAGAGGTTTGTTCAATAACATACAGCACCATAATTTTAAAAAAATGTGTCTTTAGCACAGAAGTAATTGCTGATGAGAGAGAAACGTGCTAGAGATATGGCTTTTAACATTAAGTGTAAAGATAGTCCAGAAAAACAATTCTAATATTCTGGGTTTACCAACAGCTGTTAATAATTTAACACTCTTCACCCCAGTCTCACAGCCTAATATTAGGAAAACTGCATCAAGGAGTCAGGAGCCTAGGAGATGAAGTAAATTATTAGTAATTGCCATCCAGAAACTTGTCATATTTGGTTACTTTACTCTGATTCACTTCTAGTCTTCAGTATTCTGTTTATTTGGACCCTGTGTTACAGACAACACTAGGGAAGAGACCTAATAAAAAGTCCCACATTTTTCAGAGAATAATTTAGAATAATGCTACTTAAGAGTACCTAATGTCAGAACAAACAGGCAATGAACAACATATAATTCTACACATTATGCAGAGACATTAAATATACATATTAGTAAGGCAGCAGATGCTTTAGTTCTGAAATTGACATGTAAAATAGCAGTCTGTCTCTGCAGGGCTCCACTCCAGCCAGCGCTCCTTCACATGTAATGAATAGCTAATTTCAGTCCTATGGTCCATAGGAGACTGACTGGGGAACTGGGAGGAGGAAAGCATTCCAGCTCTGAGAACAGCAGGAAGTGCTGAGATGTGCTTTTTAATGGAGAAACATTTTAGAACTCTTGGGGGTAAATTCATAAAGAGGGTTGTGTGTGTGTTTTTGTGTTTAAATTAAGGAATTATTAATACAGTTAGACAGCTAGGAGTCTGGCAGCTATACTGCAAGAGAGGAAAAAACAGAATCTGGCTACTGTACTAAGCTCAGAAATAACTTGCACTTTTGATAGAACTATCTTGTATCCAGTGGAGCCATTTATTAGAAAATAGGCATTTGAGAATGTATTTTAACTAGTGGAAATTTGGAGCTGACTTTTTTTTTGAGGGGGGTAGGAAGGGTGGAGAGGGAGTGGGGCAGGCGGGCCACTTCTGTTGGTCTTTCATTTATCTATTTTCATCCATCTTTGTTCTTTGGCCTGTGTGGGCCTCCCATCGCAGTGGCCTCTGTTGTTGCAGAGCACCGGCTCTGGGCGCATGCGCTCCAGAGCTCCGGCGCGGTAATTGGGCACATCGATCCAGCCGCTCCGCGGCACATGGGATCTTCCCAGGCCAAGGATTGAACCGGTGCCCCTAGGACTGCAAGGCAGTGTCCTTACCCACTGGACCACCAGGGAAGCCCTGGAGCTGACTTTTAAAACTAGTCTTTGCCTGCGTACAGGAAAGGAGAAGTGACTTTTATTTTTCTGCCTCATGGAGATTTCTTTGTCACTTGAGATTTTCCTGTGTTCATGATTGTTTCATCCATCTAGCCTGTCAGTGTTTGTTGAGCCTCTGCTGTGTACCATGATGTTCTGGGAGCCGCCAAATAAATGAAATCAGTCTTCACCCTCAAACAGTTTATAGTCTGGTGGGAAGACAGACTTATAAGTGCTATAACTAAAATAAAAATAAGGATTTTAAGTGTGGAGACTAGAGTTTTGAAGCTAAAAGACTACTTTTATTTATTGTGAAATACAAAATACATATTGAACAGTATATAAAACATGTGCCCACAGTTAAACAGTGTTATAGAATTATACTTTATGTATTCTTTGTACTTGCTTCTATTATTCAACATTATGTGATTCATCTCTGTGATTGATTGTAGCATTCTCATTGCTGTATAGTAATTTACTTCATATCTCTACTGTACTTTGTTTAGTCTTTCTAGGTTGGTGAACATTTGGATTGCTTCCAGTTTTGAGGTATTATTTACAATTATGGTTAGAGTGTTGTTGACTATGCATCTTGGTGTATATGGTCATGTACCCTCTAGTTTATATTCCCCTAACAATGAAATAGTTGGGTTGTAGAATATATATAGCTTCAGCTTTGCTAAATAAGGATATACTATTATTTCTAAATTGTTCCAGTGTAAAAAGACTTGAAAGATTTTTGGCATTGTTGATTTTTAAAAAGTCAAATGTAGGACTTGTTTTTCTCATGAGAATGTGGTGAGGATAGTTACGGGTAACTGAACGTATAGTTCACATGCCCTTTCAGTCTAACCTGGATTGCAGGAATCTGCTTGAAATGCCAGATCATGACTTAGTATTTTACTCTGGTAATTGGAAAAGTCTTTAACGAATTGGGAACATGGAAAAGATCTTCACGACTAGAAGGCATGCCATAGTTTTGATTAATGCTGTGAAGAAAGGGGGTGGTGGAAGCTAGATTATATGAAAGGTACAAGAAGTTTAGTGGCTTTAAAATGTTGAACTCACACTTTGAAGTGTAATTCTATTTTAATCTCTTCCCTAGTAAAAGAAGAAAGATGACTGATTTGGTAGGGTAATTTTTGAAAAATTGACAATTCTTTGGCATAAAGCCCAGATTTATTTTCAGATTTTGTGTGAAATAGAAAAATGGCAGTTTCTTAGGTGCTGTTGGTTGGAGAGGACAGGGGAAGTGCGTAGGGAGAAAGTACTAACTTCTGACCTAACAGGAGAGCAGGTAACAGGGAGTAGTGGATATTTCACATGATCAGTCCTCCTTATCTTCCCAGATGGGAGAAAGAAAGTCATGAATATCAGAACAATTAGCACAGCATTACTTTAAAGATACTGATGACAAACAGTTTACTTTTTCTTAGCCTCCAAATCTATAAAAAATATGAATGCCTTTTAAGAACTGCTTTTTAAAATATCTGTTTCTCCACAGGCCTGAGAACTGAATTTACAGAGTGCTTGGAGCTTGCTTTTGCCATCTAGTGTAGCAAAACATGTTGGAGCATGAGGGATTAGGATGTTCAGACTGAAAGCTATGTTGAGCGAATTTTTGGAAATTTTCTGTTGTTTAGTCTTTCTAGGTTGGTGAACATTTGGATTGCTTCCAGTTTTGAGGTATTATTTACAATTATGGTTAGAGTGTTGTTGACTATGCATCTTGGTGTATATGGTCATGTACCCTCTAGTTTATATTCCCCTAACAATGAAATAGTTGGGTTGTAGAATATATATAGCTTCAGCTTTGCTAAATAAGGATATACTATTATTTCTAAATTGTTCCAGTGTAAAAAGACTTGAAAGATTTTTGGCATTGTTGATTTTTAAAAAGTCAAATGTAGGACTTGTTTTTCTCATGAGAATGTGGTGAGGATAGTTACGGGTAACTGAACGTATAGTTCACATGCCCTTTCAGTCTAACCTGGATTGCAGGAATCTGCTTGAAATGCCAGATCATGACTTAGTATTTTACTCTGGTAATTGGAAAAGTCTTTAACGAATTGGGAACATGGAAAAGATCTTCACGACTAGAAGGCATGCCATAGTTTTGATTAATGCTGTGAAGAAAGGGGGTGGTGGAAGCTAGATTATATGAAAGGTACAAGAAGTTTAGTGGCTTTAAAATGTTGAACTCACACTTTGAAGTGTAATTCTATTTTAATCTCTTCCCTAGTAAAAGAAGAAAGATGACTGATTTGGTAGGGTAATTTTTGAAAAATTGACAATTCTTTGGCATAAAGCCCAGATTTATTTTCAGATTTTGTGTGAAATAGAAAAATGGCAGTTTCTTAGGTGCTGTTGGTTGGAGAGGACAGGGGAAGTGCGTAGGGAGAAAGTACTAACTTCTGACCTAACAGGAGAGCAGGTAACAGGGAGTAGTGGATATTTCACATGATCAGTCCTCCTTATCTTCCCAGATGGGAGAAAGAAAGTCATGAATATCAGAACAATTAGCACAGCATTACTTTAAAGATACTGATGACAAACAGTTTACTTTTTCTTAGCCTCCAAATCTATAAAAAATATGAATGCCTTTTAAGAACTGCTTTTTAAAATATCTGTTTCTCCACAGGCCTGAGAACTGAATTTACAGAGTGCTTGGAGCTTGCTTTTGCCATCTAGTGTAGCAAAACATGTTGGAGCATGAGGGATTAGGATGTTCAGACTGAAAGCTATGTTGAGCGAATGGGAAATTTTCTGTTGTATTCAGTTCAGTGACCATTTAATGCGTGCCAGCCAAGTGCCTGGTCCTAGAAGGTACTGAGGACACAAAGATGAATACAGCAGTTTACAGTCCACTGGGACAGACAGGCATATAGACAATTCACCATAGTGTTATATGATAAGAGGCTGTAGTAACAATCCGCAGAAAGAACTTGGTGCACAAAAGACACAACAAACACTTCCGTGTGTGCATGATGAGTGGTGAGGTTCTAGGTAGTGGTGGTCTTTCATTGTGAGGATGAATGGATTCGAAATGGGTTATACGGGTGACTAGAATTTCTAGAGAGAAAAGAAGGGGCATATTCCACAGAGGAAGTCGCATGAACTGAAGGGTTTATGCCATTAATCTAGATTATGGATAATCTACATAAGATTATATATAAAAGTTAAAATTTTGTGGCAATTTAAGCCATGATCTCAAATTTGAAATTGCTTGGTTTTCCTGTTTTCTTGATCACTAAAATCGACATGCTCATAATATTTTTTCTTTTAGTCAGAGTTTAGTAATTAGGCGATTTACCTTGAAAAGCTTTTCTGGAGGTAAAATAGATTGATGGGTAGACTCTAGTCAGTTCACCTTTCATCCTTCAGAGCTACTTATTAAATGCTTAAATGAAAATCATCTGTGTTTAGGAGAACATAAGACAAGCTTATATAGGTGTGCTTAGTGGCTAGGTTTTGTCTGACTCTTTGAGACGCTATGGACTGTAGTCCACCACGCTCCTCTGTCCATGGGATTTTCCAGGCAAGAATACTGGAGTGGGTTGCTGCTGCTGCTTCCAGGTAATCTTCCAGACCTAGGAATTGAACTCGCATCTCCTGCATTGCAGGTGGATTCTTTACCACTGAGCCACCTGTGTGTGTGTATGTGTTAGTCACTCAGTCATGTGCTACTCTTTGAGATCTCATGGACTGCAGCCTGCCAGACTCCTCTGTCCATGGAATTCTCTAGGTAAGAATACTGGAGTGGATAGCCATTCCCTTCTCTAGGGGATCTCCCCGACTCAGGGATTGAACCCCTGTCTGCATGTTGCAGGTAGATTCTTGACCATTGAGCCACCAGGGAATCCCAAATAAACGGAAGAGCTTAGTCTTAGCTTAAACTCAGTCCTTGCTTTATAGGGTAATGATTTCCAACCCCCCCCCATATGTTTCATATATTTATAAAAAAAAGAAAAATCTGCACAGTTGAATATTCCTTTCAAAAAGAAATAAAAATAGTGGTGGACACAGCCTTAAAAATTATTTAGTCTTTCCACATTTTGTATGTTGGGAACTAAGGTCTAATTGGGTAAATGACTCATCCAGAAATGCACAACACAGACCCTTCTGGTCTGATGAGGAAATGGAAATATATTAGAATCAGGTTCTTTGACTGCCTAAAGCCAGGCTTCTTCATAATTTCTGTCTACTAGGATTTGAATGTATGGCACAGATCAGTTTTCTCATGTTTACTGTAGTTACGTAGTTTAGAAATGTTAACTGGTTAAGCTAGATGGGAGGCACCATGATGTGGCAGAGTCAGATGAACTGTCACTTAGCACATCAACATTGTGTGCATCGTCAATATCAACTTTTCCAGTTTCCTTTTCCTTATCTGTAACAGGGGTAGAAGTAATGCGTATTTTATTGAATTGCAAAACTTTTAAATATAAAAGTTCCTAATAGTCCTTGGCTACTAATTGCTACCAGTGTTTATATACATGATCTTTACATACAGATCGAATGAGATCATAGAATAGAAATTACTTTTCAAAACACCATTTTCTGAAGGGGGAAGGCAGGATGGGGTTGGGGATTAAGAAGCACAAACTATGGATAACTATATACCTGAAAGTTGTATAATATTGTAAATCAACCATACCTCAGTAAAAAAAAAACCCCACATAGTAGTATCATGTTCTTTACAGATGAACGCAGGCCTATTAAATTAGTTTCCTTAGAATATGTAGTTATGTAAAATGGAATCACTTTGCTGTACACCTGAAACTAACTGTAAATTAATTATACTTCAGTAAAAGGTTAAAAAATAAATTTTTTCCTTTCTCATTCACGATTTAATTCTCTCTTCTGTAACTAGTTTGTTTAATGGTAACGTCACTTCATTAAAGTGGTTAGAGAACTTAGTGTTCATTTTAGTAAATCTTATGATTCTCTAATAAATGAGACAGTATATGTGAACACAAAAAGCTTCTATTTGGTGGAAGAGAGATGATAAAGCTGTTGATAGGCTTTCAAAAAAAATTATTGGTAGGCTTTCTGAAAAAATTTAGGAGTATCTCACAGAGTACTACTGGCTCTGAACTGACGCACTTGGAGACAGTAAACAGAAAAAACAATAACACTGAACCAAGAAGTATATGGGAGTATGGTGAGCAGGCATGTCATGTGGAAGGAAAATGTAAGCATGTTTGGAGGTAAGAGAAAGGATAAGGCCATACATAGTTGGGAGTGGAAGTTGAATGAGTGACACTGACTAGATATATTGAGGTAGTCTGAGAAAACCACTGTACCAGTAGGAATAGAGAGTACTAGGTGTAGTTTGACATTATTTACTTGAAATGCCACCTGCTAGGGCAGCATGTTGGGAAGCCTCATAAAATGGCAGCACTGTCACCCTGGCAGTCTTTGTAATCAGAGCATCTTCTTCCCCTCTTTGAAGCTCTTCGTTCATGCTGTAAGATTTCTTTTGGGCATTTACATCTAAGAATATTGTCTTATAAAGTCTTAGGTCCATCCTTGGAGAAAGAAATGGCAATCTACTCCAGTATTCTTGCCTGGAAAATTCCTTGGATGGAGAAGCATGGTGAGCTACAGGCCATGGGATCTCAAATATGTATAGGGCTTCTGTGATGGCTCAGTGGTGAGGAATCTGCCTGCAGTGCAGGAGACCCAGGTTCCATCCCTGGGTTGGGAAGATCTGCCTGAGGGAGAACATGGAAACCCACTCCAGTATCTGTATCTTTGCCTGGAGAATCTCCACGGACAGAGGAGCCTGATGGGCTGTGGTCCATAGGGTCACACAGAGTTGAACATGACTGAAGTGCCTAAGCAGCAGTGGGTCCATCCTAATACTACAATAAATCAGTAAAGGTGAAAACAGCACCAATGCCTATGCTAATTTATGCCCACTATCTCTTTTCAGTCATATTGATTTCTCATTTTGGTTCACCCAAGCTGATTTGTAATTTATTTTCTAAGTCTCTAGCAGTTTAATATTTATTATCTTGTTTGATAGTTTTTAGTAGCCTAGGTTTGAATAAGTCCGTTTATACAATCTCACAACTCTCCTCTGGTTAAATTATGCCAGTCTTCACTCAAAGTTACTTAGCAGTTTGGTTTGTCCTAGAAGCATAGCAGTAGTAAGAGTTTGCATGAGAATGTGTTGTCTTAGTTCCAAGAGTTGCATTCCCAGCGTACCGTGGATGGATGGGGATGCTGACTGTACAAAGTTTGTGGGGGACCCACTCCATCCTTTTCATGCTCTTCCTCTGTTTGTCCGTGTGGAACATTTTAAGAAGTAATAGGTGTGAAGCAGATGGGAAGACAGTCTGAACCTGTCCCCTGATCGATCTCCAGGTGTGATTCAGGCTGTAGCTAAAAAGGGAGGTTGACTGGAAATATAAATAACTGGTCATCTCACTGCCAGCTTAGCCAGAACTGGTCATCTCAGCTTACCAGTAGGAATAGAGAGGACTAGGTGTAGTTTGACATTATTTACTTGAAATGCCACCTGCTAGGGCAGCATGTTGGGAAGCCTCATAAAATGGCAGCACTGTCACCCTGGCAGTCTTTGTAATCAGAGCATCTTCTTCCCCTCTTTGAAGCTCTTCGTTCATGCTGTAAGATTTCTTTTGGGCATTTACATCTAAGAATATTGTCTTATAAAGTCTTAGGTCCATCCTTGGAGAAAGAAATGGCAATCTACTCCAGTATTCTTGCCTGGAAAATTCCTTGGATGGAGAAGCATGGTGAGCTACAGGCCATGGGATCTCAAATATGTATAGGGCTTCTGTGATGGCTCAGTGGTGAGGAATCTGCCTGCAGTGCAGGAGACCCAGGTTCCATCCCTGGGTTGGGAAGATCTGCCTGAGGGAGAACATGGAAACCCACTCCAGTATCTGTATCTTTGCCTGGAGAATCTCCACGGACAGAGGAGCCTGATGGGCTGTGGTCCATAGGGTCACACAGAGTTGAACATGACTGAAGTGCCTAAGCAGCAGTGGGTCCATCCTAATACTACAATAAATCAGTAAAGGTGAAAACAGCACCAATGCCTATGCTAATTTATGCCCACTATCTCTTTTCAGTCATATTGATTTCTCATTTTGGTTCACCCAAGCTGATTTGTAATTTATTTTCTAAGTCTCTAGCAGTTTAATATTTATTATCTTGTTTGATAGTTTTTAGTAGCCTAGGTTTGAATAAGTCCGTTTATACAATCTCACAACTCTCCTCTGGTTAAATTATGCCAGTCTTCACTCAAAGTTACTTAGCAGTTTGGTTTGTCCTAGAAGCATAGCAGTAGTAAGAGTTTGCATGAGAATGTGTTGTCTTAGTTCCAAGAGTTGCATTCCCAGCGTACCGTGGATGGATGGGGATGCTGACTGTACAAAGTTTGTGGGGGACCCACTCCATCCTTTTCATGCTCTTCCTCTGTTTGTCCGTGTGGAACATTTTAAGAAGTAATAGGTGTGAAGCAGATGGGAAGACAGTCTGAACCTGTCCCCTGATCGATCTCCAGGTGTGATTCAGGCTGTAGCTAAAAAGGGAGGTTGACTGGAAATATAAATAACTGGTCATCTCACTGCCAGCTTAGCCAGAAAGCTTAACCAGCCCGGTGTTGGGCTGGGATGCTGAGCAGCTTGGGCCGATTCTGCTAAGTACTTCAATGGAATGAAAGAACAGTTTGTTTTTTTAGATATAACCCTATTGCTTCCTAGAAATGCTGAACCTTAGCATTAGCAGCCTCAAAGCCTCCTGGCTTCTAGCATCCTCAGCTCCTTCCTTCTCTCCCTCCTCTCTTTCTGCCCCTCTTCACGGATTACCTTTCCCTTTGAACAGTCTGGTAGTAGCAGAAAGGTGAGGAGAAAATGGTGGTTTGTTCAAATTCTTCCTGCCCCAAGTGTGAAATGGGTAATGCTGAAAGCAGTGGCAGTAGATGGCTGTAGCTTGATTTTGACCCATCAGGCTTCTTATACTGCTGGGGAGAGGATGGAGTGGGACAAAATGTGAACACATCCCCAGGACTCATGTACTCTTGCTTGAATCATACATTTGTATGATTTATTAAACAATGACTGATAAACCAAATAAGGGCTGCTAAAATGTATGCATTCTACTGATTGCCACATTTGCACATATTCCTTATGTGGGTTATTTAAGAAAGTCCTCTGACAGGTCACTGTTGAAGATATTTTTTATCACTTCCTCCTGCCCGAATGATTACAGTTCTCTGAACTATGAATGCTGACCTATATAATCAGCTAATTATTATTGTTGTTGCTAAATATTTACAGTAGTAAATAGTAAACAAAGTAAATTCTGCCCTTATTCCATGAACTAATAAGCAGATGATTCGTAAAGGTGAAGCTTGGGGCTGGGAAAAGGCTGCACTCAAGAAAGAGATAAATGAGGGCTGGGAGGAGGAACCTCAGGAATATTTGCCATTGGTCATTTTGGAAACACTTAAGTCGTCAAGTATATTTTTTAGTAGTTTTACTTCATTCAGTTGACGGTTATTTAAAGATAATGTGGTTCCAAGAAATTTTTTTCCAGGGACTATAATTTGAAACTCCTGTTACCTTAAAAAGTATGTCCTCCATATCTGTAAACAACAAAACTCTGTAAAAGTTAAAAGTAAAATAAAAGTTAAAAAAAAAAATGTCCTGATCCTGAAGACCGTCTGGCTATTGTAGCTGTTGTCATTGTGATCCATGAAGATTGCTTTAATGCAGGAGTGATTTATCCTAAGTGTTAACTGCTTACCACTGCAAAGAAGAGGCAGTAGTTTGAGTTTTGGCGCTTGTTCAGCTGGGGAAACTTGAGCTACCTTAGTCCTTTCAAAAAGCCTGACTGGGAATCTGGCATCATGGCAGAAATGTTCTAGTTAGATTCAGGAAATCAAGGTACAAATGTCAGAGTAAGTTAGATTGACAGACTAACTAGGTTATTATTTTTTAAATCCAAATTGTGCTTTCAATGATAATCCTATTTAATATACTTTAAGTTTGTTATTCATGTATCAAGAGACCGGTAGGAAGTAATAAAAGTTCCTTTAACTTGTTTTTATATTAGCTTCCCCAGTGACCTTAGTTTTTCAACTTTACAGTTTTTCAGAAGCAAAATTTCATGTTGCAATAAAATTCTCCCATGAAAGGAAGGGCTTCCCAGGTGGCACTAGTGATAAAGAACCTGCCTGCCCATGCAGGAGACCCAAGGGACATGAGTTTGATTCCTGGGTAGGAAATATTCCACATGCTGTGAGGCAATTAAGCCCATGTGCCACAACTACCAAAGCCTGCAGGCCCCAGAGCCCATGCTGTGCAACAAGAGAAGCCACCACAATGAGAAGCCTGTGCAATGCAACTACAGTGCAGCCCTTGCTTGCCACAACTAGAGAAGGCCTTTGCACAGCAAAACAAAGACCCAGCACAGTCAAAAATAAAAAAGTAAAAAACAAACCTAGACCCAATAGCTAAAGCAGCCTTGAGAAAGGAAAAACTAGCTGCCATGGTCTCTGATTTTAGACTATATTACAAAGATTCCTTGGTGGCTCACATGGTAGAATCTGCCTGCAACGCAGGAGACCCCAGTTTGATCCCTGGGTTGGGAGGATCCCCTAGAGAAGGGAATAGCTACCTTACTTCACTGTTTTTGTTTGGAGAATCCCGTGGACATAGGAGCCTGGTGGGCTAACACTTTTCACTTTCATAGTAATCAATGCAGTATGATACTGACAGAAGAATAGACGGATCAATGGAACAGAATACAGAGCCCAGAAATAAATCCATGCATATGTGGCCAACTAATTTATGATAAAGCAACCATGAATATGCAGTGAGGAAAGGACATCTCTTTAATAATTTGTGTTAGAAAAACTGGACAGCCACACGTGAAAGAATGAAACTGGACCATTCATTCATGTGGTTAGTTCCTTGACATCAGTCTTGTTTTTATTTTTGCATTTATTATGCATGACTCTAAAAGCAAAAGTAAACAAGTAGGACACCATAAAGTGAAAGGCTTCTGCATAGCAAAGAAGTCATCAGCAAAATGAAAAAGCATCCTACTGAATGGCAGAGAATATTTGCAAATCACATTACTGGCAAGGGACTAATATGCACAATATAGAAAGAACTCATTTATCTTTGTAGCAGAAAACCCCAAGTAAATCAGTTTTAAAATGGGCAGAAACACATATGGCTGAGTATCTTTGTTGTCCACCTAAAACTATTACAACATTGTTAATTGACTATACATCATTATAAAATAAGAAATTTAATAAAAGGGGCAGAAAATCTGATCAGAAATTTTTTCAGATAAGACATACAGATGACCAACAGGCACATGAAAAGATGCTCAGTATCACTAATCATTAGGAAAATGTCAATCAGAACCACAGTGGGATGCCACCTCACACCTCTTATGGTAGCTTTTATCAAAAAGACAAGAAATAACAGATGTTGGTAATGATGTGGAGAAGGGGGAACCATAATTGATGGGAACTGCTACAGCCACTAGAACTACCATATGATCCAGCAATCCCATTTCTGGATGTTTATCTAAATAAAATGAAAACACTTAACTTGAAAAGACTTGGATACCCCGTGTTCATTGCAACATTGTTTACAACAGCCAGGGTATGGCCTAATGATGGGTGAATGGGTTAGAAAATGTGGATATTCTTGAGACTATATTACAAAGATTCCTTGGTGGCTCACATGGTAGAATCTGCCTGCAACGCAGGAGACCCCAGTTTGATCCCTGGGTTGGGAGGATCCCCTAGAGAAGGGAATAGCTACCTTACTTCACTGTTTTTGTTTGGAGAATCCCGTGGACATAGGAGCCTGGTGGGCTAACACTTTTCACTTTCATAGTAATCAATGCAGTATGATACTGACAGAAGAATAGACGGATCAATGGAACAGAATACAGAGCCCAGAAATAAATCCATGCATATGTGGCCAACTAATTTATGATAAAGCAACCATGAATATGCAGTGAGGAAAGGACATCTCTTTAATAATTTGTGTTAGAAAAACTGGACAGCCACACGTGAAAGAATGAAACTGGACCATTCATTCATGTGGTTAGTTCCTTGACATCAGTCTTGTTTTTATTTTTGCATTTATTATGCATGACTCTAAAAGCAAAAGTAAACAAGTAGGACACCATAAAGTGAAAGGCTTCTGCATAGCAAAGAAGTCATCAGCAAAATGAAAAAGCATCCTACTGAATGGCAGAGAATATTTGCAAATCACATTACTGGCAAGGGACTAATATGCACAATATAGAAAGAACTCATTTATCTTTGTAGCAGAAAACCCCAAGTAAATCAGTTTTAAAATGGGCAGAAACACATATGGCTGAGTATCTTTGTTGTCCACCTAAAACTATTACAACATTGTTAATTGACTATACATCATTATAAAATAAGAAATTTAAAAAAAGGGGGCAGAAAATCTGATCAGAAATTTTTTCAGATAAGACATACAGATGACCAACAGGCACATGAAAAGATGCTCAGTATCACTAATCATTAGGAAAATGTCAATCAGAACCACAGTGGGATGCCACCTCACACCTCTTATGGTAGCTTTTATCAAAAAGACAAGAAATAACAGATGTTGGTAATGATGTGGAGAAGGGGGAACCATAATTGATGGGAACTGCTACAGCCACTAGAACTACCATATGATCCAGCAATCCCATTTCTGGATGTTTATCTAAATAAAATGAAAACACTTAACTTGAAAAGACTTGGATACCCCCGTGTTCATTGCAACATTGTTTACAACAGCCAGGGTATGGAAAAGACCTAAGTGTCAATGGGTGAATGGGTTAAGAAAATGTGGTATACAACAGAATATTATTCAGCCATAAAATAGAATGAAATCTTTCCATTTGCAACACCATGGATGGACCTTGAAGTCATTTATGCTAAGTGAAGTAAGTCAGACAGAGATAGACAAATATTACATGATTTCACTTATATGTGGTATATAAAACAAAACAAAAACCAAGCTCATAGATACAGCCAGCAGATTGGTAGTTGTTGAAATAGTGATCAAAAGCTTACAAACTTCCAAAAATGAATGGGTTATTGGGATGTAATGTATAACATATTAACTCTGGTTAGTAATGCTGTGTTGGACATTTGAGAGTTCCTAGAAGAGTGGATGTGAAGAGTTCTCTTCACAAGAAAAAAAAATTGTAACTGTATAGTGATAGATATTATAAAATAGGCTTGTGGTGATCATTTATCAACATACACAAATATGGAATAATTATGTTGTACACTGAAACTCATACAATGTTACATGCCATTTATACCTCAAAAAAAAAAAAAAGAAAGAGAATGAAGTCTGATATGATGGATTTTTACAACTATAAAGTGTTATACCGTATGAGGATGTCACAAGTTAGTTTACTGCTGATAGATATTTGAGTGGCCAGTTTTATATTATAAAGCCACTGAATTATTATGAAATTGAATTATTTTGTATATTTCCATAAATTACAACATTGTTAATTGACTATACATCATTATAAAATAAGAAATTTAATAAAGGGCAGAAAATCTGATCAGAAATTTTTTCAGATAAGACATACAGATGACCAACAGGCACATGAAAAGATGCTCAGTATCACTAATCATTAGGAAAATGTCAATCAGAACCACAGTGGGATGCCACCTCACACCTCTTATGGTAGCTTTTATCAAAAAGACAAGAAATAACAGATGTTGGTAATGATGTGGAGAAGGGGGAACCATAATTGATGGGAACTGCTACAGCCACTAGAACTACCATATGATCCAGCAATCCCATTTCTGGATGTTTATCTAAATAAAATGAAAACACTTAACTTGAAAAGACTTGGATACCCCCGTGTTCATTGCAACATTGTTTACAACAGCCAGGGTATGGAAAAGACCTAAGTGTCAATGGGTGAATGGGTTAAGAAAATGTGGTATACAACAGAATATTATTCAGCCATAAAATAGAATGAAATCTTTCCATTTGCAACACCATGGATGGACCTTGAAGTCATTTATGCTAAGTGAAGTAAGTCAGACAGAGATAGACAAATATTACATGATTTCACTTATATGTGGTATATAAAACAAAACAAAAACCAAGCTCATAGATACAGCCAGCAGATTGGTAGTTGTTGAAATAGTGATCAAAAGCTTACAAACTTCCAAAAATGAATGGGTTATTGGGATGTAATGTATAACATATTAACTCTGGTTAGTAATGCTGTGTTGGACATTTGAGAGTTCCTAGAAGAGTGGATGTGAAGAGTTCTCTTCACAAGAAAAAAAAATTGTAACTGTATAGTGATAGATATTATAAAATAGGCTTGTGGTGATCATTTATCAACATACACAAATATGGAATAATTATGTTGTACACTGAAACTCATACAATGTTACATGCCATTTATACCTCAAAAAAAAAAAAAAGAAAGAGAATGAAGTCTGATATGATGGATTTTTACAACTATAAAGTGTTATACCGTATGAGGATGTCACAAGTTAGTTTACTGCTGATAGATATTTGAGTGGCCAGTTTTATATTATAAAGCCACTGAATTATTATGAAATTGAATTATTTTGTATATTTCCTGGTACATATGTACAAGTATTTCTCTAGAGTCCTCCTACCCCTTCTCTTGCTATGAAATATCATCTTAATCTTTAAATTGGAACATTAAAAATTTACCGTAGGGCTTCCCTGGTGGACCAGTGGGTGGGGAGTCCGCCTCCTGGTGCAGGGGGCACCGGTTCAATCCCTGGCACGGGAAGATGCCATGTGCTATGGAGTGGCTGGACCAGTGTGTCTAATTACAAGCCTGCGCTCTGGAGTGCGTGCGCCCAGAGCCAGTGTTCTGCAGTGAGAGGCCACTGCAATAGGAGGCCCACACATGCCAAAGAATAAAAATGATGGATGAAAATAAATATAAATAAAAAGAGGCAAGATGGGGAAAAGAAAAAAAAAATTAAAAAAAAATTACCTTAAAGCAACCAAAAAGATCTTTGTGGTTTAAGTATTTGTGATCTGTTCGCTAAGGTCTAACCATGCTAAGTCAACATTTTGGATTCTTTTTAAAAAGTTTTTTATTTTGGGGCTTCCCTGGTGGTTCAGTGGGTAAAGAGTCTGCCTTGCAGTGCAGGGGGCACCAGTTTGGTCCCTGGCCCGGGAAGATCCCACATGCCACAGAGCGGCTGGACTGGTGTGTCCAGTTAGGAGCCAGCACTCTGGAGGACATGTGCCAGTGCTCTGCAACGAGAGAGGCCACTGCGATGGGGGACCCACATAGGCCAAAGAATAAAGATGGATGAAAATAAATAAATAAAAGAGGCCAAACTAAAAAAAAAAAGTTATTTTGAAGTAATTTCAGATTTATAGGAAAATTGAGGGATACACAGAATTTCTGCAAATCCTTTATCCAGCCTCCCTTAATGTTAACATATTATACAACCGTGGTACTTTTATCAGAACTAAAGTAATTAACCAGTGGTGCAGTACTGTTTATTCAGATGTACAGGTTTTATTCAGATTTCTCCAGCATTTCCCCACTGGCCTTTTGAGCATCCATTTCAGGATACCGTACTGTATTTAGTCATTGTTTCCTAGCTCTTCTAATATTTGGCAGTTTCGTGATCTTTCTTTGTCTCTGATGACCTTGACACTTTTGAAGAATACTGGGCAGGTATTTTTATAGTGTCCCTTCGTTTGAGTTGTCTGATATGCTTTTCTCATGATTAGAATGAGGTTGTACATTATTTTCCTAGAAAATCGCAAGTAGTAATGTTCACTTCCTACTGCATCATTTCAGGGGGTACCTTGATACCAACTTGAGTTACTGTTGGTTATGCTAACCGTGTTCACCTGCTTAAGTGACAGATTTCTCCTCTAAAAAGCTACTGTCTTTTACTTTTCATTAGTTAGGAGTTGCTAAAGTCCAATCCACATTCAAGGGGAGGAGAATTAAACTCCACCTACTAGAAGGATGAGCATCAAAGAATTAGGTACATATCTAGAGGAGAGATTCTTTGAGGCTATAAAGTATTGTTTCTCTTTAAAGCTTTACCCACTAATTTTATCATTGATCAGTGTATCTTGGCCTGCTGCAAATATTACTGTGGTGTTTGAATGATGATTTTTATTTCTCTTATCTTCTCTGCATTTTTTAACTGAAATTCTTCTCTAAGGAAGATGTGTCCCTTCTCCATTTATTTATTTATTCATTCAATAATTTATATCAGTATGGACTCAGGTGTTTCTTTTATTCTTGAGTGCTAATCCAATACTGATGTTATTTTGCTGCTCAAATGGCTGCATACTGGCCAAGGGGACTCTTTCAAAATGGGACAGTTCCCTCAATTTCTTTTTAAAGCAATTACTTTCTGGCTTTAGTATTTTCTTCATCCCGGCCCTAGAATCAGCCATTTTTCCAAGAAGCTTTGGTTTCTCTTATTGGAGAATAGTATGTAGAAACCGAGACCTGGGCACATGGTTTTTTTTTTTTTTTTTTTTTTTTGCCACTTCTATTGGTCTGTCATTTATTTATTTTCATCCATCTAAATTCTTTGACCTGTGTGGGCCTCCCATGGCAGTGGCATCTCTCGCTGCAGAGCACCAGCTATGGGCACATGTGCTACAGTGCTCCGACTTGGTAGTTGGACACGTTGATCCAGCTGCTCCACGACATATGGGATCTTTCCAAGCCAGGGATTGAACTGGCACCCTTTGCACTGCAAGGCAGTGGGTGTCCTTACCCACTGGATCATCAGGGAAGCCCAATGTTTTTTAAAATGATCTTTTTGAAAAAACATAGGGCCTTCTTATGTTAGACTTCTTACATTAGCTATGTTTATCCTAAAAGTCTTTTTTTGTGTGTGTCTGAGAGAAAACAGATTCAGATGGTGGCAGGTAGAAAAGTTAACCCTTTCTCATTAATATTGGTTATCTAATCAGTAGTGATTAATCAGACATGTTACCACATCACATATTTCTAGTAGTGAACAGTAATTTTAGAATTTCCCTTCAAGTTCATGGCACAAAACTTGAAAAGTTCATTTTTCTTTAATTATTACTTTCTATTTGGGATTTAATTGGGAACAGTGAGTCAAAAGAAGAGCCCTTGAAATTGCCAGGCTAAATCACCAATGTCTGCCCTGACTCAGTAGAGGAAAACCTCAGCCCTGTGCTTAGACCTCATTTAGTTTTAGTTTTGCACAGCTCTTAAAACGATGACTCTCTGGTTTCCAATGTCCTAAAAGATGGAAGCTAACATTTTAGAAAAACTAGATAGGATACAGCTATTAAGCAAGATGTCCTCATGAGAAGTGAACGTTTCACTTCTGCAAGAAAGGAGAAAGAAAAAGAACACATTTGTACTTGAACATCAGAGCAGTGCAGGAGCTCTTCGGCTAAAAGCCCAGTAACCAGACTGAGCAACAATGTTGAGAGTGCCGAGAGGACGTGATTTAGTAAGTGTTCATGATGCCCTTGAATTATCAAGCAAGTGTTAAGTTATGTTTTTTGGATACTGTTTAGAAAGGTAAAGTGTTGATACATTTTGAAAGATTTTCATCAGTGTGTTAAAATGAACATGTGCCTTCCAAAAATAAATCTTCTTTCAGCTTTTTATTCGAACCTTTTGTTCTTAAGAATTTATAAGAGCCATTTTCCTTGCGCATACAGCACTACTGTTTTCGAAGAGTCATCATCATGAAATCAGATCCTCCTTTAATCTGATCAGATCAATTTAGTGCTCCCTTAGGGTGTCAACCTTTTGCTTCTGATTTTCTCCCTTAAAAATTAAATCATTAGTGTGGCTGTCATGGTTATATCAGGAGAATTCAGTTCTGCAGAAAGGTTTGATATATCAGAGACCTTCTCAAAAAAAACGATAACAATAATTTTCCTGTATTTATTTAGAAACAAAACCAAACTTGTTTGAAGAAGAATCATCAGAGAGAATGAAGTGGAATTCCTTAGCTTTTTTAGAAATTATTTTAAGGCTAATATTTCTTTGGCTTGCCTAGATTTTTTTTACCCTCTTGTTTAATAAAAAACTGAATTTTGGTATGTTTTCTTTAAAAAAACCAAAACTTATAAAGTTAGACTTATGATTTTAGTAGACCTGTTGAGAGGTTCCCCAAAAGAAAAAAAAACTTTACTTGCTGAGAATAACTGCAGCTGACTCTGTTAGTTAATAAATGGTTTGGGTAGGGTTTGGAGTTCCTGGAGAATATAACTGCCACTGAAAAGTGTGCACCTCTGCCCTGACTCAGTAGAGGAAAACCTCAGCCCTGTGCTTAGACCTCATTTAGTTTTAGTTTTGCACAGCTCTTAAAACGATGACTCTCTGGTTTCCAATGTCCTAAAAGATGGAAGCTAACATTTTAGAAAAACTAGATAGGATACAGCTATTAAGCAAGATGTCCTCATGAGAAGTGAACGTTTCACTTCTGCAAGAAAGGAGAAAGAAAAAGAACACATTTGTACTTGAACATCAGAGCAGTGCAGGAGCTCTTCGGCTAAAAGCCCAGTAACCAGACTGAGCAACAATGTTGAGAGTGCCGAGAGGACGTGATTTAGTAAGTGTTCATGATGCCCTTGAATTATCAAGCAAGTGTTAAGTTATGTTTTTTGGATACTGTTTAGAAAGGTAAAGTGTTGATACATTTTTGAAAGATTTTCATCAGTGTGTTAAAATGAACATGTGCCTTCCAAAAATAAATCTTCTTTCAGCTTTTTATTCGGAACCTTTTGTTCTTAAGAATTTATAAGAGCCATTTTTTTTGCGCATACAGCACTACTGTTTTAGAAGAGTCATCATCATGAAATCAGATCCTCCTTTAATCTGATCAGATCAATTTAGTGCTCCCTTAGGGTGTCAACCTTTTGCTTCTGATTTTCTCCCTTAAAAATTAAATCATTAGTGTGGCTGTCATGGTTATATCAGGAGAATTCAGTTCTGCAGAAAGGTTTGATATATCAGAGACCTTCTCAAAAAGAACGTATAACAATAATTTTCCTGTATTTATTTAGAAACAAAACCAAACTTGTTTGAAGAAGAATCATCAGAGAGAATGAAGTGGAATTCCTTAGCTTTTTTAGAAATTATTTTAAGGCTAATATTTCTTTGGCTTGCCTAGATTTTTTTTACCCTCTTGTTTAATAAAAAACTGAATTTTGGTATGTTTTCTTTAAAAAAACCAAAACTTATAAAGTTAGACTTATGATTTTAGTAGACCTGTTGAGAGGTTCCCCAAAAGAAAAAAAAACTTTACTTGCTGAGAATAACTGCAGCTGACTCTGTTAGTTAATAAATGGTTTGGGTAGGGTTTGGAGTTCCTGGAGAATATAACTGCCACTGAAAAGATTGCCTTCACCTTTTCTAATGTATATCCTCCTGCTGTGCATCTGTGTATAAAGGTAATGTTGGTAGTGGAGTGAAGGATAAGCTAAGGGGAAGTGAGGCAAAGCATTAACAAATGTGTTTAATCAAGGTGGAAAGTGTGGGAAGAATTTGAAAGAACAAATGTTAGGCAAGAAAGAAATAAAAGAGAAGGATCAGTTAAACTGTAAAAGATACTGTCGAAGCTACCTTTACTCTTCTGTCTCTACTGTATTTTACAGTCCGAACATTTATAGGTTTTCTGAAGCAGGGAAACAACTTTCTCTTGGAAAGTGAAAGTGAAAGTAGCTCAGTCGTGTCCACCTTTTGGCGACCCCGCAGACTGTAGCCCTCCAGGCTCTTTTGTCAATGGAATTCTTCAGGCAAGAGTACTGGAGTGGGTTGCCATTTCCTTCTCCAGGGGATCTTCCCAACCCAGAGACTGAACCTGGATCTCTGTCATTGCAGGCAGATTTCTTTACTCTTCTTCACTACCTTTCTAAGCAAAAGAGAAGAGGTAAACTTACTACAATTTCAGGTAGCAATGATCATACTCAGCCAGAGAAATTATTGTGAACAATATGAAACGTTTGTTAAGCTAATGTACTTGATTTATTATGCATGGCCATATGCTTTTTCCATGAGAATCCCAAAGCCCGAAAACTAGCCACATAGTTCATTGCTTGGGTTTTTTGTTTTTGCTTTAAGCTGTGAATATTCCTTGACTATAGTATTTATGTTTTTGGCAACTAAAATAGCATAACGTTTCTTTTTTTTTTTTTTGTAAGAGTATCTACTATAGTATTAAGCCATTCTTTTTTTTAATTTGTTTTTAAATTTTCACCTCTTTCATTGGTTTTTTATTTATTTTCATCCCACACAGGCCTCCCATTGCAGTGACCTCTCTTGTTGCAGAGCACTGGCTCTGGGCACATGTGCTCCAGAGCGCTGGCTTGTAATTGGACACACCAGTCCAGCCGCTCCATGGCACGAGGGATCTTCCCGTGCCAGGGATCAAACTGGTGCCCCCTTGCACTGCAAGATGGACTCTGCCCACTGGACCACCAGGGAAGCCCCAGCGTAACATTTCTGGTTGATTAAAGAAGTCGGTCACATGTCTTTTGGCTGGTCTTTTATGTTGTTGAATTATTATATTTTTGTCTGCATTTAATATGTTAGTTTTATGATAAAATAGAGTAGTAGTCAGTCATTGGGTCATAAACATGATGCCAGTAGTTTATCACCATTTATCCTCCTTTAGTTTCCATTATAAACCTGTTCTAGAATTATTCTTGTTTCATGATTTGGTGCTCGATACTATGTGGGCTGTAAGTCCCCTATTCTCAGGAATGGATGAATTACTCTACTGTATTTTACAGTCCGAACATTTATAGGTTTTCTGAAGCAGGGAAACAACTTTCTCTTGGAAAGTGAAAGTGAAAGTAGCTCAGTCGTGTCCACCTTTTGGCGACCCCGCAGACTGTAGCCCTCCAGGCTCTTTTGTCAATGGAATTCTTCAGGCAAGAGTACTGGAGTGGGTTGCCATTTCCTTCTCCAGGGGATCTTCCCAACCCAGAGACTGAACCTGGATCTCTGTCATTGCAGGCAGATTTCTTTACTCTTCTTCACTACCTTTCTAAGCAAAAGAGAAGAGGTAAACTTACTACAATTTCAGGTAGCAATGATCATACTCAGCCAGAGAAATTATTGTGAACAATATGAAACGTTTGTTAAGCTAATGTACTTGATTTATTATGCATGGCCATATGCTTTTTCCATGAGAATCCCAAAGCCCGAAAACTAGCCACATAGTTCATTGCTTGGGTTTTTTGTTTTTGCTTTAAGCTGTGAATATTCCTTGACTATAGTATTTATGTTTTTGGCAACTAAAATAGCATAACGTTTCTTTTTTTTTTTTTTGTAAGAGTATCTACTATAGTATTAAGCCATTCTTTTTTTTAATTTGTTTTTAAATTTTCACCTCTTTCATTGGTTTTTTATTTATTTTCATCCCACACAGGCCTCCCATTGCAGTGACCTCTCTTGTTGCAGAGCACTGGCTCTGGGCACATGTGCTCCAGAGCGCTGGCTTGTAATTGGACACACCAGTCCAGCCGCTCCATGGCACGAGGGATCTTCCCGTGCCAGGGATCAAACTGGTGCCCCCTTGCACTGCAAGATGGACTCTGCCCACTGGACCACCAGGGAAGCCCCAGCGTAACATTTCTGGTTGATTAAAGAAGTCGGTCACATGTCTTTTGGCTGGTCTTTTATGTTGTTGAATTATTATATTTTTGTCTGCATTTAATATGTTAGTTTTATGATAAAATAGAGTAGTAGTCAGTCATTGGGTCATAAACATGATGCCAGTAGTTTATCACCATTTATCCTCCTTTAGTTTCCATTATAAACCTGTTCTAGAATTATTCTTGTTTCATGATTTGGTGCTCGATACTATGTGGGCTGTAAGTCCCCTATTCTCAGGAATGGATGAATTAGTTTCTTAAACTTGGATAAGTATGGTCACATCCAAATAGGTGCGTACTTGCATAGGCATTCCAGTTGCCTCTAAGTATCTTAGAAATAAACTGAATATACTTTTTTTTTTTTTTTGTCACTTCTGTTGGTCTTTCATTTATTTCCATCTTTGTTCTTTGGCCTGTGTGGGCCTCCCATCGCAGTGGCCTCTCTTGCTGCAGAGCACGGGCTCTGGGCGCCTGCACTCTAGAGCTCTGGCTCTATAGTTGGACACATTGGTCCAGCCGCTCTGTGGCACATGGGATCTTCCCAGTCCAGGGATCGAACCAGCACCCCTTGCACTGCAAGGCGGTGTCTTTATGCACTGGACCACTGGGGAAGCCCCTGACTATAGGGCCTGGAGGGGTGGGATGAGGAGATATACATATGACTAGTCTGGGATCATATGTATCTGTAAACAACAAAACTCTGTAAAAGTAAAAAGTAAAATAAAAATTAGAAAAAAAAGAATGTGACGGTAGGAAAAAAAAAAAGCATTACATTCTTTTTTTTTTTTTTTTTGGCCATGCCATGCAGCATGTGGGATCTTAGCTTCCTAACCGGGGATCAAATCTGTGCCCCCTACATTGGAAGCACACAGTCTTAACCACTGAACCACCAGGGAACGACCCTATTAAATTCTTTTTGGAAAATGCCCTTGCAAGTTCTTTATAAGCCAAAGAAAAAATACTCTGAGGTAAAGTCTGGGTTTCATCATGTATTTTGATGTGAGTATATATATTTTGGTTGCTTCTGACTTGTTCAGAATCTTAAGTTTTCAATTATGGGGGAATCTTCAATGATGTCCTAAACCTAAATAAGTGAAGAGATAACAGATGCTGAACTACGAAATATCCTGCATAATTTTGTACATATTTGCAGGGGAATATTTATTGACTTTTTTTTTTTAAGGTTGTCTGGGGATCTGTGCCCTCCTCTCCTTTAAAAAAAAGGGTAAGGGAGCACTGGTCTAGTCCTTTAGCCTGCTTTTGCAGATACGAAAATGAAGCCAAGGACTCAAGGTCAAACAGCTAATTAGTAGCAGAGTTGGGATTAAAACACAAGTCTCTCTCCCAAGTCAGTTCTTACTCTCTTATGTTGACAGTGCTCAGCTGCGTTGTCCTGCAGCACGCACTAAACCACTGTATATGTAATTGCCACTTTATTAGCACTCTTTCATATTTGAAACCATTTGGGTTTATATTTCTTGTTTAAAATAAACAGTAGTCCCAAATTTGGTATAGGAGTTGCCTTTTAAGTTATTCAGAATATTTTCATTATTTGTAAATAGCTTTAATAATTACTTGCTATTGAAAGGAAAATTGTGGTTAGTGTCCTAGACCAATACTTGCATTTTCTTATTGTTCCTGTAATCACGACATCCAATAGAAAAGATCTCCTAGTCGGAGCATAGAGTATGTCTGTTCATTTACATTACTTTGCTTTCTGAAGAAACAAACCAGCCTGCTATTTAAGGGTGTGTGTGTGTGTGTGTGTGTGTGTGTGTGTGAGAGAGATATATTAGTGGTACTTTTGTGAGATTTTGAAAAAAAAATCACCCTTGTTGTTATCTACAATAAAAATTTAATTCTTACTGCTTCTTAAACATATGTGTATATGTGTTTGATTTGCGACTCCATGGATTGGAGTAGCCCACCAGGCTCCTCTGTCTGTGAAAGAATAATGGAGTGGTTGCCATTTTCTTCTCAAGGATCTTCCCAACCCAGGGATTGAACCTGCATTGGCAGGATCTTCCCAACCCACGCATTTTAAATTTTTTGGAAAAGTTGAGTTCTTTATAAGCCAAAGAAAATACTCTGAGGTAAAGTCTGGGTTTCATCATGTATTTTGATGTGAGTATATATATTTTGGTTGCTTCTGACTTGTTCAGAATCTTAAGTTTTCAATTATGGGGGAATCTTCAATGATGTCCTAAACCTAAATAAGTGAAGAGATAACAGATGCTGAACTACGAAATATCCTGCATAATTTTGTACATATTTGCAGGGGAATATTTATTGACTTTTTTTTTTTAAGGTTGTCTGGGGATCTGTGCCCACTCCCTCTCCTTTAAAAAAAAGGGTAAGGGAGCACTGGTCTAGTCCTTTAGCCTGCTTTTGCAGATACGAAAATGAAGCCAAGGACTCAAGGTCAAACAGCTAATTAGTAGCAGAGTTGGGATTAAAACACAAGTCTCTCTCCCAAGTCAGTTCTTACTCTCTTATGTTGACAGTGCTCAGCTGCGTTGTCCTGCAGCACGCACTAAACCACTGTATATGTAATTGCCACTTTATTAGCACTCTTTCATATTTGAAACCATTTGGGTTTATATTTCTTGTTTAAAATAAACAGTAGTCCCAAATTTGGTATAGGAGTTGCCTTTTAAGTTATTCAGAATATTTTCATTATTTGTAAATAGCTTTAATAATTACTTGCTATTGAAAGGAAAATTGTGGTTAGTGTCCTAGACCAATACTTGCATTTTCTTATTGTTCCTGTAATCACGACATCCAATAGAAAAGATCTCCTAGTCGGAGCATAGAGTATGTCTGTTCATTTACATTACTTTGCTTTCTGAAGAAACAAACCAGCCTGCTATTTAAGGGTGTGTGTGTGTGTGTGTGTGTGTGTGTGTGTGAGAGAGATATATTAGTGGTACTTTTGTGAGATTTTGAAAAAAAAATCACCCTTGTTGTTATCTACAATAAAAATTTAATTCTTACTGCTTCTTAAACATATGTGTATATGTGTTTGATTTGCGACTCCATGGATTGGAGTAGCCCACCAGGCTCCTCTGTCTGTGAAAGAATAATGGAGTGGTTGCCATTTTCTTCTCAAGGGGATCTTCCCAACCCAGGGATTGAACCTGCATTGGCAGGCAGATTCTTTAACACTAGCACCACCTGGGAAGCCCTCTTAAATGCTTCCTGGGTAATGTACATAGATCATTTGTTCTTAGACTTTTCTATCTTGTAGCAGCTTTAAATTCATGCTGGAGCAGTTTGGTAGAGTGTTCAGATTTTATTTAGCCTATCTGCTAAATAAAATTTTTACTTTTTCATTCATTCATATTCTCATTCAATAGATACTGAGCATATGTCACATAACAGGTACTATTCTAGGTACTTAGATGCACGACCAGGATCTTATCAATCTTTCTTTCATAGGGCATCATCATGTACTGTTTTTCTGTTTGTATTATGAAATAAACTCATGCATGTTAAACATTCAATTCCTCTGTTAAAGAGATACTTGAGCTTTGTCATTCAAAATGTTTTGAGGATTTGGAGATAAAATATTATAAATACTCTTCCTGACTGTTGTGGGTGAAGAGTGTATGGCACTCTGGATAACCAAATGTATTTTTTTTCCCCAAATGATTGGTTATTTAATGGGTATATGGGGGATATTGATCATGAGACATCTCCAACTTTTTTTTAAAAAATTTGTTTATTTTTGACTGTTCTGGGTTTTCACTGCTGCCACAGGCTCTTCTCTAGTTGCAGGGAGTGGGGGTTACTCTCTAGTTGAGGTGAGGAGGCTTCTTGTTGCAGTGACTTTTCTTGTTATGGAACTCTGGCTCCAGGGCACACGGGCTTCAATAGTTATGTCATATGGGCTCAATAGTTGCGGCTCTGAGGCTCTAGAGCACAGACTCAATAGTTGTGGCTCACGGGCTTAGTTGCTCCTCAGCATGTGCAATCTTCCTGGATAAGGGTTCGAACCCTTGTCTCTTACATTGGCAGGCGAACTCTGAACCACTGAGCTACCAAGAAAGCCCCATCTCCAACTTTTAAGTCATCCATGTCCAGGTGGGCTTAAACTCCTGGAGAAAAGCTGCAACAAGCCTGTCACTTAGCCAATACTGATTGATTTCTAAGCACTCAGTTTAGCTTCTCTTTCTGTTTACCAACCCTGCCTCTCATCTTGAACAGTATGTTTTCTTTTTTCATTTCCTATAGCTGTTCTAGACTTTTTACTATCATTATTCTTTAAAGTTTTAGTAAATAAAGTTCAACAGAAATCTCTTATACGAGTTCTTAGAGCTGTTACCATTCTGATGTGTATCTGGAACCTCCTGAAAGATGGCATTGGATGGAACTTAATCCATACTTACATGACGGTAGGAATTCTCCGTCCTCATGACCTGTTAAATGCCTGTTAACATACACAGAACACAGTTTGGGAAATGAAGGATTGTAGTGGTTCTCTTTTATTTATGGGCTCTTATTTCTGATCTGACTTCTTAGCTATCGGTTGCACAGTAATCCAGTGACTTCTCAGAACTGAAACCCTTGTGTTATTCATGGATGCTGCTAATAGAGACTTGTATATTACCTGTTACCAGGTTAAAGGATTATGGAAGTGGTTGTTCATAATGTTTAATATCTCATAATACTTAATGGATAGCAAAGAAGAAAATACAGATATTTAGCTGGTGAAGGCAGAGCCAACAATACGATCCAGTCTTTTCATTTCATTTTTAATGAGCTTTATATTTTTATGTTGTTTTGTAATTTATACATTCTGCATAATAAACTTCACCTTTATGCAATTTGAGACTTTAAAGATGAGATTTAGATTTTAGATATTAAAAAATAGCAGAAAAGTACGCAAGAATCTTATTGACGGATGAAGATTATGTGCATAAATACTAAATGTTTGCTTGCTTTTGTATTGAATTAAGAAACTCTTCTCCCCACATGCCATTGCCATGTATGTGATTGCACCTAGAGCAGTGTCTAGCCTTTTTCTCTCCCCTTCCCTGAGCCGTGTCTTCCAAGTCCTTTGAGGTGACCATTGTTTCAACTCCATAGCAGCCAAGGCAGGTCAAGGGTTGTGTGTGAGTGACTGTGGTAACTGCCGTCCTTCATCTTGTCATGGGTAGTTCTGCATTCCAGCTGCCTACATACACACTGTTTTTAGAAATCATCTAATATAATCTGTTTCCTTCATTTGCTACATGAGGAAAGAAGAGAGAACAAGAAGTAGATGTTGGTAGGTAATTTGCTAATATTAGCTAACAACTGGGGTTAGACACAAGAGCCTAGCCTCTTTCTGTCTTATGTCATTTGAGCGCCCTGATCCGTCTTCTCTGGAATGGGCTGAGCTGAAAGAGGGCCAGGCAGCCGTGGCTGAAGGAGAGCTTGCAAATATCATTTTAAGAAAATAGGCTGGGCCCGTCCAAAGGTGGAGCTGCGCTGACAACACCGATGACCCTCAGGTTTTGAACTTGGTGTGTGGTCACTGCCAGCCTCCCAGAATGTGTGCTGGACATTTATATAGCAGATTCTTTACTCAGGAAGACTTGGGCACTTTTCTGATTTTAGCCCAAACACTCTAATGTTGATTGTAGAAATCTTAGAAAAAACAGTATCTCTACATCAATCAGAACAAGTTAAATACAGTAATCACCTGTAATCATACTGCTTTGAGACATGGGTGGGAATGCCTTCGTATTAATAAGTTTCATCCACATTTAGAACCAAAGTCCCTTTGCTTCTCTTTTATCACTGTGTATTTAAGTAAAGAAGAGGAACTCTTAGTCAGAGTATTATTACACCTACCTCACTGTGTTTTTGTTACTAAAGACATGTTTGTTTGTTTATATTTTTGGTAATAATTCTTATTGAAGTATAGTTGATTTAGTGTTGCATTAGTTTCAGGTGTACAACAGAGTGATTCAGGAATACATACACACATATATGTATGTCTGTTCTTTTTCAGATTCTTTTCGCTTGTAGATTGTTGCAAAATATTGAGTATAGTTCCCTATATTGAGTATAGTACTATACAGTAGGTCCTTGTTGGCTACTCTGTTTTACACACCTGTGGGAGCACACTTAGTCACTCAGTCCAACTCTTTGCGACCCTCTGAGCTGTAGCCCACCAGGCTCCTCGGTCCATGGGATTCTCCAGGCAAGAATACTGTAGTGTGTTGCTATTCTCTTCTCCAGGGGATCTTCCCAACCCGGGATTGAACCCAGGTCTCCTGCATTGCGGGCAGATTCTTTACCGTGTGAACCATCAGAGAAAGCCCCTATTTTATATATTAGTAGTGTGCATATGTTTTGCTGTTCTTAAAGACATACACAAGGAGCAGAGAGGATTTTCTTCAGCTGCATCTCCACATACAGGGTGATACTGATACTAATAGCCTCCTCAGGGCTAGTGTTCCTTGGGATTCTTTGGAGCAGCACCTCTGAGCAGAGGGTCATCCTGCAAATATCATTTTAAGAAAATAGGCTGGGCCCGTCCAAAGGTGGAGCTGCGCTGACAACACCGATGACCCTCAGGTTTTGAACTTGGTGTGTGGTCACTGCCAGCCTCCCAGAATGTGTGCTGGACATTTATATAGCAGATTCTTTACTCAGGAAGACTTGGGCACTTTTCTGATTTTAGCCCAAACACTCTAATGTTGATTGTAGAAATCTTAGAAAAAACAGTATCTCTACATCAATCAGAACAAGTTAAATACAGTAATCACCTGTAATCATACTGCTTTGAGACATGGGTGGGAATGCCTTCGTATTAATAAGTTTCATCCACATTTAGAACCAAAGTCCCTTTGCTTCTCTTTTATCACTGTGTATTTAAGTAAAGAAGAGGAACTCTTAGTCAGAGTATTATTACACCTACCTCACTGTGTTTTTGTTACTAAAGACATGTTTGTTTGTTTATATTTTTGGTAATAATTCTTATTGAAGTATAGTTGATTTAGTGTTGCATTAGTTTCAGGTGTACAACAGAGTGATTCAGGAATACATACACACATATATGTATGTCTGTTTTTTTTCAGATTCTTTTCGCTTGTAGATTGTTGCAAAATATTGAGTATAGTTCCCTATATTGAGTATAGTACTATACAGTAGGTCCTTGTTGGCTACTCTGTTTTACACACCTGTGGGAGCACACTTAGTCACTCAGTCCAACTCTTTGCGACCCTCTGAGCTGTAGCCCACCAGGCTCCTCGGTCCATGGGATTCTCCAGGCAAGAATACTGTAGTGTGTTGCTATTCTCTTCTCCAGGGGATCTTCCCAACCCGGGATTGAACCCAGGTCTCCTGCATTGCGGGCAGATTCTTTACCGTGTGAACCATCAGAGAAAGCCCCTATTTTATATATTAGTAGTGTGCATATGTTTTGCTGTTCTTAAAGACATACACAAGGAGCAGAGAGGATTTTCTTCAGCTGCATCTCCACATACAGGGTGATACTGATACTAATAGCCTCCTCAGGGCTAGTGTTCCTTGGGATTCTTTTTGGAGAGCAGCACCTCTGACTTCACTTTATCTGTCAGGTCATAGATTACCAAAACCAAAAGCTGTGGTCACTTTTTATTCCACAGTAAGAATCGCAAGTTGCTTACTGTTGCATCCAGTTTTTTGTTAAGTGTCCAGCTCAGTGAAAAGATGGACTTCAGCTGTAAAAATTATTTTACATTCCTTGACAGGAAGGTAGATAATAGGGATAAAAGGATGTTTTAGTAGAGGGATCATCAAAGGTGAGGAGTGAAACATTACTGTTACTTAGGGAAACTAGAAGTTATTTGAGGCTAAGTTAAATCTTCCCAGTCCCCTGCTTTCCTCTTCCATTTGGAATCAAATCACAATTTAAGACTGTGCTATGTAAAATGGGAACAAAATTTTAGAAATCATAGCAGTTCTATTAATTTGAAAGTATGAGTGTATTAGAATAGGATTACTGGGCTTTCCTGGTGGTCCAGTGGGTAAGGACGCTGCCTTGCAGTGCAAGGGGCGCTGGTTCGATCCCTGGCCTGGGAAGATCCCACGTGCCGTGGAGCGGCTGGACCGATGTGTCCAATTACCGAGCCGGAGCTCTGGAGCGCATGCGCCCAGAGCCGGTGCTCTGCAATGACAGACACCACCATGATGGGAGGCCCACAGGAGCCAAAGAACAAAGATGGATGAAAATAGACAAATGAAAGACCAATAGAAGTAGTCCGTGCTCCCTCCCTCCCCACCACCCCCAAAATAAATAGATAAATAAACTCTTTGCGACCCTCTGAGCTTAGCAGCTCCTCGGTCCATGGGATTCTCCAGGCAAGAATACTGTAGTGTGTTGCTATTCTCTTCTCCAGGGATCTTCCCAACCCGGGATTGAACCCAGGTCTCCTGCATTGCGGGCAGATTCTTTACCGTGTGAACCATCAGAGAAAGCCCCTATTTTATATATTAGTAGTGTGCATATGTTTTGCTGTTCTTAAAGACATACACAAGGAGCAGAGAGGATTTTCTTCAGCTGCATCTCCACATACAGGGTGATACTGATACTAATAGCCTCCTCAGGGCTAGTGTTCCTTGGGATTCTTTTTGGAGAGCAGCACCTCTGACTTCACTTTATCTGTCAGGTCATAGATTACCAAAACCAAAAGCTGTGGTCACTTTTTATTCCACAGTAAGAATCGCAAGTTGCTTACTGTTGCATCCAGTTTTTCGTTAAGTGTCCAGCTCAGTGAAAAGATGGACTTCAGCTGTAAAAATTATTTTACATTCCTTGACAGGGAAGGTAGATAATAGGGATAAAAAGGATGTTTTAGTAGAGGGATCATCAAAGGTGAGGAGTGAAACATTACTGTTACTTAGGGAAACTAGAAGTTATTTGAGGCTAAGTTAAATCTTCCCAGTCCCCTGCTTTCCTCTTCCATTTGGAATCAAATCACAATTTAAGACTGTGCTATGTAAAATGGGAACAAAATTTTAGAAATCATAGCAGTTCTATTAATTTGAAAGTATGAGTGTATTAGAATAGGATTACTGGGCTTTCCTGGTGGTCCAGTGGGTAAGGACGCTGCCTTGCAGTGCAAGGGGCGCTGGTTCGATCCCTGGCCTGGGAAGATCCCACGTGCCGTGGAGCGGCTGGACCGATGTGTCCAATTACCGAGCCGGAGCTCTGGAGCGCATGCGCCCAGAGCCGGTGCTCTGCAATGACAGACACCACCATGATGGGAGGCCCACAGGAGCCAAAGAACAAAGATGGATGAAAATAGACAAATGAAAGTCCGATAGAAGTAGTCCGCGTGCTCCCCTCCCTCCCCACCACCCCCCCCAAAATAAATAGATAAATAAATCTTAAAAAAAAAAAAGAATAGGATTACTGCAGTAACAGCAAATCCTTGTCCATGATTGTAATAGAAATGCTAGCATGCTCCCTAGACCTTGACATTTCCAACAGCATGCACATGCACACTAATGCACAGGATTTTGGTGTGTGTGTTGGAATCCTACACTTTCAAGAGCATGTGACATTTCTATTGCAGTGATGATAATAGGCATTCCCTAGGATGAATCCTTGTGATGGTTTATATACATTGTCTGCAGTCCTGCAAGATAGATATTATTAATCCCTTTTTATAGATGAAAAAGGGCTTCCTGGGTGGCTCAAGGGTAAAAAAAAATCATCCTGCAGTGCAGGAGACGTGTGAGTTCAATCTTTGGGTTCAGTCCTGGGTTGGAGAAGTAAATGGCAACCCACTCTAGTATTCTTGCCTGCGAAATCCCATGGATAGAGGAGCCTGGAAGGTTAGAGTCCATGGGGTCACAGAGTCAGACCTGACAAAGCAACTAAATGGTAACCTAGATGAGAAAATCAAGGCTGTTACTTGCCTAAGGTTATTTAACAAAATAGGTCTTATTTTAGAAGGTTCTAATTCTAAAATTTTGTGCTCTTTGTGTTATCCTGTATATTCTATTGCCTCTGATGTTCTCATATAGGTTACATTTTGCCTTAGGTAAAAAATGTTTTGCTTAAATAGTTGCCAGTATTTTCCCATTAATTGGATACACAAAGACGCTTCGATTATGAGAAATCCCATGGGACATTGTAAAACAATCTGTAAAAGTAAATACTCTGATCACTTTTAAATTTTTATATTTTAATTTAGATTTTTAATATAGGCTTTACTTAAAATAGGATGATGTAACTATAAGTGTTAACACTTGTAACAGTAATAGATTTTTTAAATACAATTTTTTTCATTTATTTTTATTTAATTATCAGACCAGTTTTAATATCTCATATCTGGAATTGGGAGCACTTACGTTGCTGATAAGCTAGAGATTGAAAACTTTTTTATATTACTGTTCTCTATTTACTGGTTTACTTAAATATATCTTTACTAGAAAAGCCTTGTTTAGCCTGAATTCTGATCATCTTAGGTCAGCTATCCCTTGGCCCACCAGCAGCGGCATCACCTGGGATGATGGGTGGGGCTGAGCAGTCTGTTAGAATGAGCCCTCCAGGTGATTCCGATGCACGTTCCAGTTTGAGACCCACCAGACTATACGTTCCACCTACCACAAGTGAAAGAGAGTTTGTACGTTCTTTCATCTAAATGCTTCTTGAGGTTTCCTCCAGGACAGTCCTCTGTGACAGGGGTGCTGCAGAGCTCTGCTCTCAGATGATATCACAGACCTCTGCTTCCAGCTTAATTTAGTGTGAGAGAAAGGTAAGCCCTTAGAAGTAGGCTTTAATTTAAAGTTGCAGGGTCAAGCCAGAGTTCCAAAGTGGGGGTGGGGGAATTTGACTACCCAGGCTTCCGGGGGTCTGAGCACACTTTTCTCCTTATCCCTTAGCTCTGTTAAACAGAATTTCCAGAGTTTGCCCTTCACCTCAACTCGTAAAAAAGCAAATAGCGAAGCTTTTCTAAAGGTTGTTTTCTTCTGTCTCTTTCCCTGTTTAGGGGAGGTAAAGACAAAAAGCTCTATAAAGGTGCTTGGAGTTGGTGTCTGAACAAAGGACTCTCATAAACTTAATCTGCACTTCAGAGGTTGGAGACCCAGGTGAATGGCCAAGTGAGGGAGGGCTTAAGGAGGGAGCCCCGAATTGTGGGGGCAACACTGGGGTCTATACAGATGGGGCAAGGGAGCCTGGCTGATCTGGTCTTTAAGAAAGGTAGAAGTTTGGAGCTGCTGTGCTTATATTCCAGAAGACTGGCATTAGAGAAAGTGGAATTTGAAAACTGGGGCCAATGATTTAAATTCCTAAGCACTCTGTGGCTTTATAGTTGTATACATAACTCAAATTTTACCTCATTTGTTTATCGCCCCCACCCCCTGACTGCTCACCCAGAATCTGGGGCTGGGCAATTTTTGTTTCCCTCAAGTATGCATGTTAAAATACAGAAATGCATTTTGAAAAATTACTAGACAGTAATGAGGCACCCTTGTGTACTTCAAGATGGGTGATGACACGGAGTGAATTTTTTTTTTTTATCCAACACATTCTCCTTAACCTAAGCTTTCTCTAGGTGCTCATTACAGGTGGCCTTATTGGTGGATAAGTGTCTTTTTTTCCAGGAAAAATATTAAATAATTGTGTAGTGCCATTCATATGATAGTTATTCTGATCATATGGATCCTTGTATGAAGTGTTGCAAGGCTCTACATTAACAAGAAAACAAAACCAATACTGAACAGAATGCCTCTGGGAACTCTTGATTGCGCCCATCTACTGCATGCTTCGTAAATTTTTATGTTGTTTATATGGTGTGCTGTGGTTTACAGTCTGGTCTTTGCATTAATTTGCCATTGTCTTTCTCTCAGATATTAATGAAGTGTCGGAGTGATTCTGTTCTAAATAGGCATTTTTAAGGTGGACTTCAAAATAAAGCTTTTCCTTTTAAAAATATTTTTTTCTGAAAGACAGAAACCATTTCATTAGCGATTGAGGCAGAATCTCCTAATGTCTTTCCATAAGCTGTTTAAGCTTTAGTATTAGAAATTAGGGCTAGAGGATTTAATTAGCTAGCTCACAGGATGCAGTCTCTTTAGTTTAGGATTTCCCTTTGAGAAAATTATATACTTAAAGAAAGAATATCATATTTTAGACAAGTTTTGTTTTGAGTTGAGTTTATTGCCTCTATCTTGGGCCCTTAATGTGTCCGTACTGTGATCTGGAAATTATGCTTGGTGTGAATTAAAACTTCTTGTTTCTAAAATTGATAACTGCAGCATGGCCTGTTATTGTATCCAGTAGTTCTCAGAGTTAGGAAAGGTAAAAGTTGGGTTTTGTAGGGCAATGTTTAAGTCATATATTTTACCAGGGACATATAATCAGGTATTAGTTACTAAACATTTAGCCAGTGCTCTAGGTTTCATTTAACCAATGAATACTTTGTTATGCAGTATTAAATGTTAACACATGCATTTTTAGACTTAGCTTTAAAACTTATAAGAACTCTCTTAACAACCCTTGCCGTCCCTTCAGCCATAACATTAACTTGCTTTGGTTTCTGCCTTTAATTTCCCTGGGGGTTCTTTTTATTAAGGAAAAGGGTGAAAGATGTATTTGTGTAAGGACTACACCAGTGCTTCTGTTAAATTCTTTTTCAACAAAGAATATGTTAATTGTGTAGTGCCATTCATATGATAGTTATTCTGATCATATGGATCCTTGTATGAAGTGTTGCAAGGCTCTACATTAACAAGAAAACAAAACCAATACTGAACAGAATGCCTCTGGGAACTCTTGATTGCGCCCATCTACTGCATGCTTCGTAAATTTTTATGTTGTTTATATGGTGTGCTGTGGTTTACAGTCTGGTCTTTGCATTAATTTGCCATTGTCTTTCTCTCAGATATTAATGAAGTGTCGGAGTGATTCTGTTCTAAATAGGCATTTTTAAGGTGGACTTCAAAATAAAGCTTTTCCTTTTAAAAATATTTTTTTCTGAAAGACAGAAACCATTTCATTAGCGATTGAGGCAGAATCTCCTAATGTCTTTCCATAAGCTGTTTAAGCTTTAGTATTAGAAATTAGGGCTAGAGGATTTAATTAGCTAGCTCACAGGATGCAGTCTCTTTAGTTTAGGATTTCCCTTTGAGAAAATTATATACTTAAAGAAAGAATATCATATTTTAGACAAGTTTTGTTTTGAGTTGAGTTTATTGCCTCTATCTTGGGCCCTTAATGTGTCCGTACTGTGATCTGGAAATTATGCTTGGTGTGAATTAAAACTTCTTGTTTCTAAAATTGATAACTGCAGCATGGCCTGTTATTGTATCCAGTAGTTCTCAGAGTTAGGAAAGGTAAAAGTTGGGTTTTGTAGGGCAATGTTTAAGTCATATATTTTACCAGGGACATATAATCAGGTATTAGTTACTAAACATTTAGCCAGTGCTCTAGGTTTCATTTAACCAATGAATACTTTGTTATGCGAGTATTAAATGTTAACACATGCATTTTTAGACTTAGCTTTAAAAACTTATAAGAACTCTCTTAACAACCCTTGCCGTCCCTTCAGCCATAACATTAACTTGCTTTGGTTTCTGCCTTTAATTTCCCTGGGGGTTCTTTTTATTAAGGAAAAGGGTGAAAGATGTATTTGTGTAAGGACTACACCAGTGCTTCTGTTAAATTCTTTTTCAACAAAGAATATGTTACTTGAGCACCTCATGCACAGGGTGCTTATTTTTCTGAAAAACCAATGTGCCCTGAAAGCAGTAGTTTTTAGAATGAATTTATTTCATGTCTACCAGTTTATTTTAGCTAAAGACATTTTCTAAGGCTTTCAGTTTGTAACCTATTTTTTTTCAGTTAACTGAGCACATATATACACAAAGCAGCCAACCATTAGAAATTCTTTCTGTATTTTATACTAGACAGCTGTAAAGAGAAATGCAGAAGAATCAGCCCTAATGAGGTGGCTGGATCTAGAACATATCATCAAAAGTGAAGTCAGTCAGAAAGAGGACAAATGCAGTATATTAACACATATATATGGAATCTAGTAGGATGGTGATGATGGCACACGCAGTGAAGCGACGGAAAGACAGACATGGACAGTGGACATATGGACATTGTGGGGAAGGAACAGAGGGTGGGAGGCGGAAAGGAAGTAGCATGAAGGCCTGTACTATCATAAGTGAAGAAAATAGCTCTAGTCATTGCTCTGTGAGAAAAGGGGATCCTTCAGGGGTGCTGTGTGATGGTCGGGAGGGGTGGGAAGGGGGGGATATACATGTGACTAATCTGAGAACATACATATCTGTAAACAACAAAACTCTGTAAAAGTTAAAAGCAAAATAAAGGTTTAAAAAAAAAAAAAGAAATTCTTTCTGTATTTTACAATAGTTGTCTCTCAGTCTGTGATATTATGGGTATCTCCTTATCCCTTTTAAAATGCAACTAAAATCTAAACTTAGATACAGAAAGCCAGCTTTCAAGGAAAGTTATTTTTGTAGTATCAGTGAAGAATTAATATTTACTTTCTAGAAACTTTAATTCTCATTAATGTGAAATTAATGTAGATTTATTTCGAGTGAGAAATTTGCCCTTCAGCATTTTTAGACTTAGCTTTAAAACTTATAAGAACTCTCTTAACAACCCTTGCCGTCCTTCAGCCATAACATTAACTTGCTTTGGTTTCTGCCTTTAATTTCCTGGGGTTCTTTTATTAAGGAAAAGGGTGAAAGATGTATTTGTGTAAGGACTACACCAGTGCTTCTGTTAAATTCTTTTTCAACAAAGAATATGTTACTTGAGCACCTCATGCACAGGGTGCTTATTTTTCTGAAAAACCAATGTGCCCTGAAAGCAGTAGTTTTTAGAATGAATTTATTTCATGTCTACCAGTTTATTTTAGCTAAAGACATTTTCTAAGGCTTTCAGTTTGTAACCTATTTTTTTTCAGTTAACTGAGCACATATATACACAAAGCAGCCAACCATTAGAAATTCTTTCTGTATTTTATACTAGACAGCTGTAAAGAGAAATGCAGAAGAATCAGCCCTAATGAAGTGGCTGGATCTAGAACGTATCATGAAAAGTGAAGTCAGTCAGAAAGAGGACAAATGCAGTATATTAACACATATATATGGAATCTAGTAGGATGGTGATGATGGCACACGCAGTGAAGCGACGGAAAGACAGACATGGACAGTGGACATATGGACATTGTGGGGAAGGAACAGAGGGTGGGAGGCGGAAAGGAAGTAGCATGAAGGCCTGTACTATCATAAGTGAAGAAAATAGCTCTAGTCATTGCTCTGTGAGAAAAGGGGATCCTTCAGGGGTGCTGTGTGATGGTCGGGAGGGGGGGGAAGGGGGGGATATACATGTGACTAATCTGAGAACATACATATCTGTAAACAACAAAACTCTGTAAAAGTTAAAAGCAAAATAAAGGTTTAAAAAAAAAAAAAGAAATTCTTTCTGTATTTTACAATAGTTGTCTCTCCAGTCTGTGATATTATGGGTATCTCCTTATCCCTTTTAAAATGCAACTAAAATCTAAACTTAGATACAGAAAGCCAGCTTTCAAGGAAAGTTATTTTTTTGTAGTATCAGTGAAGAATTTAATATTTACTTTCTAGAAACTTTAATTCTCATTAATGTGAAATTAATGTAGATGATTTGAGTGTTCGTATGTGAGAAATTTGCCCCTTCAGGATTTTTATGCTAAGTCTTATAAACCTACAGTTAGATCCAAGTGCAAAAATGAAAAAGTTTTGGTTTTGTGGACTCCCCTGAACACCTCTCGGGGACCTATGGGTATCCCTGGACCATGCTTTGATAATCGTTGCTGTATATTTTTGAAGCATCTATGGACACTTAAAAAACATCTCTCCCCTCAAATTTTCTAGTTCTCTGTGTATGAAAATAATACTTTTTCACGTTTATTTTCCAAGCTACTTCAAGAGTGAGAATCCCCCCTTCCCCCAAGATTCCAGTAGGCAAGAAGGAAAAAAACTGTTATGGATGGAGGGAATGTATCCACCACCCCTCCCCCCTCTTTCTCCAGCTGGGAAGGGAAGGAAAGGGAAATAAAATTTAACGAGCACTTTTATTATGTGCCAGGTGCTTTACATATGTTATTTCATTTTAATCCCCCTAACAACCCTAGGAGGTATTTCTAGCCACATTTTGCTCAAAATAGAGCAAGCCTCAGAAAAGTTAAACAGCATGGCCAGATCACACAGCTTTTAGGTGGACAGAACCTGACTGGAATTGAAGTGTTTTACCAGGGCCAATACAGCACTGTACTTTGGTTTCTGCTCTTTCTTTAGTTCCTGCAGATTGAGGATGTAAATACTAATGTTATATTGGGCTTTGTGGTGGCATGATGATCAGTTTCACTGCTCTGTGAGGTTTGCTTTTATGGGATTAACTGTCCTTGACAGATTATAAAGTCTAATATATGTATTAAAAAAGATTTTCATGATTTATTCACTTTTAGTTCTTTGAAAATAAAATAGTGAATTATTCGTGGTTTACCACAGAGCAAGGATTACCCCCTTTTGTGTCCTCAGTTCTGTCATACAGAACAACTGACTGTCCCAGGAGATTTTCGCATCTACAATTCTAAAGCAGCTTGTCATCCAGGATTGTCAGAATTACAGAAAGGCAAAATCCATTCTCAAGAACAGTTTTTTGTTTCTGGTCATCCAGTCAGTACCTAAGGGGATAAGACTGTTGTGGGGTAGGGAGGTGGGATGGAGAAAATGTCTTACAGAGACATCTCTAGGGATCTTTGAAGGAGGAATATCCTCCTCGCTTCTCCTCTGGGTCCTCTGGTATGATTTAAGACCTTTAGTGAGTTGATAGAATTTCCAAGTTTTCTCAAACTGGTGAGGCCAAAATACATGACCACACAACCCTGAAGTGAGTCTTAGTGGAACCTGCTGCATATTGACTCAGCAGTGTACCTGCTGTCCCCCGTGTAATTTTCTTGTATCCGTCCCACCTCGAAGTGAGCAGGGAAAACTCCAGTTAGGCCTCTCAGTATTAAATAGCTGCCACAAAGCTAGTCAAATTAGAAATGCAGCTGACCTGAGGGTGAAGAATTTTCTATGCAGAAGGATAGCCATAGGAGGGGAGTCATCATGATAGCTGATAGCAGAGGAAAAAATAAGAGCCTGCTTTAAAACCCTGCCACCTGCAGTTGTCTGTTACAGAGTGCTGTCCCATTCACTTGGTCACACCCTAAATGGCCAGCTGACTAGGGTGGCAAGGTAGAACCTACAACATTTAGAAATATTTTCAACAGAAATGGTTGGAATTTAAAAAGGAACTTCCCATCTAAAATTGAAGATGGCGGCGCTTGCATAGGGATTAAGCACTGCAGGCATACTATATGTTAAAAGGCGGCCAAAGGATGAATTTCCTAAGGAATGTCCAGGAACTTGTGGATATTAGTGTTGTGAAGTAACCATTATTTTAATGTGATTCTTGTGACTTCCCTGGTGGTCCAGTGACCAAGACTCCGACCAAGACTCCAGGCTTCCAGTGCAGGGGGCTCAGACTAGGGGTTACCCTAGTCGGGGAACTAGGTCCTGCCTGCCTCAACTCAGTCCAGCATCAGGGTCCTTTCCAGTGAGTTGGCTCTTTGCATCAGGTGACCAAAGTATTGCACAACGGACTGGTTCCACATTGGGAAAGGAGTACATCAAGGCTGTATATTGTCACCCTTATTTAATTTATATGCAGAGTACATCATGCAAAATTCTGAGCTGGATGAAACAAACTGGAATCAAGATCGTGGGGAGAAATATCAGTAACCTCACATATGCAGATTATACCACCATTATGACAGAAAGCAAAGAGGACTTAAAGAGCCTCTTGATGAAAATGAAAGAGGAGAATGAAAAACTGACAAACCTAGACAGCGTATTCCAAAGCAGAGATATCACTTTGTCTACAAAGTTCTGTATAGCCAAAGTTGTGGTTTTTCCAAAAGTCATGTATATGGATATGAGAGCTGGATGGTAAAAAAGGATGAGTGCTGAAGAATTGATGCCTTTGAACTCTGGTGCTGGAGAAGATTCTTGAGAGTCCCTTGGACAGCAAGGAGATCAAACCAGTCAATTCTAAAGGATATTAATCCTGTATATTCATTGGAAGGACTAATGTTGAAACTGAAGGTTTCACATACAGTTGGGTGTTTTTCTGGGCTTTATTATTCTTTTCCATGGAAGTTAATGTGGATTTATTTTTCCATTTGAGCTTAAGGATCAATTTGTGTACCTTTGTAAAATTCATTGTGATTTTTAGGGGTGAGGATTTTATTAAATTTATAAATTATGTATATAAAAGTTATAAACTTATAAGTAATGTCTTGAAGAAAAAAAAGGAGCTTGGATACTTGAAAGATAATCTAGACTTACTTAGAAAATGAACATTCATGAAATGTTCATTTAATCTTGGTGATATTATATTAATAAAGTATACTTTATAAGACATGAATACATTTATGTCTCTTGAATTGTTGGCCACAATATTTTATAGTCTGCTTTTTAAAGTTATGCAAGAGTAGTAAACACTCAACACAGTGAAATTGGATAATATATGGGGTTTATCAGGGCTCACGATGCTTTACTTCTGACTTGTATAACTCAACATGAGTAAAGAAAAGTTGGTTTTGCAAAACTATTGGAGGACTTCATTAGTTTTGCTAAGGGTCTTTTTGATGGTTAATCGCTTTTGAAGCACCTGTTACACTGTAGCCTTGCAGACTACTTAAATACTAACTAGTCTAACTCTTTGGATCCTCAGTTTTCTTGGCTTTCCCTGTGATAAGATGAGCTTTTCAGTATCACTTTTGTAGAGGGACAACAATGTTGACTTGGTGGATAAGGAGGAATAAATAGTGTTAAGCTGAAAGAAATAGACTTTGTAAATGATTAATTTATGAAAACTGTCTTCCTATAGTGACACCTAGTTTCTTTTGTACACATATATATGTGACATGTGGAAAACAGATGTCCGTTGCACTACATACATAGAATATACATGGAAACTTCCTAGGTTCTCTTCTTATAATTCATTTTTTTTTCTCTTCTGTCTTAATCTGTGCATGTTCCACGATCTTCTAATTATTGTAAGCTCTTAATAGTTCACTGGTATATGAAAAGACAAGACAACTGTTACTGTTCTTCATTTCTTAAATTTTCCTGGGTGTTTACTTTTTGTGCTGAAGAAAGAAATAGCAACCTACTCCAGTATTCTTGCTTGGAGAATTTCATAGATAGAGGAGCCCGGTGGGTTACAGTTCATGGGATTGCAAAGAGTCATGAGACTGGAATATCCATTTAGAAACAGGGATGAGCTCTGTGGGGAAAAAATCAAAGATTACCATATTACCGTTATCAAAATTCTTTATTGCAAAGCAATATATTTTGGAAATACAACTTTTAAATTGATAATTCAGTAAAAAAAAAAATTATAGTGCTTTTCTCTTTCCACTGTGTTGCTGAATATGAATTGGCAAGATGAAGTTATATTACTCTGAAAGGTTTCTTGTAAGTTGAATGATGTTTTTCCCAACTGCCTGACCTAAACGAAGCCTCCCTTGAAGGTGATAGGAAGGTTCGGATGCCCCGCCCGTGAACTCTAGGCATCATCTGGCTGTCATTCTCTTGTCACATCTCTGCAGCTCCATGTGCAGCCCTCCTCCGCGAATTCTTTGTGAATAGTAAAGATCCTTCTCTTTGTGAATGAAGGGAACCCTGGAGAAATAGTGACCTGCTAGCTAAATTTTATTCAAGTAGCATAGATAGTGGAAGGCAGAGAGAGAGGCTTTATTATATTTGTAGCATTCAAGTTTCTGTCAGGTACTTAATCCTGATGTAAATGTGTGGCCTGAAGATTTCCAAAGGGATTCCCCTTAAAGTTTATCACTGTCCTCTCCATGTGGCTTTCAGAGAGGGTATATGGAACTGAATGTATGCTAATAAGAATTCAGGATAACCTCCCGTATTTGGGAAATAGGAGTGAACGCAGTGTGTGCCTTGCCCCAACAGGACAGGACTGACTGGGGGCAGTGGCAGTAGGAGCAGTTTCCAGTTGGCTGTGAGCTGTGGCTAGAGCTGTCCATGGAGGAACTGCTGCCTGTGCAGTCGAGTGTCTCTTTCTGGATCCTGACACCTAGTTTCTTTTGTACACATATATATGTGACATGTGGAAAACAGATGTCCGTTGCACTACATACATAGAATATACATGGAAACTTCCTAGGTTCTCTTCTTATAATTCATTTTTTTTTCTCTTCTGTCTTAATCTGTGCATGTTCCACGATCTTCTAATTATTGTAAGCTCTTAATAGTTCACTGGTATATGAAAAGACAAGACAACTGTTACTGTTCTTCATTTCTTAAATTTTCCTGGGTGTTTACTTTTTGTGCTGAAGAAAGAAATAGCAACCTACTCCAGTATTCTTGCTTGGAGAATTTCATAGATAGAGGAGCCCGGTGGGTTACAGTTCATGGGATTGCAAAGAGTCATGAGACTGGAATATCCATTTAGAAACAGGGATGAGCTCTGTGGGGAAAAAATCAAAGATTACCATATTACCGTTATCAAAATTCTTTATTGCAAAGCAATATATTTTGGAAATACAACTTTTAAATTGATAATTCAGTAAAAAAAAAAATTATAGTGCTTTTCTCTTTCCACTGTGTTGCTGAATATGAATTGGCAAGATGAAGTTATATTACTCTGAAAGGTTTCTTGTAAGTTGAATGATGTTTTTCCCAACTGCCTGACCTAAACGAAGCCTCCCTTGAAGGTGATAGGAAGGTTCGGATGCCCCGCCCGTGAACTCTAGGCATCATCTGGCTGTCATTCTCTTGTCACATCTCTGCAGCTCCATGTGCAGCCCTCCTCCGCGAATTCTTTGTGAATAGTAAAGATCCTTCTCTTTGTGAATGAAGGGAACCCTGGAGAAATAGTGACCTGCTAGCTAAATTTTATTCAAGTAGCATAGATAGTGGAAGGCAGAGAGAGAGGCTTTATTATATTTGTAGCATTCAAGTTTCTGTCAGGTACTTAATCCTGATGTAAATGTGTGGCCTGAAGATTTCCAAAGGGATTCCCCTTAAAGTTTATCACTGTCCTCTCCATGTGGCTTTCAGAGAGGGTATATGGAACTGAATGTATGCTAATAAGAATTCAGGATAACCTCCCGTATTTGGGAAATAGGAGTGAACGCAGTGTGTGCCTTGCCCCAACAGGACAGGACTGACTGGGGGCAGTGGCAGTAGGAGCAGTTTCCAGTTGGCTGTGAGCTGTGGCTAGAGCTGTCCATGGAGGAACTGCTGCCTGTGCAGTCGAGTGTCTCATTTCTGGATCCTTATAAGCAGTGGCAAAAAGCCGGTGGTAAGGGAGCTTGTGGAAGATTCCTCTGTGATTCCAAGTTGGAGCTAAACAGCCTCCAAGACCCCTTGCTGCTTAGTGATTTTGTGCACCCGTGTGTGCAGGTGAGCATGTTTGTACCAGCCTCACTCTGTATAGTAGGAAAGAAGATCATCATTGTGGCCTCTTTCAGCTGTGCTATTGGTGTCAGGCTTGGTGGGCTTTGCAGGTTCCCAAGCACACACTTCTCAGAGACAGTGCTGAATCAGGGCTGCCTAGAATAAAGGTGAAAGGAAGGAAGGAGTTTGTTGAGAAGAAAGCTGAGCTGACCTACTCTGTTTTAAAAAGTTGTTTAAAAAAGGGTGGGGTGGGATGGGGACTTCCCTGGTGGCCCAGTGGATAAAGGGTCTGCCTTGCAGTGCAAGGGGCGCCGGTTCAATCCCTGGCCAGGGGAAGATCCCACGTGCCGCGGAGCAGCTGGACTGGTGTGTCCAGTTACAAGCCAGCACTCTGGAGTGCATGCACCCAGAGCTGGTGCTCTGCAGGGAGAAGGGCCACTGCAATGGGAGGCCTACACGGGCCAAAGAATAAAGATGGATGAAAATAAATAAATTTTAAAAATTAATAAAAGAGGCCAAAATTTAAAAAAAAAAAAACAAGGGTGGGATGGTGAGGGAGAAAACTGCTCATCTCGGGGATTTGGGTCAGGTATGAAAGTGAAAGTGTTCATTGTTTAGTTGTGTCCAACTCTGTGACCCCACGGACTGTGGTTCACCACGCTCCTCTGTGGAATATCTCAGGCAAGAATACTGGAGTGGGGGCTTCCCTGGTGATCCAGTGAGTAAGGACACTGCCTTGCAGTGCAAGGGGCGCCAGTTCGATCCCTGGCCTGGGAAGATCCCACATGCCGCAGAGCTGCTGGACCGATGTGTCCAACTACTGAGCTGGCACTCTGGAGCGCATGTGCCCAGAGCCCGTGCTCTGCAGCGAGAGAGGCCACTGCGATGGGAGGCCCACACAGGCCAAAGAACAAAGATAAATAAATGAAAGATCAACAGAAGTGACCAAAAAAAAAAAAAAGAATACTGGAGCGGGTTGCCACCCCCTTCTCCAGAAGATCTTCCCGACTCAGGGATCAAACCCAGATCTCCCACAATGCAGTCAGATTGCTTACTGTCTGAGCCACTCTGCCACAGATTTAAACTAGTGTAATGATGGCTGATAGTGTTGTGGTCTGGGTATAGGTTAGATGGTATGTGTACACAAATACAGGAGTGATGGGGATACAGTGCAATGTTTTCGTATGGCTGGGTGAAATACTTCAGCACATCTGTTAAATAGCATTTATTTATTTTTTTACTTGTGAGGTGCAGAGGGAGGGAGGTTTGAGCAACCTAAATGTTTTTACCTGAAAATAAAAGCTGTCATACTTTTTTCTTGCTGTTATCAAGTACTCTGCGTTTCAAAGAATTAAAACATTCTATAGCATCTGAATGCAGAAACTGAACTCTCTCCTCCCTTTCTTTCACATAGGTTTCCACTTGAGTGGCACAGTGACAGAACCTGCAATACAATCGGAGCCAGAAACTGTTTGCAACGTGGCCATCAGCTTTGATCGTTGCAAGATTACCTCAGTGACCTGCAGCTGTGGAAACAAGGACATATTTTACTGTGCCCATGTTGTGGCACTGTCTTTATACCGCATCCGCAAGCCAGATCAGGTCAAATTGCATCTTCCCATTTCAGAGACTCTCTTTCAAATGAATAGAGACCAACTACAAAAGTTTGTACAGTATTTGATCACAGTGCACCACACAGAAGTTTTGCCAACTGCTCAAAAATTAGCAGATGAAATTCTTTCCCAGAATTCAGAAATCAACCAAGTTCATGGTGAGTATAGGCAGCCATTCTATAGATTGCTTCTTTAGATTATTTTTCATTTATAAATTTAATTCTTCTATATAAAAATAAGTTAAATATGAATTAGATCATCAGCATTGCTCTTAGGTAGCTGAGAGTTTCAGTTTAGTTTTGCATCCTGAAACATTTCTTCTGAAGTGTTTTGTACCTTCTCCGAGGCCGCAGAGCTGCTGGACCGATGTGTCCAACTACTGAGCTGGCACTCTGGAGCGCATGTGCCCAGAGCCCGTGCTCTGCAGCGAGAGAGGCCACTGCGATGGGAGGCCCACACAGGCCAAAGAACAAAGATAAATAAATGAAAGATCAACAGAAGTGACCAAAAAAAAAAAAAAGAATACTGGAGCGGGTTGCCACCCCCTTCTCCAGAAGATCTTCCCGACTCAGGGATCAAACCCAGATCTCCCACAATGCAGTCAGATTGCTTACTGTCTGAGCCACTCTGCCACAGATTTAAACTAGTGTAATGATGGCTGATAGTGTTGTGGTCTGGGTATAGGTTAGATGGTATGTGTACACAAATACAGGAGTGATGGGGATACAGTGCAATGTTTTCGTATGGCTGGGTGAAATACTTCAGCACATCTGTTAAATAGCATTTATTTATTTTTTTACTTGTGAGGTGCAGAGGGAGGGAGGTTTGAGCAACCTAAATGTTTTTACCTGAAAATAAAAGCTGTCATACTTTTTTCTTGCTGTTATCAAGTACTCTGCGTTTCAAAGAATTAAAACATTCTATAGCATCTGAATGCAGAAACTGAACTCTCTCCTCCCTTTCTTTCACATAGGTTTCCACTTGAGTGGCACAGTGACAGAACCTGCAATACAATCGGAGCCAGAAACTGTTTGCAACGTGGCCATCAGCTTTGATCGTTGCAAGATTACCTCAGTGACCTGCAGCTGTGGAAACAAGGACATATTTTACTGTGCCCATGTTGTGGCACTGTCTTTATACCGCATCCGCAAGCCAGATCAGGTCAAATTGCATCTTCCCATTTCAGAGACTCTCTTTCAAATGAATAGAGACCAACTACAAAAGTTTGTACAGTATTTGATCACAGTGCACCACACAGAAGTTTTGCCAACTGCTCAAAAATTAGCAGATGAAATTCTTTCCCAGAATTCAGAAATCAACCAAGTTCATGGTGAGTATAGGCAGCCATTCTATAGATTGCTTCTTTAGATTATTTTTCATTTATAAATTTAATTCTTCTATATAAAAATAAGTTAAATATGAATTAGATCATCAGCATTGCTCTTAGGTAGCTGAGAGTTTCAGTTTAGTTTTGCATCCTGAAACATTTCTTCTGAAGTGTTTTGTACCTTCTCCGAGGTACCAAGTCTTTTACGCTCAGAAAAATCTCTCATTTGCTAAATCTTGTTTTATATTAATAAGGTTTCATCAAATACTAGATATTGGTTATAGTAACACAAATTCATCCTTGTCAGCTGTTGTCAGTGAACTGACTTGCGCGTATTCAGAATTTTTTTCGTTTTCTTAAAATATTTATTTTCTGACGCAGAATATGGTATGATACCTCACATTAAAAAAGTAACTTATTCTTTGAAAAATACTAGATTTTGTTTAGAGAGAGTTTATAATATGACTGTTATTGTGTATAAGAAATCTCAAAAAGGATTTAAGTCTTTTTGCACTGAACTTACCTCACTTATTTGTGAACACATGTATCAGCTGTCTACATATAGCTGAGATACAGGACCAGTTAGTCATTGAACCCTGTCATTTTAGGAAAGTCCTTACTTGATATTGCAAACATAAATGTTTAAGGAAAGCAGTTTGAGATCATTTTAAAAAACTTTTAAAACTGTGAGATATACCACTGAAAAGTGCATTAAATACGTATGTGCAGATTAACAAAGTGAACCAACACCCAGGCCAAGAAATAGACCACACTCAACACTTGAGAGGGTTCCATGTGCCCTCTTACAGTCTGTCACAGGCTTCTTTCTATTTCCCATGGTAACCATTGCCTGATTTTTTAATGCTAATCACTTCTTGGTGATTTGTGTTTTAATGTTAACATCACTAAACACTAGTTTAGGCTTATTTGATTTTAAACTTTAGGTATAGGACTTCTTTCCTTGTTTAAGTTTTATTATTGATTTGTTTATTTTTGTTTGTGCTAGGTCTTCATTGTTGCATGCGGGCTTCCTTTTGCATTGGCTTCTCTTATAGAACACAGGCTCTAGAGCACATGGACTCAGTAGTTGTAGCTCATGGACTCTATAACCCAGGCTCAGTAGTTGTGGCACATGGCCTGAGTTGCTCTGCAGCATGTGGGGTCTTCCTGGACTGGGGATCAAACCCACAGTCCCAGCATTGGCAGGCACATTCTTTATCACTGAGCCACCAGGGAAGCCCCTGACTTCTTTCATTCAAAATCATATTTATGTATTTACTTACGTTGTTTCATGTACCTTTTACTTCTTTCATTTTCATTGCTCTAAAGCAGCACTAGAAATACCAATAGAAGTACAGTGTGAGCCCAGTATATAATTTAAAATATTCTATTAGCTTATTTAAAAAGAAACAAGTTAAATTAATTTTTAAAATGTTTTATTTACCTCAATATACCTAAAAATGAACATATACATATTATCCCGACATTCATAAATATCAGTTCAACAAAAACATTGACATGTTTCACTTACTTTTCATATTAAGTGTTTGAAAATCTGTTTGATATTACAGCAAGCACATCTCACGTCAAACTGTAGCCCCACTGCAAGTGTTCAGTAGCCACATGGTTAGTGGCTACCTTTTTGGCAGCACAACTCTCTAGAGACTATTCTAAGTATGAGGATACCATGATTTATTTGCCTATTCTACTGTTGATGAACCTTGTTTTGAATAAAGATACTATGAACATTCTTTTACAAGTCTCCTGGTGTCTTATGATACTTTCAGTATGTCTTTTATGTCAGGGAAAGATCCACATAGCCATATCTCTTCTAGTGCTCTCTATGTCAGTCTCAGCTTTATTAAAGTAGCTGTTACAAGGTGTACAAAGCATTTTACTTGGTATAGTGTGCCAGTGTCGAGTAACAGGATTGTAAACAGCTCTGCCACAGAAGTACCCTGGACCCACCAAAAGCACATGCACTCAAGGACTTTTTAAGGTGGCTTCTGCTCTGTCATCTCGTCTGTCTCAGTCATGTTTCCTCGTGAAAATTCAGGCCAGCTAACAGTCATCTCAGAGGTTTCTCAGGAGCCTATTTGTGGCTTCTTATTAAATCATTCACTGAAGGCAAAAGAATAGCATATACCATTCCTTCAGACTTTTATGCACTTTCTCTTTTTCTTCTATTTAAAATTCATATACTCCATTTGATCATTTAGTTCTCTGAGTGTGAGTATAACCAGAGGTCCACATCAACAGTCAGTTGTTTGTTCTGCATTTCTCTTCCTTGTTTTAAAGGATATCACCCCCCCCGCCCCACCGCCAGTTTCTTACCTAAAGGCTTCAAAAATCCATTTCTGTGTTGAAATAGCGGGACAAGTTAAATAGTCTGAAGTTGTATGTAAGAAAACATTCACATGACGTATTTATTTCAGACTTTCTAAAATTAGAAGAAAAAGCTAAGGAAATATCAAGGACAGAATGCAGGTTAGTTTTAAACTGAATGTGATTTTCAAGTAACTTTTGTATGAGAACCGCTTCATGAGAGCAGCAAACTTGAGCAGTTTCTCCTGCCAGCTTTCTCTCTATTTAATTTATCATCAGAGTTGCTCCTAGCCTGGAAATGGGCCAATTACACAAGCTGCCTTCCTGCTTTCCATTCTAGTGTGACAAGTGGCAAAAAAAAGAGAGTTAGAAAGCAGGCCATGACCTTAAGTGATGAAATGGGAAATCTGCTCCCTGGAGGGTCTTATTTTAACTGTTAGATTGATGACTTAGTAGGATGACTTAGGGTGGGATTTAAAATGTTTCGCAGTTATTTCACTACATGGTCCCACCTGCCTCCAGACATCTGTACATTAAGCATTCTCTGACTAATTTTTTAAGCAGTATTTTCTTGCAGGGTTTTGAGGGTATTATTTTTTCTTTGAGAAAAATGTCTTAAGAATATTGTGAAGAAATCGTTTTTCTCTAAGGAAAAGAATCATTTTTACCTAGCCAGATAAATAGGGTTATAATAGGAGTTAGGTTAGATTTTGTTAGTAGGTATCTTAAAGAGAATGAAGTTTAGATTATGTAAATTCTTTTTAAAAGAAAGTCATGATGTAATTTTTAAGTAAATACAAACTATGCTGATAACAGTCGGTTTTTCCTTTTCCTTATGAATTTGTCCTAGTGCTTCTTAAAATTGCTGTTAGTCGCTTTACTTAGTATTTTGAAATATATTTTAAGGAATTTTATGCTAAAGAATTAAAAGCTTTTTCAAGTGTATTTCAGGCTTATTGTTCCTCACAATTTCCTTGTAAGTTACAATATTGCAAATTTACAATTGCAAATTAAATTGTATAATTGTAATATTTTTTAGATGAAGAAACCAAGGAGAATGGATTAGTGATTTATCCAGGGTCACAGATTGAGTAGAGGAACTCAAAATATAGACTTAGTCATCATAATTGTTTAGTCTTTGTCAGTTTTTTACATTTCATTTTGTTTTCATAAAATTTTCTGCATAATTTTGATTAGATTAAATCAATTATTGTATGCTGAAAAGTACCTATAATATGGTTAATTGATGTTGTTGGCCATCCAAGAAGATTGTCAGTGGTAATTTTACATTGATAAGCAAAATTCTTTATCTTGGTTTTATATTATAATAAGACTTTCTAGCTTCCATAATTTCCAAAAAAAAAAAAAATAAATAAAAGCTATTATCTTTTCTCAGTGTGTAGAAATTTACTGATCTCTAAATGCTAACCTACTGTCTTGGTTAATTCAGCCCAGCCCCTTTTGGGCTTTTATGCTTCTTATTTAAGTAATGTCTTATACGTGTGGTGTCTAGACAGAACATTGAATTTGAAGCCTGGAGGCCTAGAATACAGTTTTGGCTGCTATGTATTACTTGTGTGACCCTTGGTAAGACTCATTTTTCTCCTATTTAAAATGCTCATAATCTTCACTCATAGCATGAAAAAAATATTAGTTATATAATAGGTACATGTGTAAGATAGGAAAAGAGTTTGCCTCATGTTGGAGCATTCATAAGTAATCATAGTTAAAAAGAAGGGAAGAAACCAATGGGGGAGGGATGATAATAGAGTTGGAGGTCAGCTTGCTGTCCTCTGACTCTCTGGCACATATTTCCTCTTCTGCTTTTTTGTCTTTTGCTCTTACTTTTAGTGGCCTCTCCATAGGATAGCCTGTGTGAGGCAGACTACAACAAAGGGACAGACTGAGTGGTCTCTTCTTGGAACAGAGAAAGGATGTCATTTCAGTGGTCCTTTTACCTTGTCATCCAAAATCTGCTCTTTACTTAGTATTTTGAAATATATTTTAAGGAATTTTATGCTAAAGAATTAAAAGCTTTTTCAAGTGTATTTCAGGCTTATTGTTCCTCACAATTTCCTTGTAAGTTACAATATTGCAAATTTACAATTGCAAATTAAATTGTATAATTGTAATATTTTTTAGATGAAGAAACCAAGGAGAATGGATTAGTGATTTATCCAGGGTCACAGATTGAGTAGAGGAACTCAAAATATAGACTTAGTCATCATAATTGTTTAGTCTTTGTCAGTTTTTTACATTTCATTTTGTTTTCATAAAATTTTCTGCATAATTTTGATTAGATTAAATCAATTATTGTATGCTGAAAAGTACCTATAATATGGTTAATTGATGTTGTTGGCCATCCAAGAAGATTGTCAGTGGTAATTTTACATTGATAAGCAAAATTCTTTATCTTGGTTTTATATTATAATAAGACTTTCTAGCTTCCATAATTTCCAAACAAAAAATAATAAATAAAAGCTATTATCTTTTCTCAGTGTGTAGAAATTTACTGATCTCTAAATGCTAACCTACTGTCTTGGTTAATTCAGCCCAGCCCCTTTTGGGCTTTTATGCTTCTTATTTAAGTAATGTCTTATACGTGTGGTGTCTAGACAGAACATTGAATTTGAAGCCTGGAGGCCTAGAATACAGTTTTGGCTGCTATGTATTACTTGTGTGACCCTTGGTAAGACTCATTTTTCTCCTATTTAAAATGCTCATAATCTTCACTCATAGCATGAAAAAAATATTAGTTATATAATAGGTACATGTGTAAGATAGGAAAAGAGTTTGCCTCATGTTGGAGCATTCATAAGTAATCATAGTTAAAAAGAAGGGAAGAAACCAATGGGGGAGGGATGATAATAGAGTTGGAGGTCAGCTTGCTGTCCTCTGACTCTCTGGCACATATTTCCTCTTCTGCTTTTTTGTCTTTTGCTCTTACTTTTAGTGGCCTCTCCATAGGATAGCCTGTGTGAGGCAGACTACAACAAAAAGGGACAGACTGAGTGGTCTCTTCTTGGAACAGAGGGAAAGGATGTCATTTCAGTGGTCCTTTTACCTCCAGCGCTTGAATCAGTCCCAAAAGTAGGCTAGATTCATCCCTCACTTCACCATTGAGTGTCCAGAAATACGTTCATAGTCAGCCATATATAGAAAGGATGTACAGTTGACCTTTGAGCATGTTGGGTGTTAGGGTCATCAACTGAGCAGTTAAAAATCCACATGTAACTTGTAGTTAGTCCCAGGTACCTGCAGTTCCTCTGTAACCATTTTTCCTTGTACCCACGGTTTGCCTGTATCTGCTGTTCCATGTCTGTGGATTCAACTGGGGATAATGTACTACTGTAGTATTTACTAATACTGTTAAATTTTAAAAATCCTCTAAGGAAACCTGTGCAATTCAAAGTCAGTTGTCTGAGTCAGTACTGTTCACATGTCAGGTGAGAGTTGATGTGACATGTAAGATCTTTTCCAACCTTGATTGACTCTTTGGTGATAGTTTTTTTTTTTTTTTTCCACTTCTAAGTCATTGTTTCTTTTTCATCCATCTGTATTCTTTAGCATGTGTGGGCCTCCCATCACAGTGGCCTCTCTCATGTCTTTAGGCACATGCACTCCAGAGCGCTAGCTCATAAGTGGAGACACTGGCCTAGCTGTTCCTTAGCACGTGGGATGGCCAGGAATTGAACTGTAGCCCCTTGCACTGCAAGGCCGACTCTTTACCCACTGAACCACCAGGGAAGCCCCTGGAGATAGTATATTTTTTCTTTTTTTAAAATTTTTATTTTGCTTTTTACTTTTACAGTGTTTTGTTGTTTACAGATATGTATAATCCCAGATTAGTCATATGTATATCCTTGGCTGCTACCCCTCCCCCACTCCCTCCCAGTCCCCCCCTTCCCATCCCTCCAGGCCATCTCACAGCGCCCCTGCAGGATCCCCTGTTCCCACAGCGCAATGACAATAGCTATCTTTTTCACACATGATAGTATAGGTTTCCATGTTACTCCCTCTACGTCTCCCACCCACTGTTCATTTTCCATAATGTCCATCAATCTGTTTTCTATGTTTGTTTTCCAACGCTTCACTGCATGTGTTATCATTACCATCTTACTAGATTCCATATGTATGTATTAGTATACTATACTTGTCTTTCTCTTTTTGACTTACTTCACTTTTTATAATAAGTTCTAGCTCCATCCACCTCATTAGGGCTGATTCTTCTACATTTCTTTTTACAGCTGAGTAGTATTCCATTGTATATATGTACCAGAGGTTTTTTATCTGTTCATTCGTCGATGGACATCTAGGCTTCTTCAATGCTCTAGCTATTGTATAGAGAGCTGCAATGAACATTGGGGTACAGGTGCTTCTTTCAGTTTTGATTTCATCAGGGTATAAGCCTAATAGTGGGATTGCTGGGCTGTATGGTGCTTCTATTTTTAGTTTTTTAAGGAATCGCCATGCTATCTTCCATAGCGGCTGTATCAATTTACATTCCTAGCCCCTGGTGATAGTGTTTTTATAGATACACACAGGAGGACCTCGAATCCTCACTTCAGAGGTGTACTACTTCTACCCAGTGTGCATTTTTGTGGTGTTCTTCCATCAGACATTTCAATTGGCTTCAGCATAGTTTTGATAAAACTAGCAGTATAAATTCCATTCATGCTTGCCTGTCCTGCTTAATTTAGCCTCCAAATGCTTCTTTGTCCCAGCCATTGTATGTATGAAACCACTCAGTCTCTCTCAGATATTACCAAACAAGCAAATCTATTCAGCCATTGCAAGCTTGTTGTGTAGCTTATTTGTACTTGATTATAAGCTCCATCAGGGCTAGAACTATATTACCTGTGTCTTTTGACAGCCTCCCTAAGGACAGTATTTAAGAAGTAATGGGCACTCACAACTTGTTAAACAAGAAGTAACACTGTCTCTTATTATATAATAAAGGTCATTTGTGACAGACCCATAGCTAAAATTACACTCAGTGGTGAAAAACTGAAAGCCTTTCCTGAAAATTCAGGAACAAGACAAGGATGCCCACTAAATAAAAGTGGCAGGAACCACTATTATTTAGCATAGTATTGGAAGGTTTAGACAAGAAAAAGAAATAAAAGACATCCAAATTGAAAGAGAAGAAGTAAAACTGTCACCATTTGCATAGGAAACCCTATGATCTCCACTCATAAACTAAGAAATGAATTCAGCACAGTTGCAGACTACAGGTTAATATACAGAAATCTGTTGCATTTCTATAATAATTAAATACCAGGAAAAGAAAGTAAAGCAGAAATCTCATGAAAAATTAAAAAGGAATACATTAGTAATGAACTTGACCAAGTAGATGAAAGGGCTATACTCTGAAAATGATAAAACATTGATGAAGGCAATTGAGGATGATACAAAGAAATGAAAAGATATCTTATGCTCTTGAATTGGAGTGATTAAATATTGTTAAAATAGATATATAGATCCTCACTTCAGAGGTGTACTACTTTTTACCCAAGTGGGATTGCTGGGCTGTATGGTGCTTCTATTTTTAGTTTTTTAAGGAATCGCCATGCTATCTTCCATAGCGGCTGTATCAATTTACATTCCTAGCCCCTGGTGATAGTGTTTTTATAGATACACACAGGAGGACCTCGAATCCTCACTTCAGAGGTGTACTACTTCTACCCAGTGTGCATTTTGTGGTGTTCTTCCATCAGACATTTCAATTGGCTTCAGCATAGTTTTGATAAAACTAGCAGTATAAATTCCATTCATGCTTGCCTGTCCTGCTTAATTTAGCCTCCAAATGCTTCTTTGTCCCAGCCATTGTATGTATGAAACCACTCAGTCTCTCTCAGATATTACCAAACAAGCAAATCTATTCAGCCATTGCAAGCTTGTTGTGTAGCTTATTTGTACTTGATTATAAGCTCCATCAGGGCTAGAACTATATTACCTGTGTCTTTTGACAGCCTCCCTAAGGACAGTATTTAAGAAGTAATGGGCACTCACAACTTGTTAAACAAGAAGTAACACTGTCTCTTATTATATAATAAAGGTCATTTGTGACAGACCCATAGCTAAAATTACACTCAGTGGTGAAAAACTGAAAGCCTTTCCTGAAAATTCAGGAACAAGACAAGGATGCCCACTAAATAAAAGTGGCAGGAACCACTATTATTTAGCATAGTATTGGAAGGTTTAGACAAGAAAAAGAAATAAAAGACATCCAAATTGAAAGAGAAGAAGTAAAACTGTCACCATTTGCATAGGAAACCCTATGATCTCCACTCATAAACTAAGAAATGAATTCAGCACAGTTGCAGACTACAGGTTAATATACAGAAATCTGTTGCATTTCTATAATAATTAAATACCAGGAAAAGAAAGTAAAGCAGAAATCTCATGAAAAATTAAAAAGGAATACATTAGTAATGAACTTGACCAAGTAGATGAAAGGGCTATACTCTGAAAATGATAAAACATTGATGAAGGCAATTGAGGATGATACAAAGAAATGAAAAGATATCTTATGCTCTTGAATTGGAGTGATTAAATATTGTTAAAATAGATATACTACCCCAAACAACCTACAGATTTGATGCAGTCCCTGTCAAATATCAATGACATTTTCCACAAAAGTAGGACAAAGACGTCCTAAAATTCATATAGAACCACAAAAGACTCAGAATTGCTAAACCGATCTTGAGAGAAAAGAACAGCACTGAAACTGTCATCCTCCCACACTTCAAACTATACTACAGAGCTACAGTAATCAAAACAGCATGGCACTGGTACAGAAATCAGATACAGAGATTAATGAACAAAATCAAGAATCCAGAGATAAATTCACACACCTGTGATCAATCTGCAACAAAAGGGGCAAGAATATACAGTGGAGAGAAGACAGTGTCTTCAACATGTGGCTCTGGAAAGGCTGGACAGCACGTGTGAAACAGGGATTAGAACTTTCTTTCCCAGCATAAAAAAAAAATTCAAAATGGATTATTGACTAAAATGTAAGACCTGAAACCATAAAACTTCTAGAAGAGAACATAGGCAGAACACTCATTGGCATAAATTGTAGCAGTATTTTTTTTTGGATTAGTCTTTTTTTTTAAGCCAAAAAATAAAAAGCAAAAATAAATAGAACCTAATTAAACTTCAAAGCTTTTGCACAGCAAAGAAAACCATTGACAGAACAATAAGACAACCTACAGAATGGGAGATTAGTATCTAAAATATACAAACAACTCATACAACTCAGTATCAAAAAAAATTAATAGTAATAAACAACCCAGTCAAAAACTGGGCAAAAACCTGACCAAGTAAGACATATGAAGAGATGCTCAACACCACTAATTGTTAGATGAAAGCAAATTAAAACCTCATGCCGGGCTTCCCTGGTGGTCCAGTGGGTAAGGATACCGCCTTGCAGTGCAAGGGGCACCAGTTTGATCCCTGGCACGGGAAGATACCACGTGCCGTGGAGTGGCTGGACCGATGTGTCTAACTACCGAGCCAGAGCTCTGGAGTACAAACGCCTAGAGCTGGTGCTCTGCAGTGAAAGAGGCCACTGCAATGGGAGGCCCACACGGGCCAAAGAACAAAGATGGATGTAAATGGATAAATGAAGGACCAATAGAAGTGGCCGAAAAAAAAAAAAAAAAAAAAACCCATGCCTATCAGGGTCGCCATCATCAAAGAGTGTACAAATAACAGGACTTTCCTGATGGCTCAGTGGTGAGGAGACTGCCTGCCAATTCAGGAGACACAGTTCACTCCCTGGTCCGGGAAGATCCAACATACTGTGGAGCAGCTAAGCCTATGCACCACAGGTATTGAGTCTGTGTTCACAAACTACAACTACTGAGCCCATGTGCTGCAAGTCCTGAAGCCTGAGCCCCAGAGCCTGTGGTCTGCAACAGGAAAAACCACCACAGTGGAAAGTCCACGCACTGCAGCTAGAGAGTAGCCCCCCACTTACTGTAACTAGAGAAAAGCCTGGACAGCCACGAAAACCCAACACAGTCAGAAAGAAATAAAAATTTAAGTCTGAAAATAACAAATGCTGAAAGGAGTGTGGAGAAAAGGGCTAGCACCTGTGGAAAACAGTATGGAGGTTTTTTAAAAAAAAACAACTGAAAATAGAATTAACATATGATCTACTCCTGGATGTATATACAGTAAAAACAAAAACAGTTAACTTAAAATGGTACGTGTGCCCCAGGGTTCATAGTGGCACTGTTAATTTAGAATAGCCAAGATGAGAAAGCCACACAAGTGTCCATCAGTAGACAGTTGGATAAAGAAGCATCTTGACTACAGTGGAATACTACTCTGTTATGGGAAAGCATGAAAAGTTTCCACTTGTAGGAGCATGGATGGATCTAGAGACCATTACACTTAGTGAAATAAGTCAGACAGCAAAAGACGAATGCTCCATGATATCACTGACCTGTGCAATCTAAAACAATAATAAAAACAAACGTATATAGCAAGGTAGAAGCAGACTTACAGATATAGAAAACAAATTAGTGTTATAATAGGGGAGAGGGAAGGGAAGAGGGTCAAATTAGGGCTACGAGAATAAGAGACACAAACTACTGTGTATAAAAAAAATAGATAAGCAACAAGGATATGCTGCATAGCAATAGGAAATTACAGGCATTATCTTGTGATTACTTCTGATGGAGTGTAGTCGGTACAAATACTGAGCCAGTATGCTGTACACCTAAAACTAATCTAATATTGTAAATCAAGTAAAAAAATAACCATATCATTTTTTAATTTTGTTCTTAGTAAGAACTTGGAGATCTCTTCTTGTAAACAGACCTGTTCCAAATCTACAGTGAGTGACAGTTGGAGTCGTTTTGAGGGAAGCCTCATGTCACATCTCTCTTCATTTTGTTTGCCCATGGATGGTCACATTCATTGTAATTGGGCTTGTATTAGCAACCAGTTTTGACAATTATCCTTGGGAAATAATTTGGTTATTATAAGCATTTCCCTTTCTGTTGTAGGACTTTCTGGCATTGACAGTTGGTGAAATGAAGGTATGACCTACTGGTAGTGGTCAGTTTAATTCACAAGTCTGCTCTATAGGATAGGATTAAAGTTGCTTTAAATCTCAGAGTGTAATAGTGTGAAACTTAACAAAAAAACCAACCAAACAAACAAAAAAAACCCTGCCTGTTGAAAACTGTATAGAAGTATAGAAAGATGAAAAAGACAAGTGCTCGCTGGCTCCCTTCGTCTCCAGTTGCTCCCTTACTGCCCCGAGGCAGCCACTGCTAACAGTGTGGTTCTTTGAGGCAGCTGTTATTTGTACATACACATGGATGTAATTTTTTAAAGCCAATTTACAAGCCTTTTTTTGTGGTTTCTTTTTTCTTCATATATCATGAATAGCTTCTCTTACTAGCACAAAAAAGGGCTGTTACTGTGTTAAGTGTTGTGTAGTATTACATACTATGGGTATTTTAATCATTCACATACCAAATGATTTCAAAGTTGTTTTCACTTTTTCCTATGTGCAGTGCTGCTGTGACCATTCTTTTTCTATGTGGATTTGTGCAAATGCTTTTGAGTAATAGATTTTTAGTAACAGAAATGTCAGAACAATTTTACTGCCAAAGTTTCCTCCAAAGATTACTAGTTTTACCTGTAAGTTTCAGTTAGAATTTGATGTTTCCCTAATATGATTTAAGTTTCTTCTAAAATGTTGAAGTGTACAGTCATGTACACATGATTATCTTCACATGGAAAAACACTTCGAAGGAGAAGTAATTGTAGTACTTACGTCTGTTAATTGGGAAGAGTCATATTTCCGACCCCGCATGTATTTGATATGGTGATGCAGAGGCAGCCAAGTTACTTTCAGCCTTTATCTTTTCTCTTTGCACCTCCAGATCTTGCCTTCTGTCATATGCTACAGTTATCTCTAACACTACCCTGACTCTCATAATTGTCAAAGAATTGCTACCAATGGTGATCAGTTTCCTCGCCATCCTTCACTCCTTTCAATTGTAATTGGGCTTGTATTAGCAACCAGTTTTGACAATTATCCTTGGGAAATAATTTGGTTATTATAAGCATTTCCCTTTCTGTTGTAGGACTTTCTGGCATTGACAGTTGGTGAAATGAAGGTATGACCTACTGGTAGTGGTCAGTTTAATTCACAAGTCTGCTCTATAGGATAGGATTAAAGTTGCTTTAAATCTCAGAGTGTAATAGTGTGAAACTTAACAAAAAAACCAACCAAACAAACAAAAAAAACCCTGCCTGTTGAAAACTGTATAGAAGTATAGAAAGATGAAAAAGACAAGTGCTCGCTGGCTCCCTTCGTCTCCAGTTGCTCCCTTACTGCCCCGAGGCAGCCACTGCTAACAGTGTGGTTCTTTGAGGCAGCTGTTATTTGTACATACACATGGATGTAATTTTTTAAAGCCAATTTACAAGCCTTTTTTTGTGGTTTCTTTTTTCTTCATATATCATGAATAGCTTCTCTTACTAGCACAAAAAGGTCTGTTACTGTGTTAAGTGTTGTGTAGTATTACATACTATGGGTATTTTAATCATTCACATACCAAATGATTTCAAAGTTGTTTTCACTTTTTCCTATGTGCAGTGCTGCTGTGACCATTCTTTTTCTATGTGGATTTGTGCAAATGCTTTTGAGTAATAGATTTTTAGTAACAGAAATGTCAGAACAATTTTACTGCCAAAGTTTCCTCCAAAGATTACTAGTTTTACCTGTAAGTTTCAGTTAGAATTTGATGTTTCCCTAATATGATTTAAGTTTCTTCTAAAATGTTGAAGTGTACAGTCATGTACACATGATTATCTTCACATGGAAAAACACTTCGAAGGAGAAGTAATTGTAGTACTTACGTCTGTTAATTGGGAAGAGTCATATTTCCGACCCCGCATGTATTTGATATGGTGATGCAGAGGCAGCCAAGTTACTTTCAGCCTTTATCTTTTCTCTTTGCACCTCCAGATCTTGCCTTCTGTCATATGCTACAGTTATCTCTAACACTACCCTGACTCTCATAATTGTCAAAGAATTGCTACCAATGGTGATCAGTTTCCTCGCCATCCTTCACTCCTTTATGGAGGAGAGAGGATGACAGAGGATGAGATGGTTGGATGGTCTCACAGACTCAATGGGCATGAGTTTGAGCAAACTCCAGGAGATAGTGAAGGACAGGGAAGCCTGGTGTGCTGCAGTTCATGGGGCCGCAGAGTCAGACATGACTTAATGACTGAGTAACAAGTCTCCATGGTGGCTAGATGAGCTGATTATTCCCATCCCTTCCTCATTGTATGTTCCTCACACCGTCCACTGTAAGAGTACTTGGAGTGCTTAAGAGCTTAGAAGTAAGACAGCCTACTTTAGAATTCTAGTCTCTGTTTTCCAGCACTTTTAGTGGAGGCAAGGAACTAAATCTCTTCAGGCTTAGTTTTCTTATTTGTAAAATGTAGTCAGCAAAGAGTGCCTATTTCATAAGGTCAAGAGAGTTAAAGAGGAGTAAATTTGAGTTGCTGTTGTCTCCATCATTGTGATGTGGCAGTTGACCTGAGTCTTCAACTGGCAATGGTAGATAGTTGAGGAAAATTCTTGTGAACTACTTTTAAAAAATCTTTGAAAATAATCCAAGCAAACCATTCTTGAACCTTGCAAATGTAATAGATCTCTTTTAATAAATCAGAAGTCAGGTTATGCAAGAATAAAACTTTCTGAGAATTTTGCATTTAATCATTTGTTTTTGTACTAAGTAATTGCTATGCATTAATACATTTGTTAGCTAGGATATGGAAAATGACCTACCTCTTAAGCACTCTATGCCTGCTACTCTGCAGTTTTTTAATGAGCATTGGTGAATGTACAAATATTTTATTGCCTTTTATCCATATAAAGTATGTGATTATTTCTCTATGTGAATAAGTAATATTGTTGAACTTCTGAAGTAAATTAAATGATAATAAGAGATAAGTAATACGGTCAGGTGAGAGGAAAAGAATAGAGGAAGGGCTGTAAATCCTGACAGGCCTATTTGAGCTTCCCTAGATATATCCTGATTACAGAGCTACTTATTTATTTCTTTGGCATTTTGCTAAAGGGAAGATGGCTTGTTGAGGGAGCAGAGGCTGACGCATGCTAGGACTCCCTCTGTCACTAGCCTCCAGGCTAAGGAAACAGGTTTTCCTCTGACAGCTCCTGGAGAGGACACCACTCTGTATCAGGGCAGTAAAATTTCACGGACTGACCACTGAGAGGAGGTGAAGAAGGATCTAACTGTTTCAGCCACCACAAAATTGTATATTGAAATGGAGGCGTTAGGTACTACCTCAAAATGGGGATTTCAGTAAGAATAAGTTTTAAAGCTTTTCTCAAGTGTATATTTATGCAATGTGTGTTGTCAGTGGTCTTCTAGTTCTTGTCTTCTCTAAAGAGAGGATTTTTTTTTTTTTTTTTCTGAGCCTAAATCACTGAGTTTGCTGCCTTGCCTTTTCTCTTGGTGCCAATGGTTTGATGTTAGGATTTTGTCTTCAACTTGTAAGACAGGTTGTACTGGTGTCTTTGTAAACCACAGACTTAGTGTTTCCTATCTTTACAGTAGGCACTAAAACTGTAGGAGATGGCATTCTTTTATAGGTCCTGCAAGAGAAGCTGAATTAATCACCTATGCAGTGTAGAACATCTGGCGCCTGCTTTCCACTTTTGTAGACTGAATTTAAAAATTTAATTTTAACAAAAAAAAGAACCTTGCTACATACATATAAATGCTTAAAGCATTATTTGGACAAGAGTGATATTGAGGCAGTTAGGTCACATTTGAGATGAAGATGTAAACTAATGCCTTTTACTTCTTCTTTGAATTTGATTTCCAGCAGTTTAGGGAAAGAGAAATAATTGAATTCCCCATTAGAATCCAAAGCTGTGGATATTTCCATATATCAGACATAGCATAAGCTAGTTACTGAACATCTCTTAATATCTCAGTTTAAAATTTGCAGTGTGATTTGGTTGTCCAGTGCTTCAGAATGACTGTTTCGGTGATGAGAGGCAGACATCTCAGTCAATATGTCTTAAATTTATTGTACTTCAGTGAGTCTACTGAAGGGGCACGTATCTGATGCCTTAGGATCCTTTAAATATGAAGATCCAGAATGTGCCACTGTGTTAAGGTCCTCTCCAAACATAGAATTGTGTTTCCCAGCCACACTGCCCCTCTCCACTGCCCCTGCCATGTTATCTGTGGCCAAGATAGGTCTGAAGTGGTGCCTGAGCATCCGTTTTTCACAGTGTGCCTCAGAGTCTTGATCCACTGTTGATTTTGAGAACTGCTGGGGTAAGACTTTTGATACTGGGTACATCATAACTAAAGCAGAACCAAATCAAATCAGGAAAAGGCCAAAGACTTGGACAGTAGTCCTTCACATCTGTGAACTCTCCTTTGCTCTCTTCCTGTGGCGTTACATAACCAGGTGGGAGGGTGAATCAAGATCGTAACACTCTAGCTGGTAGTAAGAGCCAATAAAACCGTTTCACTTTGTTCAACAGATAATTTCACTTTCCTAAAGACTTGAAACTTTGTAAAATTAAGCTTAAGTAATAAAATGCTCACAAAGATTAATTATACTGTTGTAAGACAGGTTGTACTGGTGTCTTTGTAAACCACAGACTTAGTGTTTCCTATCTTTACAGTAGGCACTAAAACTGTAGGAGATGGCATTCTTTTATAGGTCCTGCAAGAGAAGCTGAATTAATCACCTATGCAGTGTAGAACATCTGGCGCCTGCTTTCCACTTTTGTAGACTGAATTTAAAAATTTAATTTTAACAAAAAAGAACCTTGCTACATACATATAAATGCTTAAAGCATTATTTGGACAAGAGTGATATTGAGGCAGTTAGGTCACATTTGAGATGAAGATGTAAACTAATGCCTTTTACTTCTTCTTTGAATTTGATTTCCAGCAGTTTAGGGAAAGAGAAATAATTGAATTCCCCATTAGAATCCAAAGCTGTGGATATTTCCATATATCAGACATAGCATAAGCTAGTTACTGAACATCTCTTAATATCTCAGTTTAAAATTTGCAGTGTGATTTGGTTGTCCAGTGCTTCAGAATGACTGTTTCGGTGATGAGAGGCAGACATCTCAGTCAATATGTCTTAAATTTATTGTACTTCAGTGAGTCTACTAAAGGGGGCACGTATCTGATGCCTTAGGATCCTTTAAATATGAAGATCCAGAATGTGCCACTGTGTTAAGGTCCTCCCCAAACATAGAATTGTGTTTCCCAGCCACACTGCCCCTCCACTGCCCCTGCCATGTTATCTGTGGCCAAGATAGGTCTGAAGTGGTGCCTGAGCATCCGTTTTTCACAGTGTGCCTCAGAGTCTTGATCCACTGTTGATTTTGAGAACTGCTGGGGTAAGACTTTTGATACTGGGTACATCATAACTAAAGCAGAACCAAATCAAATCAGGAAAAGGCCAAAGACTTGGACAGTAGTCCTTCACATCTGTGAACTCTCCTTTGCTCTCTTCCTGTGGCGTTACATAACCAGGTGGGAGGGTGAATCAAGATCGTAACACTCTAGCTGGTAGTAAGAGCCAATAAAACCGTTTCACTTTGTTCAACAGATAATTTCACTTTCCCTAAAGACTTGAAACTTTGTAAAATTAAGCTTAAGTAATAAAATGCTCACAAAGATTAATTATACTGTTGTAAAAGTTATAGCCTTTATGATTATAAATATAAATAAGGGTTAAAAAATATGATAGGTTTTAAAGCGCTTTAAAGGACCATTTAATTTACGTACACAGATTCTGTTGCCTGTCTAATGAGGGTAATATCTAATAGCAAATGTATAAATATTTGAATTATGTTTCTCTTTCCATACCTTTCTCAAAGCTGAATGCTGAGAGATTTGTCTTTGATTATGGACAACAGTTAACAAGTTGAAATCAATTATATACGTCTACATTTTATACAAGGATTAGGTAGTATTTTAATGCACGGAATCATGTTGGGATTTAAGTGTGTAGACTTTAGCATTAAAGTTTAATAAATTTCCTCTTTGGGGAGGGTTGTTGTTGTAAACATGCATTTCCTGGTCTGTAATGTAAAGTGTACATGTCTTTACTCCTAAAATGTCTACTTGTGTTTAGAGCGAATATATGTTATATTTATCAACTAATTACCTGTGTTTGTATTCTTATGACTAAATGAATTATTTTCTGCATAGTCACATGAGAAGATTTCTAATTTTTATTATTTAATTTTTATTCCTACATTATAGAAGTTTAGGACTGAGGAAATAGAGGCCTGTCTTTGTGCAGTTGTGTGTCTGTGTTGTCTTTCTCTAGAATCAAAGGGATGAACTGAATTAGGGGTGTGTATCCTGTGGAATACATGTATAACCCCAGGAGTTAATTAGCTCTTCACAATATTGTATGTCCTTAAATTTTCCTATAAATGTGAAACATGCTAACGTATCCCAGTATCCTTCCTTAAATTTATATTTCATTTATAGTTGACAGCTACTTCCTTGTTGCCTTCAGGGGTCAGCTTGAACTCCAGTGTTCTGGAATATATTCTTCAGCAGGGAGACTGGATTTGGCAGTGTGGCTGTGGACAGGTCATAATTATTCTGGACCTGTTTCTCCTCCTATAGAAAGTGGATCAGGAGCTATGCTCACCTCTGTGGACATTATGAGAGGAAAGTGAGATAATGAATGTGAAGATACTTCAGCAGTGGTTCCTTATTGATAGGATTTTCTTTTCTTGATAAGAGTGGAATATATTTATGCCTTTCTCCCTCCTTGTTTCCCTCCCAATTCCTCCCAGCACTTGATTGTCTGACAGTGGCTCTTATCCAGCTTTTAAGTGTTGGCCTTCCATAGGGTTCCATCTAAGCTTCCCTAGTGACTCAGATTATAGGGAGTCTATAATCTGCCTGCAATGCAGGAGATCTGGATTCAGTTCCTTTCCATTTTTTTTTGTCTTTGCATTATGGACAACAGTTAACAAGTTGAAATCAATTATATACGTCTACATTTTATACAAGGATTAGGTAGTATTTTAATGCACGGAATCATGTTGGGATTTAAGTGTGTAGACTTTAGCATTAAAGTTTAATAAATTTCCTCTTTGGGGAGGGTTGTTGTTGTAAACATGCATTTCCTGGTCTGTAATGTAAAGTGTACATGTCTTTACTCCTAAAATGTCTACTTGTGTTTAGAGCGAATATATGTTATATTTATCAACTAATTACCTGTGTTTGTATTCTTATGACTAAATGAATTATTTTCTGCATAGTCACATGAGAAGATTTCTAATTTTTATTATTTAATTTTTATTCCTACATTATAGAAGTTTAGGACTGAGGAAATAGAGGCCTGTCTTTGTGCAGTTGTGTGTCTGTGTTGTCTTTCTCTAGAATCAAAGGGATGAACTGAATTAGGGGTGTGTATCCTGTGGAATACATGTATAACCCCAGGAGTTAATTAGCTCTTCACAATATTGTATGTCCTTAAATTTTCCTATAAATGTGAAACATGCTAACGTATCCCAGTATCCTTCCTTAAATTTATATTTCATTTATAGTTGACAGCTACTTCCTTGTTGCCTTCAGGGGTCAGCTTGAACTCCAGTGTTCTGGAATATATTCTTCAGCAGGGAGACTGGATTTGGCAGTGTGGCTGTGGACAGGTCATAATTATTCTGGACCTGTTTCTCCTCCTATAGAAAGTGGATCAGGAGCTATGCTCACCTCTGTGGACATTATGAGAGGAAAGTGAGATAATGAATGTGAAGATACTTCAGCAGTGGTTCCTTATTGATAGGATTTTCTTTTCTTGATAAGAGTGGAATATATTTATGCCTTTCTCCCTCCTTGTTTCCCTCCCAATTCCTCCCAGCACTTGATTGTCTGACAGTGGCTCTTATCCAGCTTTTAAGTGTTGGCCTTCCATAGGGTTCCATCTAAGCTTCCCTAGTGACTCAGATTATAGGGAGTCTATAATCTGCCTGCAATGCAGGAGATCTGGATTCAGTTCCTTGGTCAGGAGGATCCCTTGGAGAGGGGAATAGAAATCCACTGCAGTGTTCTTGCCTAGAGAATTGCTTGGACAGGGGATCCTGACCAGCTACAGTCTGTGGGATGTCAAAGTGTCAGACATGATTGAGCAGCTAACACACACACAGGGTACACACAAGGTTCCATCTTAGACACTCTGTTTACCTTACGTTGTGTCCCATAGTATATCCAGCCAGCTCCCTACTTGAATCCTGTCGCCTCTTCTTAGCTGGCTATCTCAGAGGTACTTCAAATTCACCATGTCTGAAACTGATGTCATGGACCTCCCTGAAGGCCCAGTGGTGAAGGCTCAGCACTTGCTCAGACTCTGGTTGGGAAGCTACGATCCTGCATACAGAGAGGTGTGGACAAAAAGTTAAAGAAATACTAGTAATATAGAAAATAAAACTGCTCATTATGTGAACACAGTTTCTTTCCTGAACCTGATCTGTTCTGGCAGTCTGTCAGTCAGTGAGTTGTCTAGTATTCTGTCTAATTGTATAATCTAGAAAACCATGTCTTTCTCAGCCCCCTGGTCTCCTGTATCTCAAGTATCTATCAAAACTCCTTAACCAGGTCCTTTGCTTTTATATCCTAAGTTTCTATCCAATTCTCCATTTCTGTTCTCACTGCCATTTTTTAAGCTGTATTATCATTCTTTGTACCGATCATCAAAATACCACCCTCACTGTTCTGTTACTAAATATCTTGGCTCCCCATCTATCCTCCATACTTTAGAGATATTTTAGGTACATGAATGTGTTCATGTGATTCTAAAATTCTTAAAGTATGAATCAGGTAGCCAGTGAAGAACCTCCTTCCCTCATGTAACTGGGGTTGTTCCTTCTGAGCATTCTTCCAAGATATTTTATGCATATGCAAGGAAATACTAACACATAAGCTCTTCTTTTTTTAAGCTTTTTTTTTTTGACCACTTTTATTGATCCTTCATTTATTTCCACCTTTGTTCTTTGGCCTTTGTGGGCCTCCCACCCACAGTGGCCCCTCTCTTCACAGAGCACCGGCTCCGGGCGCATGCACTCCAGAGCTCTGGCTTGGTAATTGAACACATCTGTCCAGCCACTCCGTGGCACGTGGGATCTTCCCAGGCCAGGGATCGAACCAGCGCCCCTTGCACTGCAAGGCGGTGTCCTTACCCACTGGACCACCAGGGAAGCCCACACATAAGCTCTTTTAACATCTTCATGATTTGTGTAAAAGGTGGCACTCTCTGTATGCTTTACTTCAGCCTGATTTTTTTCATTCAACAGTATATCCTGGATACCTTTCCATTTCAATGTGTAGAGGATCCTCACATGCATTTTTATGGCTGCATGATATTCCGTGGTAGGAATGTTGAAATTGACATGTATCAGAGCAGAACATCTTTTACTGTCTAGAGGATTCCATTCTTCCACTTTTCATAACCTTGTCATGAATTCCCGTTCATTACTGTTAGGGAGAAAAACTATGCTGCTCACGTGCCATGGCTCTCTGGCCCATCTTCTCTTCACAGTGGTCTCGTCTTGCTCTTCTCCCTCGTCCTCCCTGCTGTTGCAGCTCCCCACTGTTGAGTTGCATGGACATGGCCTGTCTTTTGTTTCATCTGCAGAATGTTCTTGTATGCCCGAGACTCCTGCCTAATCTCCTCATCTCATATACAGATTCAGTGCTTCCTTCTTCTGCCTTTAGTTACCTTCTAATCTGCATAACGCAGGCCTCATCTCAATTTCCATTTCCTCAAGGTGTGTTTACTCTGCCAATCCAAGGCCAGGTCAGCGCTCTCTGATACCGTCTCCTGGCACTTTGTCCTTTTCTATGAACAGCTAGTTCATTTATTATTGTATATTTGTATGTGATTATATTGGCATTCATTTCACACACTTAGAGCAGTGTTTCTGTAATAGTGGATTGCAACCCATTATGCATTATGAAATCAGTTTTAAAAATTATGACAAACCTTTAAAAAATGAAATAGTATATAAAATATCAGACCTCAGTTTTATATAGTAAGGTAATTTTTTCGTCATGCTTTTGCTTCAGATTAATAAATAGATGTGATTGTAAAAGTGTCTAGATACATAGGTGTATTGGGTATGTTTCTTACTATAGGTCTTAGTCAAAAAACCCTGAAAGCCATTGGACAAGATGGTAAATTCTTTGAGGACAGGAATTCTATTTTGTACCCCATTCCATCCCTGAGTCTAACAGAGGGCACTCAATAAATAAGTTGACTGGATGAATGAATGCATAGTTTTTCAGGAAGGTTCACAGACCCATTCTTCCTCCTAGAGACTAGTGGAACCTGACCCTAGGCACATGTTAGTGATTATTTCCTTGATCAAATGAGTCACATTAGATCATTAAAAGATGTCTAGAACCATACCTCCATGTGTATTCTTTTTAGGGCTTGATAGAGATGAAACAATATTGATGAGAGATTTTAGATTTAATTTTTGTATTACTTACAAATTGTAGGCCTTAAATACCATTTTATTTTGTTAAGAAATAATAAAACCGTTTTCACTTGCCTAAATATCTGGCTAATTTTTTAATTTCTAAGGTAGTCTGCACACTGTTACATAGCTGTTACCTTTGTGTGTACTTCAGCAATAAAATATTTATGTAGTTTGGCAAGGTGATACTACAGCCTGGTTTAATGCAACAGCTGCACTACCTGTTTCCATGTAGCTTGGTTCCCCTTTTTAATCTTTGGTTTTCTGCAACTAAAGACTTACGTCAGCATGTAGTTTATACAGCAGCAGATAATGGTGAAAACTTCTTGAATTAACATAGTAAAGAGAAGTTCTCTGCTGAGTTTACTTGGTTTCATATTTTTCTAATGTCTTTGAAAAACATTTTACTAATGTGTGCTACACAGAGCTTTATAAACAGAACATACTTACACTGACACATTTTTGTGAAATTTTTTATTCATTAGAGAACCTGTAAACTCACCTTCTCATGTATAGTCCCTTATGTTAAAAAAAAAAAGAAAAGGAAACATCTTAGCTCCTAAATCATCACCTTTCAGCTTAGTACAGATTAGCAAAGTTCTGGAAATATAAAAGTGATTTTTACTTATTTTTGGTCATACATTTGTATGTATATTGAGATTGGATTAAAAAGTGTTTAGGCACAAAGTACAGCATTTTAATTCTTCTCACGTTTATTCTCAGAGTCCTGTTAGCACAGAGTTTTTACCCGGCATCTGTGTTATTTCTTCTTTCTGTTTCTAGGTGCTCCTGATCCAACAGCAGGTGCTAGTATAGATGATGAAAACTGCTGGCACTTAGATGAAGAGCAGGTGCAAGAACAGGTTAAACTGTTCCTTTCCCAGGGCGGGTACCACGGATCAGGGAAGCAGCTTAATTTGCTCTTTGCAAAGGTATGACTTTTTATTTTTAAAGAAATATTCTAAAAATAGAACCTGACCCTAGGCACATGTTAGTGATTATTTCCTTGATCAAATGAGTCACATTAGATCATTAAAAGATGTCTAGAACCATACCTCCATGTGTATTCTTTTTAGGGCTTGATAGAGATGAAACAATATTGATGAGAGATTTTAGATTTAATTTTTGTATTACTTACAAATTGTAGGCCTTAAATACCATTTTATTTTGTTAAGAAATAATAAAACCGTTTTCACTTGCCTAAATATCTGGCTAATTTTTTAATTTCTAAGGTAGTCTGCACACTGTTACATAGCTGTTACCTTTGTGTGTACTTCAGCAATAAAATATTTATGTAGTTTGGCAAGGTGATACTACAGCCTGGTTTAATGCAACAGCTGCACTACCTGTTTCCATGTAGCTTGGTTCCCCTTTTTAATCTTTGGTTTTCTGCAACTAAAGACTTACGTCAGCATGTAGTTTATACAGCAGCAGATAATGGTGAAAACTTCTTGAATTAACATAGTAAAGAGAAGTTCTCTGCTGAGTTTACTTGGTTTCATATTTTTCTAATGTCTTTGAAAAACATTTTACTAATGTGTGCTACACAGAGCTTTATAAACAGAACATACTTACACTGACACATTTTTGTGAAATTTTTTATTCATTAGAGAACCTGTAAACTCACCTTCTCATGTATAGTCCCTTATGTTAAAAAAAAAAAGAAAAGGAAACATCTTAGCTCCTAAATCATCACCTTTCAGCTTAGTACAGATTAGCAAAGTTCTGGAAATATAAAAGTGATTTTTACTTATTTTTGGTCATACATTTGTATGTATATTGAGATTGGTTTAAAAAAGTGTTTAGGCACAAAGTACAGCATTTTAATTCTTTTCACGTTTATTCTCAGAGTCCTGTTAGCACAGAGTTTTTACCCGGCATCTGTGTTATTTCTTCTTTCTGTTTCTAGGTGCTCCTGATCCAACAGCAGGTGCTAGTATAGATGATGAAAACTGCTGGCACTTAGATGAAGAGCAGGTGCAAGAACAGGTTAAACTGTTCCTTTCCCAGGGCGGGTACCACGGATCAGGGAAGCAGCTTAATTTGCTCTTTGCAAAGGTATGACTTTTTATTTTTAAAGAAATATTCTAAATATATACATTTATAGCAAGTGTATATGACCATGTTTACAATCAGATAAAGGCTTCCTTTAAATTCTGTTTTTTTTTAAAAAAGACTTGGAAATTCCCTGGCAGTCCAGTGGTTAGGGCTCTGCACTTTCACTTCTGGGCCTCCAGTTCAGTCCCTTGTCAGGGCCGACTAAGATCCTGTCAGCTGAATGGCATGGCCCAAGGAGAAAAAAAAGGGGGGCAGAGGATAAACAAGTTATAAGCAGTCATCAGCGACTTCTGTGTTGTAGTGGAAGCATTAATTTACTTAGGTGTCCTTAGGTAAGATAGGGGCTTTTTTGTCTTTTTCAACTCTTCTTAATAAAATGGTGAGAATTTATACAATTTTGATAAACTGTTCATTACTAAAAATAAAATAGTTTAATGTTATTTGAAATGCTCAATTTTTAAAAAAATTTTTCTGGTTAATTTTCCCAAGTAGAGCGTAACTTTGAATATAATCCTTAAAGATGTGCTTTATATAATTAGTTTATTGTCAGTATCTTTACTTTCAAAAGCATAAACTCTGGAGTCATAAAAATCTGGGTTTAAATCTCAGTTCTGAAATCCTGTTGAGTGTGTGTACCTTTGCAAGCTACTTAAGTCAACTTCCTCATGTGTAAGATTAGCTAATAATAGCATATCCCTTTAAGTTGTGATCACAGTTTTAAATGATCATGGTGTCTAACAGTAGTTGGGTCTTGGTAAATGTTAATTTTTGTCACAAACATTTGATAACCTAAGAGACAAAAGTTGTCTTCATTTCCAGTTCATTGTGAACAGAAGCTTTGTCTGTTCCTATACACAGAACATTAGTACCATAAACACATTTTTATGTACTGGATAAAATGCTTTTTAAATAATATTAAAGCAGTGTCTTTTCATTGGGGATGCAGCCATCACTATAGGTGAGGGAATTCAGATTGATTTTTAAGAAACAACTAACTGTGTTCGTTGATGACCTTTGTTAATTTCCCTGATATTCATAATAATTACAAACTTTTTTTAGTTTAGAAGAATTAGAGAAAACTATGTTACTGCTTATGGTCAAAAAAATAGTGTATTTTGATTAGTGAAAATCCTTTAAATAACGATTTATCCTGGAACTTCCCTGGCAGTTCAGTGGTTAAGACTCTGAGCTCCAAATTTAGGGAACACAGGTTCCATCCCCAGTCAGGGAACTGAGATCCCACATGTCACATATATAGATTGCCATTTCTTCAAGAATTAGATTATAGTAAAAACACATTTAACTGTAAGATTATTTCATATGACTTAATCATTATTTAGTAATTGATAGGCATTTCAAACTCTCTAATACCTCAGAGTCAGCAGTCAGAAAATTAAGTTAGGCTATAGACAAGTTTGAGTATCGGTTAGTAGTTCTTGAGTTCATATGCTTAATAGTAAACCATTTCTGTTCATTGCTGTTGCTTAGTTATAGGTTAGCATTCCATCATGGAAGTACATACTAAATTAAATCTATGACATGCAAAGGTAATATTAAAGGTTTGGTATATTTAGGCACACAGTAAGTATTTCTTAGATTCTCGTATCAGCAGAAAGTACGCTGTGGCCTAGTGTGTGAAGGAGGCATTAGACTGGCCCGCAGTTGCTCTTTTTATCCATGTATATGATGTATATATTATATATGTTATATGAAGTAATAGCATCTAATTTTCAAAATGGCATAACCTCCACAGTTAAGACAGATCTGGGTTCTGATTCCAGTTGTTCTTCTCATCCTTTGGACAGGTTACTTCACTTCTGAGACATGGCTTTTTAATTTGTAAAATGGGTGTTATAATCTGACCTACTTTTATAGTTGTTGTGAGGATTAAAAGCCAGAGTGAAAACATAAAACTCTTACCAAGATGTCCAACAAATGGCAATTCCATTTCTTTTTCCTTTATAGTACTTCCTAACATTACTAACACAGCCTTCCTCGAAGCACACCTTTGTGATTCAGTGTAGAAGTGCATTTGAGTTCTCTACGAATTCTAAAGCCTGTGGAGAGGCGGGTCCATTGCTTATCAGGGTACAGGCCTGAGGCAGAATATATTGACCTAGAGGTTTAAACTGCATTGTTGAAAATCTGTTATTTCTTCCTTCATTTTGACTTTCACGTAGAAAGAATTTTGAATAAAAGGACTTCCCTGTCCTTTTGATACTTTATGACCTTGCTCTACTGATCTCCTTTACAGAGAACTGGTGTTCATTTGAGATTCCTATTTATTGAACACACAGCATTTCACACTTCAGGAATGGATGGATTCATTAGATTTCCTATAGAGCATCATAGCCTTGTATTTCTTTCCCTTGCTTTCTCATTTATTTGGGAAATACAACAAGAATAATGGACAGAGCTCGAGGTTCCAAAACCAAGAAGGCACGTTAACATATGAGGTCCGTGTTTATGATTATGCTATAAGGATTGCTCTTTGAGAACCAGAGAGTTCTTGAACCTACAGCCTGAACGTTCCCTTAGTAACCATTTCTGTTCATTGCTGTTGCTTAGTTATAGGTTAGCATTCCATCATGGAAGTACATACTAAATTAAATCTATGACATGCAAAGGTAATATTAAAGGTTTGGTATATTTAGGCACACAGTAAGTATTTCTTAGATTCTCGTATCAGCAGAAAGTACGCTGTGGCCTAGTGTGTGAAGGAGGCATTAGACTGGCCCGCAGTTGCTCTTTTTATCCATGTATATGATGTATATATTATATATGTTATATGAAGTAATAGCATCTAATTTTCAAAATGGCATAACCTCCACAGTTAAGACAGATCTGGGTTCTGATTCCAGTTGTTCTTCTCATCCTTTGGACAGGTTACTTCACTTCTGAGACATGGCTTTTTAATTTGTAAAATGGGTGTTATAATCTGACCTACTTTTATAGTTGTTGTGAGGATTAAAAGCCAGAGTGAAAACATAAAACTCTTACCAAGATGTCCAACAAATGGCAATTCCATTTCTTTTCCTTTATAGTACTTCCTAACATTACTAACACAGCCTTCCTCGAAGCACACCTTTGTGATTCAGTGTAGAAGTGCATTTGAGTTCTCTACGAATTCTAAAGCCTGTGGAGAGGCGGGTCCATTGCTTATCAGGGTACAGGCCTGAGGCAGAATATATTGACCTAGAGGTTTAAACTGCATTGTTGAAAATCTGTTATTTCTTCCTTCATTTTGACTTTCACGTAGAAAGAATTTTGAATAAAAGGACTTCCCTGTCCTTTTGATACTTTATGACCTTGCTCTACTGATCTCCTTTACAGAGAACTGGTGTTCATTTGAGATTCCTATTTATTGAACACACAGCATTTCACACTTCAGGAATGGATGGATTCATTAGATTTCCTATAGAGCATCATAGCCTTGTATTTCTTTCCCTTGCTTTCTCATTTATTTGGGAAATACAACAAGAATAATGGACAGAGCTCGAGGTTCCAAAACCAAGAAGGCACGTTAACATATGAGGTCCGTGTTTATGATTATGCTATAAGGATTGCTCTTTGAGAACCAGAGAGTTCTTGAACCTACAGCCCTGAACGTTTCCTCTTACCATGGCCAAAACAGTCCCGTTTGAGTGAATAGAAGAATGGTGCTTCTCTTTATGTTGAAATCTATGGTGAGAAAGAATCTGGTGCAGTCACTAATCTACCTCAAAAAATGAAGGACTTATACAGCTTGTACTTGAATATACTAAAATCTACTGAATTGTACAGTTTAAATTGGTAAATTGTATGTATGTGAATAAAGCTATAAGAAAAGAAAAAAAAAAACAGACAGATGCTATAGAGATGATCAGATCAATGTAGAAGCTCACTGAAGAGTTTCGAGTACATTGCTTTCAATCCTGCTGCTCTGGTGATACATGCAGTTACAGAATCAGGGAGGTGCCGGGTGACTTTTCTTGCTTGTTTTGGGATTCTTTCTCTGCAGGTTGGCAAAATACATGTTTGAGGGGCACTGGAAAGTTAGGCAGTTTCTTTCTTTTTATGTGGATTCGTAAACATAATTTTGAAAAAATTGAGTCAGGTTTTTTTTTTTTAATTAAATTGACTTTTAGAACAGAGGATTGTTTTTAACAAATTTTGTTTGCTTAAGAAGGATGGTGTTAAAAGTCTTCACCACCACCATCGTACCTTCCCTTGCCACAGAAGTAAAGTGGTCTGTCTCTGCATTGCCGTTCATTTTTAAACATTTTTCTAAACGGTCTGTTTTTTCCCTCACTAGGTGCGGGAGATGTTGAAGATGAGGGACTCAAACGGGGCCCGAATGTTGACTTTGATAACAGAACAGTTCATGGCTGACCCTCGTCTGTCACTTTGGAGACAACAAGGCACTGCAATGACTGACAAATATAGGCAACTCTGGGATGAGCTGGGTAGGTATAGGTTTCCTGATGGACTGCCATTGAGTTGTGTGTAGACAACGACAGTGGTTGAAAGTGTACAAATGCTTGGTCAGAGTATTGTGGAAGAGAGAGCCGCTTTTACATGAACTTGTCGCCACTGTATGCTGGCCAGAGGAACAGGAAGAACGGGGCATTTGCAGGAGTATCGGTCTTGGTAGCATTTGGGGGGAATTGTCTGATGCTGAGGAAAACAAGCATAGGATCTGCTTTTAAGTATTTGGGGAAAAAAGGTATATTTCCACATAAGTATTTGGTATAATAGAATTGATTACTGGCTTTTAGACTAATGTAATCAGTTCAGCTGCAGTTTTGTCATTTTCCCCTTTTCATTACATTAAAGTTATCAAAAGTAACTTGAATATATATATTTATTATTATAGACTTAGATGAAATATTGATTGTCAGAATGGAGAAGTCACAACAAAGTCAAATTTTTTATTGCTTTCCATATCCATGGTGGTAAAGATGTAAATATAGCAGATGGTTGAAAAAAATGAAAAACCCACTACTTCTGTTTACTGAGAAATTTGCAGAGATGACTCTTGCTCTTCAGTATTCACTGCTAGGGAGATTAATAATGGATTTGTTATCTTGTCTATTAAGAAAACTGTATGTGACAAATGTAATTTTTGGCAAATATTTTGTCAGTGCCTGTCTTAATTTTACATTCTGAGTATTTATTAGAAAATTCTAGTTTCAGTGAAGTTGAACTGTAGAAGTCTTTGTACCTACACCTTTTGTCTTCTTCTTGGCTAAGGATGAACCACATCATGCTATTGATCCCATGTCCTGACCAAGAAAGTCTGTTGTCTGTGAAGATACTAGTTACAATCCTTGGAAGTGACCTTTGAGGTGAACTGCTTACAGATAAGGAAACTAAAGTCTGAGGAGGTTAGGAGACTTCCAGAAAATGACGTCATATGACCTATGGTTTATACAGCAAGTTGGTAAAGAATTGGACATCAGTTTTCTTTTTCCCATTAATAGGGCGTATGTTCAGGAACTGAATTCTCATTTGTTTTTTAACGTGACTGGTATTTTCCAGCTGTCTGGTAGTTGTTGCCCTTTTCCCCTAATATTTTTATTAAGTATCTTATAATTTAATCTTAGTACTTTACTTAGATCACCTGAAGTAATGGGTAGTGGCCTTTCTCTCAATCAAAATTTAAATCAATCTATAACCATAGCCCTTTCCATGTTCTGGCAGGAAATATTTGGGGGCCGGGGGGTGGTAGTTGGAGAGCACAGGTGTAATGTGTGCTTTAAACAAAATTGTTATAGAATGCTGAGTGGCTTATAGGTAAAGATGCCTCAGTTTTATAATTCTACAGTATGTGTTGAATTGAGTAGTTGCGTTATGGCGGTAAAAGGATTAGCATTGAAAAAAACTATAATGAAGGGAATCGTTTCAGGAAACATTATTGGATTAATATTAAATGAATAAAATTTAAAGAGCTTTGTACTGAAAGAAACTTAGAATTGCAAATAGCAAATTAGAAAGAAAATATCAACTAAATTTTTTGGTTACCAAAGAAAAAGTTCAAGTGGCACAGTTAAATAGAATTATCAGTGTTTATGTTTAATCCATTAGTCATATTTCATTTTTGCAAGTTGGCTTTGACAGTTATGTACTTCAACTCTCAGTCGAAAGTGTGAGTTCTCATTAGGTGGAAGTTTCTGCGAGGTGATTCTCCTTACACTCTCTGATGGACTTCTTTTCTAATTATGGACCAGGTTTGATACAAATTCTTTGATTTCAGTCCAGGATGAAGAGTTTTTTTTTTGTGAAGTTGAACTGTAGAAGTCTTTGTACCTACACCTTTTGTCTTCTTCTTGGCTAAGGATGAACCACATCATGCTATTGATCCCATGTCCTGACCAAGAAAGTCTGTTGTCTGTGAAGATACTAGTTACAATCCTTGGAAGTGACCTTTGAGGTGAACTGCTTACAGATAAGGAAACTAAAGTCTGAGGAGGTTAGGAGACTTCCAGAAAATGACGTCATATGACCTATGGTTTATACAGCAAGTTGGTAAAGAATTGGACATCAGTTTTCTTTTTCCCATTAATAGGGCGTATGTTCAGGAACTGAATTCTCATTTGTTTTTTAACGTGACTGGTATTTTCCAGCTGTCTGGTAGTTGTTGCCCTTTTCCCCTAATATTTTTATTAAGTATCTTATAATTTAATCTTAGTACTTTACTTAGATCACCTGAAGTAATGGGTAGTGGCCTTTCTCTCAATCAAAATTTAAATCAATCTATAACCATAGCCCTTTCCATGTTCTGGCAGGAAATATTTGGGGGCCGGGGGGTGGTAGTTGGAGAGCACAGGTGTAATGTGTGCTTTAAACAAAATTGTTATAGAATGCTGAGTGGCTTATAGGTAAAGATGCCTCAGTTTTATAATTCTACAGTATGTGTTGAATTGAGTAGTTGCGTTATGGCGGTAAAAGGATTAGCATTGAAAAAAACTATAATGAAGGGAATCGTTTCAGGAAACATTATTGGATTAATATTAAATGAATAAAATTTAAAGAGCTTTGTACTGAAAGAAACTTAGAATTGCAAATAGCAAATTAGAAAGAAAATATCAACTAAATTTTTTGGTTACCAAAGAAAAAGTTCAAGTGGCACAGTTAAATAGAATTATCAGTGTTTATGTTTAATCCATTAGTCATATTTCATTTTTGCAAGTTGGCTTTGACAGTTATGTACTTCAACTCTCAGTCGAAAGTGTGAGTTCTCATTAGGTGGAAGTTTCTGCGAGGTGATTCTCCTTACACTCTCTGATGGACTTCTTTTCTAATTATGGACCAGGTTTGATACAAATTCTTTGATTTCAGTCCAGGATGAAGAGTATATATTCTTGTTCTGTGTTTTCTTTTTTTCACAAATCACCTCCCCCCTTCAGATCATTATTAGACTGCTGTAAATTCTCCTACATACTCTGATTGTGAGCAGAGGTCACTTGTCATTTTAATGAGGTCTAAGTTCTGTGAAGAATCTCATGTAGGAGTTACAATAGCTCTCACATCTTAATATTCATTCACCAAAATACTAACTAAAAGTTGCTTCTGGACTATAAGAGGAAAGGATTTTGCTTCTTAAGAAAATGGGGGAATTTGACTTTGTGCCCCTGCACAGGGCTCACATTGCTTCAAGGCTCTGCTTTGGAATTAAATGCTGAGCACTGCCAGATGCCAGACATTGAGAAGAAGCTGAGTTTTGTCGGCAAATGGGATCTGCAAGTTAATTGGTGTTTTCTGCAGGCTTCTGGCTGTGAAATGAAATTGGAAGCCCTTTAGCCACATGGATAATACAGGACCTGAATACAAATGTCACATGTCACCATCAGGACCCACTGTGAGACAATAGTGTTCCCACTCCAACACTGCACCATTACAGATCATTTAAATATGGGGATTACATTTAAACTAAAAGCCCCATTTGCCTTTTACTGCAATTTAAATGTCCTCTTAGCAAAAGCTAAGTGACAAATTAAATGAAAAAAGTGCCCACATTTTTAAAGCTGTAATGCAAAACAACCTTTTATTGCTTCTCATGTGCCACGAATGAATCATTATACTTGTCAACCCTAAACCAAGCCATAATTGGAGCAGCTACTGTTATCAGAGTAGGGCCGCTCTGTGACAGCTTAATAAAGCTGAAACTGTTAAATTAAATCTCAGATGCTTAACTCCTTAGCACCGGTGGATTCGATGGGTCCATTTCTGGCAGTGGCCAATACACCAGGAGAAAAAAATTCCTGGCATGAAAGCCTTAATCTGATGAAAGTGTACAAGGACGAGTATCTCAGCCAAGGAACCGCTTCTTGGCAGGGAGATTCGGAGGCATCAGATTGTCAGCCAGGTTACAAAGTTGTAGTTTTTTCCGTAGGATTGGATATCCCCTCCCCAAGATTTACAGTTTTTTGAGAATAAGTGATTTAGAAGTCCCAGTGTTTCAAAACTAGTTTTAAAAATAACATATATTCATCTACTCTTTCTTTCCTTCAAATAAACACTTGCAGTCTTATTTGAGGTAGCCGTAGGCCCAATTTCTTTTCCCTGTCCTCTGGCTAACAAAGGGATGATTATGCTCAGTTCTTTTTGAAAATACATATCTATGATATTCATTGGTCTGAGTTAATTTTTCTGATTTACTCTGTGATTTTCATAATGTAGTATGAAATAGATTCAGATGCATACTGTTAAGGCCTGGCTTAGTACATCTCATTTACAGATACATTTATCTTGTACGTGGATCATTTCTTTTTTTTTTTTTTAAGATTTATTTATTTATTTACTTTGGGCAGGGGTCGGGTTGGGGAGGGAGGGGAGTGGGCGGGCCACTTCTATTGGTCTTTCATTTCTCTATTTTCATTCGTCTTCGTTCTTTGGCTCCTGTGGGCCTCCCATCGCAGTGGCCTCTGTCGTCGCAGAGCACCGGCTCTGGGCGCATGCGCTCCAGAGCTCCGGCTCGGTGATTGGACACATCAGTCCAGCTGCTCCGCGGCACGTGGGACCTTCCCAGGCCAGGGCTCGAACCGGCGCCCCTTGCATTGCAAGGCAGTGTCCTTACCCACTGGACCACCAGGAGAAGCCCGGATCATTTCTTCATATATTAATTTCACTTTCTCTCCATGATGTTTTCTCAAACATATGACAGTCTTCTCAAGATGACTGTTGTTGTATCATGATCACCGATAAGAGCGTATATATATTAAAATCTTAATACAGAAAGCCCTGTGCAATGGGAGAGGCTGTGTGTTCGGTGGAGCCTATACATGTCTGGTAGAGCTATAGGATATTCATTTTCTTCAGTTATGTTCTTTACTCCAGGTAAATTTTCTGGACAGCAGATCACAGAAATAACCCTTGGCTTTCAAGGAACAGGCTGGTGCTGATTGGTGGCAAGCACACCTTCTGTTAGCCCTAACGGCTGTCTGCTCAGCACACTTAATTACTGTGGGAGTCTTTAGGGATGACGGGGTATATTGTAAATCTCTCATCTGTGTTGATGGGTCTCTTGCCTTGAATGTCTTCCTAGACCGTAGTTTTACTTTGCTTCATAAAACTATAGGTTGTGACTGCTGGTCTATTAAAACCTAATTAAAATGGACGTCATTAGAAGAAACAGTTAAATAAGATTTAATTACAGTTTTAGCACAGGGAAAAATTCTTAAATTTGCATTTTCATAATATGTCTTAAATAATACTTTTTTCCCTCAAATTTTAAACACTTGCTCTCTGGGTTGAGTCATGTGTTTTGCTCTCTGGCATGTAACCTTGTTGCTTAGGGAGAGGCTGGACCACGAGAGCCTTGCTCCTCTGAGCTGTGCTCACTCAGTTCACAAGAACAAGGTGGTATCTCTGAGTTCTTTTCAAAGGTAATGATATAGATACCTAACTGTGTGTGAGCAGAAATAGCTGTGATTAGATATTTCTAGTTTGCATTTCTTTGTATACTCTTGTGTTTGTGTGTGCTCAGTTACTTAGTTGTGTCTTTTTTGCAACCCCATGAAATGTAGCCCACCAAAGTCCTCTCTTTCCATAGAATTTTTCCAGACAAGAATTCTGAAGTGACTTGCCATTTCCTACTCCAGGGGATCAGCCCGTGTCTATTGCATCTCCTGCATTGGCAAGTGGATTCTTTACCCCTGTGCCACTTGGGAAGCCCCATACGATATTAGCAATAGTTATACTATTCCTTAGTGGGATGCTGGTAGATGTTTTCTCAAACATATGACAGTCTTCTCAAGATGACTGTTGTTGTATCATGATCACCGATAAGAGCGTATATATATTAAAATCTTAATACAGAAAGCCCTGTGCAATGGGAGAGGCTGTGTGTTCGGTGGAGCCTATACATGTCTGGTAGAGCTATAGGATATTCATTTTCTTCAGTTATGTTCTTTACTCCAGGTAAATTTTCTGGACAGCAGATCACAGAAATAACCCTTGGCTTTCAAGGAACAGGCTGGTGCTGATTGGTGGCAAGCACACCTTCTGTTAGCCCTAACGGCTGTCTGCTCAGCACACTTAATTACTGTGGGAGTCTTTAGGGATGACGGGGTATATTGTAAATCTCTCATCTGTGTTGATGGGTCTCTTGCCTTGAATGTCTTCCTAGACCGTAGTTTTACTTTGCTTCATAAAACTATAGGTTGTGACTGCTGGTCTATTAAAACCTAATTAAAATGGACGTCATTAGAAGAAACAGTTAAATAAGATTTAATTACAGTTTTAGCACAGGGAAAAATTCTTAAATTTGCATTTTCATAATATGTCTTAAATAATACTTTTTTCCCTCAAATTTTAAACACTTGCTCTCTGGGTTGAGTCATGTGTTTTGCTCTCTGGCATGTAACCTTGTTGCTTAGGGAGAGGCTGGACCACGAGAGCCTTGCTCCTCTGAGCTGTGCTCACTCAGTTCACAAGAACAAGGTGGTATCTCTGAGTTCTTTTCAAAGGTAATGATATAGATACCTAACTGTGTGTGAGCAGAAATAGCTGTGATTAGATATTTCTAGTTTGCATTTCTTTGTATACTCTTGTGTTTGTGTGTGCTCAGTTACTTAGTTGTGTCTTTTTTGCAACCCCATGAAATGTAGCCCACCAAAGTCCTCTCTTTCCATAGAATTTTTCCAGACAAGAATTCTGAAGTGACTTGCCATTTCCTACTCCAGGGGATCAGCCCGTGTCTATTGCATCTCCTGCATTGGCAAGTGGATTCTTTACCCCTGTGCCACTTGGGAAGCCCCATACTGATATTAAGCAATAGTTATACTATTCCTTAGTGGGATGCTGGGTAGATGGAGTGGGTATAAAGATTCAGGGGATTTGGGCATCAGGATAAATCTACCTTCAGTAGTAGAAAATTTAGCCCACCCATTGGGACTACATATATTGCAAGATGCTAAATATTACCTACTCCATGGGGCTTCCCAGGTGACACTAGTGGTCAGGTACCTGCCTGCCGATGGAGGAGATGTAGGAGACGTGTGTTCAGTCCCCCGGTCAGGAAGACCCCCTGGAGGAGGGTGCAGCAACCCACTCCAGTGTTCTTACTTGGAGAATCCCATGGACAGAGGAGCCTGGGGGGCTACAGTCCATAGCATCACATGAGAGTCATGCATGACTGAAGCAACTTAGCACACATGCACACACCTACTTCATGGACCTAGAACCCTGTCCTAGCTATCACCCCAGATATAAGTGGTCACCTCTTGCGGCGTCCTCTGCACCCACCCCCATTATTCTTGAATAAAGAAGAAAACATGTGCCCAAGTCACATAGTCAAAATGGTCCTCTAAGTAATAGGAGGGCCTTGTGCACAGCCCAAAATAAGATTCTAAAACTTCTGCTTTGAAGGTAATTGTGGAAAAATTTCTAGGACATGCCATCTTACACCTCCAAAAGCAAAAAGCTTAGTAATTACACCACTGTTTTGAGCCCCTTACTTAGTTTTTACGGTTGAGGCAAACTTGGGCTTTCCACATTTTGAAGTTGATAGTGGCTAGTAAATAGGCTATGGAGTAAATGATTCTCGTGGAAAACTGGAAAGCATTCCAGTGTCTTTTGCCATATAAGTTGATATGCCTTTGCTAGTGCTGTGGAGAAAACAGCAGTTCCCAGAGCCCCCATACAGCAAAAAGATGTCAGTACAGACTTGGAAGCTTCCATGTAGCTGAAAGTATAGTATCTAATCCTAATGAACCACATAGCAGGGATTGCTTGTCACTTACTGGTTTGTCTTCCCTGGATGCAAGAGAATATAACTGTACGACTTAACACCATTTTGACGCCTTCCTGTTAACCCTTCTTTCCAGAAGTCTTGTTGTGGTTTCCTGATCAGTATGTATGAAGCATTTGCTATGTCAAGAAGATTCAATGGATTAAACATTTGATTTTTACCATTGATGATGGTACTGGAAATATGGAAGGGGTAGAGATGCAACCATCAGGAGACATGAGAAATCAGAACAGGTTTAAATGAACTCCAGACCACTTTTATAGAGTAATTTATTCACATATTAGTGAGTAAATAGGCTGAATGTTTTACAGGATGTTCATGGAGGTGAGTTATAGGAAAGAAGAGAGTACTTCAGAAAAAAAGAATAACAAGAACAAGACAGGGAAAACCCAATGGGAATGGTGTAAAAAAGTTCACACTCATTATCCAAAATATTGTCTTTAAGATTTTCAGTCCAACCTTGTTAGTCTTCATGGTTGCTTAACTTCAAAGAGAGTAGGAGGAGGAGAGAGTAGACATTCCAAGATCTAGATTTTTGCTTTTTTTCATGTATTGGTCCAGCTACTAAACACAACCTGAATGCCAGGACTTACTTATCAGGCACTATGCTAAGCTCTTTTTTTTTTTTTTTTTTAAGATTTTTTTTTTTTATTTATTTTTGGGGTGGGGGGGGGGGGGGGGGGGTGGGCCACTTCTCTTGGTCTTTCATTTATCTAGTTTTCATCCATCTTTGTTCTTTGGCCCGTGTGGGCCTCCCATCGCAGTGGCCTCTGTTGTCGCAGAGCACCGGCTCTGGGTGCATGTGCTCCAGAGCTCTGGCTCGGTAATTGGACACATTGGTCCAGCCGCTCCGCGGCACGTGGGATCTTCCCAGGCCAGGGATCGAACCGGTGCCCCTTGCACAGCAAGGCGAAATGTTCGTGGAAAACTGGAAAGCATTCCAGTGTCTTTTGCCATATAAGTTGATATGCCTTTGCTAGTGCTGTGGAGAAAACAGCAGTTCCCAGAGCCCCCATACAGCAAAAAGATGTCAGTACAGACTTGGAAGCTTCCATGTAGCTGAAAGTATAGTATCTAATCCTAATGAACCACATAGCAGGGATTGCTTGTCACTTACTGGTTTGTCTTCCCTGGATGCAAGAGAATATAACTGTACGACTTAACACCATTTTGACGCCTTCCTGTTAACCCTTCTTTCCAGAAGTCTTGTTGTGGTTTCCTGATCAGTATGTATGAAGCATTTGCTATGTCAAGAAGATTCAATGGATTAAACATTTGATTTTTACCATTGATGATGGTACTGGAAATATGGAAGGGGTAGAGATGCAACCATCAGGAGACATGAGAAATCAGAACAGGTTTAAATGAACTCCAGACCACTTTTATAGAGTAATTTATTCACATATTAGTGAGTAAATAGGCTGAATGTTTTACAGGATGTTCATGGAGGTGAGTTATAGGAAAGAAGAGAGTACTTCAGAAAAAAAGAATAACAAGAACAAGACAGGGAAAACCCAATGGGAATGGTGTAAAAAAGTTCACACTCATTATCCAAAATATTGTCTTTAAGATTTTCAGTCCAACCTTGTTAGTCTTCATGGTTGCTTAACTTCAAAGAGAGTAGGAGGAGGAGAGAGTAGACATTCCAAGATCTAGATTTTTGCTTTTTTTCATGTATTGGTCCAGCTACTAAACACAACCTGAATGCCAGGACTTACTTATCAGGCACTATGCTAAGCTCTTTTTTTTTTTTTTTTTTAAGATTTTATTTATTTATTTATTTATTGGGTTGGGGAGGGAGGGGGCGGGTGGGCCACTTCTCTTGGTCTTTCATTTATCTAGTTTTCATCCATCTTTGTTCTTTGGCCCGTGTGGGCCTCCCATCGCAGTGGCCTCTGTTGTCGCAGAGCACCGGCTCTGGGTGCATGTGCTCCAGAGCTCTGGCTCGGTAATTGGACACATTGGTCCAGCCGCTCCGCGGCACGTGGGATCTTCCCAGGCCAGGGATCGAACCGGCGCCCCTTGCACTGCAAGGCAGTGTCCTTACCCCCTGGACCACCAGGGAAGCCCTATGCTAAGCTCTTAATGTGTATATTATTTTACTTAATTCTTAAAACAACCCCATGAGATCAGAACAGTTTCTAGCCCCAGTTTTACAGCAAAGAAAACTGAGGTATGAGGAAACCAGACAATTTATTTAAGGTCACAGCAGTAGAGCAGGAATTTGGTCCTGGGTTTCAGTGACTTCAGAGACTTGACTCCTAAACAGATCCCATCCTCTACCTATTTTAGAGGACCAGCATGCCTCTCTGCCTGGCAGTCTCTCTGCTCAGAGAACAGGGGTGAAGTGCCTGCCCATGGCCCACAGTCCTGACTGCAGTTGTTAGCAGAAATAACCTAGTCTAATTGTTCACCTGTGTTCACAACCTAGTCTAGTTGCTCCCTTGTGTTCACAGGGCTCCCTAACTTCAGACTCTGAAAAAAAAAACCGTTAATGCAGAACAGCCAAATACATGCTCTTGATTGAGAACCATGTTATATAATATGCTTATCATAATATATACAGAATGCATACTGCACATGGGATACATGGAAGGTTTGCTCTCCTTTTCCAGTCCCTTGTGTTATGGAGCCAGTGAAAACGCTTATGTCACTGTCTTCCTCCTGGCCTGGGCTTACCTCCTGTGGTCTGCAGGCTCTGTAGACCCTCCTGCACATGAACTGGGCCGTCCTGCTCCGGAATGGGGTTGTTTGCTCCATCTTAGTCTCTGTTTTTCCCCTCATTATTTAGAGCTCCCTCTAAATACAGAGGCTTTGTCCATTGTATTGCTCAGGAGGCTTTGCTTCCCTCCATCACTGTTCTCAGAATGTCTGTCTGTTACTGGGTCCTCATTACTGGGGCCTGATTTCTTTCTCTGTTGTGTGATCCTCCTGCTTTCTGTCCCTTAAAACTGAGACCTCTGTGTTCTTGGGTCAGAGGCCTCTGGGCTGTGTTCTCCTGTGGGGATGGGAAGAGGGGTTTATTCTCTGCTGGTTTAAGTAAGCAGAGTAATTTCTAGCTTGGGTTAGAAATTAACCCAAAAAGAGAATGCATGTTTCTATATGGTGGGCAAATCTCTGATAATTATTTCCTGTGTAATACTGTCAACCATCGTTCACTTGATGGTAGTTGTGAGGGCTTAATTATCCATTCAGTACCCTGTACTAAGAAGAGTAAAAATAAAGAAAAAAATGTAAAAGTATATATTAATAGAAAATAGTAGATTCATGGGATTAAAAGAGATCTTTACAGATGACTTGATCATATTTAACCAATTAGAGACTTTTAAGGATATTCATTGTCTAAATTATTTAGCTGTACAGTTGGGTGATTTTAATATCATCCCCTTGTATATTTTTGTACAACCCTTCTAAATACAGACTGCAGAGATTTACTTGGAGTTAAGAGGTAGAATACTTTTAGTGTGCTGGTAGCATTGTTTGTACCAAGAGTAAGTTCTGGTTACTTTCTTTTAGGCTGTCTTTCTATTTATCATGAGTCCATTGATAGCAGGTTTTGTTCTCACATTCATGGCTTATAGGAATGTCAGTTGTTGTTTGGTCAGTAAGTCGAGTCTGACTCTTTGCAGCTCCATGGATTGTAGCCCACCAGGCTCTTCTGTCGATGGGCTTTTCCAGGCAAGAATACTGGAGTGGGTTGCCATTTCCTGGAATGTCAGAGCATTGTGTCCTTTTCTTCCCCACAAGAATTTCAAAAAATTCTCTCCTTACTTTCCTCACTTCCTAAAATTTAGTATTGCACTCGTCCTCAAGAAACTGCCACCAAAGGGAAATCTGGCTGGGGAGTCTCCTTGCAAGAATGTGGATCTCTAAAGAGCACCGTCATGTAGAGCATAGGAGAAGTGAGGGAGTGAAAACCAAGAAAAACAGGCTGGGAATCCTTTCCTTTCAACGTTTCTTCTCCTGAAGTGGCCGCATACAAAAGTTAATGAGGTCTGAGAAGCCTCCTATTAAACCATCTGTGATTCCCAGGGGCTTCGCAGAGAATCAAAGATGCCAGGAGCTATAGAATGAAAGAAGTGGAAGCCAAAGGAAGACTGAAGCAGCCACTTAGGCAGTGTTCCGCTTGCACCAGTACCTAGCAAGGTGCTTTGCAGACGTTGTCATAGTTCATTTAGGCTTAGGTGGGTTAATGAGGTCAGTGGACAACTCAAAGGAAAGGAATAATGGTTTTCTCTTAGAAGGGTGTTCCAAATACTACCTCACAGAAACCCCAAGTGCGGCGGGAGGGAGAAGCGTGTGACAGGAGAAGGCAGGTCCTTCTTAATCCCTATAAGTGACTTTTACCACTTTACACACTAGACTATCCACTAAGATTTCTCTAGAAGAGAGGATTCCGAGATTTAAAATACATACTTGAGGGCTTCCCTGGTGTCCATTGGGTAAAGAGTCTGCCTTGCATTGCAAGGGGCGCTGGTTCGATCCCTGGTACAGGAACATCCCATGTGCCGTGGAGTGGCTGGGCCAGTGTGTCCAATTACAAGCCAGTGCTCTGGAGCGCATGTGCCCAGAGCTGGTGCTCTGCAACGAGAGAGGCCACTGCGATGGGAGGCCCACACAGGCCAAAGAATAAAGATGGATGAAAATAAATAAATGAAAGACCAATAAAGTGACCAAAAGTTGAAAAAATAAATACATACTTGATAGTGATCAACTTCAGTAGACTGTAAAATAGCCTCTCATTTTAGATGTATACCTAAGGATGACTTATTTATATCAATAACTTCCCCTTATATACGTTAACTTCCCCTTATTTACCTTAAGTAGAAGCAGGCTGGCAGGTGATTTGCAGTAGGTGAATTTTTGTGAGACTGCCTTAAGCTTATTTGATAACTTTATAACATTGCTTTTAGCTTTCAGGTTAAAAATTCCAAATCGAAATAAGGGTAGGACTCTGTGTCAAGTACAGATGCATCTGACATTTAGTTGCTTGAATGAGTTAGTAACTGATTTTAGGGTTATTTTTCTCAGACTCTGATCTAGAGAAGAATATCCAGGAGTATTACTAGTAGTGGTTATGCAAAATATGACTAACAGTCTCAACTCTATAAGCAAAGAGAACCTTAGCAATGGAAATCCAGATTTCTGATTTTTGAGCTATGACCAGCTGGACCTTGTTGACCTCAGGTTGTGCTTCCCTGCCCTGTTTTGGGTAATTTAGTAAATTTCAGAATTTTCTTCAGCAAGCCTAGAGAAGAGAGTGAGAATCATTCATAAATTAGGAATCAGGCTTAAGTGATTAACAGTCTTGAATGGCTTAGGTTGGAATCTACAGTCTTCTTTGTGAATGAGCAAGGGCTGAGGGGGTTGTATGAGAGGAGCCTAAATAGGACACTTGGATCAAATATAAGCTTGAAACTGGGGGGGAAATTCTATTAGGAGGAATGCTTTCAAAATGCTGGTAGGAGCACAAAAGTTTTATTTCACCTTTTCCCTACTCCACCCCCAACAAAAGCACATTTAACGATGAGATTAATATGTCCAGCAACCTATTAACCATACATATTGACCATACACAGAAAATGTTTCTTGCTAAACATTAGGATCCTATATAGACCAAATAATCTGAGAGATTTTTGTGTCCAATTACAAGCCAGTGCTCTGGGCGCAGCCAGCTGGTGCTCTGCAAGAGAGGCCACTGCAATGGGAGGCCCACACAGGCCAAAGAATAAAGATGGATGAAAATAAATAAATGAAAGACCAATAAAGTGACCAAAAGTTGAAAAAATAAATACATACTTGATAGTGATCAACTTCAGTAGACTGTAAAATAGCCTCTCATTTTAGATGTATACCTAAGGATGACTTATTTATATCAATAACTTCCCCTTATATACGTTAACTTCCCCTTATTTACCTTAAGTAGAAGCAGGCTGGCAGGTGATTTGCAGTAGGTGAATTTTTGTGAGACTGCCTTAAGCTTATTTGATAACTTTATAACATTGCTTTTAGCTTTCAGGTTAAAAATTCCAAATCGAAATAAGGGTAGGACTCTGTGTCAAGTACAGATGCATCTGACATTTAGTTGCTTGAATGAGTTAGTAACTGATTTTAGGGTTATTTTTCTCAGACTCTGATCTAGAGAAGAATATCCAGGAGTATTACTAGTAGTGGTTATGCAAAATATGACTAACAGTCTCAACTCTATAAGCAAAGAGAACCTTAGCAATGGAAATCCAGATTTCTGATTTTTGAGCTATGACCAGCTGGACCTTGTTGACCTCAGGTTGTGCTTCCCTGCCCTGTTTTGGGTAATTTAGTAAATTTCAGAATTTTCTTCAGCAAGCCTAGAGAAGAGAGTGAGAATCATTCATAAATTAGGAATCAGGCTTAAGTGATTAACAGTCTTGAATGGCTTAGGTTGGAATCTACAGTCTTCTTTGTGAATGAGCAAGGGCTGAGGGGGTTGTATGAGAGGAGCCTAAATAGGACACTTGGATCAAATATAAGCTTGAAACTGGGGGGGAAATTCTATTAGGAGGAATGCTTTCAAAATGCTGGTAGGAGCACAAAAGTTTTATTTCACCTTTTCCCTACTCCACCCCCAACAAAAGCACATTTAACGATGAGATTAATATGTCCAGCAACCTATTAACCATACATATTGACCATACACAGAAAATGTTTCTTGCTAAACATTAGGATCCTATATAGACCAAATAATCTGAGAGATTTTTTTGTTTGTTTTGAAATTGTTAAAGTATTGTCTATATTTAATTTAGTAGTCTAAGGTCAGCTACTGTCTTTATTTTGAGGCATTTAAACTAATTTCATGGCCATCCTTGTTCACCCCTGTATTTAGTGTCCATTTAATAATCTCACCTCACTTTTTTCCTTCATGTCTGCTAATAGAACACTGAAAGTGATTTGTTTTTTACAAGTTAGTTATCCAGTAAAGGTATGAAGAAAAAAATAAACCTAGAGTTGGTGCTCAGTTGATATTTGTGAATAAAAAGTGAATGAATAATTGAAGGGTAATACTAGACACCCATTTGGAAACATTAAGAGGTGAGTGTTTTTGATGTGCTGAAAACGGTTGAAAAGTATTGATCTTTATTGTGTCCTCAGTTTTCCTTTTCTACCCTTCTGGTTTTTCCCACCTTCCTGTCCATGTACAAGTGTATCTTCATGGGTGCCTGTGCACTGAGGAACACACACGTGTACACATGCATGCACACTGAAATATAAAGCACAATTTAGGGTATGGAGGGGCAATGATTCCCCTTTGCCATCAGTGCTGCAGGTAATCTATTGCATTAATCAGCCAGCCAGTGGGAAATGCATGGGAAGTGATTATACTATCATACACCATACAGTCAGCATGAAGCACTTGTCAAGACCAATACATCAAAGTGTAATTCAGTAATAGAATGAATTAGAGCAAAATGAAGCATTCTTTTCTTCAAGAAACTGAGTACCCATCACAGATCCTTTCTGAGCCTTATAGAAAAGTCAGTGCATTAAAAACTTGTTTTTATGAGTAAAATTGCAATTCCAGTATGACAGAATATAATACTATAAATTCATCAGTGTTCTATAATCAAAACCCGATGATTTTTGGTAGGGCTCCTGATTGTCTGCTGTCCTAAACTGGCTCTCCATGGTAAGTGAAAGGAAGGTTGTTGCAGCAGTGGCTCAGGGAAGCCCTTACCTGTAAATGCAGTGCACTGTTGAGACCATGCCAGAGGAACACAGCACAGCAGGCAGGGTAACATGAACCAACTGTTATAGTGTCCTGTGGTAGGCACCATCATGGGGGAGCTTATTATCTAGTTAGAAAACAGGATGAGCAGGTGAAAAATAAAAAGCAGCCCAAGTAAGACAGCAGAAGTAAGGTCATATAATGTAGGAAGTGTTTCTGAAAATTTCAAGGACAGATGTAATATATTTCATATAAGTCATGGTTCCATATCAATTTGTAATATATAGTCACTATATAAAGAACTAATAATAGGGGGCTTCCCTGGTGGTCCAGTGAGTAAGGACACCACCTTGCAGTGCAAGGGGCGCTGGTTTGATTCCTGGCCTGGGAAGATCCCACATGCCGTGGAGCGGCTGGACCGATATGTCCAACTACCAAGCCAGAGCTCTGGAGTGCTTGCAGAGCCGGTGCTCTGCAACAAGAGAGGCCACTGCGATGGGAGGCCCACAAAGGCCAAGGAACAAAGATGGATGAAAATAGATAAATGAAAGGTCTATAGAAGTGGACCCAAAAAACACTATAAAAGAAGAACTAATAATATAATAATATAAATATATGAAGAATGGATTCTTTATCGCACTTATTACAAGGCATTTTTTTTCAATGGGGCAAATTGAAATGACCTCTGTCTATAATGAGGATTATTTCTGTTTTCAGAGTCTACAGCTAGAATATAAAGAATAGTGTTCTTGAAGCCAGATGCTCTTTAAGTATGGATCCTGATCCCGTATTTATTAACTGTGTACCCTGGATAAGCTGCTTATCTTAGAACCCACTTCCTTGTCTGTAAAATGGCATAAGGTAGAGTTTTGAGACCTAAGATAAGATGCTGCTGCTGCTGCTACTTAGCCGCTTCAGTCATGTCTGACTTTGTGTGACGCTGTGGACTGTAGCCCACCAGACTGCTCTGTCCATGGGATTCTCCAGGCAAGAGTACTGAAGTGGGCTGCCATGTCTTCTCCAGGGAATCTTCCCAACCTGGGGATCAACCAGGTTTCCTGTATTGCAGGCAGATTCTTTACCACGGAGCCACCAGGAAAACCCAAGATAAGATAGTTTACATAATCCACAACACTTTCTTTCTCATTCCAGAAGTCTTTTATGTTGGGAAAGTGGGCCCTGTGGGAAGCTTGTAGGAGAGAGGCATCCTGAAGACCTAAATAGTATTTTCAGAACTAGATTTATATAGATGTGAAGTCATGACTGTTGGACAAGCCATGGCACTGTTGATGAAGACAGCTCAGTTAAGCAGCCAGTGCAGAGCACATGGAAAATGTTCTTGCAGGTTCCCACACTTCACATTCCTTCTCCTCACTATTTTTTTTTTTTTTTTAATTTATTTATTTTGGATGGAGGTCAGGTTGGGGAGGGAGGGGAGCGGGCGGGCCACTTCTATTGGTCTTTCATTTCTCTGTTTTCATCCGTCTTTGTTCTTTGGCTCCTGTGGGCCTCCCATCGCGGTGGCATCTGTCGCTGCAGAGCGCCAGCTCTGGGCGCATGCGCTCCAGAGCTCCGGCTCGGTAATTGGACACATCGGTCCAGCCGATCTTCCCAGGCCAGGGATCGAACCAGCGCCCCTTTCACTGCAAGGCGGTGTCCTTACCCACTGGACCACCAGGGGAAGCCCCCTTCTCCTCACTATTGACTGCCCTTTTTGTATATAATTTGTCACTGTGCCCTTTTCTTTATTTATTTTCCCTGGCTTTCTTTTCTTCCCTCAAAAAGGAGAAGGGTAGTGAGGGATGGAGGAAATGACTCTGGTCATTTCCTGTAAAACCAGGTTCTAGTGAGGTCAGGGTGTTGTTAATGACCTGTGCAAGTTGACCCAATAGCACTTGATGAGTCAAATGGAATGGGAAAGCTGCATGTTAATTAGATGAGGGCCACAGGTTTGCCTGAAAATGGTGTTATCCAGGACACCAGTTTGCTGATTAGAATTTTCTGTAGTTTATGTTCTTTCTTGACCACAAAAAATTCTACTTCAGAGCCTGGTTAAATGAGAACCAATTGTATGCCCTTTTGCTGCCTGACCTAAACAGTTTTAAAAACTCTCTCTTCACGGTGTTGCTGAGGCTTTATTTGGAAATTTCTCCAAAAGTATTTTAGTGAATTGGAAACCAGCATACCAAATTTTGAGTAAAGCGAATGTTTTCACCAAATTTATTTTCCAAACATGGATTACTAACATATTAAGACTGAATTGTATGGAGAACGATACCGTAATTAGGGTCACAATTTTTGTGTGGTCTGACCAAAGAAAATTTTGTGACTATAGTTTTGCTACCACAACTAATTATGCCAGTGATCTTCTATTTGTGACTGCAATTAGGCATTTCATGGCCTCTAAATAAGTGTAATTAGTTAATTGGATCATGCATGAAATTCTAGCCTCTTATAATAGCCTCTGAGAACAAAAATAAATACGATAAATAGTATGAATTGTTCTATAACTATGGAACCCTGGGAATACCAAAAGTGATTGTTTTACTTTGCCTACTACTATTTCTTAAGAATAAACATGATATTAGAAAGTAGAAATTGAATTTTCCATGTGAAAGTCTTCATTTTCCACCTTTGAAACATAAAAAGAAGGGCATAATCTACCTTTCTTCTTACCTTTAGAGAAGGTGATATGTTTGCCCTTCTTTCCATCCACCACCTCTCACTTCCACATCCTGTGTGCTCTCTCCAGTAGCCTTATACATCGAATCTTCTGGAAAACAGGAAGATGAGCAACATTTATCAAGACTTCCAAAGGGTCTTTTATAGAAATTGTCTAGCTTTTACATTAATTACTGAACTGATGTGGATATTAACAGAAACTCATAAAGGGGAAAGAATTTTAAAAACAAAATTTTAAGACTGGGGAGTAGCAGGAGGTAGAGAATGTCCAGTTGATTTATTCAGTCACAAACCATAATGCTCCACCCAGCAGTTCACCAGCAGGCTAGAGCACACTCAAGTCACACACAAGTGAATTCTCCTGGAATTGCTGATGTGACGCCACTCTGAGACCTTGTGGTAGTACATCGTCATATTTTCAGAGAAAATAGATTTCTTCTGACTTGAGTAATTAATCTTGAATTGTAAGTTGAGCACTTGACTGTTTATCTGCTGTTTTAATCTGCAGTGAAATTACTTATTTGCTATGCCTGTCAGTCCTGAAAACTGCAGAATTTGCATTTGTTTAATTAGATATTTTTAGATAGACCTGTGTAGGCTTTTTGTTGGATATGATTCTATATTATGCAACATATTCTAAGTATGTAATAATATAGTTAAATTACATGGTTTATTAGCTATAATTTAAGACTATATAATAATTTTTAACAATATTATGCAATTTATATTATACTGCTGAAATGGGGTGGATCAGTGATTCTGTCAAAAGACTGAAATCATTGATTTTAGAATTCATATATGCAAACTGCACATAGGAATCCTAACTTACAGAGGTACTTTTTGACCATGTGTCTAGGCAGAAGGCTAAACACCATAGTGTTTAAGAATATTAGTTTGGGGGGAACATGGGCACTGGTAACAAATCCTGGCTCCAGCACATTTCTACCTGTTTCTGAACCTCAGTCTCCTCCTTTGCAAAGTGAGTCTTTCTGTGAGGGTGAAATGTGATAGTGTATGTAAAATAGTTCTCACAGGGTTAGCTGAAATGTATTCTATACATGGCAGCAGCTAGTGGGTAAGTAGAGATGCCATTCACTCTTAGAAATATGTTAACTGAACTAGATGAAATGATCTTTGTACCCTAAAGACAGATGTTGTAAAACTTCCAATGTAGACACTATTTAGAAACCTAACATGCGTAACATGATATTGTTAGAACTTGTCTTGAAGGGATAGAAATTAACATACAAATCAGCACTTAATATTGTGTGTTGGGGTAACTTTTATGCATAATGACTTTTTTGTTTTTTGCTTACCTTGCAGCTTTTTTCATGCTTTGAGTGGTTTGTTTGGCTTTGATGGTTTTAACTAACAACATTCTCATACCCATTAGTAAATAATTTTCCATTTTGTACCCTAGCAGAGTTATATTATTTCCCTGTAATTGTGATAGGTTACAGTGGTCCCAGATGCTTTGTCATGATTTTCAGAGAAAATAGATTTCTTCTGACTTGAGTAATTAATCTTGAATTGTAAGTTGAGCACTTGACTGTTTATCTGCTGTTTTAATCTGCAGTGAAATTACTTATTTGCTATGCCTGTCAGTCCTGAAAACTGCAGAATTTGCATTTGTTTAATTAGATATTTTTAGATAGACCTGTGTAGGCTTTTTGTTGGATATGATTCTATATTATGCAACATATTCTAAGTATGTAATAATATAGTTAAATTACATGGTTTATTAGCTATAATTTAAGACTATATAATAATTTTTAACAATATTATGCAATTTATATTATACTGCTGAAATGGGGTGGATCAGTGATTCTGTCAAAAGACTGAAATCATTGATTTTAGAATTCATATATGCAAACTGCACATAGGAATCCTAACTTACAGAGGTACTTTTTGACCATGTGTCTAGGCAGAAGGCTAAACACCATAGTGTTTAAGAGGGGAACATGGGCACTGGTAACAAATCCTGGCTCCAGCACATTTCTACCTGTTTCTGAACCTCAGTCTCCTCCTTTGCAAAGTGAGTCTTTCTGTGAGGGTGAAATGTGATAGTGTATGTAAAATAGTTCTCACAGGGTTAGCTGAAATGTATTCTATACATGGCAGCAGCTAGTGGGTAAGTAGAGATGCCATTCACTCTTAGAAATATGTTAACTGAACTAGATGAAATGATCTTTGTACCCTAAAGACAGATGTTGTAAAACTTCCAATGTAGACACTATTTAGAAACCTAACATGCGTAACATGATATTGTTAGAACTTGTCTTGAAGGGATAGAAATTAACATACAAATCAGCACTTAATATTGTGTGTTGGGGTAACTTTTATGCATAATGACTTTTTTGTTTTTTGCTTACCTTGCAGCTTTTTTCATGCTTTGAGTGGTTTGTTTGGCTTTGATGGTTTTAACTAACAACATTCTCATACCCATTAGTAAATAATTTTCCATTTTGTACCCTAGCAGAGTTATATTATTTCCCTGTAATTGTGATAGGTTACAGTGGTCCCAGATGCTTTGCTACTCTCTCATTGAGATGTGAGGTTCATGTTCTCTCATTTTTGTAGATGTTTGACCAACAAAATATGACATGAGATATTTGGACCAGTTTCTGGGCCCAGTCCTTAAGTGATTGGCAGTGTCTGCTTCCTGTCTCTTAGAAGGTTCTATCCAGGGCCGTGAGTTTTCATGGAAAAAGTTTGGCTATCCAGAGGCTGCCATGCTACAAGAAAGCCTACACTGTCCACAGAGAATGGCTGTGTTAGGTCACAGAAAAAGTAAACAGAGAACTTCTGACCTACAGAATCATGAGCTACAATTACATATTATTATATTAAGCCAGTAGTTTTAGGGTGGTTTTTTTTGTTTGTTTTTTTACATAGTAATAGTTAACAAGAATAGTGGTTATATATCTGACGGTACTTCATGCTTCTTCTGTTGGTTATCTTCCAAATGTCTCCAGGAGTGTGGAGAAGAATAGTGTGTGAAAAAATTTCAGTTAACTTTATCCCTTGTCTTGGACTAAGTCAGGTGTTGGTCAAAATTCAGTCTGTATTACTAGGAATACTGTAAAGCAGTCCTAGAGTATTCTACACCTCCATTTTTAATATTTTTAAGGTAGTTTTTCCTCACCTTCATATTCTTCTTATACCAAATTTCACTTGGTTTGACTTCCAGGTTTTTCCCCATCCTTTTCCCCATCCACAGATAAGAATTGGGGTTCTGATAACTTAATTTTGAGTTCCTGTAGAAGACTGAAATCCTGGGTCTTGACACTAGAAAGGGAGGCTGAGTAAAGGGTAGACTAGAAGTTTTGACCAGTGTGCTGAATAAGGGGGAAGGAGGCTGATGGAGGAGGCCGCACAAGTTCCAGCACTGCACCCCTTGTCCACTCTTAGGCGTGAAGTTACCACAGACAGAGAAAACATTGTCCAACTCTGTGGGGCTGCGAATGAATTTGAAAAAAGCCTCTTCTGTTCATGTAGTAAGGATGAAATTACCCAAAGCATCTCATCTCAGATTTCTGAGTGACTGTGGGCCTTGGGTGAGACCTGTGGGTGCCCACTGGAAAAGAAAACAGATTTAAATGCCTGTAATTGTGATAGGTTACAGTGGTCCCAGATGCTTTGCTACTCTCTCATTGAGATGTGAGGTTCATGTTCTCTCATTTTTGTAGATGTTTGACCAACAAAATATGACATGAGATATTTGGACCAGTTTCTGGGCCCAGTCCTTAAGTGATTGGCAGTGTCTGCTTCCTGTCTCTTAGAAGGTTCTATCCAGGGCCGTGAGTTTTCATGGAAAAAGTTTGGCTATCCAGAGGCTGCCATGCTACAAGAAAGCCTACACTGTCCACAGAGAATGGCTGTGTTAGGTCACAGAAAAAGTAAACAGAGAACTTCTGACCTACAGAATCATGAGCTACAATTACATATTATTATATTAAGCCAGTAGTTTTAGGGTGGTTTTTTTTGTTTGTTTTTTTACATAGTAATAGTTAACAAGAATAGTGGTTATATATCTGACGGTACTTCATGCTTCTTCTGTTGGTTATCTTCCAAATGTCTCCAGGAGTGTGGAGAAGAATAGTGTGTGAAAAAATTTCAGTTAACTTTATCCCTTGTCTTGGACTAAGTCAGGTGTTGGTCAAAATTCAGTCTGTATTACTAGGAATACTGTAAAGCAGTCCTAGAGTATTCTACACCTCCATTTTTAATATTTTTAAGGTAGTTTTTCCTCACCTTCATATTCTTCTTATACCAAATTTCACTTGGTTTGACTTCCAGGTTTTTCCCCATCCTTTTCCCCATCCACAGATAAGAATTGGGGTTCTGATAACTTAATTTTGAGTTCCTGTAGAAGACTGAAATCCTGGGTCTTGACACTAGAAAGGGAGGCTGAGTAAAGGGTAGACTAGAAGTTTTGACCAGTGTGCTGAATAAGGGGGAAGGAGGCTGATGGAGGAGGCCGCACAAGTTCCAGCACTGCACCCCTTGTCCACTCTTAGGCGTGAAGTTACCACAGACAGAGAAAACATTGTCCAACTCTGTGGGGCTGCGAATGAATTTGAAAAAAGCCTCTTCTGTTCATGTAGTAAGGATGAAATTACCCAAAGCATCTCATCTCAGATTTCTGAGTGACTGTGGGCCTTGGGTGAGACCTGTGGGTGCCCACTGGAAAAGAAAACAGATTTAAATGCCTGTCATTGAAACTAAGGTAGAAGAAGGCACTACAAGATGTGTCTAGCTAAAATCCTATAGCAAGTGGAGATTATACATACAAGAACCCATTAGTCTGCTGGTACTTTGTTAAAATGCTCTTTTAATTGTTTTATTTTATTAAATGTAGAAATATTTATAAGGATCTTCTACACAGGAGTTTGCTGGCATGCACCTTTTGGAGCTGGACAGACTGCGTTTTTTTGAACATCTTTGCACATATTATCTTAGTGTAAACAGCCCTACAAGGTAGGCAGGAATTATTCTCCTATCGTTTAATCAGGGACTGCTGCCACAGAAACACAGAGTGGCCTTGCCCAAGGTCTTGTGGCTGGTTGTCTGTATCTTGTCCTTTCCAGATCAGAGTTTGTTGATCAAACATTTCTTCTGGTTGGAAATATAAAACACTGGGTATGTGGGACAATATGGTGGTGATTTGTACAAACAAAATATTTGATGGACAAGACCAGCCTTCAGGTCACTTAGAATTCATTAATCCTTGTTACCCACATTTTCTGGGAGTGTGGGTGCTTATTCATTGGCAGTGTGACTGGCGGAACACAGAAGTGACTAAAAATGCCTTAGTGATGATCTGTCATCTGCCTTTGTATGATTCTGTCCATGTTATTTGCCTGAGTAAGTCAGTATAGGATGTGAACAGATTTAAGACCACTGAGTGGATGGGAGCCATTCACCCTGTGCCAAAAAAAAAAAAAAAAAAAAAAAACCAATCTTGTTTTCCTTCATCCAGAGGGAGTTGCCTTCCTCATTTTGCTTTATTTTGACTTGTAGATTACAGTGCATCTTTTTGCTGGAGTCTCTGAGTGCAGATTAGGTGGTTAGTAGAAAGGAGAGTAAAAGCATGCTGGGTGGGGAGAAAAAGCTGGACTAGAGCTGAAGTGTGCCATAGATAATTCAGAAACCGAATGATGCACACACCAGTGATTTGATAATTGCCTTTATATACTTCGAGGCATTGAAGCTAGGAAAGCAATTTAAAAGTATTGAATTTATTTTCATTGTAATTCATAGCAAATAATTAAATGTCCTTTGTGAAAAAAGCAGTACTTTCTAGATGCCAGGTCTTCCGCGCGGTGCTGGAAATGCTGAGTTTTCACTGAGTACTCTGTCCTATATTTGGTTGAGTCCTTTAAAGAAGGGTTTATATTTCTGAGGGACAGCAGAATGAAGTGTTTAATCATCAAAGAGCTTTATTTTTAAAAGCTGCAAATGTTTCAGGAGTGTGTTGGAAGGGAAGGAGATAAATGCTCAAAGTGGAACTCTAAATTAATAAAATTTGGAGGATGACTTACTCAATTTGGTTAACTTGGTTATTAAGGCTAATTACAGCTTTTGTAGTGGTGACTGTTCAGATAAAAGACCATATCTATTATAGCTTTGAACTTGAATCTAACATTAAGAACATCTTTTCAAGATGAAACCTCTCTTTAGGGAGGTGAACAGTAAAAGAATATTACTGGCAAATTAGTAAAGGCTTGGCTTTAAAATATTTTTCTTATTCTGCAATGGAAATTTGCTAATTAGAGAAATGTAAGTGTGAAGACCTAGGTTTTTTTCAGTGCTTTAAAATAAACTTGTTTTTAGTATCTTGTTATCAGTTTGCTAGGTCCTTAGAATTCATTAATCCTTGTTACCCACATTTTCTGGGAGTGTGGGTGCTTATTGGCAGTGTGACTGGCGGAACACAGAAGTGACTAAAAATGCCTTAGTGATGATCTGTCATCTGCCTTTGTATGATTCTGTCCATGTTATTTGCCTGAGTAAGTCAGTATAGGATGTGAACAGATTTAAGACCACTGAGTGGATGGGAGCCATTCACCCTGTGCCAAAAAAAAAAAAAAAAAAAAAAACCAATCTTGTTTTCCTTCATCCAGAGGGAGTTGCCTTCCTCATTTTGCTTTATTTTGACTTGTAGATTACAGTGCATCTTTTTGCTGGAGTCTCTGAGTGCAGATTAGGTGGTTAGTAGAAAGGAGAGTAAAAGCATGCTGGGTGGGGAGAAAAAGCTGGACTAGAGCTGAAGTGTGCCATAGATAATTCAGAAACCGAATGATGCACACACCAGTGATTTGATAATTGCCTTTATATACTTCGAGGCATTGAAGCTAGGAAAGCAATTTAAAAGTATTGAATTTATTTTCATTGTAATTCATAGCAAATAATTAAATGTCCTTTGTGAAAAAAGCAGTACTTTCTAGATGCCAGGTCTTCCGCGCGGTGCTGGAAATGCTGAGTTTTCACTGAGTACTCTGTCCTATATTTGGTTGAGTCCTTTAAAGAAGGGTTTATATTTCTGAGGGACAGCAGAATGAAGTGTTTAATCATCAAAGAGCTTTATTTTTAAAAGCTGCAAATGTTTCAGGAGTGTGTTGGAAGGGAAGGAGATAAATGCTCAAAGTGGAACTCTAAATTAATAAAATTTGGAGGATGACTTACTCAATTTGGTTAACTTGGTTATTAAGGCTAATTACAGCTTTTGTAGTGGTGACTGTTCAGATAAAAGACCATATCTATTATAGCTTTGAACTTGAATCTAACATTAAGAACATCTTTTCAAGATGAAACCTCTCTTTAGGGAGGTGAACAGTAAAAGAATATTACTGGCAAATTAGTAAAGGCTTGGCTTTAAAATATTTTTCTTATTCTGCAATGGAAATTTGCTAATTAGAGAAATGTAAGTGTGAAGACCTAGTTTCATGCTTTACTTTCTCCCTGAATCAGAAATCATAGTTCAATGTTTTCAAGAATATTTAGGATCTTGTTTTTAGTATCTTGTTATCAGTTTGCATTTTAGTTTTCTCATCTTTAAAGTAAATGTATTGTTCCTGATCAAGGAGGGCTATTGTAATAAGCTAATGAAAAAGTATTTGTAAAGCCCTAAATGTAGTGCCTATAGCACGTGACAGGCACCAAAGAAATAGTGACTATTAGTGATAATAATGATTATTCAATTAAAGTTGTACTTGGTGTTCTTACATTTATTTCCTCAAAAGAACTTTTTTAAAAAGTAGAATTACATGCTTTGTCAGTATTGTGATATCTTCTGTAAACTCTTGAATTTTCACCAAGTAAAAGTGACACTCATTGGATCCTTATCACCTTGTCATGTTCTTCATAGACAAGCCAGTAAGTCCTTCAGCATTCTATGCATTGGTTAGTGTTTTCCTAATTTTATCTTTGAGTTACTTCAAAGGAGCCTAGTGCTTAGAATAAATTTGATTAATTCTATTTTTAAAACTTTGTATTGCATATATCTTTAAAAAGAAAAAAGTTGAATGTGAAAAACAATAGATTTGAGATATATATGTTAAGATATATAATTTTTGCATTTAATTAAAAGCTAGCTTGCTTGTAGTTGGCATGGTGGTGCTTTTAAGCTGATTTTCAGACTAAATTATAGTTCACACAGGTTAAAAGAGATACAGAATTCTGAATTGAAAAAAGACACATTGAAAATAAATGAATTTATTTTGGGTAGACATTTATATCATAGTATTTGTCAGTATTGATTTACTTCATTGCCCTTTTGCACATGACCCTGATTTTTTTTGGAGAGGATTGACATTTTAACGGTACTGTGGTTTCCAGTCTGCTTTTTTTTTTTTTTTAATTTTTTTTTCTTTTCCCCATCATGCCTCTTTTTTTATTTATATTTATTTTCATCCATCTTTTTTTATTCTTTTGGCATGTGTGGGCCTCCCATTGCAATGGCCTCTCTCACTGCAGAGTACCAGCTCTGGGCACATGTGCTCCAGAGTGCTGGCTCGTAGTTGGACACACCAGTCTAGCCATTCCTTGGCATATGGGATCTTCCTGGGTCAGGGATCAAACTGGTGCCTCTTGCACTGCAAGGCGGACTCTTTAACCAGTGGACCACCAGGGAAGCCCTCCAGTCTGTTTTTTAAGATTGCTTCTGATTTCTATTGTCAGTGTTTTGTAGTTTTTAGCATAGAAACTGCATGTTTTGCAGATTTATAACTACTTCCTGGTTTTTTTTCTTGGTAGTATTATAATTGATGCTTTCTCAGTGGGTAAATTTCAATCTGTAATTGTTCAGTTTTAGCATGTAAGATGTATCAGGTTTGTTGTTTTACATTTGTATCATATGACCTTGCTAAACTTACTAGTTCTAGGAGCTTTTGTGTAGGTTAGGTATCTACAGACAGAGGCTATTTTTTTTTTTTTTCCTTTTAAATCTGTGGCACTAATTTCTTTTTTTTTTTCTTTTTAATTTTTATAGCTTAGACATTTTATTTTATTTATTTATCTTTTGGGGAGTGGGGTGGGGAGGGAGGGGAACGGGCGGGCAACTTCTATTGGTCTTTCATTTCTCTGTTTTCATCCGTATTTGTTCTTTGGCCCGTGTGGGCCGCCCATCGCGGTGGCCTCTGTCATTGCAGAACGCTGGCTCTGGGCACATGCGCCCCAGAGCTCCGGCTCGGTAATTGGACACATCAGTCCAGCTGCTCCGCGGCACGTGGGATCTTCCCAGGCGAGGGATCGAACAGGCGCCCCTTGCACTGCAAGGCGGTGTCCTTACCCACTGGACCACCAGGGGAGGCCCCGATTAATTTATTTTTCTTGGTTTATTGGACTGGCTAAAACTTTCAGTGTGATGTTGAATAAGAGTGGTAGAGTAGACACCTTTGCTTTGTTTAGATCTTAGGGGAAAAACGTTCAGTCTTTTGCCATTATGATGTTAACTATAGAAGATTTATTTTTTTGGAAGATGATCTTTATCAGGTCCTAGTTTAAGAGTTATATTCATTTATGAAGGGATGTTGAATTTTGTCAGTTGCTTTTTCTGCATCTGTTAAAATGGTTATATGGTTCTTCCTTAGTTGTTAATACAATGAGTTCTACTGATTTATAATGGTGAACCAGCCTTGCATTCCTGGGATAAACTGTGTTTAGTTGTGGTATGTTTTCTTTTTCATTGATTAGATTTACTAACATTTTGTTATGGTGTTTTATTTTGACATGTAATAATATTTATTTGTAGTTTTTTTTGGTCTGGATTTGTTACCAGGGCATTGCTGGCCTCATAAAATAAACTGAAAGCCATTCTCTTTTTCTCTAGAAGATATTGTATAGAATTGGTGTTCTTTCTTTACTGTTCTTTAAGATTTTCCAGGGAAACATTTAGACCTGCCTTGTTGGAGTTTTTTAACTTAAAACTATTCAGACTACTATTTGTCTTGAGAAAACCGTGGTAGTTTGTGATTTTTCAAGAAATTTGTCCATGTCATCTAAGTTGCAGAATTTATGGTAATAAAGTTGTTCATAATACTCCTTTATGAACCCTTTGATGCCTATAGGAGCTATAATGATGTACACTTTTTTATTCCTGATACTCACAGTTTGTCTTTTTTCTTTGGTCATATTACAGCTTTATTAATCTTTTTAGAGAATCAGCTTTTGATTTTATTAAAACTTGAGGGGTAGTTTTCCTTTTAATTGGTTTCTGATATGCAGTCTCCTTCTTCTGTTTGCTTTGGCTTTGATTTCTGATTCTTTTTAAGGTGGATATTTAGATCACTGATTTGAGCCTTTCCTTTTCCAGTGTAAACATTTAATACTGCCTATGTCTTTCTAAACTCTTTTAGCTGTACATCACAAATTTTGAAATATTTTATTTGCATTTTGATTCAGAACAATGTATTTTCTGTTTTCTCCTGTGACTTGTTTACTCGTGAGTTATTTAGAAATGTGTTAATTCCCAGATACTTGAGAATTTTTCCAAATGTCTTGCCATTTTCTACTGTGATGTTGAATAAGAGTGGTAGAGTAGACACCTTTGCTTTGTTTAGATCTTAGGGGAAAAACGTTCAGTCTTTTGCCATTATGATGTTAACTATAGAAGATTTATTTTTTTGGAAGATGATCTTTATCAGGTCCTAGTTTAAGAGTTATATTCATTTATGAAGGGATGTTGAATTTTGTCAGTTGCTTTTTCTGCATCTGTTAAAATGGTTATATGGTTCTTCCTTAGTTGTTAATACAATGAGTTCTACTGATTTATAATGGTGAACCAGCCTTGCATTCCTGGGATAAACTGTGTTTAGTTGTGGTATGTTTTCTTTTTCATTGATTAGATTTACTAACATTTTGTTATGGTGTTTTATTTTGACATGTAATAATATTTATTTGTAGTTTTTTTTGGTCTGGATTTGTTACCAGGGCATTGCTGGCCTCATAAAATAAACTGAAAGCCATTCTCTTTTTCTCTAGAAGATATTGTATAGAATTGGTGTTCTTTCTTTACTGTTCTTTAAGATTTTCCAGGGAAACATTTAGACCTGCCTTGTTGGAGTTTTTTAACTTAAAACTATTCAGACTACTATTTGTCTTGAGAAAACCGTGGTAGTTTGTGATTTTTCAAGAAATTTGTCCATGTCATCTAAGTTGCAGAATTTATGGTAATAAAGTTGTTCATAATACTCCTTTATGAACCCTTTGATGCCTATAGGAGCTATAATGATGTACACTTTTTTATTCCTGATACTCACAGTTTGTCTTTTTTCTTTGGTCATATTACAGCTTTATTAATCTTTTTAGAGAATCAGCTTTTGATTTTATTAAAACTTGAGGGGTAGTTTTCCTTTTAATTGGTTTCTGATATGCAGTCTCCTTCTTCTGTTTGCTTTGGCTTTGATTTCTGATTCTTTTTAAGGTGGATATTTAGATCACTGATTTGAGCCTTTCCTTTTCCAGTGTAAACATTTAATACTGCCTATGTCTTTCTAAACTCTTTTTAGCTGTACATCACAAATTTTGAAATATTTTATTTGCATTTTGATTCAGAACAATGTATTTTCTGTTTTCTCCTGTGACTTCGTTTACTCGTGAGTTATTTAGAAATGTGTTAATTCCCAGATACTTGAGAATTTTTCCAAATGTCTTGCCATTTTCTAATGTAATTGATTTATAATTTAATTCTATTAAATTAGAGAATGTACTTTGTATGGTTTCACTTCTTAATATTTGTCAACGTTTTTTTTGACCCAGAATATGGACTGTCTTTGTAAATGTTCTTCATGTATTTTAGAAAATACAAGATTTAATTTTGTTTTTTACTGATGTTTAGTGGAGTGTTCTATGAATGTCAATTTGATTAAGTTATTCGATAGGGCTATTTTAGGTATTCTTTATTCTAACTTTCTATTTACTTGTTCTATTAGTTATTGAGAAAGAAGTACTGAGAGTTCCAAATTCATTTATAGATGTATTTATTTCTTCCTTCAGCTCTATCAGTTTTTGCTTCATATATTTTGAAGTCTTAATGTTAAAGTACAGCATCTTTGTTCAGATTGTGACTGTTTTTGGAGAATTTACCCTTTTATCATGTTCTGTTTCACTCTATCTGATGTATTTCTTGTTCCAAAGTCTGCTATGTCCGATGATAATATGGGCCACTCCAACTTTATTTTGAAAATGTTTGCATCGTGTATCTTTTCCCATCCATTTTCATCTAATGTACCTATGTTGTTATATTTGAAGTGGGTTTTCTAGTACATGCATGGAGTTAGGTCTTTTTAATCTGATTTTGCCGTCTCTTTTAGTTGATATGTTTAGGTGATTTACATTTACTACAGTTAGTGATGTGGTCAATTTAGGTCTACCATTTAATCATTTGTTTTCTATTTATCTTCTTTTTTTATTCCTTTTTCCCCCCTCTCTCCTTCCTTCTCTCCTTTGAATTATTTTAAAAAAATTTTAGTATTTCTCTTTCCCTGTTTTTGTTTATATTGCCTTGTATTTTTAAAGTGATTTTAGTATTAGAAGAAGTAACTTAACTGTAAACAGTCTACTTTGAGTTTCCATTTTGCCACTTAAGGTAGAATGTAGACTCTAACAACCATACAGGTCCCTTTACTTGCCCTCCTTTATAGTATTGGTTTCATTTGTATTATGTCTGTGCTCATTTGCTTCAGTGATGTCCAACTCTCTGTGGACCTATGAACCTTAGCCCCCTAGGCTCCTTTGCTCATGGAGTTTTCCAGGCAAGAATATTGGAGTGGGTTGCCACTTCTTCTAGGGGATCTTCCTCACCCAGGGATCAAACCCACATCTCTTGTGTCTCCTGCATTGGCAGGTTCCCAGTGTACTTTGTATGGTTACTTTTAATATTTGTCAACGTTTTTTTTGACCCAGAATATGGACTGTCTTTGTAAATGTTCTTCATGTATTTTAGAAAATACAAGATTTAATTTTGTTTTTTACTGATGTTTAGTGGAGTGTTCTATGAATGTCAATTTGATTAAGTTATTCGATAGGGCTATTTTAGGTATTCTTTATTCTAACTTTCTATTTACTTGTTCTATTAGTTATTGAGAAAGAAGTACTGAGAGTTCCAAATTCATTTATAGATGTATTTATTTCTTCCTTCAGCTCTATCAGTTTTTGCTTCATATATTTTGAAGTCTTAATGTTAAAGTACAGCATCTTTGTTCAGATTGTGACTGTTTTTGGAGAATTTACCCTTTTATCATGTTCTGTTTCACTCTATCTGATGTATTTCTTGTTCCAAAGTCTGCTATGTCCGATGATAATATGGGCCACTCCAACTTTATTTTGAAAATGTTTGCATCGTGTATCTTTTCCCATCCATTTTCATCTAATGTACCTATGTTGTTATATTTGAAGTGGGTTTTCTAGTACATGCATGGAGTTAGGTCTTTTTAATCTGATTTTGCCGTCTCTTTTAGTTGATATGTTTAGGTGATTTACATTTACTACAGTTAGTGATGTGGTCGAATTTAGGTCTACCATTTAATCATTTGTTTTCTATTTATCTTCTTTTTTTATTCCTTTTTCCCCCCTCTCTCCTTCCTTCTCTCCTTTGAATTATTTTAAAAAAATTTTAGTATTTCTCTTTCCCTGTTTTTGTTTATATTGCCTTGTATTTTTAAAGTGATTTTAGTATTAGAAGAAGTAACTTAACTGTAAACAGTCTACTTTGAGTTTCCATTTTGCCACTTAAGGTAGAATGTAGACTCTAACAACCATACAGGTCCCTTTACTTGCCCTCCTTTATAGTATTGGTTTCATTTGTATTATGTCTGTGCTCATTTGCTTCAGTGATGTCCAACTCTCTGTGGACCTATGAACCTTAGCCCCCTAGGCTCCTTTGCTCATGGAGTTTTCCAGGCAAGAATATTGGAGTGGGTTGCCACTTCTTCTAGGGGATCTTCCTCACCCAGGGATCAAACCCACATCTCTTGTGTCTCCTGCATTGGCAGGCAGGCTCTTTACCACTAGCACCAACATATATCTACATACAGTTAAAACACTGTTAGATAATATTCACATTTTTGCTTTCAATAGTCATACTTAAATTTAAGTCAAACTTAAAAAGCTAAAAATACTCCATTATATTTACTCAGGTTTTATTGTTTATGTTATCCTTCCTTTATTCCTATAGTTTAAATTTCCCTTTGGTGTTATTTCTCTTCAGCCTGAGGAACTCGCTTTCGCATCAGGTCTCTTGAACTATACGTGTTAGTTCCTGCTGATCTGGGAATGCCTTCACTTCACTATTATTCTTGAATAATATTTTTCCAAGTCTGAGTTGATATTTCCTTTTCTTATTTATTTAAGACTATTCTGGGTTTTCACTGCTGCCACAGGCACTTCTCTAGATGCACGGAGTGGGGGCTACTCCCTAGTTGAGGTGAGCAGGCTTCTTGTTGCGGTGACTTTTCTTGTTGTTTCTCGGGCTCTAGGGCACACAGGCTTCAGTATTGCATTACATGTGCTCAGTCGTTGTGGCTCCGAGAGTCCAGAGCACAGGCTCCATAGTTGTGCCTCATGGGCTTAGTTGCTGCGCAACATGTGGGGTCTTCCCTGATGAGGGATTGAACTTGTGTCTCCTGCACTGGCAGGTGAACTCTTCAGCACTGAGCTACCAGGGAAGCCCTATTTCCTTTCTTTTAACACTTGAAAGATACTGTTCCACTGTCTTCTGTCCTGTATAATTTCTAATGAGAAATCATTAATTGTTTGAGTCATTCTTTCTTACACAGTATTTCATTTTACTCGGACTGCTTTCAGTCTTTTTTCTTTTATCTTTGGCTTTCTGTGATTTAATTATCACTGGGCATGAATTTGAGTTTACCTGTTTTGTGGTTAGGTCAGGTTCTTTTGTCTGCTTTCTAATGTAGACTCTAACAACCATACAGGTCCCTTTACTTGCCCTCCTTTATAGTATTGGTTTCATTTGTATTATGTCTGTGCTCATTTGCTTCAGTGATGTCCAACTCTCTGTGGACCTATGAACCTTAGCCCCCTAGGCTCCTTTGCTCATGGAGTTTTCCAGGCAAGAATATTGGAGTGGGTTGCCACTTCTTCTAGGGGATCTTCCTCACCCAGGGATCAAACCCACATCTCTTGTGTCTCCTGCATTGGCAGGCAGGCTCTTTACCACTAGCACCAACATATATCTACATACAGTTAAAACACTGTTAGATAATATTCACATTTTTGCTTTCAATAGTCATACTTAAATTTAAGTCAAACTTAAAAAGCTAAAAATACTCCATTATATTTACTCAGGTTTTATTGTTTATGTTATCCTTCCTTTATTCCTATAGTTTAAATTTCCCTTTGGTGTTATTTCTCTTCAGCCTGAGGAACTCGCTTTCGCATCAGGTCTCTTGAACTATACGTGTTAGTTCCTGCTGATCTGGGAATGCCTTCACTTCACTATTATTCTTGAATAATATTTTTCCAAGTCTGAGTTGATATTTCCTTTTCTTATTTATTTAAGACTATTCTGGGTTTTCACTGCTGCCACAGGCACTTCTCTAGATGCACGGAGTGGGGGCTACTCCCTAGTTGAGGTGAGCAGGCTTCTTGTTGCGGTGACTTTTCTTGTTGTTTCTCGGGCTCTAGGGCACACAGGCTTCAGTATTGCATTACATGTGCTCAGTCGTTGTGGCTCCGAGAGTCCAGAGCACAGGCTCCATAGTTGTGCCTCATGGGCTTAGTTGCTGCGCAACATGTGGGGTCTTCCCTGATGAGGGATTGAACTTGTGTCTCCTGCACTGGCAGGTGAACTCTTCAGCACTGAGCTACCAGGGAAGCCCTATTTCCTTTTCTTTTAACACTTGAAAGATACTGTTCCACTGTCTTCTGTCCTGTATAATTTCTAATGAGAAATCATTAATTGTTTGAGTCATTCTTTCTTACACAGTATTTCATTTTACTCGGACTGCTTTCAGTCTTTTTTCTTTTATCTTTGGCTTTCTGTGATTTAATTATCACTGGGCATGAATTTGAGTTTACCTGTTTTGTGGTTAGGTCAGGTTCTTTTGTCTGTAAACTAGTGTATTCAATTTGGAAAGTTTTCAGTAATTATTTCTTCTGATTTTTTTTTTTTTTTGTATCTCTGTCTTATCTTCTTTGGATCTCCTACAATACGAATCTTAAGGCTATGTTCATTTGCTTCTGAGTGTTTCTCTTCTTCAGATGAGATCATGTCTGTCTTAAAATGTACTGACTTTTGTCTCTGTCATATCCATTCTACTATTAATCCTATCCAGGGAATTTTTATTTCAGATACTGTTTCTTCAGTTCTAATATTTCTATTTAGGTCTGTTTTTATAGTCCATGTTTACTTCTGTCAATAGTGTTTACATTCATCTGATGGAGCATAGTTACAATGGTTGCATAGCCTCTGATTGATAATTTTGACATTCGGTTCATTGTTTTCTCCCTTGAGAATTGATCACATTTCCCTTTTTCTTTGTAAACCAAGTAATTTTAGATCCTTAACATTTTAAATTCTATATGGTAAGAGTCTCGGTCCTGTTATAATTCTCCAGAGAATTTTTTTAAGTGTAGAGTAAATAGAATATATTCAGACCATGAGTTTCACCATCTTGGGGTGATGTCAGTAAAGGTTTCAAAACCTTGGCCATGCTGCATTGGTTCAGCCTCATGCACATGACGTGTGACCAGTCCTTCTGCCTATTTTTATATCAAATAGGTAAGGATCACCCTGTATAATTTCTGAGTGGCAAGGATTTCCCTTTACACAATCGAGTTTTATTTCCACAAACCACTTGCTGTTGTTTCAGTCCTCCATTACTGCTTTTTATATGTTGTCCAGTTTTTAGTTGTAATTATGGGTAGAAATAAGCCACCTATCACATTTTGTTTCTAATTGACATTTTAAAATATAGAACTGTAAACTGTATAAATATCTGTGGCTTAGGTTGTAGCCATGTTTATTTTCTGATATAAATGTCAAAATGTTTTGGTATAAATATCAAACATTATTTGATATTTAAAACACCAGATTCTCTAAATGAAGAAACTTGCTAATTTTAAACATGGAAGAATATGAAGTATCTCTTTTGGATAGACAAAAAACAAACAGACCATTGTTACCATTTTTATTTAGTTGGTTAACACAATTGATTAAAATAAACACAGATACAGTTTTTCAAAGAAAAAGTGTTATGAATGTTATGAATGGCTTTGAAGTACTAGTATCTGTCTTGTTTTGAAATTAATAAAGTAAAACTTAAATTTTGGATTTGGTTACATGGTGTAGCTTGCAGGATATTGCCCGTGGTCCCTTGTGCTGAAAACATGGAGTCCTAATCACTGGACTACCAGGGAATTCACAAAACTTGAACTGTTAAAACTTGTGAAATATTTGCTTGAATTAGCTACTTTTTCTTGAAGTTATATAGAAAGCGGTGATAGATCTTGTCAGTACCTTATTCAAATTATGAGCTATGTCTTCTAAATTCATTATGGCTTTTCATTTGAAAAACAAGTTAACTTTTTTATTGAAGTATAAGTTGCTTTAAAATATTGTGTTAGTTTCATGTGTACAGCAAAGTGATTTGGTTATATAGAGAGAAAGAATAAAAAATATATATATACAGGGCTTCCCCTGGTGGTCCAGTGGGTAAGGACGCTGCCTTGCGGTGCAAGGGGCGCCGGTTCGATTCCTGGCCTGGGAAGATCCCACGTGCCGCAGAGCGGCTGGACTGATGTGTCCAATTACCGAGCCGGAGCTCTGGAGCGCATGCGCCCAGAGCCGGCGCTCTGCAACGACAGAGGCTACCGCGATGGGAGGCCCACAGGAGCCGAAAAACAAAGACGGATGAAAATAGACAAATGAAAGACCAATAGAAGTGGCCCTCCCATCCATCTCCCTCCCCATCCCACCCCCCAAAAAGATAAATAAATAAAATAAATGTTTTAAATATATATATATATACATATCCAGTTATTTCTGTTAAATGTATTTATGAGCTTAGGAGTCTAGTTCCCTGTGCTTTACAGTTAAATCCACGTTGTTTATCTGTTTTATCTATGGTAGTGGGTTTCTGTTAGTCCCTAATTTACTCCTCTAATTTATCCCTCTCTCCTTTTCTGTTTGGTAATCCTAAGTTTTCTGTGTGTGTGAATCTTTCTGTTTTGTAAATAAATGTATACTACTTTTTAGATCCCACATGTAAGTGATACTGTGTAACGTTTGTCTTTGTCTGGCTTATTTCACTTAGTATGATAGACTCTAGGTCCATCTATATTGCTGCAAATGGCATTATTTCATTCTTTTTCAATATTCCATTGTGTGAGTATATGAATGTATGTATGTGCATATCACATCCTCTTTATTCAGTCGTCTGTTGATGGACACTTAGGTTACTTTCCTGTCTTGGCCATTGTAGATAGTGCTGTTATGAACATTGGGGTGCATATATCTTTTTGAATTAGAGGTTTTGTCCTTTCCCGATATATGCCCAGTTGTGGGATTGCTGGATGATATGGAAACCCTATTTTGAATTTTTTAAGGAACCTCCCTATTGTTCTTTATAATTAGTTGCTCCGTCTTGCCTGACTCTTTGTGACCCCATGGATTATTAACCACCAGGCTCCTCAGTACATGGGGTTCTCTAGGCAAGAATACTGGAGTGGGTAGCCATTCTCTTCTCCAGGGGATCTTCCCAACCCAGGAATCACACCCAGATCTCCTCCATTGCACGTGGATGCTTTACTGTTTAAGCCACGAGGGAACATTCTCACCAACAGTGTAGGAAGGTTCCCTTTCCTCCATACCCTCTTCAGGGTAGTATTTTTGGACTTTTATTTATTTTTTATTAATTTATGTAATTGGAGTATAATTACAATATTGTGATGGTTTTTGCCATACATCAGTATGAATCAGCCTTAGGCACACACGTGCCCCCTCCATCCCGTACCTCCTCCTACATGCCTCCTTGACACTTAGATGACAGTCATTGGGACCATGTGAGGCAGTACTTCATTATAGCTTTGATTTGCATTTCTCTGATGTTTAGCAGTGCTGAACATCTTTTCCTGTGCCTCTTGGCTGTTAGGTCTTCTGCCCATTTTTTGATTTTTTTAAAAAAATATTAAAGTAGATATTTATGTATTTTGGAAATTAACCTCTTCTTGGTCACATTGTTTGCAAATATTTTTTCCGAGTCCATAGGTTATCTTTTTGTTTTAAAGCAAGTGACCTTTTGATAAATGTTTAATGATTTCATTCACAAAAAGACATACAGTTAGTGATTTCATTTATGTGAAGATTAATTACTGGTTAAATCATTTAGGAAAGTATCTTTAAATTTTATTTTTAAAGGATCTGTTGATATATGAATATGCACACTAATGAATAAGCATGATAAAGTTTGAAATGCTTATAAGAAGACTAGGAAATAGTTTATTGGTGTCCATTGTTAAACTTTTATGGTTTTCCTGTAAAAAGATAATCTTAGGAGTAAATTTGATTTTTGTGCAGAAGAACCATTCATAGTGGTTTTTTACAACATCCATGAATAAAATCTGCTTGCAATTAATGTGACAAATTGATCCTTAAGTTTGTATTCTTTTACTGACTTTTGTCCAGATGTCACACAAGTAGGAAGGCGATGACAATTACATTTGAAATATCTCTCATCTTTATGGGTAGCAGTGTTTGGATTCTTTGGTTCAAATTTGCTCTCTGCTGTTCTCTTTAGATTAACCTCTGTATGAGATTTGTTCCTTGGACTGTGAGAAAATTGCATTACAAAAATGCAGACGTAGGTCTATTTTGAAATGGCCTATCATTTGTTTTTAGGATTGGATATTTGTAACTGTTTTCAAGTTTCCTTTCTTCTCTCCCTTTAAATTAGGTGCTCTGTGGATGTGTATAGTTTTAAACCCCCACTGCAAATTGGAGCAGAAGGCCAGTTGGCTGAAACAGCTAAAAAAGTGGAATGGTGTTGATGTCTGTCCATGGGAAGATGGAAATCATGGCAGTGAATTGCCCAACTTAACCAACGCGCTGCCTCAGGGAGCTAATGCCAGCCAAGGTGAGGCCACAGCAGTAATCTGCTCACTTTGTACCTACATAATTGCATATCTGTAGTTACACAAGTAATTTACAGTAAATTCAGGAAGGTTATTTTACTCACTTAATAACTTATTATAACTCATGAACTTAATATGTTTTGATGTGAATGTGTGTGTGTATGTGTTAATTTTTTATGCAAGACCTTTCCATGATTTTTTTATATTCTCAGAATACAGATGGATGTCATGCTTACATGTATTAGATTGTGTTAACCTTGCCTATTAGATTATTTAATTTTTAAAAAAATCATGGAATGGAGGGTTAGTATATTACTATGTAATACAAAAATATTGAGAGGCTTGAGGAGCTGTGTGTTTTTCTTTCTGTTGATCAGTTCATATTTGAACTACTATGCTATTTAATGAGTTAAAAATTCATAGTTTCAGAATATAGCAAGTAAACATTTCCTGTCTGGGGCTACAGGGAAATGGGTGCTGCTGGCCTTCGACCAGATACATTCTTTACTGTGAAAGGAGCGTCTAGCATACTTGTTCCCACCTATTGTAGACTAATAGTGCCTTCCAGTCTTTGGACAACGACTGCTCTCAGGGATTTCCACATATCTTCTTAGGTACCTCAGCCTCTCATTTCTATACTGATTTTTGTTGTTTTTTTCCTCTCTTTCTCTGTTGAACCCACCCATTCAAGTCAAGTCTTTTCTCATCTTAAAAAAAGTCTTCCCTTGCCTTCATTGTCCTTGCTAGCTACTAACGAATTCTCTCCTTTCTTTCATATCCAGATCTTTGCAAGTAGTTAACTCTTGCTAATAAAAGTTTCATTCACTGTCAGTTTTTGTGTAATTTTCTGCAGCTGCTTCCCCTTTTTTGAGAAAATGTGAATGACTTTAAAGCTAGGATACATACAAGGTGGGAGTTAAGTGACATCAGTAGAATTCAGGAATCAAGACTTTTTGTGTGATTGCGGGGGGGCGAGGGGCAGGGCATCTGCAGTTGTTACTTTTAGAAAGAGCTGGACAGTGTGCTGGGTATGAAATGTGATGTTAGCGTAGTGTTTTCCATGTCTACAAAGAGAGAAAATAATATGTATTACTCTGTAGGGACTCGTCCAATCAAAAATAGGTTTCAGGCATTGGAAAGATGATTGGCTCTTTTCTGTCTAGAGATATTTGCCTTGGGAATTCAGTATTTGAAATCTGTCACAGCTTTATTGCCCATGATGATTTTATTTAATAACTTCAAAGAAAATAAATCTACCTCTTACACTCCATGTTTTTTTTTTTCTGGAAGCTCAGAATTTTCAAGTTTAACAATTCAACATTCATTCTCTTCCATTGCTAGGAAAAGGATGCTTACATCTGTGTAGGCAATATCTTTGATCTCTTTTTGACTTTATTATATTTAGAGGCTTCTTTGTGTTTCACTTCCCACCTGGCTTTTTGTGACTGCCATTCTCTCATTTCCATTTGGTTACTTCTCTCCTGGTTCAACATGCGTATTCCATTGGCTTTAGAAAGCCCTTAGGAAGGGGTTCAGCCTCCAGATCAAATCATTCATTTCATTTATGGTTTGACCCAGGGACATGAAGTCAAGCCTAGTTTCTAAGGGCAGTATTTGTAGCTGTTGTGCCTAGAGCTCCTCCTTCTAGCACAATACCCACATTCTCCAGGGGCAGAAGCCCCTATAGAAGGGCTCTGGTGCTCATTCTGCAGTGCTTCTGCCAACGGGTGCAGCAGACCGGCCCAGGGAGAGCCTTTGTGACCAGCAGAGCCCAGCAGCCATCTGGTGAGCAAAAGGTACACATGGTACTGGCCGTAGGCAGAACTGTATGTGTTTGCACATCGGAGTCAATGTGAAGTACAAATCAGGCCCTGTCTTCACTGAGACTGTTTGTTAATAATTAACAGCATTAGAATCCACACCCTTAAGTAGTATGTTTATCTTTAAATATACTTGAATGGGAACCTCTTTAAATTTTACCTTTCTTGATTCAGAAAATTAGTATTATTTTGTATACTTTATTTTTAAATTTTTATAAATTTTTGTGTATATCATTTTAACAGTTTAAGATCATCCACTTCTCTTTTTTCTGTGCTATTATAAAATTTTTAAAATCATAAATATCTAAGATATAAAATGACCAGAAAAAAAGAAGAAAAAAAAATTGACCAGGACTTCCATCCACATTCCCACAGCAGAGGGTGCAGGTTCAAGCCCTGGTTGGGGAAACTTAAGATTCCATAAGCTGCATGGCAAAAAAAAAAAAATGACCATAATTTTGGTACTTAATCAAATCAATTTCTTTTTAGTCACTGTATACATGTCTTTTTGTTTCTGTGCTATTACAGAGCTTTATATCTTACTTCTTTTTTTGTTACAATTGGCACTATTGATTTCTTAGAGCCAACCACTGTTGAAAGTCAGGTTTGTATCCTCTGTGTATGTCTATGATCTTACAGTCACATAAAAACATGAAAATTTAAGGTTTTACTTTTTTAATGGAACCATCCTCATTGCTTGCTTTTATTATTGATAACACAGTGGGTCAAACAGACAGGTATGACTTTGATTCTCTTAATGCATGCATAATACTCAGTTGCTTTTTTAAAGTCTCATATTAATTTTAAATTCTTTTTCTGTGATTTAAATTAAATGAAATTGCACAGTCACTTAAAAACACTTGTGTGAGATAAGGACTTTGGAATATTCAATTGGTTGACTGTGAGAAGTCATGGAACCAGTTTTTTACTGGGTTGGGTATATTTATGCTGCTCTGCAAAAGCCCTTGTAGATTCCAAAGGCTAATAACTATGGGACTCTTTCTTCTCATCTGCAAAGTGTCCACTGTCTGCTACTAACAGGGAGTCTGGGCAGGGGCCAGAACAGGTACATTAGTGTTCATGCCTCTCAAACAGTCTGCCATCCATGCATTTTGATGTCTGCCATTGAAGTACAGATGTCTGCATCCACCTGAGACCAAGCTGAAGCAATGTCTCTGTTAAAGACCATTCAGAAGCCTTTCAGAACAGCTGACAAAGCTGAATTTGGAGTGAGGTTGTCTGTGTTTTGATCTTCACTGGCACTGCCTGGGTGTGTGACCCTGGCAAGTCTCTTCACTTCTCTCGATTTTCAGTTCCATCAGCAGAATAGAGGGTTTGGTCTAGAGGAGTTTTCAGAGCTCTTCTTGATTCAGGTGTGTTTTCATTTTTATGATTCCCTCTATGGCTGTGTTTAGCCAAAGCTCCAGGGACAGAAAGATGAGACTTTACCAATGAAGGAAGCTGCAGATTTTACTTCTCATATAGGCTAGCCTCAGAACAGTGAGGGGTGATACTTAAGCTAAATAAAGCAAACATAAATAAAAATAGTTGCGCTTACCCTGTTGTCATTTGAGGCTCTTTCTAAGGTTGGTGACACAGTTGAAGGTAAGTCTGAAGTGGGGACCCAAGGGGTGGGAGTACAGGCAGAATTTGAATTGTGTTTTCCAGAAGAACTGAATAATCCCAGAAGTTGGGGTAAGAATATCCTTTATTCCCCAAACATTTCTTTTCTCCGTCAGGTCCTGAAACTTGAACCCTCTCCGGAATGTGTGCTTCTGCTCTTTTGTGATGCCCCGGCATACACTATGCTGGGATCATCACACCAGTCATGGAACCTGCCCGGGAGTCAGGAGGCAGCCTGTAGGGCAAGGTAAGTGCGCTGGTTTGTTTTGTAGCTATGTTGTGTGGCTTTGTGAAATGTTAAATATATGCATTTATGCCCTTTGGGATATAAAGTGCCATTTCATCATTATATCCCAAGAAGCATAATAATTTTAATTGTGCAAAACCGCACAATATAGTTAAAAAATACAACCAAAAGCACAACCCTTCTGCATATTTTAAAAGGCTGATTGCATCTTCCTGAAAGGTTCCATGGCTGGTGTCTCATCTCTTGCATAGTGTTTGTTGATCCCATCAGGGCAGGCCAACACAGCACCACAGAAGTGGGGAGCAGTGAGTTTTCCTGTGGTTTTGTGCCGAGGGCCTCCTCTGAGTGTATTTGGCTTGGACACTAGACTTGACTCTTCTTGCAGGATGCCTTTAACCTTAGCTTTAATGGCAGCTGAATGTGTGGGTTTGATAAGACAAGAGAGTGAATGGTGGCTCTTTGGGCTGAGTTGCCTCCTTGTACTTAGGATACGAGAATGTTCACCCTCCATTCTTCTGCTTAGGTGGGTTCAGGGCAGTCTGTGTGGGTGTGTCCATGAACATCTGGCCTCAGAATGGTATGGTATGACTGATCTCTTCACATGGGAATAAGAGCTGACACAGCTTTCTGAATTGTGGACAAAACAGACTCATCGAACAGGCCCCATCGGACAGTGTTCACCAGAGCCATCGAGGCCTGTGATCTCCATAAAAGCAAAAATGCCAAGGAAGCTGCAGATTTTACTTCTCATATAGGCTAGCCTCAGAACAGTGAGGGTGATACTTAAGCTAAATAAAGCAAACATAAATAAAAATAGTTGCGCTTACCCTGTTGTCATTTGAGGCTCTTTCTAAGGTTGGTGACACAGTTGAAGGTAAGTCTGAAGTGGGGACCCAAGGGGTGGGAGTACAGGCAGAATTTGAATTGTGTTTTCCAGAAGAACTGAATAATCCCAGAAGTTGGGGTAAGAATATCCTTTATTCCCCAAACATTTCTTTTCTCCGTCAGGTCCTGAAACTTGAACCCTCTCCGGAATGTGTGCTTCTGCTCTTTTGTGATGCCCCGGCATACACTATGCTGGGATCATCACACCAGTCATGGAACCTGCCCGGGAGTCAGGAGGCAGCCTGTAGGGCAAGGTAAGTGCGCTGGTTTGTTTTGTAGCTATGTTGTGTGGCTTTGTGAAATGTTAAATATATGCATTTATGCCCTTTGGGATATAAAGTGCCATTTCATCATTATATCCCAAGAAGCATAATAATTTTAATTGTGCAAAACCGCACAATATAGTTAAAAAATACAACCAAAAGCACAACCCTTCTGCATATTTTAAAAGGCTGATTGCATCTTCCTGAAAGGTTCCATGGCTGGTGTCTCATCTCTTGCATAGTGTTTGTTGATCCCATCAGGGCAGGCCAACACAGCACCACAGAAGTGGGGAGCAGTGAGTTTTCCTGTGGTTTTGTGCCGAGGGCCTCCTCTGAGTGTATTTGGCTTGGACACTAGACTTGACTCTTCTTGCAGGATGCCTTTAACCTTAGCTTTAATGGCAGCTGAATGTGTGGGTTTGATAAGACAAGAGAGTGAATGGTGGCTCTTTGGGCTGAGTTGCCTCCTTGTACTTAGGATACGAGAATGTTCACCCTCCATTCTTCTGCTTAGGTGGGTTCAGGGCAGTCTGTGTGGGTGTGTCCATGAACATCTGGCCTCAGAATGGTATGGTATGACTGATCTCTTCACATGGGAATAAGAGCTGACACAGCTTTCTGAATTGTGGACAAAACAGACTCATCGAACAGGCCCCATCGGACAGTGTTCACCAGAGCCATCGAGGCCTGTGATCTCCACTGGCAGGACAGCCACTTGCAGCACATTATCAGCAGTGACCTGTACACCAACTACTGTCACCAGGACGACACCGAGACCTCCCTCTTGTACTCCAGCGGGCCGCCCCGCCGGCATGGTAAGTGGCCAGACCGGAAAGACATTTCCATGACTTACTTCTTTGTTTAGTTTCTATAGCATTATTGGAGTGGGAAGAGAATTGAGCGATTCAATGGGAGGTGAATGAATGCTTGGTAATAGGAGTTCTTCATTCAAATCCAAGGTCAGAAATGGTTTCATGTGTTTTTTTTAAACAGTACTTCCAGGGGAAACGTCTTACTATGAAATCCTGTTTTTATAGGTATGTCTGATAATGGCAACTCTCCCCTCTACCTTTCTATTTTAGAACATGTTCCTACCGCCTGTGCACGAGTGGACGCATTACGTTCTCACGGGTACCCCAGAGAAGCACTGAGACTAGCAATAGCTGTTGTTAACACGTTAAGACGACAGCAACAGAAACAGTTGGAAATGTTCCGAACTCAAAAAAAAGGTGAATATGTGAAGGAATTTGTTTCCCTTGGAATGGAATTCTTGGTGATGATGTCTGGGTGTTATGCTCTTCAGGGAGAGAGAGCTTTTAAAATTAGAGCCATGGAGGTGGCTTCACTCACCACTCATTTGAAATATTTAATAGCTAATCTGTGACAAATTTTAGGCATTTCCCCCCCTCTAGATGAATGTTGTGAAAAATACAATTTTTTAAAGTTTCTTAAGTTGGTTAATTTTTTAAGGAGGATGGTTTTTGCTTGTTTGTTTTGCTGTTTGTATTTTCACTGTTTGAGTTATGTAGTAGTTTTGAATTATCTGAAATGCAGTCTAGGCAGGTATATTTCATTTTGTGAAAGACAAGAGAGTGAAGTGGCTCTTTGGGCTGAGTTGCCTCCTTGTACTTAGGATACGAGAATGTTCACCCTCCATTCTTCTGCTTAGGTGGGTTCAGGGCAGTCTGTGTGGGTGTGTCCATGAACATCTGGCCTCAGAATGGTATGGTATGACTGATCTCTTCACATGGGAATAAGAGCTGACACAGCTTTCTGAATTGTGGACAAAACAGACTCATCGAACAGGCCCCATCGGACAGTGTTCACCAGAGCCATCGAGGCCTGTGATCTCCACTGGCAGGACAGCCACTTGCAGCACATTATCAGCAGTGACCTGTACACCAACTACTGTCACCAGGACGACACCGAGACCTCCCTCTTTGACTCCCGCGGGTGGCCCCTCTGGCATGGTAAGTGGCCAGACCGGAAAGACATTTCCATGACTTACTTCTTTGTTTAGTTTCTATAGCATTATTGGAGTGGGAAGAGAATTGAGCGATTCAATGGGAGGTGAATGAATGCTTGGTAATAGGAGTTCTTCATTCAAATCCAAGGTCAGAAATGGTTTCATGTGTTTTTTTTAAACAGTACTTCCAGGGGAAACGTCTTACTATGAAATCCTGTTTTTATAGGTATGTCTGATAATGGCAACTCTCCCCTCTACCTTTCTATTTTAGAACATGTTCCTACCGCCTGTGCACGAGTGGACGCATTACGTTCTCACGGGTACCCCAGAGAAGCACTGAGACTAGCAATAGCTGTTGTTAACACGTTAAGACGACAGCAACAGAAACAGTTGGAAATTTTCCCGAACTCAAAAAGGTGAATATGTGAAGGAATTTGTTTCCCTTGGAATGGAATTCTTGGTGATGATGTCTGGGTGTTATGCTCTTCAGGGAGAGAGAGCTTTTAAAATTAGAGCCATGGAGGTGGCTTCACTCACCACTCATTTGAAATATTTAATAGCTAATCTGTGACAAATTTTAGGCATTTCCCCCCCTCTAGATGAATGTTGTGAAAAATACAATTTTTTAAAGTTTCTTAAGTTGGTTAATTTTTTAAGGAGGATGGTTTTTGCTTGTTTGTTTTGCTGTTTGTATTTTCACTGTTTGAGTTATGTAGTAGTTTTGAATTATCTGAAATGCAGTCTAGGCAGGTATATTTCATTTTGTGAAAGAGCATTTTACTTATTTATTTATTTTTAAATATTTATTTATTTATTTGATTGCACTGGGTCTTAGTTGCAGTATGTGGGATCTTTCAGTTGAATGTGGGATCTAGTTCCCTGACCGGGGATCAGACCCAGGCCTCCTGCATTGGGAGCATGGAATCTTAGCCACTGGACCACCAGGGAAGTCCCATCATTTTAATTGCAACAGTAAAGGCTCTGGGTTAAACTGTCTATGTTTGAATCCTAGCAAGAGGTCCCAGCTGGGAGACTTTAAACATTGGCTTGACCTCATCTATGGAATGAGGCTCAGTTGAGGACTTGCCTCCCAGAGTTGTTGAAAGATTAAACTAATTAATCCCTGTAAAGCATTGAAATCAAGGTCTCACATAGTATGAAAGCACTGTAAAACATTTTAATTGTAATAGTTTGTACTTCAGGACATGATATGTATTTAAAGTGATCAAATAGAACTCCTGGATTTTTCAAATTCTATAAATAACGTTTGATGAGCTGTCAACTGGCAGAACATATTTAACTCCTCTTTATCTCAGGTTATTAATCTTTTACATTTTAAATAAGCATTACTTAGTCGATTGAAGAAGGGTTGTATTACATGCATAATGCCATGATTAGAAGAAAAAAAAAAGTATGCTTTTTCTCATTAATCCATGTGCTTCTTTTTCTTCTGTACATATAAGTCTTTTTTAGTTTTCTTTGGTAGGATTGTTTTGTTTTTACTCTGGAATTTTATCTTATTCAGAGTGAAATACTTTCAATTGTGATTTTTTTTTTTTATTTACGTTTTTGTTTTGTTCCTTGGGCAATTACACATCTAGGGTACAGCAGAAAATTATCAAAGGTTGGAGATTTGACTGTTGTCATTTTTGATATCCTCTATATTGGAAGTATTAAAATGTTAATTAGCATTATCATTTATATGATGATATAAATGATAAAAGGGGTCCACAGTTACCACTTCAACCAAGGAAGGTGGATCTTGGGTGGGTTTGGAAGGCGTTGTCCCTGACAGTCATGACTGTCTCGTTCTTCAATCCATCATGTCATCACTGGTTACCAGATGTATTTGCAGAATATGTGGCTTAGCCCTTTGCAAAATTTTTCTGAAATCACCCTTACCCTAAACATGTACAGTCTGTGGCCAGGAGACATTTACTTCTGAAAAGTAGAAAGAATAAAAAGTCAGGCTACGAGAGAATGAAGTACTTTTTATACTGCAATGGGAGAGCTTACACTTGACGACCTTTGGAGCTTTGAAACTGATAGCGATCTTTACAAAGAAATGTTACTAAAATGAGTTTAATTAAAATCTTGCAGTATCTAAGAAATATAAAATGTAAAGATGTTAGTTTATGTAGGTAAACTGGAATACATGTTAAGGTGTTAATAGATGCCCTTTATTGTCTTTGGGGTTTTAGACTCACTTCTCTTTTATCCTTTATAAAAGTTTTATTCTTTATAAAGGTTTTTATCCTTTACAAAAAGTTTAACTTCAGACTATTCTTTACTAGCACTGCATATCTATATGTGTCTTCCCCTACATTATATTTGTTTGCCCATATTCAAAGAATAGGTTTTTTGGTAACTGTTACAGTTCCCAATTGCCGTAACAGTTATTTCTTATGGGGCCAAGATGAGTAAATGAAATATCTTACACATTTTCAATATTATTTGGCATGTGTCAACTTTTTAAAAATTTAGGTATAATTGACATATAACATTAGTTTCATGTATATAACATAATGATTCCATATTTATATATTTTGAAATGATCACCATACTAAATCTAATACACACACAGAGACTTGTTCCTAAAAAGTAATACTCATGTTTCTGTTCTCGTTCTGGTGTGTATATGAAAACCAGTGACAGAAATTGAAGGAAAAGACCTTTCCCAAGGAAACTAGTATCCAACTTCTATAAATTTGAATACATTGTGCCCAGCCATGGGGTTGTTTTAATGTACTAATAGTTGGTAGTCCAAAACAGAAGACTTGTAAAGGAATACTGAACTTGTGAAATGGCTCTTTAGCTATTTATAAATGACATTTTTCTTGTATATTTTGTATTCTATATAGCTTTTATTGTACTTTCCTTCAAGAAAGAACTACTGCTATTTATTACAGTAGTAAAATATTGCATTATTTACAGTACTAGAATATATCCTAAAATATTTGTGGCTTTTTTTCTCAGCACTCTAACTTGAGAAGTTGAAAGTTCTAACATTCTGTGAGGAAAATGACAAGGATACGTTTCATCCAAACTATATGTTATCCTCTTCTGTAGTTCCCCTTAGTGGCAAAGTTTCTTTCTTAAATAGCTTTCAGATCCATGATAAGGAAGACTTGTATAAAGGTGATAAGGAATTCAGGCCCGACCCAGAAATACAGCTGCCCTCTACTCCATTTCAGGTGACACAGTGAGCCCCGACTCTGAGAGTATCTTCTTAATAAAGTTGCAGAATTAGTTATCCAATGATAATTCCAGGAGGACTTCTTAGTTCTCTTTAAAACCACTCCTAGGAGGTGAGAAGAGTTGTCCTTAGCTTCTCAGATAAAAATTAGGAATTCATTTTTCTCTTACATCCTCATTTGATAGTATAAACAGTCACGTCAACCTAGTGCCCTGGACACATGAATTAAACACACAATTTGAGAAGGTTTTTGGTAACTGTTACAGTTCCCAATTGCCGTAACAGTTATTTCTTATGGGGCCAAGATGAGTAAATGAAATATCTTACACATTTTCAATATTATTTGGCATGTGTCAACTTTTTAAAAATTTAGGTATAATTGACATATAACATTAGTTTCATGTATATAACATAATGATTCCATATTTATATATTTTGAAATGATCACCATACTAAATCTAATACACACACAGAGACTTGTTCCTAAAAAGTAATACTCATGTTTCTGTTCTCGTTCTGGTGTGTATATGAAAACCAGTGACAGAAATTGAAGGAAAAGACCTTTCCCAAGGAAACTAGTATCCAACTTCTATAAATTTGAATACATTGTGCCCAGCCATGGGGTTGTTTTAATGTACTAATAGTTGGTAGTCCAAAACAGAAGACTTGTAAAGGAATACTGAACTTGTGAAATGGCTCTTTAGCTATTTATAAATGACATTTTTCTTGTATATTTTGTATTCTATATAGCTTTTATTGTACTTTCCTTCAAGAAAGAACTACTGCTATTTATTACAGTAGTAAAATATTGCATTATTTACAGTACTAGAATATATCCTAAAATATTTGTGGCTTTTTTTCTCAGCACTCTAACTTGAGAAGTTGAAAGTTCTAACATTCTGTGAGGAAAATGACAAGGATACGTTTCATCCAAACTATATGTTATCCTCTTCTGTAGTTCCCCTTAGTGGCAAAGTTTCTTTCTTAAATAGCTTTCAGATCCATGATAAGGAAGACTTGTATAAAGGTGATAAGGAATTCAGGCCCGACCCAGAAATACAGCTGCCCTCTACTCCATTTCAGGTGACACAGTGAGCCCCGACTCTGAGAGTATCTTCTTAATAAAGTTGCAGAATTAGTTATCCAATGATAATTCCAGGAGGACTTCTTAGTTCTCTTTAAAACCACTCCTAGGAGGTGAGAAGAGTTGTCCTTAGCTTCTCAGATAAAAATTAGGAATTCATTTTTCTCTTACATCCTCATTTGATAGTATAAACAGTCACGTCAACCTAGTGCCCTGGACACATGAATTAAACACACATTTGAGAACTTTTCTGGGAAGTCATTGCCATTTATATTGATTCACAGATGAACCTTTAGAACTTAAAGTAGTTCACAAGTTGGGGTTTTATGTACCCTTGTTTTTTTAAGAATTTTATTTTATTTTGCTTTTACATAGTTTCCTTGTTTATAGCTCTATATAATCCAAACTCCATCACAGGCATATTCTGTGCCCCCCCTCTACTCCTTCCCATCCCACCCCACCTGGCTGCGGCCTAGCCCCCATGTAAGACCCCTTAGTTCCACAGTGCATTTACAATGTGTATCTCTTTTACATACAATAATGAATGTTTCCATGTTACTCTTTCCAAATTTCTCACTCAGTCTTCCCTTCCCCCAGTGTCCATAGGTATGTTCTCTATGTCTGTTTCTCCATCGCTGTTCTGAGTGTGTATTTATCAGTACCATCTTACTAGATTCCATATATGTGTGTATTTGCCCTTTTCTTTTTGAGTTACTTCACTTTGTATAGTAGGTTCTAGATTCATCCACCTCATTAGGACTGATTCTTCTGCATTTCTTTTTGTGGCTGAAAAACATTCCATTGTATGTGTGTGCCATAGCTTCTTTATCCATTTATTCGTCAATGGGCATCTAGGTTGCTTCCATATTCTAACTATTGTATAGAGTGCTTCAGTGAACACTGGGATACAGGTGTCTCTTTCAATTTTAGTTTCATTGGGGTATAAGCCTAATAGTAGGATTGCCGGATCATATAGTGCTTCTATTCTTAGTTTTTTAAGGAATCTCCATACCGTCTTCCGTAGTAGTTGTGTCCATTTACATTCCCACCAGCAATGCAAGTGTTGCCTTTTCTCCACACCCTCTCCAGCATTTTTGTCTGTAGATTTCTTGATAATGGCTGTTCTAATTGGTGCGAGGTGATATCTCATTGTAGTTTTGATTTGTATTTTTCTAATAATAAGCAAGGTTGAGCATCTTTTTCATGTTTTTTAACTAAAGAGAAATTTTGAATTGAATATAGTGTTAATTTGTGAGGATGCATCTATTAAACGGTAAAGCCCTTCTTTCATCCACTTCTTTCCATGTCTCAATTCCCTTTTCTTGCACAGAGCTACCCCATAAGAGCATAACTTCAGTAACCAATCTGGAGGGCTGGGTTGGACACCCCCTGGACCCCGTAGGCACTCTTTTCAGCAGCCTGATGGAAGCCTGCCGCACAGATGACGAGAACTTCCCTGTGTTCTCAGATTTTACAGGTAAAACCATTGACATTTATCTCATGTGCTTCCCCGCCAAACCCTAGTTGGCATTCATCACTGATCATTGTTCTTCTTCACTGTTTCTTTTATGAATTCATATAGTTAACAGGCCTATCAGTTAGCAGGAAACAGTATTCTTACTTTGTAAGCGGGTTTTTCAAACTGGGAACAGTCTTGGTATTGACAGTTCACAGCATGTGTCAAGAACCTAAAAATATTTATTCCCTTCTAGTTAATGATTGTACATCTAAGAATTTATCTGCATGTTTTACTATTTTCCAGCATAAAGATATGAAATAAGGAGGTGCATCGTACAGGAGGGAGGAAGGTTTGAAGCCTTGCTGATCCATGGCTGGGTTAGCTTGGAGGGCTCATCACCTAGCCTGTGGGTTGCCCTCGTGGATTATGGGTGACCCAGACTCTAGCAGGAGGGCGAGGATATCACTCTGAATCCAGTTTCCCTGGGAGCTTGAGAGTTGAAGTTTGTTAAGAATTTCTAATAGAAACACCTTAACAGAGATAAGAGGATGTTTAAAGAATCAGTGTCTTGGGATAACTGATGACTCTGCTACCAAAAAGGACCATGAAATTGAGTACATATGCATTGTGTTCTCTACTGTTTTTATTACAAATTTGTCTTTTTAGTTTCCATTTACATTCCCACCAGCAATGCAAGTGTTGCCTTTTCTCCACACCCTCTCCAGCATTTTTGTCTGTAGATTTCTTGATAATGGCTGTTCTAATTGGTGCGAGGTGATATCTCATTGTAGTTTTGATTTGTATTTTTCTAATAATAAGCAAGGTTGAGCATCTTTTTCATGTTTTTTAACTAAAGAGAAATTTTGAATTGAATATAGTGTTAATTTGTGAGGATGCATCTATTAAACGGTAAAGCCCTTCTTTCATCCACTTCTTTCCATGTCTAAATTTCCCCTTTTCTTGCACAGAGCTACCCCATAAGAGCATAACTTCAGTAACCAATCTGGAGGGCTGGGTTGGACACCCCCTGGACCCCGTAGGCACTCTTTTCAGCAGCCTGATGGAAGCCTGCCGCACAGATGACGAGAACTTCCCTGTGTTCTCAGATTTTACAGGTAAAACCATTGACATTTATCTCATGTGCTTCCCCGCCAAACCCTAGTTGGCATTCATCACTGATCATTGTTCTTCTTCACTGTTTCTTTTATGAATTCATATAGTTAACAGGCCTATCAGTTAGCAGGAAACAGTATTCTTACTTTGTAAGCGGGTTTTTCAAACTGGGAACAGTCTTGGTATTGACAGTTCACAGCATGTGTCAAGAACCTAAAAATATTTATTCCCTTCTAGTTAATGATTGTACATCTAAGAATTTATCTGCATGTTTTACTATTTTCCAGCATAAAGATATGAAATAAGGAGGTGCATCGTACAGGAGGGAGGAAGGTTTGAAGCCTTGCTGATCCATGGCTGGGTTAGCTTGGAGGGCTCATCACCTAGCCTGTGGGTTGCCCTCGTGGATTATGGGTGACCCAGACTCTAGCAGGAGGGCGAGGATATCACTCTGAATCCAGTTTCCCTGGGAGCTTGAGAGTTGAAGTTTGTTAAGAATTTCTAATAGAAACACCTTAACAGAGATAAGAGGATGTTTAAAGAATCAGTGTCTTGGGATAACTGATGACTCTGCTACCAAAAAGGACCATGAAATTGAGTACATATGCATTGTGTTCTCTACTGTTTTTATTACAAATTATAACACTGTGATAAAAGTATGGAAATTGTTTTAATTCTGGGCTTTAAAAAATTAGTAACTATTGCTGTCATCATGTCATTTTACTCGTTTAATTAAAACCTTTCTTTTAAAAAATTTTGGCCTCTTTTATTGGTCTTTCATTTATTTATTTTCATCCATCTTTGTTCTTTGGCCTGTGTGGGCCTCCCATTGCAGTGGCCTGCCTCGTTGCAGAGCACCAGCTCTGGGCACATGTGCTCCAGAGCACTGGTTCATAATTGCACACATCGGTCCAGCCACTCCGCGACACATGGGATCCTCCCAGGCCAGGGAGCAAACCGGTGCCCCTTGCATTACAAGGCAGACTGGACTACCAAGAAAGCCCCAAAACCTTGTTTACTCTTATGTATTCTTAGTATCTCTTCTTAGACTTATCATTTTATCTGGCGATTTATTTTTAATGAGAGAAAAATATTAGTACTGTTCTTTCTGCCAGAACATACAGCTTTAGTCACTGATGGTCATCTTTAAAAAGATATTAGAAAAGTATATACCTTAACCTAAGAAGCATGGTTTTCTGGCTTTCTTGTAGTTAAGTCAGTAATTCATTTAAGAATGTACGTGCCAACTTACAATTATTTAAAAAAAAAAAAAAGTAGGGGAATGGAGATGTTAATAGGTTATGATTAACAAACTACTTACTATCAAATAGATAAACTCAGAGTACCTATTGAATAGTGCAGGGAGGTCTGCTGAACACACTGAAAGAATATGGGAAAAGCCTTCTAAAAAGAGTAGCTATATGTCTATGTATAACAGAATAAAGCTCATATTAAACGTAAAAACAAGAGTACTGGGTAAAGTATTACTGGATAGTGTTTATCAGAGTGCATACAAAAGCACTTGCTGAACTCTGGTTTCTTTTGTGACAGAGAACATGGGACAGTGCAAGTCTCTGGAGTACCAGCATCTTCCTGCCAACAAAAAAAATTCCTAGGGGAGAGGATGTTTAAAGAATCAGTGTCTTGGGATAACTGATGACTCTGCTACCAAAAAGGACCATGAAATTGAGTACATATGCATTGTGTTCTCTACTGTTTTTATTACAAATTATAACACTGTGATAAAAGTATGGAAATTGTTTTAATTCTGGGCTTTAAAAAATTAGTAACTATTGCTGTCATCATGTCATTTTACTCGTTTAATTAAAACCTTTCTTTTAAAAAATTTTGGCCTCTTTTATTGGTCTTTCATTTATTTATTTTCATCCATCTTTGTTCTTTGGCCTGTGTGGGCCTCCCATTGCAGTGGCCTGCCTCGTTGCAGAGCACCAGCTCTGGGCACATGTGCTCCAGAGCACTGGTTCATAATTGCACACATCGGTCCAGCCACTCCGCGACACATGGGATCCTCCCAGGCCAGGGAGCAAACCGGTGCCCCTTGCATTACAAGGCAGACTGGACTACCAAGAAAGCCCCAAAACCTTGTTTACTCTTATGTATTCTTAGTATCTCTTCTTAGACTTATCATTTTATCTGGCGATTTATTTTTAATGAGAGAAAAATATTAGTACTGTTCTTTCTGCCAGAACATACAGCTTTAGTCACTGATGGTCATCTTTAAAAAGATATTAGAAAAGTATATACCTTAACCTAAGAAGCATGGTTTTCTGGCTTTCTTGTAGTTAAGTCAGTAATTCATTTAAGAATGTACGTGCCAACTTACAATTATTTAAAAAAAAAAAAAAGTAGGGGAATGGAGATGTTAATAGGTTATGATTAACAAACTACTTACTATCAAATAGATAAACTCAGAGT